>CM042215.1:24713961-25313961 GCA_023566465.1 Cottus gobio
GAAGATTGATGCCGATGGAGCGGAGAGCCTCATGTGTGCTGACCCTGGGTCAGCTCTGCTGTTACCGTCGTCCTTACAATGGAGGACAGCTCCGTCACATCTATGTCTGTCTGAATGGATGCTGTTCATCTCGGCTGTACTTCCCCACAATCACATGGAGCTGTCTGTCTGTCTGTCTGTCTGTCTGTCTGTCTGTCTGTCTGTCTGTCTGTTTGTCTCTCTCTCACCTCGGCACCTCTCGCTGAGCCGAAAACGAACAGATGAAACTGCTGCTCAAATTCCAGCTTCACTTCATCACAGTAGTTTGAAGACTCAAACGTTACGAGTACATGTTTGTCTGCAGCTTTTCGGGATCTGTAATGGGCAATAAAAGGTGTTTGGTTTTTTAATTTTCCAGTGTTACTGATCAGTAACTGAAATCTCCATTCATCCGCTTTTTTACGAGATCAAAACCGGCATCTCTTCTGTAAAACACAGTTAATACGATTCAGAAATGGATCTCAATCAATGATCGGGTATTTGAACCTGTCTGATTTAGACTTCCCTTCATCTTCCTCTCTAACCACAATCATCATCATCTTCGACCATTGTTGCACGACATCATTGTCGCTCATTATGCTTTTCCTGGCTTATGATTGAGACATTGTATGCTCGCTAATCATATATATATATATGATTGTGCATTGATAAAGTGGCACTAAAAACCAATATTAAAAAAAATTATTAAAAACAGTTTATGGAAGATATTGTGTTTTTTGTCTTTTTTCCCCAGTTAGTCCACAGTACATCTTTTTTTGTGCAGTATGTGTTCATTTCCAGTGAATTACTCTAATGATGCATGTCCACAAGAAAGAACAGTAAGGATGGGTAATCTCAGTAATGAGCACAGCTCTGATGTAGAAACACCAGCGTACCTGTGACAATTCTGAAACGCCGTAACGTGGAACATCGAGCCAAAATCCAGATTGTTGAACACGCTGGCGCACTCGGGACACTGCGGCAGGTTTGAATCCTGGATCTCTGCAATAAGGAAGACGCAACGGTTACTCATTAACACCCGGAAGACTTTACACCCTTAAGTTTGTAATGCAATAAGCCGATTCCCATCCGTTCAAAGTACATTTACACACAGGTGAGACTCATTTCCCAGCGTCTCCCTCTTGACTCGAACGCATTCAGACCCTGAACGTCTTGGTTCTCGTCCAGCAGGGTTCGGGTTCGGCGCCGCGCGTGTTGAACATGAGCGACACCTCGGAGGACGATAATGAAATCTCTTTTCAGGTCAAGGTAAGTACAGAGTTCTGAGAGCTCAAAAGGCCGTTTTGAACCTAGAGTCAAGTACAAGGTGAGGTACTTGTGATTGATAACGCCGGCTGATCATTGAACTTGGGTTCCGTTTGGATCGTTCCTGCAGCTTCTCCTCACGTGATCCTGATCCTAAACACCGTTTCTTTCTCTGAACTGCAGTTTCTGGGCCGGGTTGAGGTGGTGCACCCCGACGGACTGCAGATCCTGTCTGAGGCCGCTCAGAGCCTGAAGGTGGGCCCCAGTCGCTCCCTCATACCTCCCACTTTAGTTGCGGTGTCCCCCATCTCGGGGAAGCCTTTCTGCCGTCTCCATGTCGATGTTAAAACATCAGCATGTTGGCATCCTCAATATAAGCATGTGGGCATGCTGACATCAGCAAATAGCTCAAAGCACTGCGGTGCCAAGTACACCAAGGATGTATAAATAGAACTGGGTACAGCGTCAGAGGTGGTGCCCTGTTCATTCCTGTGAAAGTTGCTCTGATGCACATGAAACAAAAAGAGTTTGATTCCCAGGTATAACGTGGAAAATTCCCTGGATCTTCCAGCGCTCTTCTACTTCCTGTGCCATTAGATCAGACGCACCAGCGTTTCCTTTAGCCCCTCCTCCCAGCCCTCGGTCCAGCCTCACTCTCATCCACATGAGCCGAGGAAGGAAAAGAAGCGTGGATTCAGCTATCAGTGGATTTTACAACTTTTAGGGTCATATAATATAATTAAAGCAACTCTCTTACTTGATTCTTCTGCACGTCAGTAACATGTATTCTAGTGGGGCGACTGCTTGTATCCACTATATCAAACCTCCATCCTCATTAACTAACATCGTCCCCCCAGACGCCGGATAAGTTCTCCTCCGAAAAGGCAGCGAAGAGGAGCAAAGTCCATCTCTTCCTGTCTCTGGGTGGAATAGACGTGCTGGAAAACAAAACCAAGGTGTGTGACGAGTTAATCAAAGCAGTCCGAGGATGCAAAAGGTTTGAGAACGATCCCGTTGAAAGTTTCATTCTCTTCGTGCCTGCTCCCCTCAGTTCCTGTTGTACTCGTGCCCTCTGTCCACCATCTCCTTCTGTGCCGTCCTGCCGTCTTCGCCCAAAGTCTTTGGATTCGTGGCCAGACACCCGGCAGCGGACATGCACCACTGCTACCTGTTCCAGAGCAAGACGTTTGTGAGTTACCTCGATGCCGCTGTGCATTGCCTGCAGGAGCAATTATTTTGGTAGTTTATTGTTTTTAGGTCTCCGATATTAACGTTGGAAGTATGATTTTTGTTCAGTCCCACGTGCTGGTCTCGGCCATCGGGGACGCCTTCCAAGCTTCGAAAAAGGAGGAGCGCATCAGGGGAGGGAGGGACCTGATAGTGGAGGCCCTCAGACATAAGGTTAGTTTACATTACTATCAGAGTTTTGGTCAGAATTTGTGTTTCAGTTTATTTTTGTTTTTTTCCCTCATTCTTTTCTCTATTTTTTTCCCCAGAACAAAATGCTGCAAAGGGAGAATGCTGAGCTGAAAAGGACGCTTGCAGGACAGACTAACTAACTACAGCTCCTATGACATGCTGTTGCACACATACACACTAAAACACTTAAATAAACCACTGACCCTGTTCTATACTGTTTAGCCTCATAATTAAAAACGATAATAACAATAATTGATGATGCTGTGATATTCTTCTTCTTCACATTGACTCAATTATCGGTGCGTTCTTGTGCCTTCAGGAAGAACTAAAGAAAGTCTTAAGTATCACGGAGAAGGGCGAAACAGTTTGATTGTATCAAATATCCTGGGGCCTGTTCCAAAAAGCGAGATCACCAAATAAGCCTGTCAAATAATTTTTAGATTTGTATGATTGTGTTTTTTTTGTTTCTCTGTTCTCAAGAAGATGCTGGATGAGCAGCTGGAGAACCACAGGGAGGCTCAACATTAGCAGCTCAGGCAAGACAAGTTTATTTGTATAGCACATTTCAACAACAAGGCCATTCAAAGTGCTTCACATAAAACCATTAAAGGCATCAAAACACAATGCAGAAGAAAAAAACAATTAGGAACATTAATTTTAAAACAAAAAACAATCAAAAAGCAAAAAAATAGAATAAAAGTTGCAGTGCAGTTTAGGAAATAAAATGCAGCAGTGAGATGCAGAATTGAATCTGGTTCAAGGCAACATCAAACAGAAAAGTAGTTTATTAGCTATTAGCTAGTTTATTATGTGTTCTCTTTGTTGCCAAGGTACTGGACTGAGACACTGAAGGAGACATTTAGTCACTTTTAATTCCATGCCATCATTACACATTGGGCACATTGTGATTACATGATTCGGTTATCAATGCATGACCCAATATGCGAACCTGTGTTCTGGGTTGTAAAAGGTTTCGATCTATATCTTCCATGAAAGTTGATGATGGGGAACGTTTAGCTGGGACCGGAAGGGGGCGGTAACGCAACAAATCGGATGCGAGCTGCCGTTAAACACCACGGAATAAAAAAGAAGAAGAAGAAGCAGCGTAAAAAGAGGGCGGTACGCGGCTGTACGTGAAGGCAGCACAACATGAACGCCGGTGTTACGGGAGGCACATGGTGTACGCCGGTGTGAACCCAACTCTGGAATGGACACGTTCAGCCGTTTGGTGTAAATAAAGAGTGTGTAATTACGCGACTAATGTCACGAGCGGCTACAGCCACCGTGTAGAACACCTGTTAGCAAACGAGCTAGCACAGCAGCGCCGCGCATAAGCAACGTTGAAGTCCGCGTTCTCACTTTCCGCTGACCGACTCATGCAGACCGCCCGGCTGGTCGCTGAGGAACTGGCTTGACGGTTTAGCGCGTGCAGCCTCCGCCATGGGGGCACGGTGGTCTCGCAGCCCGTCGCTGCTGCCAGAGAGGCGGCACTGCGAGCGGCGGGAGGAGGACTCGGACAACGACTCTCTGGACGGGCTCGTCCGACGGGAGGACATCGCGCAGTTCCCCTACGTGGAGTTCACCGGCCGGGATAGCATAACGTGTCCGACGTGTCAAGGCACCGGACGGATACCCTCCGGTGAGTACGAACAGCGCGAGGGAAAGTGAAGCTACGCACCTCACCTGAACTAAAGGACTGATAATTAAACTTGTGTGTATGACGTTAATGTTAACGCTTTATAAATATGTAATGTATATATTTACATTTTAGGCTCTAAAGTGTTTCATTAAAAAAAGGTTTTGCTTGACTAACATTCGATAATGACACTTCTTTCATAGCATTGAATGCGTAGTCATGCAAGAGTCCCGTGTCCCAAATAAACATGCATTGGAAGAGGGAGACTCGTATCGATATGTCGCGTGACCCGTTATCTCCCTCCCGATAGATCAAGTCAATGAACTGGTCGCATTGATCCCGTACAGCGACCAAAGGCTGCGGCCCCAAAGAACGTGAGTAGTCCAGCGGCTAGAGACACAGACGATTACCGACGGCGAGCGAGGAGCAGGTGGGGCCGCAATGCTTGAGAACACTATTGTTTTTACGACAGATCAGCTGCCGTAAATCTGTTTTAATGATTTGCACTTGAGTCGGCCGTACTTTTTCCACATCCTTAGAAACTAACGACTCACACCATAATCACTGCGTGCAGAACACCTGTGCAACCTTGGTGTACGAGGCTCCGCCCCCTCAGTACCGTGCTGAATAGTACTGAGGTTTACAAGTGGATGTCCCACTTGCACCACACAAAAGAAGGGCGGCTGAGCGCAGTGTCTACAGACACAACAAACCCTGCTTACAATCACAAAGTACCTGTATACATGTCAGATACTTTAATCACATAGTAAATTGAGGCTTTGACAGGCTCGAGCCACCCTTAATCAAATCTCTCCAGAAGGGGCGGAAACAAAAACCCACCTGAAAACAAGTATTGCACAAGGGGCTGTGAAGAGGTATCAGGTAGGGGAGGGGCCCTCATAAAATATAGACTTTTATAGACTTTTAATTTTATTTAAAGTTCTCTTTTCATTATTATAGCCAATTTGTTTTAAGTTACTCTAAAATAATTACTTTTACATGTTCTTTTTTTGTTTAGTTTATACTATCACCGTCATTAATAAATAAAATGACAAAGTTCAGTGCGGCTTCTCTGAGGACGCGTAAAGAGAACAAGTGACTCGACTAAAAGCTGGCAGCTAACCTGTCGTAACAATGATGGTGCTCTCAGCTCGGCAGCTTCTCCACGGGGCCGCTCGCCTGCCACGAGGAAGGTATCGGCGTTGCCAGAGAAAGATCGAAAGTGCTCTGTTGCACGCTGTACACGTTCTGTTCTCAAAGTGAAGTTGTTTGTATCCAAGTGTTTGGTGGTCAGGTCAGAGAGAGGACCTCCTTTGGTTTTGTTTGCTGTCGCAGGAAGCTGTACGTGGTCCTGTCAGTGGTGTTGTGCCTCCTTGCTTCCTCGCTCGTGGCCTTCTTCCTCTTCCCTCGCTCCGTGGTGGTGGTGGATGATGGGATACACTCAGTGACCGTGCGCATCAACCCCTCCAACATGAACGTCCTCATGAACATGACGGTAGGGTGTTTCTCACTCCGTGGCTATGAATTGGTTAGCCATAATAATAGAAACGCCTGTCAGCAAGGTGTCCGTGATAAACCAGCAACTTGGTTTCTCTAAATCCTGAAACCAATTCAGAGATTCACTTTGTGTGGCACTTGTAATTAATCATATTGGTTTTCATCCTGTTTTTCTTTTTCTTAATGCCGCCAAATCTGAGCTGATGTGATCAACAGATCAAATGAGAAAATGTATGCTTAACATGTTTAAATTTGATCTCTTCAGACGTGATGAATGCTCTTTTTTTTTTTGTGCCCCAATACGTTATCAACTAAATTATAACTAGTGTTTTCACAATTTATTTTGACAAAACAATGAATTTTAGAAAGTGTTTAATAATGCTGTTGAAAGTAATGTTTAGTTGCAGCCTGAATCCAAATTTTAATTATTGCTGTCATTTAGTTTCATATTTGTCCTTGTATCTTACTCTTATTCTATTTCTGAATGGACTCTAAGCAGCAGAGTTTAATTCCTTGTGGGAACCCGTTTTTGGAAAATGCATCCGATTCTGGTCTCGAGTTCTGAACCTGAGCTCGTCTCTGTAGCCTCAGTTATCATACAGACAAACTACAACTGGTTCAAAACTGGGCTGCCAGATTAGCACTCCAGTGCTCAGTAAGAACTAATACGGTTTATATGTACTCTCGCCTGTCATGGTTCTCAGTGGAAACCCAACTTCACTATAGGCTTCTCATGTTTTTCAGAAAGGTAGTATTTAATCAGACACCAGAATATTTCTTCAATCGGTTACAATATACATGTAACTGACATAACCATCACACAAGGAACACTAGCTTAGGTCACTTAATACCGCCAACCCCTAGAACAAACTTCCTCAAACTTAGTTATTTTATTTGTGCATTTACTACTTGGAATTTACTACTACATAATAATAATAATGATAATCTGTCATTTTAAAAACAATTTAAGGTGCACCTCAGGACATTTACCACTTGATGTTTTCCATTAGGTATCTGACTTTACTATTTTTATTTTACATGTTTCCTGTTGTGACGCTTCTTTCTCTTCCCCCCAGAGCACTCTGAACCTCAGCAACCCAAACTTCTTCTCAGTGCTGGTGCAGAGCGTGAGCTGCCAGGTCCTTTACATGAAGACGGTGATCGGAACTCAGCAGCTGGACCACGTCACCACCATCCTGCCGCTGAGCCAGAGTCAGGTAAAATATAGAACAAGGCCCGACTATAATATTAATAGTCGGGCCATGTATACCGGCCCGACTATTTTCTCTATTTTATGATAATGTTTATTATGCACATAACAAACATACTGTTTACTTTGTGCATAATGAACATTATCGATGCGCCCGGTACAAAGTGCATAGCCGCTATCTGTTTGACGGACTGTTTAGAACACCAGCTCCTTCCTCTAAAGGGTTAACTGCTCCTGAAGACACAAGTGGACAAACAACAAAACTGGAAGAATGAGGCTGACGTCATTCTGCATGACTCGCTGTCAGCAAAACCAGGACTGGCTGGATGCAGCTCAACGCTGACGGTCTCTTGCTCCGCCCACGCGGTGTTCCTCAGCTACCGCGGAGATGGGAACTGTAGTTCATGCTTGAATCACTCCGACATGCACCGTCCTGGCTGCCACAAGTGCAGCCTCGCTAATGTGACAAATCTAAGGCTGCATCAACAAATCCAGAGAGACAGAAAAAATAATTGCCAACTCTTTTGAGAATTGATTCATTACAGTCATTTTGAATGCAAATAAAATGGTGGTAAGAAACGCTGTTTTCAGTCTCTCAAACGTGGAGGTTTTTCCAGTTTTTTTTTTTTTGATATCTTATCAAACTGACTGTCTTGTCTGTTCAAAACCTAAAATGACATTGAAAGACTTTGGACTTTAAGAAACTAGGACGGACATTTTTTGGTATATTTTTATACTGTAGACCAACCGAATAATCGATAATGAAAAGTAAGCGTTAGTTGCAGCCGTAGACCAATCCCTAGTGAGGACACAGTGACTTCTGTGTTGGTACCGTTTGCTAAATACTGCAGTACCCAGCTGATGGAGGAAATGATTTAGCCTTTGTGTTTAAATAAAAGTGTGTGTAGGTTTTGTGACCCGTTTTTTTAAGGTCAGCATCTTTGGTAGGAATGAACGGCCTGGGAGGTATAAAGAGAACGCATTCTTGGCTTTGGTCTCGTTGGCTTTGTTTCATCAGCCAAGATGGCTCTAAACTAGCCTTGTCCTTTCAGACGCGTCCCCAGTCCTTTCAGACGCGTCCTCACTCCTTCAGCAGCGCCACTTTGGTTTTATTCCCACAAGTCATCAGGAAAACCCTCTCACATCACCTCTCTGCTGATTGGAATATTCATACATTAGCCACTTGAGTGTGATGTCATAGTCTCATCGGGGTTCTGAGCTCTGTGTAACGGCTCTGTCTCCTGCAGGTGAACTACACCGTCAGCGTGGAGATCGGCAGCAGTGCGCCCTACGTCTAGTAAGTTCCAAAGAGCGCCCGATCCTACGTTTACCACAATGCAACACAACACCATCTTCTGCTAGACCTTCCCTGTCCCCTACATATCATCTATTCAACGCACACCTGCAGTTTGTCACACAGGCGTTCTGATATTGTACTTTCTTTTCTTTTTTTTCTTCCTGTGTTTGTGATGGAGCCTTTTATGAATTGCACAAATAAAAAGAAGTGGAATAAGGTTCCAGTCTCACCCTTTGTTTGTTTTTCAGCGCCTTCTGCACCATGCCCAGCATCAAGGTCCACAACATTGTTGTCTGTATGCAGTAAGTATCTCTCTTACTTTCAGAAGTACTTTAACTACAGGTAGTGATAATAGAAGTAGAAGTCCTCTGTTCAAGTAGAGTAGTTACTCAAGTAGAAGCTAAGAAGTACTGGCAGAAAAACACTGCATACTTGATTAATTTAATAAAGTACTTATTACCTACTTTTTAAATTTCTGGGTAAATCTCAAAGACTGTCTGTCCTAAATAGAATGTGTGTGTGTGTGTGTTGCGTGTTTTATTTTTAATCCACTTAGAAAAAAACAGGTTGCAACCCCAGAATGATGGAAAAATGTTCTTTAGCTTAAAAAGTAAGAAAATAAAACTAAGGACTAAATTCCAGACTACAATCCCTTGATGCAATGTGGTACAATATATTTGCCTTAAAAGAATAATAATTTGCAACATAACTACAGCTGTCAGATGAGATAAGTGGAGTAACTTGCACAACATTTCCTCTGAAATGTAGAAGCTTAAAATAGCAGCAGTCAAGCGGAAGTGGCTTGTGTAATAATTTAAGTTGCTGCTCGTGTGACTCTGTGGTGCATCAGAACTTCTTTGTTTTTGTGGGTTGGTGTCCGATAGCCCCGTGGTGCACTTGCTCTTTGTGATAAATGTTGGAAAACTCTTGTCTTTATTAATTTTATTTTTTCCCTCTTTGCTTCCAGAACCACGGTGAAAACCTCGTACATGGTGCGCACGTCCCAGAACAGCCTGGAGGCGTACCGCTACATAGACTGCGGCTCCAACACCACGCGCTACCGGACCAGCCCCCCCCTCTTCTCCTCCTCCTCGCCGCCGCCTCTTCTGCTGTGAGAGGAACGAACGGGTCCTTTCTCTGGAGGTCGGTTTGAAACCAGCGGGGACAAATACCAAAGGGTGCTTTCTTATGAGCTCACTCCCATAGAGCAAACTATGTTAACTTGTGCCTTTTTTTTAAACTGTTTTCATCAGACATCCCAGAAGGCAACCGATAGATCTGGGGGGTGGGTTGTTCTTGGGCTTGGATTTTTCCCACCACTTTATTTAAGTTGCTGATAGCCTGAACTCACCATGTCTACAATTTCATTTTTAACAAAAGGTTTATTTATGCCATTTCAAACTTGCTGCGAGAACGAGCGGTGAGAACTTCTCTGCTAACGTCAGAACACTCTGCTTCAATGGGAACGGGCCCCGACGTTCCATCGCCTTAAAGACGTTCTGGTAGTGCAACACTGGTTTAGACTGAGAGCAGCCGACGGCTTAAAAACACAAAGGAGTCTGCGTTTTTTTTTTTTGACGCAAAGGGATAATTTAATTACTTTATTTCTTTTGCGGTGCTATTAAACGTATCCCGGATGTTTTTAAATGTTACTAAAAGTGATTTGTCGGCACACTGGTTTTAGATACCGGGGGATTCCACATGAGTGTCATAGAGCAGGAAGCTGCTGATCTTGAACGAGATACCACGGAGTGACTTCCAGCATCACAGAGGTCTTATCACTCACACTCCTGACTGAGGAATATAATGTACAGGATCTCCACGGGTCCTTCGGTCTACCTTCTGTGTGTTTTAATCCAACCCTGCTGTGGCGGTCAGGCTAGGAAGCACGTTCACTGCAGATCTCGTGGGCGACTTTACATCCAAGTATTCTCAAATGAGTTCTGCTCCAGTGTCAGAACAAAAACGTGTCTCAAAACAACTGTGATTTAACTACTTTTTTTTTTTTAAAGGGACTGAAGATTTTTACCAGGGTTTTTAGAAGAATACAGTTTATTTTGTCATGCAATTAAAGGGACGTGTGAATAAATAAAACTAATGATGATCCCCACTGCTTGTCATTTCAGAATTATTTCTTTCCCCAATTGCATTGCTGGAAACTAGAAACCTCCATAGTAAACTCAATATCTCATCATGAAAATTAATAAAGAATCAATAGCTAATAGATTAACCCAAAATAACCAGTGACTCCAAAATCACTCCAGGTACCACATCATTTCAGTTTAATAGTTTGGACTTTTTGCATACAAAATAGCATAATGACCTTTTTCAAACATACAAATGTTTCCTTTTTAAATGTCTCATACGTTGTCCTATAGCTGCATGTGAAAATATATTACTACATATTACAGAGATCGACATGAAAACAGACAATATATTATCGCTGTAATACAAGTAGTGTTTTTCTAGGTTTTATTTTTTTTATACCAAACAAGGCAACACACTAAATAGATGCAATAAGTACAAAAATATAGCTGGATAAAAAGCTTATTAATACAAGAGTGCTTTGTCTTTGGTTAAGTGCGTCTGTCTTCAGGCCACTGCCTCGTGTGTGTTGACCGGTCCTCTCTTTGTTAGCGCCTGCATGTGTGTGTGAATGTTTCATAATGAATTTGGACACCAAACATTTCACGACAAACGGTGCGCTCCAACACTGAAACGTCCTTTCCCCATCTAGCTTTCCCCGTTGCACATACATTTCTTTTTAATAATGGACATTACCGATTCCCTGACCCGACATTATCTTCCCCCTCGACACACTTCTCCCTCGCTCACACACTTCTTAAACAATTAAAACCTCACATTCATGTTAACTTTCATCAGACCTGCGTCTCTCGCTCCGATTAAGTGTACGTGAGTTGGGGGGAACCCCCCCATGATTGTCGATTGTGATTACAGGTGTTCCACTTCTAAAAGGCAACCGTGGCTGTAAATATACATACGTCTGATATACAGGAACTAAACGCCTTTGGCCGCTCACGCAAATAAAACAAACAAACAAACAGCTGCTGTGTTTGAAGCCAGTCGTTATGTAGAAGTGTGGAAGGTCCCGGTGCAAGTACGGGTCCTCTTTGTAGCCCTAACGGAGTGTGTGTGTGTGTGTCCGTGTGTGTCCTTGAAGCTGAAGTCATCTGTACGCTGAACACCAGTCAGACCCAGATGAACAGAGCTGTATTCAACCAGTCTGCCATGAAGTGAGGCACTCTGGGTACCTGGTATCATGACGCGGGAGTGGAGGCCTGAAGCTGCGCTCCAAATGGAAGACTTTTTCTTTCAGTCTGCGCTGCAGTTGCCTTTACAAAGTGCACACTGGTGCGAGCAGTGTGCACTCGTACTTCCTCTTAATATTGGCACCTTGAACTTTGACCTCTCGCTCTGCAGTGTAAAGGACTTGTGGGTCGGCAGAACATCCTGGTATTTCTTTGGTATCCACTGCATTTGACCTGCAATGCATCCTAATTCAGTTTTTCTGGCATGCTAAATAGTTTAGTAGTACGGCTATTGGAACGCACAATACTGTATGACTTCATTTATGGAAAAAAAAACCCAGACGGGAGTGTTATAACACCAACCAAGCTTTTAGGAAAAGGAGACATTTCAGGGGCAGGGAGTGAAAACATGGTCAGACTATGATTTGGAGTTGCCTTCAAAATGTCCGACTGACTCGACAAGGGTGGGGGTAACAAGCGGCGCCGCTTGGCCCCCCGTCGGGGGCCACCGCTCGTCTGCTCCCGAGTTGGGGTCCCCTCTCCCTCCCCGTCTACCGGCGCTGAGACAACATGACCTTGTTGATGAAGTTGACGATGGCGGAGGCAGGCTGCTCGGGGTCCAGCTCGGCAAACAGGTGGCAGACGTTCTCGGCCAAGCTGCCCGGCTTCTTGGCCACGAAGCCGAACACCCTGAGACGGGGAGGTCGAGGTGGAGGAGGGAAAAGTGTGAGGTTACAAGTTACTGAGCATGAGCGGAAGCCCTGGAAAGCCAAGAGAGAGAAAATAATGGTGATCCATTTTCTATGTCTGACCTAAACCGTTTTTTATTGACTTAAAGGGCCAGCGTGTAGCATTTGGGGATCTATCAGCAAAAGTATAATCAACTATAACTAAGACTCGTTCCATGTTTCTACAGTAGCCCAGGGCGGACAAACAAAACACTGGCTCTAGTATTACTTTGGCATTTTTTAGAGGCGTTACCACGGGGTACAGTCGGCAGCTCGCGTTGCCACAGGGAGCAGTGAGCAACGGGGGTGTTCAGGTGGTTGCAACCACATTGCTCGATGCTGTAAGAACAGGTGAAAATAAATGTTTTGCAAGAAAAATCTTTCCATGTTTGTTTTTTTCCTCTGAACTCAGGTGGGAAAAACAGCTTTTGGCAGTGGAAAATCAAATGTTATTGTCAAGATCATTTTCTTCAAGTGTTTGTTGTTGTAATACTCATTTCAGCCACAGGAGGCTGGAGAGCAACACAAACCCATAATTATACTTAAGGGTCACTTTAAATAGTGGCTTTTATCCACGATTCAATCTTTCCTTTTGTTTGCTATGATATACGATAAGATTATTGCTGACTGCAATAGTACAGCCTTTTCCTTTAAATTATTTATTCTGTCTCCTGATACATATCTTGATTACATAACTTGACACATAATATGGACCTTGTGTTTAAAGTGCATGGAGAAATTCAAATCACCCCAAAAAATTTCACAGATTAATAAAAAGGAACGTTGAAAACGATTCAAGCAAAACTTTTTTTCTTCACCAGATAAAATATGTTTTCCCTCTGGTGTCGCAGATTATATTTTTCCAAATACACACGAGAGACAAACTATTTAGATCAGACTCAAAAAATTGATGATTTGCATTTTTTCTTTCTCTCCTCTCTTCTCTTCCTCAGGGTTGACTTCGATGAAATAATTAGAATCACGTGAAACTTGATTATCAATGTTAAATCATGTTTGCTGGAATTAAGTTTGCCAAGGCTCACACGCAATCTAATGCCATGCAGAGGCGCGAATGTCGCTTCTCAGCCACTGAGGGGGGGCGGGGTCTACACACACCCTTTTTTTTTTATTTGACTCGCATGCACACACTCCTCCTTTCAAACACAAACAGAGCACTTACTTAACGGCGGTGTTGTCTGAGTTAGTCCACCTAAAAGGCCAAGAGAAAGAGAGAAACCAAACTCAGACACACACACACACACACACAGATACACACAGATACACACAGGCAGAGCTGCCAAACAGGCCGATGCAGCCTCGGCATGACTCAGCGACACAAAACAGACGTGCGGTCCATGCGGCTGCTCGCAGCGAATGATCGGGAGTGCAACTGATTGCGGTGACGAGTCTCTGTCAAAGGGAGAGCCTCATTGTCTTGTTATTGCC
Source organism: Cottus gobio (assembly GCA_023566465.1). Lineage (NCBI taxonomy): Eukaryota > Metazoa > Chordata > Actinopteri > Perciformes > Cottidae > Cottus > Cottus gobio. The sequence continues at coordinate 24,727,748 of CM042215.1, forward strand.
TACCTCCGGTCCTTGGGGTCGATGCTGCTGAAGGTCACGCTGCTCACTGGGTAATGTCTCCGGAAGAAAACCCTGGAGGAAGACAGACGAGATGGAGCGAGAGACAGGAGAGATGTCGTCACTAGAGTGGACTCTGGTGTCCATGAGGGAATAGGACTAGAGGTGTGAAGGGTAATCGGGTTTCCTCGACAGCAATGACGAACGAAATATATGGATAATTTAGTTTTTGGAATAGTTTGACTTATTCACACAATGCCACTCATTTATTATATTAATATTTTTTGTACGCCTAGTGGAAACCAATGACCAAAGAAACATCCATCAGCAGGGTCAATCCTGATGTCTTACCGGCGCTGGCTGTCGGTCAGCGTGATGCCCTGCGACGTCACCTTGAACTGGACCACAGTGGCGGCGGGACGGGGGTTACGACCCAAAGAGGCTTCGGCCGCCTTGGCGATGGCCTGGGGGCCGGTTAGAGACTCCGTTTCCACGGAGTTCAGGTAGAGGACGTTACAGGCTGAGGGGGAGGAGACAGAGGAGAGGTGAGTATGATGACCACGCCTCTAAAGGTGTCTCTGTGCTTTGGGGAGTCACCTGCTCCTTGTTTCAGCAGGTCAGCAGCCGTGCTGATGTTATTCACTGGTTGAACCTCCGGCACCTCCCCTATCAGATCTGAGTGAATAGAATAAGAATCAAGAAGTGGTTTCTCTGTAAAATACTTTGAGAATAAGTTAATGAGTATAATAAGTTATTCTCCTTATCAATGTGAGCTTTAGAGAATCCATCTGTTCAAATTTAATCAAATTTGAACAGATGGATTCTCTAAAGCTCACAATCTCAAACAATTTGTAGATTAACAGAAAATTAATCTGCCATTATATTGACAATCTATTCATTGTTTAAACAAAAATGTGTATATATTTATAGACAAATTGAATAATGGAGAAAATATACAGAAGATACATTTAAAAACAGTATCTTGTTGCAGCCCACCAACCTTTCTCTGTGATCTTCAGGGCGCAGGGCAGAGAGATGGGCGTGATGGAGTGCTGGTAGACTAATGCAGACAGACTCCCTGTGGGCGGCAGGCGGCAGGAAAAGTATTTTACATTTTACATAGCAAGACGTATAAACTGAGAGAATAGTCCTCAAAATATTGTCCTCGAAACGCAGACGAGAAATCCTCCGAAAACGTACCAAAGTAGGGCTCATTCTGGCACCCTTTGATCTTGACTCCTCGAGGGCCGGTTTCGATGAGGAAGTGTCGGACCAGCTGCTCCAGAGGGTCGCTCACTGTAACGGCAGAGTTCACTGTCAACGAGCTGCCCGCCAGGGACAGAGCGGCCGCTGAGTAAGTGGAATGTTGCATAAAACAGAGGAGGAGCTCCATCTTTACCCTTGCCGCCGTGGTTGTTGACATTGGGAGGAGGTGTGGCCACCTTCAGGGCCAGGCCGTAGGCCCCCTGGAAAGAGTTGCTGTCCCGGATCAGGAAGGTTCCCGGCTCTCTCTCCTTCAGAGCTGCGATTGCTACACAGCCAAGACGTTAGGGAATGTAGTGGAGAGCGTTGGTAGAAAAACACTTTTTTATTTTTTTTGAAAAAAGACAAGATAAATAAAAGGCCTACCTTGCTCTCTGGAGATTCCGGGCTTGTACCAGAACCTTGAACTGTCCTGGACAAACTTCACACTGACCCGATTCACGTTCTCACTCTCCACAGACGGCACTCCGTCGTGTTTGCCAGTGGGGGGTGCAATTTCCCCCACGGTGGGAGAGAACGTGACATGGAGCTGATGCTGGGTGCCGCTGGCGGAGGGCGGCGCGTGGCCCGCGGCCGGCCTCAGGGTTCCCGCACCGTCGCTGGGCGAGCCCGGCTGGACGGGCGGGTGGCGCTTCTCTGGCAGCGGCGGCTGGGGGTGAGGGAGGGGGATGGAGATGGTGGAGTAATTGGAGTAGGAGGACGGGGAGAGTTGAGGAGGGTGAGCGGAGTAGCAGGGCCTCTTGGTGGGGTCCGGAGCGGATGTGTGCCCGGCAGCGGCGTGCTCCGTGCCAGGGTAGTGGTGGTGCGGGGGCCCGTGCTGCTGGATGTGGTTCATGTGGTGGGGGTCGGGCCCACTCAGCATCAGCCTCCGACCCAAAGTGGCAAAGCCGGGAACCGGGGTATCAGAGACCGGGGAGCCCTCCATACTGCTGGAGGACGGCTGGGCGGACGAAGGGGAAGCTGGGGTGGGAGATGCGGGGGCAGATGTGGTGTTGTGGGTGGGGCTTAACACGGGTTTTGCAGCTTCTGGGTGTGGTCCCACGGTGGGAGAAGACTCTGTGACCTGTGCTGGTCTTGTCAATCCACCGGCTAGGGTCTGGGTCTGGCTCAGAGGCGGGGGCACCGCCTGTGCCACAGTGGAAGGCAGAGCGGCAGCCTCCGAGGGATGGAGGCTCTGGAGAGCGAGAGGGCCAGGCTGTGGTTCAGACGAAGCACGGACCGGGGACGAGGGGGCCCGGCAGAGCCCCTGGGTTGATGTCGTTGGTGTTGCATAATCGGAAGGAGACGGGTTCAGCGTCGTCGATGCTGGCGGTGTATTTGGGCAACAGTGCTGCGGGCGGGGCGTGGTGGGCGGCGGCTCCGTCGCTGCAGTGCAGTGGTTGGGGAGCTCTGTCTGCGCAGGTGTGGCTGAGTGTGGCTGCACGTCTCTGGCCGGTGGCGGCGGCGGCTCTGTGCTGCTTCTTTGGCATTCCGGGGATTCGCGGGCGATGAGGTCAGCACGATAGTGTCTGTCCTGTGGCCCGGGAGCCTCGTAGTCACTGCCGATGATGTCCGTGGTCCGGATCTCGTATTCCCTCCCTCCTGGACTGGGACTTAAAAGGACAGACATGAGAATTACTGTCACAGACCTGAAGATCCACAGATCCAGTGAAGTGAAGTGTTCCTCAACGTTCTATTGTGACCTCCTGATTGCATCTTTATTGTCATCAATACTCAATTGTCACCATGCTGTAACATGCAAGCTGTATCCGGTTATGCTGTCTGGATAAGGAACACCTGATGAGCTGATGTGTAAACGACGAATGCCCTGTGATTGACCGGGGGGCGATCTGGCTCGCACAAATCAAGACAACAAGGTTGTTTATTATATTATATTGAAGAGGCCCTTCTGTAGATTTTAAACCCCATGTTTTGGATCTAAGTAACTAATGGGGATAACCATTTCTTAAAATGGTCCAGTATCGACCATCACGGTGCGACTCCTCTGTGTTAATGTGCGTCCACTAAAAGTGCTCGTTGACTCGGATTGTTACTGTGAGCGTCTGACAACATAATGGAGAAAAAAAAAGAAATATAACCTTTTTATTTGTTATTCTTTTTTGTTATTGTGTCTAACGAAGTCTCGCTCAAGGAGAAGTATCGTTCTGAATTCTCACGTCACATCCAGATTGTCAAAATCAGCTGAATATTCAGCCATGACGTTGAAACTACACTGGCTGAATATTACTAACACTAAGCTGCGCTTCCTGTACGGCGACAGCTTTTAAAGGCTTTACCAGGTATAATGGCCCGTGGACCAGATGCCACGATCCAGATTACATATTCAGATACCTTCACCCCGACGGTCAGGAGCCCCTCAACCGACGCCACCGCGCCGCCATACTTACCCATTTTTATAGAATTGCTTTTGAGTGATGTTGTCCTTTTATGATATTTTATGCAGTTCTGTTGTTCCCCTGTTTTTGTTTGTTTATTTTACCTATGTATTTATTTATTTGCTTGTTTTCTATTCTATTTGCTCTTTTGGTTATTTGTTTGGTTTTGTTGTATTCATTAAAACGTTGTTTTTAAAAGATGCTATATAAATAAAGTTATTATCATTATTATTATAGTGAGAGAAAGCGTGGAATACCTTTCCTGCGTGCGTAGAGGGCTGCTGGTGTGCACGGGGGTGGACGGTCCGGACATGTCGGACGGCGTGGAGCAGACGGCGTGGCCGTCTCTGTGGACCCGCCTAAAGGATCCGTGGGTAATGTGGTCCCTCCAGCCCACGCTTTCACCGGAGCTCCGGAGGCCATCTGAAAAGGAAGGGATCAACGGATTACATGACAAAGAATGGAAGATCAGTGGAAGCATCAGTGTGGAAGGAAAAGGTGTCGAGAAGACCCAGTTTGTGAGTCTGGCATCGTCTGGTTGAGCATTATTGATTCAGTGCATGCTGTTGTTGGTTATGGATCATTCAGACACGTTCAGGGAAAACACATTCCTCAACGTCTCCGATTGCGCGTGACTCACCAGTGTGTGAGTCAGAGCCGTATGACTGCTGCGAGTCTGGGTGGTGATGGTTGTGGTCTGCTGCCGGCCCGTTGCTATGGCTGCAGGGCCCCGTCATGGAGGTCGCCGGGGGCAGCGGGGACGTGGACTCGGACTGGTAGCCCGAGGCGTATCCCCGGCTTTCAGACGGCGAGGGCTGGTAAGGCGAGCAGGGGCACACCTGGCGGGGCGTTTGGTAGCCGCTGCTGCTGCTGCTGTACTTCAGGTCCAGGTGGGAGTGAGCATGGGACCGCGACGCCTCTGGGTAAGCCGGGTGACCCGACGGCAAGGGGTCAAACGTGAAGGCCGGAAGATCGTGGCTCTGTGGCCCGTAGGAGGCCACGGTGGCCCTCCGGTGCCAATACTCCGCCTCTCTGTCGCGCTCCCATTGCAGCTCAGCCTCCCTGTCTCTCTCCCAGTGGAGGGACATCTCTCTGCCTCGTCTTAGCCCAGGATCCCTCTCCCAGTGGAGCTCTGACCCTCTGGGTAACTCCGCCTCCCTGGCTCTCCTAAGCCCCACCTCTCTCTGCTGAAGCTCCGCCTCTCTGTCCCAGTGGAAGCCGTCACCTTGGTCCAATCTCAGGCTGTGATAGGTCGCCGAGTCGTCTCTCCTGATGCTGCAGTCTCTGCAAGGGCAGCCGGGGGGTGGCGGGCCATCCAGTAGCATTATGTCGTGGTAGGTCGGGCTGGTGGAGGGTTTGGCGTGGTGCAGTTGTGGATGGTGGTGGCTGTGAGGTGGAGGAGGGTGGTGATAGGGTCCGTAGTCTTCCTCTCGACAGCAGAGGCGACCCGGGGCCGATACGGGGTGGTGATGCGGGTGGCTGTGAGCGTGAGGGTCTGGCGACGGGTAGGGGCAGATATGTCGAGATGAGGGAGCCTCCGAGCAGGAGCGGTGCAGGTAGTGCGGCGGGCCGTTTTGCCGGTCCCACACCAGATCTGGAGGGGGAAGGGACTGGTGGGAGTGGGGGCTGTAGTGCTGGCACAGATCCATGTGTGACGGAGGAGACGCTGGGTTGGGGCTGGCAGAAGGGGTCGCCCCGTGGTGCCCATTGGTGCCGGGGGCCCGGTCGAGGCAGTAACCATTGGGCATGAGGAGGGTGCGGTCACAGCCGGGCTCGGCGCAACGCTGGGACCGGTACCCGGTCCGGCAGGAGCAGGACCGACTGAGCCCCAGCGTCCCGCTCCTCTCGGAGGGCAGAGACTCTCCGTCGTCCAAGATGGCGGTCTCTCGCTCTCCATCCCGGTTCCCCTCTATGCCTCCCAGAAGACGCTCCAGCTCCTCTCTCTCCTGCCGGGTCGGGGGCAGCGGACGGACAGGATCCTCCTGGCGCTCCGATTGGACGGACGATTGGTTCAAATGGACAGAATGGGCCGAGAGGGCGGAGTCAGAACCGTGAGCGATGACGTGACCTGGCCTGTCTTCCTCAACGCCCGCCGCTGGGCTGCTGCCATTGGTTGAAGTGAGCGATCCAGAGCCGGGACCTCGGCGCTTCTTTATCTGAGCGTAGAGACTGCCGTCTACGGGACCTCTGGTGTGGGCAATGTCTACTGCAGGAGAAAGAGACGACCACGGTCAGCTCTCGTAATGACAGTACTCGTTGGCATATTGCCGTCTATCAGCCTGAAATCTACTCAAAGTCTGTTTTCACCAACGTCTGCCAACTCTTTAGTGAAGACATTGAAATCATGCTGAGATTGGATGTGAAGAGAACAGTTAGTGCGTTACCCTCCAGGCTGTCCTGGTACCGCTGGTTAAAGTTCTCATAGGAATCCCAGCGGACCACAGGGTCGGCTGTGTTGTAGTCCACTGTGACAGCCGGGTCGTTCTTCTGGTACTCGCGGCCTGCGGAAAGACACATCACATTTACATTCATTTGCATTGTTAAAATGTTTTCCGATGTTTAAACAAGCTTTGTGAGAGCAGTTGAGCATTTAAAGCAATGCATATTTTCCCTATTTGACCAATATGAACTAAACTTTCAAAGTAGAACAGCTATTGAGTGAGCTCACCTTTGATTTTCTCAGGTCCAGAGGAGAAGACAAACTCCACTGTGGCGTCAGACGGAAAACGCTCATCTGGGGAGAAGTGAAGGAGAAACAAAACATAGAGAGAAAATGTGGTAAAATGATCAAAGAACACAGCAAATATCCCTTTTCCCTGTTTCTCCACACCACAGAATCAAACATGGTCTCTGCTTCCAAGACATAAAATATGCAAATACCTTCCACGCATGTGCTCTGAGCTGCGTCAACACACAGTGGTGTGTGTTCACGTACATTTGAAAGCGAGCGGTGTAATGGACTGAAGACCACGAACACAACAGAGAAAGTGAAACCAAGCAGGAATATGAGGTAATGAGCGCTTTGGTTACAGACTGGAGCAGCAGACCAGGGCTCACTAACTCGCTCTGAGGGGTACTTAGACCCTCGCTCCCCACACACTACAACTCATCCTGGATATGCTCTCCTCCAGGGAGCTGTCATTATGTCCAGGAGGGAGATTAAGCTCCTACTATTAAGGGATTTATTCAACCACAGTGACGTGGCCCCTCGAGGCAGCAACCCACTGTGAACACATTCCCACAATGGTTATTTTCAAAGATTTCGTCCGTTAGTTGTATGCCACGATTATCCTATAACAATTTACTAATTGTGCCTGAATGACAATTTAAGTGTCTTTAAAAGGAATAAAAAGTCCACGCCGGTCTTTAGTGAGCAAAATACTTTACTTTTACATTTGAAGTGAGACTACATAACTTTAAAAAAATGTATTAACACAAACTTAATTTTATGAGTCAATAAGATGAACTAATAAGCACCTTGATAAGTGCACTCAGGAGAGAGCGGCTCTTTGCCAGGCGGGTCTGCAACCACCACAGCTGTCGTGTGTGACTGCACGAATACAAACTGCCGCCTGTCTAGAGTACAACAGTACCATGAGTATTCTTCTGCTGTGTGCTTAGCTTTGTTAGCTGTTAGCTCTGTTAGCTGTTAGCGCTGTTAGCTGTTAGCGCTGTTAGCTCTGTTAGCCAAACACACAAGCTCTCCTACCGACATGAGAAGCAATCACAAGAGCTAATACTAGATTACATTTAATGAAGAACTTTAGTGCAACATGAACATAACACTTTGTTATTGGCATTGAACTGAGTGGTTATGTAAAGTGGAATGTAAAAACAAAACCCCAATAATTAAATGACAGTCAAATGAAAACTATTTCACTTCAGATAAATTTGAGCTAGCATGTGCTCGTATGAGAGATGATTACAGATGCTTTTAGGGGATGCTGATACAATTGTATCCTGTGGACTACACAGGATACCTGCTTCCCAAAAGAGGAAGTGTTGTATCGCTAGGAGGATTCAAACATGCTCTCTGCGACCTGAACAAACATACCAGTACAGGCTTCGTCCAGCTCCCCTTTGCCGAACCAGAGCTGGGACCCGTGGATGGTGCAGGTGTGAAACTGCAACCTGAACACGGCGTCTCTGTCGGCGCTCTGGGCTCGCCTGTGGTAGCACTTGACCTGCAGAGGGCGGCAGAGAGGGGAGAAGAGGCCGCAGCTCAACATGCATGTGGGATACGGAGGCGGTCTGAGCAGCACATCGAAGGCTTTGTGCTCCTAACGGAGCGGCACCTACACTTTACCAAACAAACTGTGACTCCTTGTTAACGGGACAAAAGGGACTAAACCTACACCTACACCACCGTGTAGAATTCAGAGATGAGATATGGCAAAAGTAAAAACAAAAAGTCAGTGTATGTACTTTATATAAATATTTCTCCCGTCCGTTGAAGATAAAAAAGCGATCACGTCGTCCTCGCGACCCCACCCACGACACGGTCATTTCTGTCAGGTCATTTCCTTCCCGTGTGAACTCACCATGATGTCACCCTTCAGCAGCAGCGCCGGTTCGATGGTCACACACAGCCGCCGGCCTCCGGTGCCCTGAAGGTCACTGTCGACGACACAGCAGACACAAACCAGTTAAACAACACAAAGATCTAAGGGACGCAGTGTGTAGCTGACAGATTTGTTTGTCTGTGGCTCAGTGGTTAGCAAGTCTGTCTTTCAATCAGAGGGTCGGTGGTTTGATCCCAGCCTCCGGTAGTCCATGTCGTTGTGTCCTTGAGCAAGACACTTAACCCCAATTGCTCACTGTTGCTGTGTCTACTGTGGTGGTACAGGGCGCCACCACCAGGGGGTGCCACATTAAATCCTGGCCGCCAACTAAAAATGTCTCTCTCTCTTCCCGTACAAGCAGACGGAAGCTGGCCAACCGGGAGGGGGACGCCCGGCGCTCACAGCTGTAACGCATTACATCATCACGGCAGGGTTAAAGGCGCTCCTCTCCCGGCAAGCCAGCGTCGGGTGATTATTATGCCAAGCTTCGGTGTCGCTACGTCATCTCGCTGCGATGCTACGAGCCGGATTTCTTGTGTGACACGGCTACGCTACGAACCGGACTACTGTGCTACACCACTACGCTACAAACGGGATATTGAGCAACGCTACGCTTCACCTGAGTATTGTCACCACCTGCCTGTCACTCCATACTTGTGTTGTAAATAAAACCACGACTTCTGCACCAACTCCTCTGCTTCACTTGCCGTCTGCTTTTGGGTCCCGTCACGTACCTTGACAGAATCACCCGACCACCAACAGTATGGACCCAGCGGACCCGGCCTCCGTAGAGGCCCGCGTCGGAAGACATGAGCAGGTCTTGGAGCAGATCTTGAACAGGCTGGACGGACTAGCTCGGCGGATGGATCAGCAGGCTGCAGCAACAGCAGCGCCGCCCAGCATCCCGGCGCCACCAGGGGACGGAGCACCACCAGCTCCGCCAGTCGCGGTCGTCGCCCGAGAACCACGGGTTCCTCTTCCTGAACCATACGCCGGGGAGTCCGGGGGGTGCGGCCGCTTTCTGCTGAACTGTACGCTGGTGTTCGAGATGCAGCCAGGTAGCTATGTGTCGGACCGGGCTCGCATCGCGTTTTGCATAAACTTACTCCGCGGTAGGGCGGCCGAGTGGGCCACCGCCTTGTGGGGCAGCCAGTCACCGGCGTTACGGTCGTTCACGGAGTTTTCCGACGAGCTTCGGAGGGTGTTCGACCATCCTGTGCGCGGCCAGGACGCTTTGAACCGGCTGCTCTCTCTGCGGCAGGGATCCGAGTCGGTGGCAGATTTTGCTATCCGTTTTCGGATCCTGGCCGCGGAGAGCGGAGCGAACGAGCACACTCTTATGACCATCTTCGCGCGCAACCTGTCTGACGCGATTAAGGACGTGCTAGTTTCCCATAGCGCCGCCACGACGTTAGAAACACAGATCTCCTTGGCCATCCAAATTGGCAACTGTCTCCGGGAACGCCGACACGAGCTAGTCAGGGGGGACTCTTGCCCGGCTCCTCTCGGGAGTCCGGGTGCCGTCGAATTTTGGGCAGAACCGACGGGGGCACGGCCGGGGGCGGACGAGCCTATGCAGTTGGGGCGGGCTCGCCTGACTCCGGCAGAACGTCAGCGGCGACTCAACCACCGACTTTGTTTGTATTGTGGGCGCTCGGGACACCGTGCGGTAGCGTGCCCAGAGGCCCCAAATGGGGGGGCTCGCCAGGGAGCGGGGACCCCCTGGTGAGTAACGCCGCGTCCGCACATCCCCTGCCCCGTGTCTCTTTACCGGCTATTCTAGTGTCCCAGTCTCGTCGCCACTCAACGTCAGTTCTCATCGATTCCGGGTCCGACGACAATTTTCTGGACTCAGGGTTCGCAGCCCGGCTGGGGCTGCCCCGGGAACCCCTTGATCGCCCACGGACGGTCAACGCCCTAGACGGTCGACTCCTCGCCCACGTCACCCACCGCACGAGCCCTCTCACTCTCTGTATCTCCGGTAACCACTCAGAGACAATCCAGTTACTCCTCATCCCGTCTCCCGCGTCTCCGGTAGTGTTAGGTCTTCCGTGGCTGCAGCTCCATAAGCCCCAGTTAGATTGGTCAACGCTGTCGGTCGCGGGCTGGAGTGTGGCCTGCCAAGCTCGCTGCCTTCGGGCAGCGAACCCCGCGCCCTCGGGTCCCGCTGCGCCACCGCCCTCCCTCGATCTGTCCGCCGTACCGCCCGAGTACCATGACCTCGCCCAGGTATTCAGTAAAGATCGGGCGCGCACGTTGCCGCCGCACCGTCCCTTCGACTGCGCGATCGACCTGCTTCCGGGCGCTCCGCTCCCCACCAGCCGCCTGTATAACATCTCCCGTCCCGAGCGGCTGGCCATGGAGACGTACATTCAGGAGTGCCTGGGGGCCGGCCTGATCCGCCCGTCCTCCGCGCCCTTGGGCGCCGGGTTTCTTTTCGTCGAAAAGAAGGACAAGTCGCTACGTCCTTGCATTGACTACCGCGGGCTGAACCTGATCACGGCCAAAAATAAGACTCCGTTGCCCCTGATCGACCCGTCGTTTGAGCCTTTGTGTCAGGCGCGGGTTTTTTCTAAACTTGACCTCCGGAACGCCTACCACCTGGTCCGGATTCGGGACGGGGACGAGTGGAAAACGGCGTTCAACACTCCACTGGGCCAGTTCGAGTACCGGGTGATGCCATTCGGCTTGACGAACGCTCCCGCCGTGTTTCAGTCACTTATGAATGCCTTATTTCGGGACATGTCAAGTAGTTTTGTGTTTATTTATCTCGATGACATTTTGATTTTTTCCTGTTCCCTCGCCGAGCACCGTCAGCACGTGCGGTTGGTCCTCCAGCGGCTGTTGGAGAACCGGCTGTACGTGAAACCCGAGAAGTGTGACTTTCACGTCTCCTCCGTCAGCTTTCTCGGGTTTATAATCGCGCAGGGCCGGTTGGAGCCCGACCCCGAGAAGGTTAGAGCGGTGGTCGACTGGCCGACGACCGGCACACGGAAGGACCTGCAGCGGTTCCTCGGGTTCGCGAACTTCTATCGCCGGTTTGTCAGGGACTACAGCAGGGTGGCCGCACCCCTCACGCAGCTAACCTCCACGAAGACGCCCTTCGGTTGGTCGCCCGAGGCTGAGGGTGCGTTCCGCAAATTGAAGATCCTGTTCACCAGTGCTCCCATCCTCCGGCATCCAGATCCAACCCGCCAGTTCGTCGTGGAGGTGGACGCGTCGGAGACCGGGGCGGGGGCAGTCCTGTCCCAGCGGGACCCGGCCACGCAGAAACTACACCCCTGCGCCTTCCTCTCCAAGCGGCTGAGCGCAGCTGAGAGGAACTACGATGTGGGGAACCGGGAACTGCTGGCGGTCGTCTTCGCCCTCCAGGAATGGCGTCACTGGCTTGAGGGCAGCCAGCTACCCTTCCTAATCTGGACGGACCACAAGAACTTGGCCTACCTCCGGGCGGCTCGGCGGCTGAACTCCCGGCAGGCGCGGTGGTCGTTGTTCATCAGCCGTTTCCAGTTTGTATTGTCGTACCGCCCCGGGAGCCGGAACGGGAAGCCGGACGCTCTTTCCCGTGTTTTTTCTCCCCAGGAGCCCCTGGATGCGGCCCCCATCATCCCGCCCGCCTGCGTGGTGGGGTCAGCGACGTGGGAGATTGAGACGGTGGTCCGGGACGCTCAGCGGGACGGCCCGATACCGGCGGGGGGGCCCGCGGACCGCCTGTTCGTTCCTGCGGCGGCCCGCTCTCAGGTGCTCCAGTGGGGGCACTCATCCAACCTGACGTGCCACCCGGGATCTCGGCGGACCGCCTCCTTCGTCCGTCAGCGGTTCTGGTGGCCGGGCCTGGACCCGAGATGCGCGGGGGTTTGTGGCGGCCTGTTCGATCTGCGCCCGGGGAAAGGCGTCTCACCAGCCCCCGACGGGCCTGCTCCAGCCTCTGCCGATCCCTGGGAGGCCCTGGTCTCACATCGCAGTGGACTTTGTCACCGGGCTGCCGCCGTCCGACGGGAACACCACCGTGCTGACCATCGTGGATCGCTTCTCCAAGGCGGTCCACTACGTTCCCCTCCCCAAATTACCATCTGCCTTGGAGACAGCGGACCTCCTGGTTTTGCACGTGTTTCGGCTGCACGGGATCCCGGTGGACGTGGTCTCGGACCGGGGGCCGCAGTTTGCATCGCGGGTCTGGAGCGCCTTCTGCAAAGCCGTGGGGGCGACCGCCAGCCTGTCCTCGGGCTACCACCCACAGTCCAACGGTCAGACCGAGCGGGCCAACCAGGACCTAGGAACGGCGCTCCGGTGCATCGCCGCTCAACATCCGGTGTCCTGGAGCACTTTCCTGCCCTGGGTCGAGTACGCCCGCAACTCCCTGCCGGCGTCCGCGACAGGTATGTCCCCGTTTATGGTCTGCTCTGGGTTTCAGCCTCCATTGTTTCCGGCCCAGGAGGGGGAGGTTGCGGTCCAGTCCGTGGAAGAACATCTCCGGCGGATTCGGGCGGTCTGGAACACGGCTCGGGCAGCCCTCACCCGCTCCGCGGCCAACAACAAGCGTCTGGCCGACCGACATCGCACCCCCGCTCCGGAATATAAGGTGGGACAGCGGGTGTGGTTGTCGTCACAGGACCTCCCCCTTCTGACGGAGTCCCACAAGCTGACCCCCAGGTACGTCGGTCAATTCCCCATTGCCAAGATCATTAACCCCTCCGCTGTCCGCCTGGCCCTCCCCGCAGCGATTAGGGTTCACCCAACATTCCACGTCTCCCTCCTGAAGCCGTTTGTGGAGAGCGAGCTCTGTCCCCCGGCCATCCCTCCACCGGCCCCCCTGGTCATCAACGGTCTGCCCGCCCACTCCGTCTCAAGGATCCTGGACGTCCGACGCCGGGGACGGGGTTTCCAGTACTTGGTGGACTGGGAGGGATATGGACCTGAGGAGCGGTCTTGGCTCCCCCGTCGGCAGATCCTGGGGTCCGATCTGTTCCAGGACTTCTACAGGGACAACCCGGGCAAGCCCGGTCGACCGCCAAGGGGCGGTCGTTGAGGGGGGGGTACTGTGGTGGTATAGGGCGCCACCACCAGGGGGTGCCACATTAAATCCTGGCCGCCAACTAAAAATGTCTCTCTCTCTTCCCGTACAAGCAGACGGAAGCTGGCCAACCGGGAGGTTGGCCAGCTGTACATCATCACGGCAGGGTTAAAGGCGCTCCTCTCCCGGCAAGCCAGCGTCGGGTGATTATTATGCCAAGCTTCGGTGTCGCTACGTCATCTCGCTGCGACGCTACGAGCCGGATTTCTTGTGTGACACGGCTACGCTACGAACCGGACTACTGTGCTACACCGCTACGCTACAAACGGGATATTGAGCAACGCTACGCTTCACCTGAGTATTGTCACCACCTGCCTGTCACTCCATACTTGTGTTTTAAATAAAACCACGACTTCTGCACCAACTCCTCTGCTTCACTTGCCGTCTGCTTTTGGGTCCCGTCACGTACCTTGACATCTACGGTCTAATGTATATCACGTAAATCGCTTTGGATAAAAAGCGTCAGCTAAATGTAATGTAATGTCACAGGCTGCTGTTTAAATGATTGATTCCCAGCGGCGTTCTCATCGTGTTCTCACTCGACAGTGGGCGTGTTCTCGTGTGTTGGCTTGGAAAGGCCTTGAGGTAAACAATTAAGTTACAAGATATGAGTTCAAAGCTGAACTCATATCTGAAGAAGAAGGATGCCCTTTGTGTAATTTTCTCCGCTCCTATCTCCTTAATCCCTCCGTGACGGTGTTGAAACCTCAGCTCATGAGCGAAAAACAGCCCAGAGCCAACAAGTAGGCCTGATCTGTGCCATCAGTTGGTCATGTGACAGCAGGAGAGACTCACTATATGCCCGAAGTGTAGACCAGCTGCATGGACTGGTAGATCTTCAGGAATGGGTAGTAACCTAGCAGGAGGAAAAGGGGAGAAATTCAGACTTAGCGAGAATTATCGACATAAAGATTTGAGGAATGTGCTGTCTGTCTGCCCCCCCCCCCCCTCCTTTGGACTGAGCAGATTAAAGATAAACAAGACTAGAATGGTTTGCGTGGGTGGAGGGTGAGTGTGACCACTTATGAGAGCTCTGCGGTCAGCAGCATTGCTGTGATCCAGCAGGGAAAGCCCCGTCAGACTATCTGCACGGTCGGACAGAAGGGGAACATCTCCGTTCACTTAGTTGTGTTCATGTTTTCCGCCGAAGGGAGAGAGATGACGATAAAGATGTAAGGGAAAAAGACATCGAGGGGTACAGACAAAATTAACTGTGAGGAACCACAAAGACAGTGAGTGTAACCCAGGGACTGTCCCATAGAAGAGTAACCGGCAAAAAGCCATAAACTAACCTCATAATGGCGAGGAGGGAATTATCTGAAAACTCATATCTCATATCCATGGACTCCTTTGGTGCCATTGTACAAGCCCCGTAAAGAAAGAAGGTATTACATGCATTATACAGGAACGAAGGAAAACTATTTGATTTGGCTGCAAAATATTTACTCAAATTAAGAATATAAATCCACTTGTTTCTAAAGCATTTAAAAACAAATTAGCCATGTAAATACTTATTTTATCAGTGAACTATTGAGTGACTACATGCGTGATGATGTAATTTTATGGCCTTCACTACTAGTTTCAAGTCTTCTTCAATACAGCATGATGTGCATTTAGTAAATGATGGTCCATTGAGTACCATAAAGCAGAGTATGCTTTAGGGCGGGGCTACCTTGTGATTGACAGGTTGCTGTCAATATATGGCCTGCAGCGCTAACATGGTCTCTTCCATTCACTGATTGTAAAATAGCTTCAAAACAGCAGTCCACAAACCAATGGATGACGTCCCTTCTTATATACAGTCTGAGCTTGCAGCCAGCTGATAATGGAGCAGACTCCCTTTCCCTCATTGTTTACAGTCCGATTAGCAACTTGAGACAAAAGAGTAGAGTTGGAGTTGAGAGACGACGTAAAAACAGATATCTGGGTATAATTATTTTAAAAAAGCTAAATCGTTGTCAGATGATAGCCACCGGGGGATTGTACCTTCATGTAACCAAAGCCCGCTCAAACGTGATTGGACAATACAACTCGACTACAAACAAAACCAAAACGCTTCCGATACCGAAATCCTGTCCCGACAGATTCTGCATTCACGTACCGTTTCCACTGGCAGCAATATAATCATTCAATGTATTCCTTATTTGCTTCTGTATGTACTGATATTCTGTATGTAAAATTAACATTTAATAATCTCTGCCCCATAATTTGTAGAAATAATACAGTGGGTTAAATTATGTAACTATCTGGTCATTTGGCTGAAAAGACTAAACAAACCTCCTTCTCCCTGGAAGTTGGGGAGTGATGGGATGAGAACTTGGTGGAGGAAGAGAGGGTTGCTGTTCATCTTGATCGCCCCGGACAGAAGGCCCCCAAAGTAATAGATATACCTGAAGGAGACAGAGTGATGCGATACGAGTGAGACCAACATGTGGAACAACAATAACAGATGGAGAAGTGTCTTTACGAGGCCAGAGAAATGCTAACAGTCCCGGAGCAGACGATGCTGTTGTCAGAGAGCCAGTTTCCTCAAAGCAGCGAGGCAGCTAAAAGAAACAGGAAAACATCTTCCGGAGTCTTTTCCTAAAACGATTTACCGGTAAAGAACATATTTCATGTGGCTGTCACAGACGAACGTTATTCAGGGATGTTCTTGAATCAGCTGGCATGGTCTTGACCAGTGTTCCGCCTGCATTATGAGCATGCAGCCCCATCGAGAACATGTTCTGTGTTTGTACGTTTCTGTAAACCACGGATACGTTGATTGTGGACGTTGACTTTGTTTTTATGTGGAATAGTATATGGAGCGACCGTTGTTAAACGTGGTAAAATAACAAGCATAAGGAGAACGTCTATAAAGGGCGGGGCAAACAGACACAAGACTTTCACCCAGGAGAATGCTGTTAGTTGAAGCCCACTGACATGGTTACATTACATTTAGCTGACGCTTTTATCCAAAGCGACATACATGATATTAAGTAGACACAGCAACGGTGAGCAATTAGGGTTAAGTGTCTTGCTCAAGGACACAACGACACAGACTGCCGGAGCCGGGGATTGAACCACCAACCTTCTGATTGAAAGACCGACTTGCTAACCACTGAGCCACAGTCGCCCCGGGTTCATTCTTTTTCTGGCACTTCAATAGCAGGAAGTCGAGAGCAATTCAAAGTGAACATTGAGTTGTTACTTTATGTTACGTAAGCAAGTCAGCTTAGTGCAGTTGTTGTTTATTTCTGCTAGTTACGATGTTACGCCACGCCGCTACGCCACGGCGCCACAGAGCTAAGCTGGTTCTAGCTTCATACAGACTTGAGAGCAGTATTGATCTTCTCATTTTCCTCTCGGCAAGAAAACTATTCTCTTTGCTCTCTGAGAATGCAAATGTATGTTCTGTATCTTTTTTTTTTTTTACTTTGATTCATTTAATTATGATAATCATTTTCTTTACTCTCGATGACTATCACATCTCTACATTTATTTTGACTGTTTAATGTGCCGATTTCACAAGAGACATTTTGACTCGTCTTAGCAGAAAGAGCCCAGGTAGCTATTGGTATCACTAATAACATTAACGATCCCCTCAGTTCTACTTAAGTGTCACAGTGAGGTATCATGCACACCCCAGCTTCCCCTCACCTGTTTTGGGACGGCTGGAGGGAAGAGGACACCTTATCTTCACAAAACTTCCTCATGGCCAGAGTACTGAGAGCCTGGTCCGCCCTGCACATAAATGCACGCAAGCACACACACGCACGCACGCACGCACGCACGCGCACGCGCACACGCACACACGCACACACACACACACACACACACACACGCTTTGAGACAACAATTTCCATCATGGGCCTTGCACCAGACCCTCCAGATGCCAGAGAGTACATGGAGAGGATACAGCTGGCACTGGCCACAGGATGAACCCGTTTCCACAGTTCCTGCCCAAAATCCACTGGGCTTAATTCATCAAGCGCCCCATCAACAAAAGCCTGAATGGAAATTATTGTGCTGCGAATACTTGAATTACAACACATCAGCTACAAAATGCAAAGTTTTCAAAGACACTTGGCATGACTTTGCACATCTATAACATCTGCTGTGTTCCATGCGTGGATATTCTGAACAAAATAAGGTCAAACTTTGGCCTTTGGATGCCTCCACACTCACCCCGCGGAGATCTTGCTGTAGTGCATGTAGGCTGCAATAATCACGCCCGTTTTACCTTTGTGGCCCTGCAGGGAGAGGGAGAGAGAGAGAGAGAGGGAAGTAACGATGAGCTGATTTTCACAGTTTGTGACATGTGACGGTATCATTTCTGCAGGGAGAAATGACGGAGTGGCAGGGACCAGCACCGCTGAATTCAAATTAAAAAGCTCCCTGTGGCGTTTGTTTTGTCACACCGGGTGCTCCTGACTTCCTGACGCATTCCGAAGACATTCCAGCCTCCATGCTCCTAAAGCGACCCCTCCAGACACCAATAAGGAGGCTGCACCTCGGCCCAGACCGCCCATTAAGGCTTGTTTTGCTCCGCGAGCCTCTCAATGGAAGGTTCTTCATTGACTAAAAAGCGCTTGTGTTTCCTCCCAACCCTGGCGGGATGTGCAGCTGGGAGAGAATCGCTTGGAGCTGGAATGTTCTGGGAAGTCGGCGGGCCACAGAAGCAGTCTGGTTTCAGCATTTAAACTCAACCAAAACCAATAAATTAAAAAAAAGGCTGAGAGAAGCGGTGGGAACTCTGTCGCCCTCAGTGTTTGCTGGGCACCGCTTGGTTCACACTCACACTTGTTTCCTGGAAGCATGACGTACAATGGAGTCGAACATCGAGTTGACACAGCGTGAGGCAGATTGTTGGTTTGTTTTCTGGCTTGTTGAAGTACATGGAGCATGCTGCAATTTTGGTTTTAGTCAAGTTGTATTTTCACTGCAATTACCAACTGGATTTACAGCACTTTTACATCGGAAATGGTGATTGGAGAGATTACGGTTGATTGAAAACGAGCAACTGAGGTGAACTGTCACACGTTCATATTGACCCAAGATGGCCGCTGCAGCATGTAATCATAAATAAGCACTCAGGTGGTTCATTGTTTGTAGCTGTAACATTACTCCTTTCTGTGTTAACAGCCTTTTTATAGGTGGAATGCAACCAAGTACATCAGGCATTCTTTAGTACTTGTTCTGGAGTATCATTTTGATAAAATAAGATAATCCTTTATTAGTCCCTCAGTGGGGAAATTGCAGGATTACAGCAGCAGTGCACACCAGAGACACATAGTACAATTAAAAAACTAGTAATATAAATAAACAGTAAAACAGTAAAGAAGAAAACTAAAATAATCCACAATAGCAATCTTATATATACAGAAGGAATGTATTTTTTTTAATTTAAAATGTATTTATATTGCACCAGTTAAAGTGATTTAGGTGACCAAAGTGATTGAAGTGTTATTAAGTGTTTTGTGGTCTACTGCGAGCTCAGCTGGTTGTGCAGCCTGACAGCAGCAGGAAGGAAGGTCTTATGGTACCTCTCCTTCACACACCGGGGGTGTACTCCATTGACGGGGCGACTGTGGGTCAGTGGTTAGCAGGTCTGACTTTCAATCAGGGGATTGGTGGTTCAAACCCTGGCTCAGCCAGTCCGTGTTGTTGTGTCCTTGAGCAAGACACTTAACCCTAATTGCTCACCGTTGCTGTGTCTACTGTATAACATGTAAGTCGCTTTGGATAAAAGCCTCAGTGTAATGTATTTCAGTTTTTACCTTTGGAGTGGGGTAGAAGTATAAATACTTCTACCCCACTCCATTTCAAAAGGGCAACCTTGTACTTTAACTCCATTAAATTAGGATTTTACACACAAACAATATTTATTTCTGAAGATGACACACCATACTGCAAACAGTGTAATTATTCAATAATGTTGCATTAACATAACTGTTACCCTCTATAGTTTGATTACATTTGGCTGATGAGGCATCTGTATAACACTTCAAATTATCCATTGAGAATGCAGGACCTCTTTTTTGAACGCGTCAGTAAACGCCAGTAAAAACATTCTCAAGAATTCCAAAGCTCTTACGTGTCTTAAAAAAAGTGTTTTAAATGAGACAACAAAACTAGTCCACCTCCACAGCCTCGTACATTTACTCTCATGGGGCCGCGTCGTCGTTCCTTGGTAGCCGTTGTAATGTTAGCGATTTGCTTCTGCCGATTGCTTTCACGAAAAACAAGTGTTTGTGAGTATCAAACTTTTGCCACACAACTTATTTTCTTCAATAATCCAAAATCCGATGGATGGAGCCAGTGTGAGGCTAACTTCCTGCTTGGCTTTTAAAAGCTACATCGTCTACTCTCAAAGCACTTTTCACTTTTACTACAGACCTTCACTCATTACTGGCCTGCCATACTTCCGCCCGTTTCCGAGCCTGTGAGAAAACCCCGGCGGCCCCTCTGAACTCTGACCTTGCAGTGCAGGACCACCACGTGCTGGGGGTCGGAGGTCAGCCACGTCTCCATGGCCTTGCATATGGCACAGATCTTATCCAGAGGTGGGGCGTGGAGGTCGGGCCAGCCAAAGTCATGGACCTGGTGGATGAGGCAAAGGGGAGGGGTTGTGTGTTTGGAGGAGGGTTGAGCCAAAAGAACGCAGTCAACTGAATTCCATTATGAGATTTACAAGGAGAAAGGCTCTACCTTTGTATTCAGCCGGTTGATATCGTGGCGCCTCTCGGAGAGGTTCAGGAGCTGAAGGAGAAAAGATGTTTATCAGTGTGGTCAGTTATCCCTCCAGCTGTTTTATCGTGGGTGTGGCAGAAAAAAAACACAACCGGATTGATAGTTTGTTGTTTGCTAAGTTTACTTCCTGTGTCAGAACCGTCTCTGCTGTGCAACAAGCGTTTTCAGCTGAATGAAACCGTGAGGAGGGACGTAGAATCTACGCTGCAACAACACAAACCATCACTCCCCGTCATTACTGTGTGGCGCTTCTCTGCCCCCTCACCAGAAACTTGTCCTGGTGTTTGGACTTGAGCATGGCCGCCACCTCCTTCAGGTTGAGGCGGTACCGCTGCTCCTCCAGCTTCGGGGGGAAGAACACGGAGATGATCCTCTCGGTGATGTAGGTCAGGTCGAAGTCGTAGTGGCGCTCCATCACTCTCTCCATCACGCGGTCCACGCTGAAGCTCCTGGAGGAGAGAAGAAAAAACCCCGGAAGGAGCAGATGTGGAAACCCATTGACATGGTTCATTCTTTTTCTGGCACTTCAATAGCAGGTAGTCGTTATGAGCAATGAATGAGGTGACCTTTACCTCGGCAGGGTGTTTCTCTGCTTGGTATAGGTCAGCGACTTGGTGGACCCCTGTGGGAAAAAGAAGATAAGGTTATGGGATGAGGCCATCCCATAACCCAAACACATGGTGCAGTCAAACTCAAAAGCTTTTATTATACATTTCCCCACAATGAACCAATACATAGGTCAACCATATCAACTGTATATGTCTACGGTTACAATCACATGAAAAAAACAAGGAGTGAGAAAATGACTAAAACATTTAAATTGAGTATCCCAGAGGTGGAATGTTATTTCAAAGTTTCCTCTCTGATACATTTTTATAGAGAAGGAACATTACATTACATTACATTTAGCTGACGCTTTTATCCAAAGCGACTTACATGCTATACAGTAGACTGTAGACACAGCAACGGTGAGCAATTAGGGTTAAGTGTCTTGCTAAAGGACACAACAACACGGACTGGCTGAGCCGGGGTTTGAACCACCGATCCTCTGATTGAAAGTCAGACCTGCTAACCACTGAGCCACATTCAAAATCATAGATGAAAAGAAATGCTCAGTGCACAATGGCGGCGATTAGCTTGGATTACAACACACCCTGAGGGTAGACATTACTCCACCTTATATTTTCGCTATTAATACTCTGAATGTTAATATTCTGAGTTCAGCATGGCTTTAACGTCAACTCCTTCATTCATCTGTGGAGTACCGTCCACAACTGATCCATCCTCGATCTACACTGGGCGCCGGGAGCGGAAGCACATTTCAACGCTAAACATACACAGTGGCTAGGGGAATACAGCGCATGCCATATAACCTCAATCACACAGGTTTGATTCCGGCCTTGGGACCTTTGTTACATATAATACCTCTCTCCGTACAAAAATACATGCAGGACTTTAAGTTAGACAACCACTGCCCTCACTCAGTACATGTCAAAACTTTATTCCATTCCATTTACTATGTAAACAACAATGTTAATATTCACAGTCACCGCCAGGCCCGATCATCCCCTCTGACACACAAAACATCAGATCTGCTGAGCACATTCAAATGGGATTGGGCATTTTCAAGATAGATAACGCAACACTAGGGGTGAGGTAAAAGGGAAGATGCAGAGAAAAAAAGGGTGGGTTCGGAGGACGAGGAGATAGAATGGGAGGTGTGCTCACCAGGTGCTGGATGTGTCGGGACGGAGCGGTCCCTCTACGCTGCTGGAGGCATGGAAGGGGGCAGGAACAGGACGAAGGGGAAGAGGAGGATGGTGGGAAGGAAGTAGGGCAAAAGGAGGAGGTCGAAAGGAGGTGAGCAAGAGGGGGAACAAGGGGGGGGGGGGGTGGAAAGAAGGAGGGCAACAGAGGAAGGAAAGGAGAGTTAATTAAACAAACAGACTCTCTAATGGATAAACATTACTACTTCCTGTAGCAACATCAACACATTTTTCTTTTGCTTCTTTTCTTCCAGGCTGGAATCCTGCAGTGCTCCAGGAATGAAAGCGAGCTCCAACCGGGTGAAGGGCTCGGTTTCCCGAAAGGAATTCAGCCGCAGGAAGCCATACGGTGTTTCTTTTTGGGGAAGCCATATCTCATAATAAGGCCAGTCGTTGTACACTGAATGCTACAGAGGAAAAGAAAAGGAGACTTACCAGATCATTGGCGGGGGCCGGGATGCACGCCGAGGTCACCTGTAACACACAGGGACAGACGTTACACGTGAATGCAACAGGAAGGAGTCGGCAAATGCTCCCTCAGACAAATCCACAAATAAAACCCAAAAGCTGACCTTATAGGAGTAGGGAAACATGCTTGTTCGCTTTCTTGCTTGGAGTGGATGAGAAGAATGACACCACTCTTGTTTCCCCTGAACATGTCGGGAGACGGTACGCCTCGCCCAATCAGGCCATGCTGCTCTCTGCGCTAACGAAACATGAAGCACGTCGCAACGCACGGAAAATCACGACACTGAAGTGTCTCGGAGCACTTTAGCAAAAATAATTAGACTTTTTTTGTAGGGGGTTTAACAAAAGAGACACAATGTGTAAATTAGTGGATTCTACAGGTGTTGGTTGCTGTATTATAAAGCAGACAGAGCCAGGCTAGCTGCTAGCTTCCGGTCTTTGTGCGTATCTAAGCTAACCGTCTCCTCGCATCATAGCCTCAGGAGAGGACAGGAGACTGGCATCAATCCTCTCATCCTCACATTTGGGAAAGATGTAAATGCATGTACATTTCTTAAATTACCAACTAACATTTTAAAGTTTTCTAAGAAAACATTTGAAAGTCCGGCTAATCTGTGTCTTGCTTAGTTTAGCAATGTAGCTATTCATCGAGTCGCTCGAGCAACACAGGGGACCAAACCTACTGGGAACCACAGGGAATAAATACATAATTTACTAAATAGATTTACAATAGACAATAACAGCCTCTGTATTGCTGCACAGGAAAATCATGTGTAATCGCCAAAGAAGGAAAAAAAAGAAAAGAATCCTGAGGTTTTCACCTTGCATCTCAATTTGTCAACCGCTACTGGGAACGCTGGCCAACTCTAAGATTAAGATAGTATTTCACCACTTACAGCTGAGCGGTGGGAGGGCACGCAAGGGGAACAACACTTTGAAGAGCTCCATGACGGAGGAGCGGAGCCCAAACTCTGTCTGTGAAACTACTCAGACGCACTTAAGCGCCAGGTAAACACACGAGCAGCAGATGTTGGAGAACATGTCTGCAAAATGTAAAGGGCACTGAAGCCAAGTGCACAGCTGGAGGAGCACAGCCACGCCTCCAACTCCCAAGTCTGTTGTGGGCCGACAGGTCAGTGGACTGTGACCAAAGGAAGCCAACAGCAGCCTAATTAAGTAGGGGCGGGGGGTCCCAGTCATGCTTATGTAACACACACACACACACACACACACACACACACACACACACACACACACACACAGAAAGCAGAGTTCCCGCAACATAGCCCTTTTTTGGACTGTTTATTTGGATACAGGAAAAGGGCAAGGGCTTGTGTATATCTCATTGTGCACAAAGGGGAAGTTGCACAGGCCCTGAACCTGCGGGTGTGTCACCACAGTGTGTGTGTGTGTGTTGTCCAGTTAATCTTTCTTTCTTCCCTTTAGTTTTTCTCAAGCAGTCCAGCCCCGTCTGTTACCGATGCCCTACGTAACTACAGGCATCAACAGGAAGCCAGAGGAACAGATAGTGAGCTAAATCTAGGCTCGCCTCGTTTGACAGAAGACGCAGGAAACGGGGTTCAGGTCTGGCCGTCAGACGACTAGTTTTTTCTAGTCTGTAAAGAAATTAATCTCAAATTAATTTTTTGGGATTCCCTGCCTGACCCGGTTAACGAGCACATAGTGTGGAGCCGGGTCGGGCTCTGATTCCTCTCAGTTCCCTCCGGCTAATGCAGATCAGTTTCATTGCATTCTTAAAATCAGAGTGTTGTGAAAGGACGCGTTGTGTTTTAAATCATACATCTAAAAGTCCCGGTTTATAAAAGACAGCGATCTCGACTCTGCGGCGACATGTGAAACTCATCTGCCGTGACACATGTGCGGTTTCTCCATCGGCTCTGTGTTCTCTGCACACCGCAGGCCAGGCTTGATCCCTGGGCCCTTTGCATGCTGAGCCCTGCTTCCGTCATTCTTGTAAACTAAATATCCAACTGCCACGGCAAGCAAGCAATTACCCTACTTCCTGTCCCGGTCAAACATCTCTCTTTACAGATAGCAGTCATTTCGCCCAACGCATGTCTACAGTTGGATGCCGGGCTGAATATGGGGATTTGAGACTTGGCCTCAAGAAGAATTCTCTTCATGGTCCGCTTGCCTTTTCTCGGCATGAATTCCCGTGGGATCCTGGGACTTTTTGCCAATGTATTCGCCTGTTTGTTTGCATGTTCCTGCCTTCGCACAATGAAGATCACTGCATTTACTGAAACACGGCCGCCTTCTCCAGACCGCATTGAGGCTTTCACAAAACTGCGAGACAGTATGACCTCACAATGCGGCGGGTGAGTTCTAGTTTTTGAGATCAGCTGTGTGGCAAATAAAGATTTATTTTTTAAATTGAGCGATGGAAGCAGAGCACCAATCAGAAACGGGTAAAGCTGCATAACATACAAAGCTGTGATGATGGGGAAATGTATTTTTCTACCGAGCGAGGACGATGTATTTTTGGGAAAGTCCTCGGAAATCTGGGAGGTTCAGCGAGCACTGCGCGTCCCCGTTTGGGTCAATGAACACCTCATTCCCTTGGCCCGACCTCAACGCTTGGCCCGACATTCTGTGAAAAGCCACAATGAATTCTGTTGGTATTGCTGAGAAAAAACAAAAACAAAACGAGCAATTCAGCATTCAAACTCCACGCGAGACAAATGAAAACCCTTCTGGAATCATCTCCTGGTTCTGGTTTAATCCCGGATGCGGTCCACTTCTTTTCATATGTCAACTTGTTACGACCACAGCTTTAGGTGCCTTTTAACTGCTCTCATTTTCCTGATGAGGCGTCACCTGGGAGGCCGTTCCTCGGTCCTCGCTCTAATCTCTCCCGCCTCTTCTCTCCGTCGCCCCTCAGCCGGCCCCCTTCACTGGGCCCTGGGAGCGGGGCGGCCTCTAAGCCAGAGCAAACACACTACGGCCAGATTCCATCTCCCTCGGCCAACGCTTACGCACAAACTTCCTGCTAGTCGACCTCCACCCATCTCATCTCATCCAGCTCTGGTTTTCCCTTCCCCTCCCCCCCCCCCCCCCCCCCCCTTTCCTTGGGCTTTTCTGCGAAGTCGTGTTTCTAAAACTTCTGCTCAGCTCCTCCAAATAGCCTACTCTCCACTATTCCACTTTTTTTCTTCCTATTACCTCCATCTATTCTTTGGTCAATCTCGTTCATTCTTGATTCTCATTCCGATTTCTCCACCCATCCTCTCCCCTCCCCCCCACCCCCACCCCCCCTTTTTCTCCCCTAATCGATTTTCTAACAAACAACTTCCCGTTTACCTTCCCATTGACAATATTTTCCTTCCTTTTTGTTTGAACCTAAGCTGTTGTTGTTCTCTCGCCTCTTCGCTGGTCCCCACGGTCTCCAAGTGTCCTAAAAAAACTGGAAGGTCACACAGGTTTGATCCCCGGAAACCAAATATCCTTGAAGGAGACAAAAGGACAAAAGCTTGTTCTGACTTGCTCCAGAATCACGCTGCCCGTTACACGTCTAAAATGTCCTCCCTTCCTCCATCCCTTTCCTTGCCCTCTTCTCTCCTCATCTCTGTCCAACCAGCCCTCCGTCCTCTTCCTCAACGCCACGTTTTTTGTTGTTGTTCTGCCGCAGTGGCCTCGGCTCCTTACGCGCTCTTTGATCCATCAAAGCCAGAAGCAGCATGGCCAATGGATAATGCACAGCTCTCTGCTCTGGGTGTGCGGCTTAAGGGCTGTGGGCTCCGAGAGGGATAACTAGGGGGTGAGGTAGCAGCCCTGGTATGTTATTAGTGTGCGGAGCGGTGTGTTTGTGAGGGGCCCGCCAGTTTAGGAGCGATTCTGTGTGTGTGTGAATAATGGGGCACATTTACTGTGCTGTTCATTTTAATGTATTCATTATGGAAGTTGCAGTTTGATTTTATTAGAAGATCTCAATTTTCATTTGATATTCAAACTACAAATGTTCAAAATGTATCAAATTCAAAACCTCGGTTCCTAAAATATGTTATGGCCAAAGAACATGTTATGGGAGAGCGCAGTGACCTTTGACCTTTCACCACCCGATTCTGATCCAGATGGATGTAAGTTGAAGAAACGCCGCCCAGGTGCTCCTGTGATGTCAGACAGACAGACAACCCCAAAACCTCATGTCTCCAGCCACTGCCGCGCCGGAGGCATAAAAAAAAGGGAGTTCACGGCTACTGACGGGCTAATTTGAGCGGGCGTTAAGGGTTAATGTACCGAAGAAGATCACCACCCGTTTCCACATACCGAAACACAGCCCTGTACCTTCAAGGCGATAGCTGGTCAAGAGTTTGAGCAACATGCTATGTCTCAATGTCTTACACCTGTTTCCTGTCAGAGCTTGAATTCCGAACTTGAACGGTAAAAGGAATGCATGTAAAGAAAAGAGCGGTCTGAGCCAATAACAATCATTCTAAATGGGAGGGAAATACATAACAAGGAATGTTAATGTGTGTGTGTGTGTGTGTGTGTGTGTTGAGACTCGAGGTTGGCCATCACATGCCCTATTTTTGGGACGTTTCCACGTGTGTATGCACCTGATAACTAAAGCCCTTGTGGTTAACGTGGGTGGAAAAGACTAACTGTAATTCTGTGTCGCTTCAAACTTAAAGGTTTTCAGGATGGTCCGTCTTCTGCACGGACACTTGGCTCGGTTCACGACCGGCCCGTCAAATGCACCCCACATGTTGAATGTAAAACTTTTTATGTAAAACTAATTAGGACAAGGGGGGTTTCGGGAGAAGTCTGTATTAGCGCGAGGGGACTTCAAGGGCCCCGGCTGAGCAGAAACAACACCTCTGGGCCGTACGTCATCCGTGTTTTTCCTGCACGTTTCCCGCTCTCTCACTCTTTTGTCCCTCCGCACCCACACTTTCTTTTGACCCCCCCGGGAGGAAAGCGCCTCGGCCTACAGTCTACAGTTGTTTGGGTCCTCGCTCGCAAAGCAGCTGAAGAGGGAGGCCGAAGACATCGCAGGTCCCATGGGTACCCTGGGGTGGAGCATTGTAATGACCGGGGGCGTGGGGGGGATGCAATTCCCTGTTAGGGAGCTGGAGGGGTAAACAATCTAAACACATGCGCAGATCTACTCTTAAAGATATGCAGACGTCCGCCCATCTTTACCCTCCCAACACGAGCTGGAAGCCCAGAGCCGGACGAAAATAAACGCGGGTAAATAAACAAAGCAGGAAGTGGTCCGGGGTGGAAGAGGTCGGCGATGGGAGAGCCTCCTGTTCACGGGCCAACAGCGACTTTGTGCACAGTTGCTTGGATCAAGACGGCTGCGTCGTCTTTATCATTCGAGGACAGCGGGGCATTTGCTAAAACCTGAGACTCGCGTCGTGCATCAGGAGGTGTGGGCGTCAGCGTTCTCAAGCGGCCTCTTCCCCCCCCGGCAGACTCATGAAGGCCCGATCCCACCGGACAATTAGCACGTTCCCTCTGGTGGGGCACGCGCCTGCCGGCCCGGGTCACAACTCTGCTGACTCAGCTCAGTCAAGCTCGC
Source organism: Cottus gobio (assembly GCA_023566465.1). Taxonomy (NCBI): domain Eukaryota; kingdom Metazoa; phylum Chordata; class Actinopteri; order Perciformes; family Cottidae; genus Cottus; species Cottus gobio. The sequence continues at coordinate 24,755,530 of CM042215.1, forward strand.
GGTTTTAACTCTCAAATCAAGGTCGCCCGCGGCTCTAGCTCGGAACATGCCGGCCTATCACGGCAATTACCGAGACCCCTCCTGTGGTCTCGCCCCCACCCCCCCCAAATCAATTCAGAAGGTTTACAATAAACCGTTTTTGAATGCATGGTTCAATACCTCAACCTGCAGCCGTGGCACTGAAAGCAGCTAAACCAGGGGTGTCAAACTCATTTTCACCGCGGGCCACATCAGCATCATGGTCGCCCTCAAAGGGCCGGTTGTAACTGTAACACTGTATCAATTTAGCTACTACCGAACATATTGTTAAATAACTGTCTTTGTATTGTTTATTCAAGTGTAACAATATTGTACATGCATTTATATATATATATATATATATAAACCCACATTACTCTATCAAAGATCAAACTTAAAACAGAAGAAAATAACAAAGACAAAGATCAAACAATCGTTGTTATATTAACTTTGTTCAAAGCTTTTTTTGTCACAGTTGAGAAGGACATAACTAGCCACTAAGAACATGCATGTGGTCTGGGGCAGTGGTTCTACTGGTCTGGCTGCACCATCAACCCTGAATGACCCGAGATCCAAAGCAAGGAACATGTTCAACTTCTCACATGGATTTAATGAAAAGATGGTGCAGTTTGAGCCTGAAATGGTACAGAATCTCACATGCCAACACAAAAAAACTAGTTTGAAATATTCCCTTTTACACTCAATTAAAAACCCCAAAGTGCATCTTAAGGACACAAAGTAATACAACACATATAATAATTTTATAACTTCAGCCTTTTTTAACAGACTCAGCAGTGCTTTCATGCACAAACATTAAAAAAAGGTCGGGAATGAAGTGAACTATCACAAATAGTGTGTGTGTAAACTCATGCAAGTAAAGTGTGTTGTGAACGCAGCACTGAGGAGTGTGAATAGACGCACTCCACTGCATTCAAAATTACCTTCAAAATAAAATCACAGGATTTTTATATTGCCCATGCAAAGGTCCGCAACCCACTGAAAACGGGTCCGCGACGAACCGGAAACGGATCCGCGAAAGACTGAAAACGGGTCCACGGTGGTGATCATGCCTTCCAAGCCGTCGCGGGCCACATAAAATGACGTGGCGGGCCACATCTGGCCCGCGGGCCTTGAGTTTGACACATGTGAGCTAAACACTACGCTGTTTTAACAGCAGAGAGACATAATCCTGGAGCAGCATCACAGGAAGCCAATTTGACAGGAAGTCTGTAGGATGAGGATGAGGGGGGAGAAACGGTGCCCTTGCTCTGACATTACTGCCATCATTCTGTCTTCTCTTTGCTTCCTTTGTTCTGTTTCTGTTCGCCGAATCAAATAAAAGTGACGCGGACTGGAGAGGAACAAGGCTTAAACAGTACGTTCCGCTCCCACCATCACCGCCTCCTGCTGTCGCCCTCTCATCTAGAATGCATTTTCTTTCCTAAAAATAAAGCGGGAGCTGGACTCCAAACCGCAACTGTCCTTTTATGTTGGAGGAACATCAAACGCTGTTGCTCTTCCTCTCATCCCTGCATCCGCCCCCACTTCCGCTCCATCTATCTGTACTTGATTGGACATCCTCTTCTTGTAGAGGAGGAGCACTTCCCCGCTCGGTCTCATGTCCACATGTTGGTTTTCTTTTCGACGTGTGCAACGCGATAAGGACGAGATCCCGACGGCCGGAGGGAAGCAGGGACTGCACTTACAGTGACACACGCTCTGCTGCAACGTAGTCTGTAGGGCGGTTTAGACCAGTCGGTGAGAGTTGAAGTCTGTTAGTCACTTTCGAGAGGACTTGCTCAAATGTCAATGCTAAATTCAAGTAGATCGCACAATTCTATTTTTTTCCTATTGATGGATGTAACTATACTTTGACAAAATCAACATAATTTACAAATCTCTATCCCCTGCATCTGACCTCCCACTATTTACTCCATCGCCCACCACGGCCCCCCCTATCCCCATCTCTCCTGACCTCCTGACCCCTCCTCCACACTGCCTCCTCTCCGAGTTTGACCTGGTCACTGTTCCTGAAATCTCTAAACTCATCAGCTCTTCCAAACCCACAACCTGCTCCCTGGACCCCCTCCCTACTCCCCTCCTGAAGTCCTGCCTCCCCGTACTATGCCCCTACCTTACAAACCTCTTCAACTCCTCACTGTCCCTTGGAACTGTCCCCTCTGCCTTCAAAACCGCTGCTGTCACCCCAATCCTCAAAAAACCTGGTCTGGATCCCTCCTCCCTCAACAACTACCGCCCAATATCCAACCTCCCTTTTCTGTCTAAAACCCTGGAACGTATAGTCGCCTCACAGCTACAATCCCATCTTCATACCAATAACCTATTTGAACCCCTCCAATCTGGTTTTCGCCCTCTCCATAGCACAGAAACCGCTCTTCTGAAAGTCCTCAACGACCTCCTCACCTCTGCTGACACCGGTTCCCTCAACATCCTCATCCTCCTTGACCTGAGTGCAGCCTTCGATACCGTGAGCCATAACATTCTGCTCACCAGACTCAAAGACCTTGGTATCGAAGGTACTGCACTCAGCTGGCTCCACTCCTACCTCTCCAACAGATCACACTTCATCTCTCTTCATAATCACACCTCTGCCACAGCCACAGTCACTCAAGGCGTTCCCCAAGGCTCCGTACTCGGCCCCCTCCTCTTCATCATCTACATCCTCCCCCTTGGTCAGATACTCCGCCACTTCAACCTGGACTTCCACTGTTACGCCGATGACACCCAGATCTACCTTAGCACCAAATCCCCCCTCGACCCTCCCCTCTCCCACATCAACTCCTGCATGTCAGCTATTAAAATCTGGATGCAACACAACTTCCTCAAACTCAACAGTGATAAAACAGAATTCCTTCTCATTGGCTCCAAATCCACACTCAGCAAAACCAATAACCCCACTCTCACCATTGACGGCACCATTGTCTCACCATCTCCCCAGGCCCGAAACCTTGGCGTGATCTTTGATTCCACCCTCTCCCTTGAGCCCCACATCCGCCATGTCATCAAAACCTCCTTCTTCCACCTCCGCAACATCGCTAAAATCAGACCCTCTCTCACACCCCCCGCGGCTGAAAGACTCATTCACGCCTTCATCTCTTCCCGACTGGACTACTGTAACTCACTTCTCCTCGGCATCAGCTCTACCAATATCAACCGCCTCCAACTGGTCCAGAACGCAGCTGCCCGACTCATCACCCGCTCCAAATCTTGGCACCACATCACTCCAGTCCTAAAACAACTTCACTGGCTTCCTATCCCCCACCGGATCACCTACAAAATCCTGGTCCTCACCTACAAAGCCATCCACCATCTGGCCCCCTCATACCTCACTGACCTCCTGTCCCCCTACCAACCCTCACGGTCCCTCAGATCCACCTCAGCCGGTCTCCTCTGCATCCACAAATCCAAACTCCGCAGTTTTGGGGACAGAGCCTTCTCCAGGGCAGCTCCCAGGCTCTGGAACTCCCTCCCCCAAGAGATCCGCACCTCTGAGTCCCTCACCGTCTTCCAGTCCCGCCTCAAGACCCATTTCTTCACCTCTGCCTATCAGTAGCCCCCTATTGACTGTATCATGTTCTGCTTTGTCCTGTTTTCTTTTGCTTTGTTTTGTTTTGTCTTGTATCGTCCAGTTTTGCTTTACCTTCTAATCTTGCTCCCTGTAAAGCGACTTTGAGTCCATGAAAAGCGCTATATAAATTAAATGTATTATTATTATTATACTATGAATGTAATATCTTAACAAATGAGAGCCAAATTACTCCATTTATTTATACAGAACTATAGATGTCACGTGTGTCGTTTTGGGAATCATAGGCAGACAACCTGCAATGTCATTTTGGTATCAGGTTCTCAAGAAGAAACTCAAAGTGGTCACACCCCGTCAGCCAAATACTTTGAGTCGCTCCACGTCAATCCAAAGTCTGCTCGTGAGCCGCCGAGAGGAGTCCAAGGTCTTCAGCCATGCAGTCGTTCAGCGGACCATTTCTCCTCCTCTCTCCGTCTGTTCCCCTCTGACCGGCGGAAATGCCTCTTCTTGCCTAATTAGGCCGACATGCCAGTCAACTCGTCACGGGCTGCATTTCACTAATTCTAATCCTTCCCCCTCCCACTGTTACCCCCACCCCCCTCACCATGTCTTTCCCCAACCTTCAAGTCCCTGGAGACTAGATTTTCCACTTGGGATCAAAGATAAGGAGGAACAGCGATCTGAGAAAGAGAACATGCCGAGATAAAGCGGTTGATGACATTCTGTTCTTCAGTCTGTGTGCGTGTGTGCGTGTGTGCGTGTGTGCGTGTGTGCGTGTTTTGTAATAGAGAGATGAGTCAGCTGGAGGCTGTTGTGGGCAAAGAGTAGGGAACACAGCGACAGGAAACATAGACACGTCATCCCCACGCATTCTCTCTCTAGGAGGGGAGTTTGAGAACGAAGCGAAGGGTTGTGCAGAGAACTGGAGCAGACCGCTGCCATCAATTAAAAACATTTGTCACCGAGCCAGGCGGAAGCGTGAATGGGAGCCTGGGGAGAGCGTGATGGCACACAGATGACGGACCTCCAGATGTGCGAGCATACATGAACACGCAGTGAACGCCCTCGTGGAGGGTGAAGGTGCAAGGATTCGTACGCGAGGTTATCGGTAATAACTGCCAAATGTGAACGAGGTGCGAGCGAGGGGGGAACACCTTGGAGCGAGGGTCTTGTGGGAAAGGAGGTCAAAAGCTAATCAGCCTGGCCGGCCCAACGCTGGGGCCTGCTTTTGAGAAGCTCTGTCCTCACAACATGAGGACTCACAGTGTAACAGATGGAGGGCGTCCTCAGCTCCGTCCTGCCACAGATTTCCCCCCGACATACATACCAGGTTAGATAACAGCTGATGGACATCCGACCACTCCCTTCCTGGGCAGCGGCGATGGATATCAGTCTCTAAAAACCAGTCAACAGCTCGACATCAGCCCGTCACAGTACACAGCAACCCACTCCTTTCTGGAGAGCGAGGAATCTACTTTTATTTTTCATAATTAGTTTCAGCTTTTCTTTCCAAGAGAGTAAATAACATTACGACTAATAAGATGATTGACCTTGCTACGGCCATTTTTATATAGTCACTTTAGTCTTCTTTTGAGTTTATTTATGACAAAAACAACGGTTTGAAAAAATATATTAACGTGCAAATTAATGGCAAAATAAATACAATTTAAAGAAAATCCCTGGCGTGTGAAGACCGTAACTCTGCAAGTAAGTAAATAGGCACCTTTCCCACAATGCCACTCAAAGAAAAAAAGAAAACCAACAACTCGTAAACCCGAAACAAGGATAAAAGCCGACGTCACATGATGCGGTGAAAAGCGTGATTTCAAAGCTTCTCTTCATGTGTGATCTCAGCCTCAGAGCTGGGCTCTCCTCAGATAAAAGACAAGGGGACGGAGTGACGCCGGAGCAATGAGGCCCGTCTTTGCCACGTGCCCTCGCCTCTAGCCGTCTCTCCTTCGCCCGCTGGCTCCCTGCCTCAGCCTCTATACCCCCCTCTTCATCACTTTGGCCGTGGCCGGCATTCTCCCCCTCTGCATCCCTCTGTCTATTCATTACGCCGTTCCCTCCGTCAATGATCCTTTCACGGGGCCAGCAGCGTGGGGTCGGAGCGAGGCTCGCAGCTCCTTCTGAGGAATGCGACCGAGCGGCCTTCATATGAGCGGAGCCGCCGAGCCCCCTGTCGCGTGGTTTCACACCTCGTCAACGGAACCAGCTCAGATACGCATTCGCATGTCATTCCTCGAGGCACATGCACATACAGCAAGGATGGCTTCCTCCCAGGGAGGGAGTGGGCCCGTCCCACTAAGATTAGTGGGTCAGCATCTGGGTTTAACCTCGAATTAGTGGGGTCATTTAACCTGCTACAGAGAAGGTTGTGACAAAACTGATGACTTTAAATAGTTTATTTATCTACAGTGATCAATACTGATTGATTTACTTCATATCAAGCTGTATTCATTTAATGGAATTGCATCGTAAGTACTGTGGAAAGATTTACCGTAATTATTACCGGAACTATGTTACCAATGCTTATTTATAGCAGTGCCTCCCACAGTTATGTTCTACTTTTTGTTATCTGTTCATCACGGTTCATACTAAAATGATGATAGCCTCTGCCCCGGCTGACTACAGCACATTCAATACTGTCTATGAGCAACTGTTGACACAGTGATTAATCTGAGGCCATGCTCTAGAAGTGTGTGTGTGAGGTGCATCCTTACCTTGGCCTCACACTTCCTGTGGGTGGCTGTCTTGCAAACTAAGAGGAATGAGGGAGGGGGGAAAAAGACGATAAAATTAGTATATATTGTTTAGTCTACATAAGAAGTAACAAGGTCAACCGTGCTCAGAAACACAACTAGAATCTCCATTTGTTTAGTTGCATGTTAAATTCTGCAGCGAGACCAGAGCAAACGTCTTGACATCATCCTGATGTATTACCGTACAATACATAATCTCTGCATCCTCCTAATCTCACACAACGAGATTCAAAACACCAGTTCCTGTTTTGAATGTGCTCTTACAATATAGACGCATCCGGCTCTAGAGTGGTCCGATTGTATAGAAGTCTATGAGAACATGACCCGATGTCTCATTTGATTTATTAACTTATAACATTGCAAACATGAGTTTAAGTCTCACTCTCTAGTTTCAAGCCTTCTTCAATACAGCATGATGTTCATTTAGGAAAGTATGGCCCATATAGAGTCATATAGACCATGAAAAGGATATGCTTTAGGGCGGGGCTACCGCGTGATTGACAGGTTGCTACAATGGTGTTGTCCGGTCTGGGAGTTGTCTGCGTTTTAGCCTCACAACTTTAACGTTTTCACAGTGTGTCTTCTGTTCATGGAATTTAATTGTTACAACTTGATCTCACAAAAATGCCTTCAGTGTTTGGTTGTAGTAAACTCCACCCTCTGGAGTCCCCTCCGATTGCAAAGAATCCAAGAAGGCGCCAAACTCGAGGCTTCAAAACTTCAGTCAACGGTTACTCCGGTATTTTGTCCCATTCGCCACCAGATTTGTCCTCCGTACCCCTTTTGTCAGACTGTCCAGCATGTGCGACAGGGATCAAACGACGTGACACAGCTGGGATGTGCGCTGCCCTTCGTTCATTCATATGTGACACAGCCTACATCCTGCAGCCCGCCATGGTGACGCTCACCCCGCTTCGCCTCGGCCCTTCAGACTCACTCACTCAAACTACAACTACACAACATTTACCTCTGCAGAAGGAGCCGGCGTTGTCCACGTTCTGGCGGCACACGCTGCACTGCCGCCTCTTCTTGAAGGTCTTTTCCTTGAAGACGTGAGGCTCTCCCTTCCCCCCCTGCACACACACACACACACACACAAGGGAAAACCAGATTCAGGCTCAGTTAGAAACCCGATACAGCACAGAACCAGACGTGGCAACGCAGTCTGTGGAGCTGCGCACTCTTGGAAACAAATGCAAGAATCCCTGTTTGACCTTCTTCCAAGAGTTTAACCCTCTGTCCACTTCCATCCGACAGAATGAAACTTCCACAACTCCTCTCACAAAAGGAGAAGAAGACAGAAGAAGTAATGGCAGACTTGGGTGCATGGTATGCATGTGCACAACATAACTACATCCATGCTCTACTCCCTTTGCCTCTTGAACTCCTGTTCTGGTTGTGTAACTGTCTTCCAGTAATAATCCTTGTGGTTCCCGCCCATACCACACTATAATCCTTAGTGTGTGTGTGTGTCTGTGTGTGTGTGAAGGTTTGGGAAAGAAAAAAAGCAGCAAATGTGTGGGTCTAATTCTTCACCGCATTTCTTTCTCATGTCCATGTTTGTCACCATGTGAGTGAGTGATGTGTGCGTGTGTGCTTGTACGTCTATCTTTGTGAGGACCAAGTTGAGTATTGGTTCCCACGTCGTCAAAGGCCCCCTTTTGAGGGTTCAGACTTTCAGGTTTCAAGGGGCCTGGGAATTTAGTATTTTAATGGGGATGTGTGTGTGTTGGTGGTAGTCCTTCCCGCCCAGTGCCTCTTTGTTACCCAACATGGGATTACGTCTACAGATGACTGGGCCTGACGGGACTATGTGGGGGCTAGGAACATGAGAACTCTAACACCCCGGGGCTAAGTATGGGGATTGCTTAGCTAGTTTTCTTGCATGGCTACACGACGGTAGGAGAAAAGTGAGTGTGGGCCTGTGAACTAGCGGTGTGTGCAATGTAATGATGAAGGGAAACTGGCAGGAGTCCAATCAAAGATGTAGGACGTGTTTTATCCGTTCACTCCTCTGAGCGCAAATGACAGTTGTTGCAACGCCAATACTCGTACCGTAAATGCCTTCAACACAACCTCGAGAGCTGGATCGGGTATCAGCAAGTACGCGGGTGCATATCACATCATGTCATATCATTCATCAGCTCATTTATGCTCTACAGAAAGAACAACAACAACAAGCGTCAATTGCTATCTAATCCGTACATCCTGCCAGATCCGTACTGCACATGTGCAAACTGAAGATGATGATGATGCACACCTACGTGGAAATAAGCAGTTGGACAGCTAGTTAAGGTTAGCGGTTAGCAGCCATGTGGTCAGCAAAGCTAAAAAACAACGGCGCTAACAGCTAACTGTAACGGAGGTTGCATTGAGTTACATTATGATGCGTTCAAGCTCTTTTCAGGGAGAATTAGTACTGTGCAAAGGTAAATTATAACGCTACCATGATGTGTTTGAATGTAGTCTTGTAAAATGCAGTTGTTTGAAAATGTCACGGAATATAAAATAGATATTAGAGAAGGAATTTAACTTACTAAAACTATCTCTAAGCAAATATTTATGCCTTCCTTTTTCTCTCTTTTGTTCTTACTTTAACAAAACATTTAAATACAAATAAATGCATTTATTTCCTAATAATTTAAATGGTGTTTTTATGTAATATAGTGCATACAGTTATCAGTAGGAAAAGATATGGTATCGTAACATCTCTCGAGCAAATATGAGCGCAAACACACCATCACCACCATCACCACGAGGAAACAGTGTCCACAAGTCAGTAGCTTTGGATAATTAACCTGACACACATAACGCTTTTTGTTTTGCTTTGTTTCCTCTATGCGTGCTTTTCCTCCTTGGTAACAGAGAAAGGCTGCTGTTTACACACTCCGTTCCCATTATCCTGCCGCTCTGGACTGTTCTGTTCTGGTGACTGGGCTGTGTTTGGACAGCTGCCTGCCTGGCATCGCCCTCCGCCAGCCACGTTCAGGTGGCAACACGCTGGATGGTGGAACCTGGTGGGTGGCTTGGGTGGGCTGTTATGTAATACGGAGTGGTCACGGGGGTTGAGATTTAAAAACTGCGTGGTCATTTCTTTTGGAAAATCTTCCATTTCCAACGGTTTCAATAAATTCCGATTGACTCGCCGTGACTTCTGTTCTCGTTGACGGGTCTCTCGCAGCAACAACAACAAACAATCAGCACAGACTTCTGTGAGTTCTCCTCTTATCGCGATCCTGTTTTGATGAATCCTTGATTCATCTCTCCTCCCTTACGCCTGAGCCCTTAAAACGTGCCAAATGCTGCTTCGCTATTTCAACAATGTCGCGTTATCTCCGCCTTGCCTTTTGACACACTGTCACTAAACAACACAAAACAACTGAAAGAGGATACTTGTGTTTCCTTAGATTTAGTCTGTAGTATGCCCGCCTGCTCTGACGAACATGTGCAGCCATATTTGTAAGTGTGTGTGTATAGGCTATGTACACACACACACACACACACACACACACACACACACACACACACACACACACACACACACACACACACACACACACACACACACACACACACACACACACACACACACACAAGGCTATACACTGAGTTTAAAAAAAAAAAAAGTTACTGTCAGCTAAACCGCAGTGGTGATGTGGGCTGAGAGATAAACACATAGATTGAGAGGCTGGCAGCATTCTTCCGGTTACAGACACAATCAAGACCGCGATATAGTCCAACCACAGGCACTCATGGTCAGACAGTGATACACCGCCACGCTACTGTATACAGTCCTGTGTGGACGAGCTGCTGTACTCTGGTTCATGCGAGGAACTGGATGTTGAGTGTAAAGGCATGACGTGCTGAAAGAAACAGTTATTTTTCCCAATGTCGCGGTTGGGAGTGTTGCCCTTCTGAGTCAAATGCAACTTCATATGTGAGCCTTTTTTTTCTCAAAAAGGCTGCAGGACTGTTGAGGCAGACACTTATTTTAGTTTTAAAATTATAATTATCTTATAGAGGTTAAAAGTGAATTATTTACCTTTGAAACAGCTGGTCCATTTGGTAGGAAGAGCTTTAATGCCATGAAGGCCTTAAAGACAATTCCATGAAAACTAGGGGAAAAAGAAAGGTCCGGTGATAAGCTCGAGAACCGCTACCAAATGGACTCTGGAATGACAGTGAGCTGTATTTAGCTTGGTAAACGAGACGGGTCCGTGTTTTCCAAGACGAGTCTGGTGGGTTGCCGACATTGACACAGACCATGTTAAATCTGATGCCGGCAGTGCAGCTCAGGGAGCACAAGGTCCACAGCCCCGGGTAGCGTATATTATACAGTATATATATTTACTTGGCTAATAGTTGTTTGCTGCCATATCAATGCTCTGAATTTTGTATAAAGCAACTTTAACATTCACATAATATGCGAAAATGAAAAAAGCAAATGCCCAACAGCATACATTTCCAATCTCCTCAAAATAAGGAAAGCAAACTTCTTTAACTAGTACTACCTATTCCAAACAACTCTTCACAACAAAGGGAGTCTGTCAGTGAGGGAGGTAGAAGTACTTAAAAAAACCAAACAGCCTGTGATGCTGAGCCCGGTTCCCCAGGATAGTAATTACCGTCACCACCGTAAAGGATGAAAAACATCTTCCCCTGGTAAAAACATGTGTTATCTGTCACGGCGTGGGCTAATAAAGTGACCGGTTACACAAGCTGGAAAACAGGATGGGAATGTTCAAAACAAGAACACAATGATCATCACTTAGCAGGAAATGAAACGTGTAAATTCAGTCACTCGCGCTGTCGATGCACACAGGTGAACCGGACCGGGACCACCTGCCTTCACAGACAGCAGCACACACACACACACACACACGCATGTGACTGGGGGGGGCACAGGAGTGACACAAAGTTGTAAACAGCTACCTGAGACCACAGGAAAAAAACACACACACAAGCTGCGGACAAACACTCACTCACGTGTCGACTCGTATCCCTGCAAGACAGTCCAGTGGAAACAGACAGCCTTCCTCTTTCCTCGTTTCTGTACCCCCCCACCCCCCGAACCGGGATAGACCCCACCTCTCCTACAACATCTGCTACGCACAAGAAGGTCTCTTTTCTAATATTTTATTTTTAGCTTTTAGCTCTAACCCAAAGAAGAAGGGGGGAAGCAGAGGTTTACTGGAGTCAAAGAAACGCTTTCTAACCAGAGACCCCCCCCCCCACACACACACCCACCCACACACACACACACACACACACACACACACACACCCCACCCTTTCCTCGCTGCACGTCTGCCAGCCGTCACAGAACAGGGGCTGGATTGAACCAAGGAGGGGTTGGACGCTCGCACAAGAGATGCACACACACGCGGGCACAGCTTTTTGTGCATACAAACAAAATACACAGAAACTATTTGTGTGCGCACACACACACACACACACACACACACACACACACACACAGACACGCACCTCCCTGGAAACTCTTGCTCCTTTTCTCTCTAAAAATAGTCTTGATATTTAGACAATGATGGACATTGTGTGGGCCTGGTGCATTACTGACTGGAGGACTGTGACCTCAGCTTCAGCTGCAGATGGTCAGTGAGGGCACGCATTGGGAGAAGAAGCCTCGAGGGGGAAACTTCCTCCTGACGGTGACATTAGACGACCTCTGTGAGTGTACCTTTTGTGTTCAGACCGTCAGAGCCGTTCTGTTCAGTGACTTTGCTTCGGGGTCAGTTCTGATCTAAAGCGGTCTGATCATTTGACCACGCCGACCTACTTTCTACGGAGCGCACTTGAATTTGAGCGTCTCTGATAACCACCGGGCCAAACTGCATGACATCATCTCATCACTGCCGTGGCTCGCCCCCTCGCTGCAACTGCCAATAGTTTTATTTAATAATAATAAAGAAGATGATGATTACTCTGCGGATTCACTTCTTGATTAAAAGAGCACACCACTGAGTTAGCATGACACACGTTTTTATTCCATGCATACTTCCTGGCACCCACGTTACCCACAATGCAACACGACACCCCGAGATTCTGTAATTTAGAAAACTTGCAGACTTAATATTCATTTTCATTAGCCATGTAGATCACTTAGTAGGGAATAGTATCTTTTTTTTTTGTATATGGGGGAAACCCAGAATGTTTTGTGCAAAGAAACGTAGGCAATGGCTCAGGTGACATCATGGAAGAACATTTATCAGACGTTGTGCCGCTCCCTCTGGAGCCACAAAAGGCTTTATACAAACTGTTTGTTAACATATGCAATAGTGCTCTGCAACACCTGGAGTTCCCCTTCAAAGATTTGGTCTCCAAATGCAGAAAATCTTGGAAAAACTGACATCAGAATTTCCTACATTTGAAGTAAATTGCTTGTTTAGTCTGACTGATCGTGTATTAAAAGTGGCAAAGCAAAATCCTTCAGGCACATCTTCAGGAAATGTGCTGTTCTCTTAGCTTGGTGACGTAGGGACGACACAGGCAACATTCTAGCACTAGTCAGTGAGGTCTGGGTTTCTTTCTATTTCCACTGCACTGGGCTGTTAACTCCCATCTCTGTTATTTTATCTTCGGACATAATTTCCTTCAACGTAGAGTTGTTGGATGGTGAAATGCTCTCCCCTCCTCACTGATAGCTAAACTTGTTAGCTCGGTTGCTAACATGTATCAACCTCCAGACCTGAAAAGTGAATCCAATGCGGAAGGGACTTCAACATGCATTCTCTCTACTGTCCCCCAGGGGGCGAGTCCTCTGGTTGTATAGAAGTCTATATAATTGACTCTACTTTTCTCTTGATTTATTCCCTCTTCACAGTTATGGTTGCTAATGGTACAATTATTTCACACAGGTTATTCAAGAGATGGATTTGTTACAGTCTAAAACCCTTATGAATTTTTACTTTACTATCATATAAGACATGTCTGCTAATTTTCAATGGAAAAACCCTGAGTCTCTTTTTCTGTGAAAGACAACAAGCCAGATGTTTGTGATGTCTGCTTATTTGAGTATGTTTCATGCAATACAACTCAAACAGCTGTTCGATTCAGTAGCGTGTTTGTGACTCCTAGTGTACTTAAACCCCACCCTCCATTGAGAGTCTCACATGGGTCTGGCCATCCGGGTTCCTGCCTCATTCTGTCGGGCATCAAGGCCAGCATGTGTGTTCGTAAAACGTGCGTTGATTCACTCGTATGCAAGTGTTCACGGATGTGTGTGTGTGTGTGTGTGTGTGTGTGTGTGTGTGTGTGTGCGTGCGTATGTGTTTGAGCGTGTCCAAAAGGGTGGGACAGGCTGTGGAGGGAACAGAGACTGCCTGTTCCCGAGGTGAGGTCAGCAGGCCGCCATGATGCACTTCCGTTCACTAGGACTCCTGCTGCTAAAAACCCAGAAGCAAACAAAAACACAAACACAGCGGCATCCAAAAACACATCGATGCCGTCTATCGAGGGTAACAATTAGCAGGACAGTGGAATCAGCTGCTAATCTGTTCTCCAGGGGCCGACAGGAGTTGCCGGATGACGTCGCTTGGCGTTGCAAAAGCCAGGCGAGAGCCTGCTCAACTTCTTTTGCCAGACAACTGTGTTGTTCTGCCAGAGCTCTTTGCCTACATGTTGGCACCCATCTGCGCTTCTAGAGGCAGAAGAGGTGTCTCCTCCTATATTTTTGCAACAGGATAATGAAAATATAATAATTGGTTGAAAAATCATTACCAAATCCTGCAGGTCTCCTCTTGGCTAAAATATTTTAAATCACCAGAGGTTTTTAAGACATCATTTTGTCATGATTTAAAGCATGACCAACAGGGGACTACCAAAATGCTTCTCCTTCGTTGGCGAAGAAGTCCACTGCTGGATAGGGTGGTACACACGCACAATGGCCTTATTGCTCCAGCAGCACCACCAGCACAATCTGCTGCAGTTGTTGATATTTACTGGCAGAATATAACATCTTTTTTTCCTCACAATGTTACCCATGTATTGTGAAGGGGCCTCAGCAAGTGGATGATGTCATCAAAGGGTGATGCTTAAGTGGAGGTTTAGGATTTTAGCGAGGACCAGATTTGATCAGATTACAGCCTCAGACCACAGACTGGACGTAGTCACTGTGATGTCACCCATTGGTTTGTGGACTACGGTTTTGAAGCTGTGTGTTTGGCATGTTGGCCAGTGCCATGTTGGTCGCCATGTTGGTTGTTGGATGTTGGCATCTTGGTTGTTTTGCAACCAGAAGTGACAAGAGAGGGTGGAGCTAAGTACAACCAAACATTAAATGAGATTTTTAGGCGACCAAAATGTTACAATGTTACAACAAGGATTAGAATTGTGAGACAAACACGAACAACACCAACGCCGTGGCAGTGACCTGTCAATCACAAGGTAGCCACGGTCCCAAGTAAACACAGCCATCATGGGCCATTTCTGGGCCATCAAACCTCCCAGTTACACCCAATAATTACACATATAGAATAGCGACTGTACACCGGGCACAGCAACAGTTTTGTTCTGCTTACGGTGCCTTGCGCCAAGGCAATGGTGTTTTTCGTTGCTCGGGTTTTCCCAAGAAAACTGAATTAAAAAAAAAGAATTAAAACACACAAGCTCTTTTTCCAATCGGATCAAAATTGCCGACTGACCACAGCCTATATCCACATGAGATACGGTCCACGCGGGACGAGAAAAAGTGCCCATGACCACACCGTTATCGGCAGAGGAAAGCTTTGGAGAGGTTGGACAATGTTATCTTGTTGTTAATGCGCGGCCGCTTTCCTCATGTCGCAGAAGCAGGATGGGAACCCTGACAAGTGATCCTGATGCGGAGCCAACACTAATTGAGGGGTGTGCGAACCGCCATTAACCGCCATTTATCAGTGCGGGCATACACGCACGCTGCAGTGAAGTGTGACCATGCTCGCAAACAACAGGGGGCACAAAAACTGGGGTTTGTTGAAAGCACCCTTTTAGTCGACTCGTGGCCTTGACGTGCCCTCGGGGGCATTGTGCATTACACACGCTCAGCCGCAGCTCTCGTCATCGCAGTCCGTCAAGGACCGACTCAAGCCTGCTTTTTCTTTGACAAGGCACTACTTTGTCAGGCCAGAATTGCAGCGTAACCAAACTATCTGGGCCCATTTTATTAATTTTTTTTCTCATCGCCCTACAAAATGGTCAATTGACAGTGTGAGTTATTGAAACAAAAAATCCATTCTTAACGAGTATATTAACAAGTTATTTCCAAATACTTTAAGATTTCTTTAAACTTAAACATATATTTTCTACCTACAAATATATTTGCATTTTAATGTAAAAAAGAAAAAAATATTTTAAAATACTTTAAGATTGGCTTATTTCGACTTAAACATATATTTTCTACCTGCAATTATATTTGCATTAATGGAGAGAAAAACATCGAAATACTTTAATAAGCTGCTTTCAACTTCAATAACATGTGTTTTCTACCTGCAAATATTATATTATTTCCAATTTAATGTAAATACAAAAAGGTTCTTCTCATTTTGGGCTAAAACCATGCCCCCCACACCCCAACATGACCATGACTTTGCGACATTAACGATGCCTGACCGGCGCTGACGTAACAGGGGGCTCGTGAGAGGGCGCTAAACGCATCATATGACTTCAGAGCACTTTTATGTCACTTTAATGAGGAGCGACGCCTCGAGCGAAGTCTCGGAGAACAAGTCCAAGAGACTCAACTTTCACACAATGAATGAAATACCAGCCAACACGCGAATAAGCACAGCCTATTGCAATGCGGGGATATCAAAAAGAAAACGTAGTGTAATTAAACACACCGTCGGCTCACATTAAATCTCCCTGTCGAACGAGCTCAAACTACTATTTTTCCTAAAAGGAGCCGCCTCCGACAGCGAGGCAGCACAGACGGCTCACACGGGGCGGCCAGAAGACACATTCACCGACACATTCACCCGAGTGCGCAACTGCGCAGCCGACACATGAAAACTCAGGATCACGCAGACATCCCAAAAAATCCTCCATGCTGACTTTTAGGGGAACGGGAACTCAACCCCTCGCTCTCTTTCGCTCACGGACTGCGCTTTCTTACCTTGTTCATTTTTCCGCTAATCATGACCCCCGGTTTTCAAGAGCTGCCCCTCATTCTCAGAGGAGACCCTCAGTAACATGGCCCGCCACTGAGATGACTTGTTTTCTTTTGCTCCGGTCCAGCCCCTCCGAGCAGGGGCAGCTGGGGGCGGGGCTACACGCGGCTGAAAAAGCATGTGTGGGGTACTATTACTGGGATTTCTACACCCCCCCCTCCCCTCTCCCACCTGATTGGTCGGGATTGGCTAAATTAAACACTATAATATTCCCAGAAAATATAATTGAGGTGATTACCTGAATTAAATCTCTTCATGGAATTTGTATTTTTTTAATCCCACATATGATCACATACCTTTCCAGTATGTATATTTTGTATGTAACCTTTATTAAGTAATTACATTGAGCCTTGTATTGTATTCTCAACTGCACAACAACACAAAGATGCAGGCGGACAGCAATAAGGGATGAAGCTCCAAAGCGGTAGTAAATCATGATAAGGATGTGGCCATATTATGGTCATATTATGGTCAAATAAAAAAAATACAAATAGAAATAACTGTTAACCACAGAATCACCCTGTTTCCTTCATAACCAGATCAAAACTGTGGCAGTGGATCTGGGTGAAAAAAACAAATAAATAAAAATCCTCAGCATGTAAACAAACATGTATCAAGCTTACACACACACACACACAAACACACAGGCGTTTTTAATTTCGGGCCTTGTGTGCGTGAGGTGGCTCTGGGGCCCCCTTCTCTCCTCCACCAGTATAACTCCACTATTACTACATGCGTAACAGAGATGTTCACGTCAACAAATAGTACATAAACTTAATGCAGTCCGAACGAAAGGTACTTCAGTCGAGACACTCTAGTTCAGTGGTTCTAGACCTCTTTTTTGTCAGACGTCTGCACAAGGAGCTCCTCATCACCCCATCATCATCCTGTTCCACATCCTGTTCATTTGTAAGGATTTTTTAGACCAGGTGTTATATAGAGTCATTCAAGCTACTGTAGGTAATCTTGATAAACTAGCGAGAGTATGCAATATGAAAAGAATCCACTGGTAACCTCTGATTCAGCCGAGTGGGGGCTCCACAAAGAAGTCTGGTTGTAGAAGTCTATATAAATGACTCTACTTCTCTCTTGAGCTATTCCCTCAGTAAACATTGTAAACATGAGTATATGTCTCAATCTCTAGTTTCAAGACTTCTTCAATACAACATGATGTTCATTTAGTGAATTATTGTCTAGTCAGAGTCAAACAGACTTTAACTATGATTTTTGAAGAGTGAAATAACACCAGGCTATAAACCATATATCATTGTCAGGCTTACTACAGTCCTGTGACAGCCACAGATAACAGATTTATTTTTGTCTGAGCACTTTATTTTATTCATTGCGGTCGGGATGGAAAGAGAATCGCATCACATATAACAAACAATATATTATTTTAAGAAGTTTACCAACCCTAGCAACAAGCACGGTCAAACTTTGTATTTGCACTGCTACCTTTTTGTAATTTCTTTACACAAATATATAGCTTAAATGTTTTCTGTGAAATAAACATTTTCTCCAAATAAACCTGACCTGACTCCACAATCTGACCACGTAAACACTGCTAACTGATCCTTCCTTCTTGGACTGTGTGCGGTCAGCACCCTTGTTTTCTCACATGTCCCCACGCACGCACGCTCACATGCACGCACACACGCACACACAGATGTGCCTTGATCAACATCTGCGTGGGCATTGCCGAGTAGTGACTAGTGTGCTAGTAGCAGCACCAAGTGGTGGAATAATACAAATGCACCAGGTGAGGTTTGGTCTTGACAATTAAAAAATACCAAACGGCCATTAATGCAGTGGCAGATGTTTGAAATTAGCCTGAAAACACAAATAAAGCAACTTTGTGTTTTTCAGATTTTATATTTTTTTAAAGCGGAGCTTAGAAATGAACACATCTCTGCTTCTTGCCAGTCTTTCTGTCCATTACATTACATTTAGCTGACACTTTTATCCAAAGCGACTTACATGACATACAGTATACAGTCGACCCAGCAACGGTGAGCAATGAGGGTTAAGTGTCTTGCTCAAGGACACAACGACATGGACTGGCTGAGCTGGGGTTTGAACCACCGACCCTCTGATTGAAAGACTGACTTGCTAACCACTGAGCCACAGTCGCTCCCCTGTCCATGCTAACGGCTGTGCTTACACTCCACACGTGTGCACGTGTGTGCATGGACGTTCTTCGTTGAGTCTTAAATTGCGAGTCTGTGATATTCCCCAGCCTCAGACCCGCTAATGCACGGAGCATTACTTCTGTCTGCGGCCTCGATCCCTTACTCGCTTCCATGTGTGTGTAATCGACATGCAGGTATGGCGCATGTGAAACAGGACAGTGAGTCACGGCGTATGCGGCGCCCCCCCTCCCCCCGCACTAATGCCATCCATTCCTTTTGCTCATAACCAGATAATTTACAGCTCATGACAGGAAAATACAATAAGGAGAACTTTGTGTGTGTGTGTGTGTGTAGGGTGGGGTGGGGTGGGGGTGGGGGGTGGGGGATTAAGAAAGAAAGGTAACATGGTAGGAGAAAGTAATAGGGAGGCCACATGCAAGAGTGAAAAAATATGGAGGGTCCATGAGAGACAGGAAGCCAGTATTTGGGATTGGAATGAGTAAAGTGGGGGAGGGTCGTGTTGGAAGAAAGATGGAGATGAGGAAAGGGGGGGACGCTTTTGCAAAATGATGGAGTGAAGCCTGAATCAAGCTTCCTTTGCGCTTAGAGCTAAATACTAAAAGACCGTGAAAGCAAGGCTGCTCGATGGCAATAATCACAAGGAGCCAGGTGTCTAAAGTCGGGGAATTCGAGAAGTGGATTGGACTTGGATCGCGTTCGGGGGTAAATGAGAAAGCGGTGGATGGGCCGAGAGGAAATGAGAGGGAGGCCAGAGAGAAGGGGGGCTGTGTGGCTCGGCGGAGGATTGTGCGGGACAGCTCTGCGCCAAACACTGATAAGGTGCAGCTGTTGAAGGAGCGAGGAGAGCGAGGAAAGTGAGGAGAGCAGTGGTGAGACGCTGACGACACCTGAGTTCAATATAAATACTTTCTCGGCCCAAAAGACATTCCTCAAAACTTGGGCAAACGTCAACTATTTCTTGAGTGTACGAGAAGAAAATATCCCGTGCATGGTTAGGCTATGAGGTGTTGCTTTCGAGGGCGGTGCTGGGATTTGTTGTTTTGTTTTTCTTCCCCAGACTTACTGTGAGAGGAAACGGTTTATGTCTTTGCCTTTTCCCTTGATCAGCTTTCATCTGCACGGCCGACACACACAGCAAGCATTCCTTTACAAATCCTTCTCAGTTTTTTGGGTCCGATCATTGTTTTCAAACCGCAGGAATCTAGTCGGCCACCCTCCGAGTTCATCTTTTTTTTGTGAGTGTGAGAATTACCTCTAGTTCTATTCTACTATTCTGAATGTTTTGAGGAGGGGGGTTTATATTTAACCCGAACCGGTCAGTGCTGCTTCCTGTGTTGGGTGTGTGTTTGTAGTGAATGCCTGTGGCCCAAGGCCTCAGTATTGGTCACGGCCAATCTAAACTCTGTTGCTCATGAGAAATTACAGGGAAGCTGAACAAATACATATAAAACCACTGTCACAACGCCAGCTCTCTATGTATTCCTAGACTCAACAACAACAAAAAGAAAACAGAACTTGTGGGATTGCAACATTTTACTATGGTATTCCCATTGGTGCAAACCGCGTGTTGAAAGAGAATAATCAACTCAAATTATTCGATCATTAGCATAATAAACAAGCAGTGGTAGAAGTCTAACACTTTCTGAAGAGTTAGGAACAAAACAGTATTACTTTACTGAAAAATAAATCAACATATCACCCCTGGATGGATAGATAGATGGATAGATTTGAGATTCTACAGCTATGCTTGTGATCGGAAAACAGCGTTGCTAACGCCAGCATTGCTAACGCCGGCGTTGCTAACGCCAGCATTGCTAACGCCGGCATTGCTAACGCCAGCATTGCTAACGCCAGCATTGCTAACGCCAGCATTGCTAACGCCAGCAAGAAAACGCCAGCATGCTAACAAGCTCACAACGACGACGCTAACATGCCGAATGTTAAGCATGCACAATACCACGTTAACCATGTTTAGCAAGGTAACGTTTGATAGTTATGCCAATTCATCCAAAAGTTATTTCAGTCAAAATCCAAAATGTCAACCTTATGGTTGCACTCAAGAAAAAGCCTTTGGATCACCAAAGTAGTTTGTACATATCTACTGAATCTCATAGCAATCCATCCTTTAGTCGATATTTTAGTCTGTTTCATATCAGAATTCAACTGCAGAGTGATTCCGTTAGTGACTCTCAGACTTGAGCCGTATTTAGCAGTGATGAGGGGGAAGATATTTATACTGAACTTTCAATGTCAAAGCGGTCTGTTTGTGATCATAACACACAAGGAAAAAAATGGTCATTGTATGACAAAACCTCAATGTGGCAGTTTCATAACCTCTGTCCGAGGATCGCCTACTTTTGATTTGTCCCACATGAATTCTACATCGTTCGACTTGGTTTGCGATATGTTTTCAAAGAGAACCATATAAACTATTGTGTTCAACCACCAGAAACATTTTATTTCAGGAACCCAGTTTTATAAGGTTGTTTATTGATGCTCAGCTACTCTACATCAACAACTGTCCAAGAAGCATTGGACGGTGAGGCAGTGAGGGCTGTTCGCAATCATAAAAGGCTGTATTAATAAATAATTAATAATAAAATAAAACATAATTTAGGAAATAATGATCCCAACAAAAATCATTAACAACACTGGAGGATGTGTTTGGACCCCACCCTGCGAAGTGCAAACATATATACGACTGAACCGCACAAGAACTCAAGATTAATAAAAATAAACATCCAATAAAAAAGTCAAAAGATAAAAAAAAGCATCCCTTTCCTGTGTTCCTGACATAACATCATAACATTATGTAATCACACTGAAAGCAGCATGTGGAATGTTTCTGTTGCCAAGTGTTTCCAGCAAGTACTTGGCGTGAGTTATGGCGTATGTTGGGGCATGGACACTTAAGCCAAGTCACATTCTTGTTCTCACACCTACGATTGTCTGCAGCTCCACAGAAAACAACCAAGAAATCATAAAAACAATTGAAAGAGGTGGAAAAGAACGACTTAATGAAAACAAATGAGCATAAATAGATGAGAAGACTTCTGATCTTCGAGGACGATCGGTGGGATCTGACTGGTTCCCACACCCCTGGAGCGGGGTCAGTCACTGCGGGATGACGTCGTCCAGTGAGCTTCACATTCCCACGCTGCTCGGCAGGCGATACGGAGCCACTGGGACTGTGGCGCAACCGAACACACACACACACATGAAAAATGCACGCAAACACATTCAGATCCACACATCTGGATGCGAAAGCCACAGAGGCCCATGTGTCCGTGTGTGATTCCATGTGATGTAAACTGGTGGACCCGAGGTCGAGGCTCGCCATGTTGCTCTGGATGGCTAATGGCAATTTTGTGATGACTCCGGAGAGCCAACGGCCTCTGTTTACGCGGCGGTAATTCCCCGGCAGATGCCGAGGGCCGCCACAAAAGTGCCATTGTGTCTGAACAGATGTGAGCTCAGCTCAGAGACGCCATCGTCATCCGCATCGTCTTGCACATCAAGGGGTCGAACAAAACACACACACACACACACACACACACTCCTTAAACACACTCTCCTTGTAATGATATACAACAATCACTTCTTCAAACTTCAGCACATGTCTGACCTTTATCACACAGTTCTTCATTTCTCATTCCCAACTCAAAATACTCAAACCTGCCTGCTCATCTGTTTACAAGGTAGATCTATGGAGAATTGTATTATCGGTTATATGCACGATTATCTCTAAGTAACAATTGAAATAAAATGTATTTTTGAAAAAACATTGTTCTGCATTATTGGATTGACTTCAAGGCACCAATGTGTAAAAATGTATCAATATTGAACTCCACTGATTTAGCATTGCGATGCAGCAGAATCAGAGTTATTGTCTTTTTTTATTTCACGCATTCTTCTTCCTTGTCAAATTCAAGACGCCTTTATTACCCACAATGCAACCAGCCTGCCGACAGGTCGGTCGGAAATTCGGGCGTGCTATGCTAGTAGCGGCTGATGTTAAAAAACACTTTTAAAATAGTTATTTGACGAAGATTCAATAAAATATAAGTGTAAGTTCCTACACTGAATTTCATATATTCTATATTAAATCAGACACTGATGGCACAGCATTGGGTATTATCTTTTTTTCAACCCAAAATTATTTTCGATGGTTAGGGTGTACTTGGCTGAAAAAAACTATTTCACAGGGGGTACATCACTGAAAAAAGATTGAAAACCACAACGGTGAGCAAATCGGGTTTAGTGTCTTGCTCAATGAGACATCGACATGGACTAGCGGAGCCGGGACTCGAACCACCGATTTAATTGAAAGTCAGACACGCTAACAACTGAGCCACAGTCACAAATTTCATACAATTGCTGGCATTTGTGTCTAATAATGTGGAACCAAAAAAGTGTTTCATACATACATTTCAAATCAGCACCACATTACGCTTGCAAAAACATGGTTAACGGTTGGGTTAAGGCAAAAATAACCGAGTTGGTTAAGGTTAGTAAAAAGGTCATAGTTTGTGTTCAAATAGAGATTTTAACAACCGCTAAAGTGTGACCAGCGTAGAAAAACTATCGCCCTTAGCGGATTTTCTTGCATAAACGTTGCATAAAGAAACGGAACAATGTTTCACACGCAACACGAACAGTGGTCTCCCGGATCAGAGTCCTGTGCTTGTTCACATCCCGAACTTTCAATCGCAGTTGCCCAACTTACTGCGTCACTCCCCAACACCTGTGAGCAGACTCATTTATTTTTCTCTCAGTTGTACCTTTGATCAGCAAATTTCACCCTGCGACATGCAAAGTCCACCATCACTGACTACAAACACAGGCCAACCTCTCGCATGCCCGATCATCAGCCCATGTGTGAACACCGCATGCACACTGACCTTCGTCAGCCTCATCCTGCTGCTCTCGCTCCTCTCCAGACTCCTTCTCTTCAGGGATGAGCTTCTGACCACCGTCACCAGTTGTGCCTCGTCCTCCCCACACCACTCCGTACTCAGGACGCAACCCATGTAGATGGACAGGGGTCCTGGACTCTGGACCCTTTTTTTTTCTTTTTTCTCCTCCTCCTCCTCTCTGTTCTCGAAGCAGGCTCCAGCTCCGGGGCAGCTGTTTTTGTCAGCTGGAGAGGAGGACAGGGAGGTCCGTCCCCCTTTTCCTGGCTCTCGTTCAGCCCTGCTGCAGGGACAGAGGGAAGGATACGCGCTCTCGGTCACCCACCCCCTTCTCCTTTTCTACACACACTCTGAAAAACACCTCTCTCGCCAACTCCGTCCTGCTGCAGTCCCATGTGGACTCCTCTCCTCTCTCACGGTGCTTTCTTTGTTTCACACACACTTAAGCTCCCTACTTTACTCTTTCTCTCTTGTTTTTTTTTGGTCAGTCAATCACACTCACTACACCCCGCTCCCATCCGGGACGCACACCCATGACCCTCGACTCGAGAATGTCAACGCTCGAGGATCATCGCGTCGCTCTTTCTCCTTTTTTCCGTCTTTGCCTTTTACTCTCACTCTCCACCTCCTGTCGCTCCTCTTCCTCTCTCACAGTCCAACCATCCCGAGAGCGCACGTCTCTCCCCTTTCCTCCTCTCTCTCTCTCTCTCTCTCTCTCTCTCTCTCTCTCTCTCTCTCTCTCTCTCTCACTCTCCTACCTCTCCACTGGGGTTGCCTCACTCTTACATATATACAATTACCTCTCTGTTCTCACCCCCACCCACCTCTCCTCCTCAGCAGTTTCCTGCCTCCCCCCTCAGACACAGGCAGAGTCTCCTCTTAGCTCGGGCAGCACATTGTTGGTATTGTCCAGAAAACAAACCAAGAAAACCCAACAGTGAAGGCAGCTGTCGGGATGCCGAGCAAACCGGTGATTCGGAGCGGGCCGAGCCCTCCGCTGGCCTGAGCCTCGCCATTGTTTACGATGCTGCGAGCGTGAAACAAGGCTTCTTTCACCCCCAGAATCCATTCACCTAACAGATTACAAAGGATGCTCGAGGTTTTACCACGACAGAGGCATCCATGTATTTTGTTTTTGATCATTTCTGCCCGGAGAACGAAGTAGGGATGTTTAATACTGTTTCAAAACATTAGCGTCGCTGAAGTTCACTCTCCTTGCCGGCCTCTTTGCTGTTGTTTATTTATTTCTCCCGAGAGTAGTTTTTGGCTGCCGCGCCAGAGCTCACGAGGCTTGGACGAGTGAGTGTACCCCATAAAAGGCAAATTCTTGATGCGGCTCCAAAGGCCCTCGCCTCTTTGTGTTTCTCCTGCCTTCCCTCGTCTTTCTTTTCCTCCCCTCAGACAGAACCCAGCGGCCTTGTTGTTGCAGGCACTTTGCCCCAGACAGGCCTACCAGGTGTCCTTCCTTTTCTCCCTTTCTGGACACCGTTCCTTCCATCCATCCATCCTGTCTCCCACACACCCTCTGCCCCAGTCCATATCACCCCCAGTTGACCTTAGCCCCGCCTTTTGTCTTTGCCTCTCCCCTCTATGTTTATGTCTTTCATGCAAGGTCTCAGACATGAGCTCTCGCAGCCTGAACCCCACTGGTTTTACATGCCATGAAATTAACTCCTTCTAATCAACTCAGGTCCTGCAAAAAATCTGGCTATTGCATCTGGAAAGTATAGAGAGAGGCAGGAGAGCCATTGTCTAGGGCTACTGCGTATCCAAATGTGATTTGATGAGGAAATATAATACTAATAGTATTATTAAGTCTTTTTGGGCAAAGATGTGGCTGCATTCCGTTGCAGCATACTTGGCCCCCGTTAGGAGTCTTGGCAGGAACAAGTTTCAGTCTGGATTAGAGAGACTTAAGGACAGATTTCTAGGAGGGTTTTTTTTATAAGGAGGAAAGGAGGCAGATAATGGATGTCACAGAAGAAGAGTTTAGAGAGACAAGATAAACTAAGTCCAAATATGGAGAATGCAGAACAGTGATGCAAAGTAGTTACCAGTCATGAAGCACACACACACACACACACACACACACACACACACACACACACACACACACACACACACACACACACACACACACACACACACACACACACACCATCGTATTGTCTCATCACATGATCAAATAGAGACTTGACGTTGCACAGCGAACATACTCTCCATACATCATCATCATTGCATATTTCTATATGTTAAAAAAACTAAAAAACTAAAAACAAATGATTTGACTGTTTATGTAGAATAAGGAAATAATTGCTACTGAGTTACCAGTTGTTATTTACCAAAACAATAAATAAAAGAAATGTTTGCCTGTGCTGATGTGAGGATCCTGGGACAGAGGATGTGTACCAATTCCACAAATTTGTGATTTTGGGCTATACAAAATACATTTATTCTATAGAAATGCCTCTACTTCTCTCTTGATTTATTCCCTCAGTAAAGATTGTAAACATTATGTCTCAATCTCTAGTTCCAAGTCTTCTTCAATACAGCATGATGTTCATTTAGTAAATGATGCTCATTTAGAGTCAAACAGACCATAAAGCAGGGTTTGCTTTAGGGCGGGACTACTGTGATTGACAGGTCCTTACCGCGGTGTTGTCCTGTCTGGGAGTTAGCCGTGTTTAGGAGCCACCAATATTTCAACCAAAATTGCGGATGCTTTTTATCTCATATTAAATCCTAATTATCTCCTCATTCACAAGTTCTATTTGAAAAATTTAAAAAGCTATAATATATAGAAAACCCTTGTGAAGATAGATAATAAGGCCATATATGTGTTAGTGGTATATTGGTTTATGATAGTACACATAAAAAAAATAAAATAATGTATTATTCGAAAAACAAAGTTAAAAGTTAATTTCTATTACCTTACACATATAGATGAAATTCTTTATATAAAATAGCTCAATATTGTAGGAGTATCTGTGCGAAGTTTGGCTTTGATTGAATGAAGTTAAGTATTTTTAATAATTACTTTAGTTCAGACATGTCGAGAACTCATGTTAACTCCGCTCAAGCTTGAAGGTTCCCACAGTCCTCGGTGGTCCCTGAACGGGGCTGAAGTTACTCCTTAACTTCAACCTTTAGTCCAGTCTACTCCTTAATTTAAACCTTTATGTCCAGTCTACTCCTTAATTTAAACCCGCTTCACAAAGACAGGATGTGGAAATGGAAGCAGGTCTCAGAGCTTTTTTGGTGATCTCAGGATACTCTGCCTTGGTTTTAATCCAGAACACCGACAGAGTTGAAACAGACTTTTAAGTTTCATTTTTATGGTAATGTATCACGTAACCCTGTTGACATGTATCAAGATGTTCCATCTGAGGTTACGCACAGATGGATGTATCCGGTCATTTTACAAAATAAGACTATATATATATATATATATATATATATATATATATACAGTTAGGTCCATAAATATTTGGACATTGACACATTTTTCATTATTTTGGCTCTGTACACCACAACAATGGAGTTGTAATGAAAAAATCAAGATGTGCTTTAAGTGCAGACTTTCAGCTTTAATTTGAGGGTATTTACATCCAAATCAGGTGAACGGTGTAGGAATTACAACAAATTCAAATGTGGCCACCCTCTTTTTAAGGGACCAAAAGTAATTGGACAATTGGCTGATCAGCTGTTTCAAGGTCAGGTGTGTGTAATTCCCTCGATATTTCATTTACAAGGAGTAGATAAAAGGGTCTTGGGTTCATTTCAGGTGTGGTATTTGTGTTTGGAATCTGTTGCGGTCAACTTTCAATATGAAGTCCAAAGAGCTGTCACTATCAGTGAAGCAAGCCATCATTAGGCTGAAAAATCAAAACAAAACCATCAGAGAGATAGCAGACACATTAGGTGTGGCCAAATCAACTGTTTGGTACATTCTTAAGAAGAAAGAACGGACTGGTGAGCTCAGTAACACCAAAAGACCTGGAAGACCACAGAAGACAACTGTGGTGGATGACAGAAGAATCATTTCCCTGGTGAAGAAAAACCCCTTCACAACAGTTGGCCAGATCAAGAACACTCTCCAGGAGGTAGGTGTATCTGTGTCAAAGTCGAAAATCAAGTGAAGACTTCACCAGAGTAAATACAGAGGGTTCACCACAAGATGTAAACCATTGGTGAGCCTCAAAAACAGGAAGACCAGATTAGAGTTTGCCAAAAAACATCTAAAAGAGCCTGTACAGTTCTGGAAGAACATCCTATGGACAGATGAGACGAAGAGTATGGAGAAGGAAAGGAACTGCTCATGATCCAAAGCATACCACCTCATCAGTGAAGCATGGTGGAGGTAGTGTTATGGCGTGGGCATGTATGGCTGCCAATGGAACTGGTTCCCTCGTATTTATTGATGATGTGACTGCTGACAAAAGTAGCAGGATGAATTCGGAAGTGTTTCGGGCAATATTATCTGCTCATATTCAGCCAAATGCTTCAGAACTCATTGGACGGCGCTTCACAGTGCAGATGGACAATGAACCGAAGCATACTGCGAAAGCAACCAAGGAGTTTTTTAAGGCAAAGAAGTGGAATGTTCTGCAATGGCCAAGTCAATCACCTGACCTGAATCCAATTGAGCATGCATTTCACTTGCTGAAGACAAAACTGAAGGGAAAATGCCCCAAGAACCAGTAGGAACTGAAGATGGTTGCAGTAGAGGCCTGGCAGAGCATCACCAGGGACGAAACCCAGCGTCTGGTGATGTCTATGGAATCCAGACTTCAGGCTGTCATTGACTGCAAAGGATTTTCAACAAAGTATTAAAAGTGACAATTAGATTTATGATTATATTAATTTGTCCAATTACTTTTGATCCCTTAAAAAGAGGGTGGCCACATTTGAATTTGTTGTAATTCCTACACCGTTCACCTGATTTGGATGTAAATACCCTCAAATTAAAGCTGAAAGTCTGCACTTAAAGCACATCTTGTTTTTTTCATTTCAACTCCATTGTTGTGGTGTACAGAGCCAAAATAATGAAAAATGTGTCAATGTCCAAATATTTATGGACCTAACTGTATATATATCTTTTTCATTCATTCTTTCTGTGCGGCCCGGTACCAGGGCCCACTGACCGGTACCGGGCGGAATGAGCATACTTATAAACGCACTGTTACAACTGAACTCCTTTAAAGTGTCATATTGGTTTTTAGAGAATTATGATAAGTTCATAGTAGATGCAAAAGTATACTTATGTACAATATGTTATGTAGAACATTGTTGCTCCTGGATGGATCACAGCCAACCCAATTATTTTCAACACATCTCCTTCTTCTTGGTCATCGTGGCCACAGCACTTAGAATAAAGAATAAACTTCATAATCCTCAAATTTCTGACCATTTGTTTTTTTTTAACAGCATTTACTTGTACTTTTACTTTCAATAATTAAGTACATTTAATATCAGAAAATTACTTTTGATACTTAAGTACAGTAAATATCAGCTACTTTAAGACTTTTACTCGAGCAGTATTCTAATAGGTGATTTTCACTTTTACTGGAATAATTTTCCAGTAAAGTATTTTTACTTTTACTCAAGTATGGCTTTTGGGTACTTTATACACCACTTCTTCTTATACACAGTCTATCGTATTTCTTGGTGTTCACGGGGAGGCAACTCTAATCTCTTTCATCAGCTCCTTCTTCTTTCAGCAGATTGTCGGAGGGGGCCCGGTGCCTCTGCCTTGCATACAATGTGGGATTTTTTAATCTGAAGACACAAATAGTTTGGGATGACGCTAACCAAGCCACACATGCCAGAG
This sequence comes from Cottus gobio, assembly GCA_023566465.1. Lineage (NCBI taxonomy): Eukaryota > Metazoa > Chordata > Actinopteri > Perciformes > Cottidae > Cottus > Cottus gobio. The sequence continues at coordinate 24,784,912 of CM042215.1, forward strand.
CATCTTTGAGTGAAGGTTTTTCTCAGGTTGATGACTTCCATAATCTCCGTTGACAGTCGTGTGGTGTGCCCAACATCCCCTGATGCTAAAGAACCCACTCACATCCTCTATTTGGCTTCTGCTGTGTCCAAGCATCTGTTTTTGTGGGTCTACAAAACTACACCATAACTTCAGGGTTGGCATTGAATGTGCACATCAACAACATAGTTGTTTAGGCCACAGACCAAAGACAGCCATGCCAACCAAGGGTGTGAGCGCTGGTCAAGCTCGCTTCTCATCAAGCATGAGACCCAGTGTCATATACAGACTAAAAGCCTGTATTAAGGGGCAACATGGTGTCAAAATGTCATCATATAGAAACATGAATCCCTCTCATCAGCTCCTTCTTCTTTCAGCACATTGTTGGATGGGCCCCGGTGCATCTGCCTTGCCTGCAATATATATATTTACGGCCCTTTTTTTTATCAGCACAAAAATACATTTTCAAAAATTCACACTAAAAACTAAACAGCAAATTGCATCAATTAAAGACGTTTCATTCAATGCTCAAATGATCCATAATTCAGTTGTTCAAATATTGCATGCTCTAGTTTTAACATTTCTCTGTCTGAACTTCTTCTTATTTTTCTTCTTTAATTACGACAAGTTCAACGTTCCACAAACAGAACTCTGACCTGATGTTGCATGATGGGACGATGGCCCGAAAACTGTAAAAGCACGTTCAGCGTGCATGGTGGGAGTTGAGGGATGACGTACTCAGTTTGTCTGCATGATCGAAAGCTGCAGCTCCTGAGGAGAACACAGAGAACACAGATAAGAGGCAGTTTGTTTCCTTATACAGAAAGCATTTACCAATGTTATATAACGAAGACACACCAACCTTTTCCTTAAAATTGATGTATGCGAAGACCTGAATCAGAGAGCTACCGTAGAGCAGCATGACTTGAATCTAATAACCCTCTCCACCCTCTCCACCCCCTACTGCAGGACAGCGGATCCCTTTCTCCAACAGCCTGATTGAGCTCCACTGTCTCAAGGACCGATACAGGAGAACATTCCTGGCCACTGCTACAGGACTTTATAATAAATCACCTCTGGCCAGATCCTCCCTCAATTGAATCAACATCAATAACCACAGCACCGCTTTTGTTGTTTGTTACTCACTGTACACTACATATACTTTGCATTTTTGCACTTTTTTATTGTTTAAATTTAATTTCCTAAATTAATAAACTCTGCTGTTTTGTTGTATATATTGAGCATCTTTCATTCCTGTTATTTTTGTGTCTGTAAGCTTGCTACTGTGACAAACAAATGTCCCCTTGTGATGAATAAAGTATCTATCTATCTATCTATCTATCTATCTATCTATCTATCTATCTATCTATCTATCTATCTATCTATCTATCTATCTATCTATCTATCTATCTATCTATCTATCTATCTATCTATCCATCCATCCATCCATCCATCCATCCATCCATCCATCCATCCATCCATCCATAAAGACGATGGCCAGGTATGCATATATGAAATAACACCATAATCAATTGCTGATAATTCACATAGTCACTTAAATATTTCCTTTGCTTCAATAAACCTTTTTTCTGTAATAACCTCAATATTATGTTTAATATAACACAAGAGCTGTTTTTTGGGGTTTCTTTGTCTGAGTTGGCCTGCCCTTAGTGGGCAACAACAACTTAATACAGATTCAACATGGAAAGGATAAAGGTTGGGATTTATTTATTGTACTCAATAAATCCAGCCAAAAGACCAGAACCACGGACCACTGAGTCCAACGCCTGATACATATTCTTCCTCTTCCTATAGAGCTCCTATGATGTCCCAAAAAACGTTAACATGAAGGCAACTACAAACTAGCGCAACAACTGTGTATTCAAGGAAAATATAATAGAAGAAGCGTCAATTTTAACAAATTCTTTCTTCAAAATCTTAGAACGATGAGCCTTTCGTGTGCATAGAAAAAGTGTCTTATGAAGAGAAACAAAAGAGGTGCCATCAGGGTTTTGTTCAGTGCATATGAGGGCGGCAAACTTTTTGCTCCCAAGGTCAGGGATGTTTGCCTCAATCTCTGTGATTGACGTCAGATTTTAACACATGAGCACTTAGTGACTACAAAAGCCGGAAGCAGAGTTTCCAGATCTGGCTCAGCCAGCATGGAAAGTATGAGGGGAAACTGAAATAAAAGTGAAGCTTGGCTTCAAATTCCTCCGAATCATCTGGCTGAAAGTGTCCGCCGCTGCATTCTCCTGCCTCAGAGAATAAAAGAAAACCAAGTGAAAAACGTCCCCCAGTAAATTAGCACTGTAACTCCCCAGCAGGTTACAGTGGTATTCTGCTTGGTGGCACCAAAGGAGGTTACGGCCTTGTTAGAAAACCTATAAAGCTTTCAGTTGAGCTTGAAACGCTTCAATCTATGGTCCTCATTGTCAGTTTGAACATAAAGAAGTTGCTTGGCTCGTTGGTTAACCAACCAGTGTTCTCAGGCCACACCTGCATCCCCATCCCAAAGACACCGTCACCAACGGCTCACGTGAACTACAGTTACCCAGGGAGACCCGAGTGGCACTGCCGTCAGCGCGGCCCAAAGCAGCAGACATCAGCAGGTGTGACGCGGCACCGTGATCTATTGGTAAGCCGTATGAATAGTACTCCACTTTTATGGGTGTGTCACTCCAACCAAGCGTGATTTAACACAATATGGACGCACGGTCGCTGCTTTAAACGCAATGTTAACGTATGTTAATGTTAACAAAACTCAGGAAAAGATCATGGTTTTTAAAATAAGGACATTGTTACATAAATTAGGTGAAAAAGTATTGTTGTTTACGTGGTCAATGGTTGAGTTTGGGCATCCCATTGGACACGGACATCTGCCTCCTGGGTGAAAGTCCTGTGTTTGTTCGACCCATCTAAAGCCTGGAAATCAGTCAGTCAGCATTTTCCCACTTCCGGTTCCCTCGCCTCAAAATCAATGTTATTTTTCAATGTGTTTTTTTTACATCTCTTTTACAAAACAGTTGTTAAAAAGTGTCTAAACGAGACCACAGTCAGACTGTAGTGTAGTTTGGTCATAGCCTTGTTTTTTACTTCTGGTTATGCAATCACGCTTGAAAATGAAAACAAATGTGATGCATTTAGTAAGACCAAGCCGGACGTGTGCTGAGATACTATGCAGTTTATGGCATCCAAGGACAATTGCGCCGTTTTTGCGTGTTTTATAACGTTGGACCTGCATGCTTTCGTGCGCAGGTTTTTTTTCAACCCATTCTCCGAGGCCATGTGTCGTGTTTCAGATTCCTGCACGTGCAACATCATCTTCCTGTCGCAATAATAATCCCACAAATTATCCTCCGAGACGTATTTGCTTCCCAGAAATTGTGGATTGATGTAGTCTTGCATGCAACATGCACACATTCTACATCAATCCACAATTTCTGGGAAGCAAATCGCGGTTGAAGACAAGACACGGGACACGGAGAGGAGAGGACGAGGACAAGGAAATCCTTCAGTATAGGCGGTTGGTCGGTAAAAGAACATTTTTCTCTCACCACGCTTTCAAGCACTCAAACAGGGATTCACCCCAGCAGTCGATGCTCTACTGTTACACTGCCTTGCACGTATCGAATATCTTGATATCGGGGAAACGGAACCACATGTCAGTAAGAACTACAAAGGCAAATACACGACACAGTGGACTTTGGTTTGACTGCTTTCCGAAGGGTAACATGCAACAGGCTACAGCAGAAGAGGACTGAACAATGCGGTATACCCTTTACTTTCAGTTCCTCCAGCGGATGAGTATGTAATACATTCCTCACATCCATTTTGGTTAACCCACTGAAGAAGAGCATCATGAGCTGATTAAGAGGACTTAACGCTGATATTCCCAAAGCTGTCTGGTGGTACGAGAAATTTGTTCTCACGACTCTTATGAACCATACTGTATGTCGATTGGGTAGAATTAGCATCTAAATGCACTGTGGGGCGGTTAGCCACACAAACCAACCAGTTAGTCATCACCCTTGAGTACAGTTTAACTCAGTTTCAGGCCAATCCGCTCTCAGAACTGTGTTGGTTGGTTTTAATGCCGTGGGGGTCATTCACTTCATATTTTATTCCTATAATTTAACTTCTTTTATTGGTATTACAAAGGTTCATCTTTCCTCTGCTGCTGCTCAGTCTGGAAACACAGTCCCAAGGAAACATCAACGATGGAAACTTGTTCTGCGACGACTGTAGACTGAGTTCGGCCTCTTGTGTCTCTGCGTGGCCGGTCCTCTCTCCAGGTTCCGTGGTGCTGACGAGGTCTCGGGGCTCAGACAACCGGTACTAAGAAGCAGGATTTGTTTTTTTCCTTATGAGCCCCTGAGTCCATTTCACAGCGCTGAAGTTGCACCCGAAAGAATAAGCAGTGATAATATAAATCTGTTCTTTCACAAATTCATAGCTGGCAATTTCATGCCAGCTGTCCATCTACCACCTGTCATGTGGCAGTTTCCATTTTCTTACTTCCAGTCTGAATTCATGTGTTAACTAAAGTTTCTCTCTTTATTTGTAAAACGCGCTGCTCTGATGTGTGTGATTGGTCATAAGCTGCAAAACCCGCCCCTTTATGTGAACGTGCTCACAGCCAGATAGAGAAACTGGGATAGATTTACTGAGTTGATAAGCAGCTTCGTAGGACAGAGGGCGTTAGTAGGAGGGCGTTCTTAGTATGCTAAGATTGTGAGTAGATATATTGGTGGTGTTGGTAGATCAAACTGAGCTGGCTTGACTTGACTAGATCTCGTCTCATTTTGTATTTTTTTCTTTTTGACTGTTTTTTAATCATGCACCCCAACCATTTTTCAGCCAAAATTGCGAATTATTTTTTCTCATACTAAATCCTGATTATCTCCTCATTTACAAGGTCATTATTAAGTAAATTATTTTTATCTTAACTTTTCATCAAAGACTGTAATTATTATATAAAATAGCTCAATATTGTAGGAGTATCTGTGCGAAGTTTGGAGTTGGTTGAGTGAAGTTAAGTATTTTTTATAATTATTTTAGTTCGGACATGTCGAGAAGTGTGGAAACTCTGAAAGTTTTGAAAGCACCACAGCTCGTCCTACGGTCCTCAAATGCACCTCGCTTCACTGTAGCTGTCTGGAGCCGGTCAGACCTACAATTTGCACTCAAACACTAACAGATTATCCATATTTCAGCCAAAAGTAAGTACAATTTCATAATTTTTGCTGGACACAAATGAGTTTCTTGTGCATATCTTTGCAATGCTTTGTGTGAGAGTGGAATGGTTTTGGTGAATTCTGTCGGTTCTCAGGATTCCAAAACCGTTGAGTATAGCATTCTAGCTAGTTCCTATCTTCTATCAACATTTTTCAAAAACAAGGGGGTGCATTTTGAGTCAGTTTGGGGGTAACTTTGAGTCATAGTTATGGTTTATGTTAATTTGTATTGTGTAATAGTGTTATAAACATGACACAAATGACTTATATTGACTTGTTGGGTCAGGATCTGACTTTATTTTTTTGGATTTGTTTTTATTTTTGGGGGGATTTTTCTTGTATTTTCTGATATGCTTAGTCTCAGAGGCTGAACCCTCGACCTCCCCATATGGGGCGCTTTCGTGCTTATGTGGTTTCAATGTTTTAATGAATATTCTTTCTTCTTTTCTTCTGCATTATGTTTTGATGCTTTTAATGGTTTTATGTGAAGCACTTTGAATCGCCTTATTGTTGAAATGTGCTCTACAAATAAACTTGCCTTGCCTGGTCTTGGTTAACTTCACTTCAGCCTCACATGTAGCATTCATGCACAGAAAGAGGATCTTGTCACATAAAAAGCAGTATCTTAATGGTGGAGTAAACAGGAGGAAGGATGACAGCCGTAACTGTTTCAATATATATACAGCGGGTGAGTGTTTAATTAAGACAGATCTGAAAAAAATGTGAACTTATCATTAAATGTAAAGATATTAATGCTGTGCTCACCTCACGGTAATTGCACATCAGATGCAATTTGATGAGGCAAATGTTTGTAGGAAGTGAGCGGCTCGTGACGACACGTTGGGGTCAATAATTCCCATCTATTATTATGTTTAGTTTTGCATTCTGATGATGCTGCCCACTGCTGACATATCCTAATTTAAAAGTCGAACTACAGTGAGCCTTAACCATGCTCCTGACTGCAGGACTGTTCTGTATGGACAGAGCTCCTCCATGTGGTACAAAGTTGTCTCTACATACTTCACACAGCAGCCCGTGACACACTTGGTGGACACCAGGCCGGATGACCTAGATGATGGAAACACGCTTCTAACAGGCCACCAACATAAACGACCAAGTAGTAACGACCAAGAAACTTCTGCTTATTTTAGCCATCGACAGGACTGTTTATGTCGTTGGTTTTGTAACAAATGAAAACAACACATCTGCTATGAAATGCATCTTGGTTTTCTATTGTCATGCAATGATCATGTGACCATCTAGTCTTCCAGTCCAAATCGTTCACATGTTCCACTTTTGCTCTGGCCACTGTCCCGACCTTGCTGGCTTAAAAGGGAGATTGTAAGTAATTGTTCTTTGTTTACCTCGGAAAACTATCTAAATCTGCAGTTCAATGGGAGCTGCAGCGCTTGGTCCAATTCATTGATTTGTTGATTGACAGAAGATGAGTTGGCAGTATTTTGATAACCATTTTGTCTTTAAAGCATATTTTAAAGCAAGCCTTTTATAGCTCCTGATTCTCAAATGCAGATTTTCCCTCTTTTATACAACTGTTAATTGTTTAACTCTGCATTTTGGACTGTTGGCCCTTTTTCTTGATTTTTTGTTTTCTGCTATTTCATCAACTCAATGAATAATATAGATCAGCTATCAATCAGCAGATCCATTAATAATGAAATGAATGATCCGTAACAGCACTGGGCCAACCCCGTCTGCCAGGGATGATCCTGTCGTGTTTTACAATCAGAAGCTCTGAAACAGGAAGTGAATGGATTTTGTTTTGTCGTCCAGTGTTTTAAGGTCAGGACATTTTGTTCTCTCCAACCTACACCATGTTACACATGCTGAGAGCATACTGTAACAGTGGCATCTTGTGGTCAAATAAACAACTACAAAAGAAATCCTGCCCATGCTTCTCCTCAAACATCACCAGGGAGCAGTGCAGGCCAAGACATCAGAAGGGTCACTGGCATCAAATCCAGTTCCTTTTCTATGTCTGAACCTCTGCTCCCATTCACTGCTTAAGTTTCATTACCGCCGTGATGATAATTGTCCAAGGATAAACCTTAGGACAGACCTTTTAATGATGTATTTGGTATAGTGTGAAGTTATGTTTATATTAGGCTCAATTGTTGGGTGTCTATGGGATCAAATAATAATAATAATATTTTAATTTTCGATAGAGCTTTTCTGAATACTCAAAGATGCTTTACGTAGGGCAGAGACAAACAGAACAAAACACAAATAGAAAGAGAATGGAGCAAACAAAACAAATAGACAGAACATTTTTGGTAAAAAGCGCTATCGTGTCATTTTTGGTACAAATGACACGATAGCGCTCTCCTGTAGCTGTGCCTACGGTGTTTGAATGTTACTCCTGATGGACAGGTGACACCTTAGCTCCTCCCATTAGTGTATGAATGGGTGTGAATGATGACATGTTGTGTTAAAGCGACTTGAGTGGTTGGAAGAATAGAAAAGCTATACAAGTACAGTCCATTCACCATCTACATAAGTGAAATGACAAATAAGCTAACGTTTGGGTTAAAATAACAATAAAGGCTTTACTTAAGTACATACATTGTGCTACAAATAAGCCAACGTTTGGATTAAAGCAACAATAGAAGTGACGTTACCTAAGTACACATGTTACAAGACAAATACCTCAGCGCTGACTTCTGGTTCCACATGTGACACAAACAGCGGCCCTGTGTTTTTAGACCTCCTAGGCAAACGTTGTCACCTGTATGACTTATGAAATTGATAACACGAGTCATAAACAAATTATATCTCATCAGTTTTTGTTGGTATGGCCCCAAACAGTGGGTGAGAACAGCCCGGTCTGAATGGGGAAGTCTACAAAAGTGTGTTTATTGGGGCCATATAATCTGTGTGAGCATGAGGGTGAACCTGGAAGCAGAGAGAGAGGGAGAGAGAGAGAGAGAGAGAGAGAAGCTCAGAACGGTTTTTCACATACTTTTTTCCTGCTTGTCATCAAAAACCGAATCCTGGAAGTCTTAGTAACTCCCAAACAGTCCAGTCCTTGTTTTGACGACAGTGACTCCCCCACACATTCCACCAGTAGCTGCTGGGCCTGAACTACTGTCCACGGTTTGATATGGTTCTTCATTAACGTACCACCAAGGACAAATGCTTTTTTTCCTTATTTTTCTTTGACCTGAAGTGACTTCGTTTAGTGTTCAGACATCACAGTTTCTGTCTGGCTAATCATACTCCAGCAAAAAAGAAAAAAAAGGGGACTTTTTCTTTGGAGAAAAAAATGTTAGTGTACTGTGAAAGAAACCCATTATTCACCCAGTTAATTGACCTGCTTTTGCAACTGCAGTCTGGACAGTCACATGGAGCACTTCCCATTCATTCTTTCATTGTCATGACAACGCTCAAAAGCATAAACGTACACCAGAGCTACCCGTCAGCGCCCGACAGGAAATAAGCTCTATTATTAGTGTGCATGAGATGTACGGGGAGAGAGGGGGGGCTTTGACACTCAACACAGAAGAGAGTGTGTTTTAACAGATCACGACAAACTTGTTAATTAGACCAACAAGGCTGCGCTGTACCCCGCTCAGAGGGGGACTGTTGGCTTCTGATTACTCTCTGAAGGCCGGACTCGGATTCTGAAGGCCAGACTCTGAAGGCCGGACTCTGAAGGCCGGACTCTGGTCCCGCGTCTGTGTATGAAGCATTTAGTCAGCGTGGAACAAAGACGCCTTCTCCCATGCTGCCAGGACTAAAGAGACAGTTGGACGTTGGCGTTCTAACTCTACGTACACCGCACCGTTCAAGTGAATTCCCCCCCCCCCCCCCCCCCCCCCCCCCCCCCTCCACACACACACACACACACACACACACACACACACACACACACACACACACACACACACACACACACACACACACACTGTGTTGATGTGTGTTTGGCCGATCTCAAGATTTTCATTAATTGCAGGGATGGTCCTTTTGTGTGTGTGTGTGTATCTTCTCATCATCTGCCAGAAAGCTGTCTAACCCCCCCTAAAAAAACAAAAAAACACATGGAGCTGGGAAAGACATAAGTTATTGTACTATGAATAGACCTTGTGTGTGTGTGTGTGTGTGTGTGTGTGTGTGTGGCGGCGTGTCTTCTTTTTTTATTTTTTGTGTGGAAAGATTTCCCAGAGTGGTTTTGATTCTGTCATTTTTTCCCCTCTGGTCTTTTTTTCTTTCTTTTTTTCCAGAATCAAAGCTCAGCAGAGGCCTGTCGTGTAGTAATAAGCATCCTAAACTTCAACCCAGACTAAATGCTAAAGGCTTCTTTAAGGGAGAGCTATTAACAAATGGTTCAGTCATCACCTCCCAATTTAATTTTAGTCCTAAGCTTTCAACATCAGCTCATAGTTAATTAAACCTTGTGTGATGATGATGATGATGATGGTGGGAATAAAGAAATAATGACGCGCCGAGGTGTGTTCAAGGTTACGGTGACAGAAGGCGCAACGGCTGTCCTCCCACAACGTGACCTCTGGTCTGTGTACTCCTGATAAACACACTACAGCTGCACTAATCAGCATTTACTTGTATTGGATCATATGATCACATTCCATTTGAGAGGATTAGCTCCTTGTGATGATCTTGTCTGTGCTTCCTTTGTCAAGGTGGAACAGAGTAATCAAGTTTTTCGTCAATAACTTTATTCGGGGTGCAAAAGCTCAGAATAATCAACCCTTTTCCAGCGGAAAACTATAATAATAATAATACACTGCTTTTTCACGGCTAAGTATTCAGTGTGAAAGTACTCATGACAAAAATAATCGACATGTGAATTATGGAACAATGCGTGCACGTAATTCAAATGTCGATTGTTTTTTTCATGAGTACTCGTGATGCTGGCAAGTGCATTGTGTGTGGAAGGCCAAGACAAATTTCCCTAAATAAAGTATAAATTATCTTATCTTAATTATTCACACGTAAACAATGCCCTGGTGAGTAATGGCCTTTAAAAGAGAGTGAACATGACACATGACGGTTAGGGCTGGGCGGTATACCGTTTCAACCGTTATACCGATGTCAAATTTACATACGGTATGAATTTTTCACATACCGGCACACCGTGGCTCAGCCGTAACGTGTTGTCACCAGCTCTGCGGTCGGAGTTACTTGTGTTACGTGCATTGAGTTAGAATCATGGTTTTAACTTTATAACAAGAGTTAATAACCCGCAATTAACGCTCTTTAACAGGGTAAAACACCACAAAACGGTTTGTGACACATAAACAACTTGTAACACTAATAATTGTACATTTATTAAATTTACACCGCCGAACTGCATGCTGGGTACAGCCCGCCCACTATCACAACAAGAAGAAACTCCATCGCTACATTAAACAACGGAAAAGAGCGATGCAGGAGGAACAAGAGAGACCAGAGATGCACCAACACAGTGTGTTGCCCAGAGAGGAGCTGTGTCTGCTGGCTGGAGGGTTTGAAAAGTCCGACGTAGTTTAGAAAACGATGTATTGCAAAGAAGCTGAACGTGGAGGGACTTAGGACTCAGGGGAATGCAGGTGAAAAAACCCCGGAAGAGACAGACCGGAAGTCACGCCACACAAACAGCTGTTATCAGCTCACTGGGCAGTTGCGAGCGAGTTGGCCAGAGAGCGGTGAAACACGAACAACGAGCTGAACAGCTGTTCAGGTGGCCGCCGGTCCTTTTCGGCGTCAATAAATGAATGTGTTTACTTGAAAATAAATACTGTGATGAAACCTCCTTCGCGAATCGCCACCTTAACGCGGTGAAGGAGTTTGAGTGGCTCAATGATCCTGGGAGCTATGTTGTCCGGGGCATCTGCCCCTGGTAGGGTCTCCCAAGGCAAACAGGTCTCGGGGGAGAGCCCAGACTAAGAGCGGTTCAAAAAACCCTGATGATAAGCAGCCCTAGGACTGAAGTTACCTCGCCCGGACCAGGGAAACCGGGGCACCCTCCCGGAGCCAGACCCGGGAGGCGAGCTCGTCGGCGAGCGTCTGGTGGCCGGGCTTTCGCCCATGGGGCCCGGTCGGGCTCAGCCCGAAGAAACACCATGGTGCAGCCACCCTGTGGACCCACCACCCTGTGGACAGACATCGGGGTCGGGTGCTATGTAGACCGGGCGGCGTGCCGGGCAGGGGGCCTGGGCGAGCCGATCGCCGGCGACATAGACTAGCTCTAGGGACGTGGAACGTCACCTCGCTAGCGGGGAAGGAGCCGGAGCTGGTGAGGGAGGTGGAGCGTTACCAGCTAGATATAGTTGGGCTCACCTCCACGCACAGCGCTGGCTCTGGAACCAAACTCCTGGAGAAGGGTTGGACTTTGTTCTTTTCTGAAGTCGCCCAGGGTGAGAGGCGCCGGGCGGGAGTGGGGATACTCACGAGTCCCCGGCTGAGCGCCGCCGCGTTGGAGTTTTCCCCGGAGAACGAGAGGGTCGCCTCCCTGCGCCTACAAGTTGCGGGGAGTAAGGCTCTGACTGTTGTTTGTGCTTATGCACCAAACAGCATTTCGGAGTATCCGGCCTTCTTGGAGTTGGTGGGAGGGGTCCTGGAAAGGGCGCCGCCTGCCGACTCCATAGTTCTCCTGGGAGACTTCAACGCTCACGTGGGCGACGACAGAGAAACCTGGCGGGGAGTGATTGGGAGGAACGGCTTGCCTGATCTGAACCCGAGCGGTGTTTCGTTGTTGGACTTCTGTGCTAGCCACAGTTTGTCCATAACAAACACCATGTTTGAACATAAGGTGGCTCATAAGTGTACCTGGTACCAGAACACCTTAGGCCGGAGATCAATGATCGACTTCGCAATCGTATCATCTGATCTGCGGCCGTATGTTTTGGACACTCGGGTGAAGAGAGGAGCAGAGCTGTCAACTGATCACCACCTAGTGGTGAGTTGGATCAGATGGCGGGGGAGTCGGCCAGAAAGACCTGGCAAGCCCAAACGTGTAGTGAGGGTGAACTGGGAACGTCTGGCGGAGGATCCTGTCCGGGAGGTCTTCAACTCCCACCTCCGGAAGGACTTCTCACACATCCCGAGGGAGGTTGGGGACATGGAATCCGAGTGGATCATGTTCAAAGCCTCTATTGTGGACGCGGCCGCTAGGAGCTGTGGTCGGAAGGTCATTGGTGCCTGTTGTGGCGGCAACCCGAGAACCCGGTGGTGGACACCGGGGGTGAGGGAAGCCGTCAAGCTGAAGAAGGAGGCCTTTCGGGCTTGGTTGGCCCAGGGGTCTCCTGAAGCAGCTGACAGGTACAGGCAGGCCAGAAGGACTGCAGCTGCGGTGGTCACGGATGCTAAAACTCGGGCATGGGAGGAGTTCGGGGAGGCCATGGAGAAGGACTTTCGGTTGGCCTCAAGGAGGTTCTGGCAAACCATCCGACGACTCTGGAAGGGAAAGCAGGGCCTTCCCCAGGCTGTTATCAGCGGGGGAGGGGGGCTGCTGACCCAGACAGAGGATATCGTCGGGCGGTGGAAGGAGCACTTTGAGGAACTCCTAAACCCGGTCAACATGTCCCCTGAACAGGGGGCAGCGCCTGAAGACTTGGGGTTGGATGAACCCATATCCCTGGCAGAGGCCACTAAGGTAGTCAAAAAGCTCCTTGGTGGCAAGGCGCCGGGGGTGGATGAAATCCGCCCTGAGATGCTGAAGGCGCTGGACTTTGTTGGGCTGTCTTGGCTGACACGCCTCTTCAATGTCGCAAGGGGGTCGGGCACAGTGCCCATGGACTGGCAGACCGGGGTGGTGGTTCCCATCTTCAAGAAGGGGGACCGGAGAGTGTGCTCGAATTATCGGGGTATCACACTACTCAGCCTCCCGGGAAAAGCTTATGCCAGGGTGCTGGAACGGAGGCTCCGACCGTTTGTCGAACCTCGGATTCAAGAAGAACAGTGCGGGTTTCGTCCTGGTCGTGGAACAGTGGTCCAGCTCTTTACCCTTGCAAGGATACTGGAGGGGTCCTGGGAGTTTGCCCAACCAGTCTACATGTGCTTTGTGGACTTGGAGAAGGCTTTCGACCGGGTCCCTCTGGGCTTTTTGTGGGGGGTGCTGCGGGAGTATGGTGTGCCGGACCCGTTGCAACGGGCCATCCGGTCTCTGTACGCCTGCAGTAGGAGCTGTGTTCGTATCCTCGGCAGTAAGTCAGATACGTTCCCGGTGGGTGTTGGCCTCCGCCAGGGCTGCCCTTTATCACCGGTCCTGTTCGTGACTTTCATGGACAGGATATCTAGGCGCAGCCGTGGGGCGGAGAATGTCAGGTTCGGGGATCTCAGGATAGCCTCTCTGCTGTTTGCAGACGATGTGGTCCTGTTTGCCTCCTCGGACCATGACCTCCAGCATTCACTGGGGCGTTTTGCAGCAGAGTGTGAAGCGGCGGGGATGAGAGTCAGCACCACGAAATCTGAGGCCATGGTGCTCTGCCGGAAACCGGTGGATTGCTCCCTCCGGGTGGGGACAGAGTGCCTACCACAAGCGAAGGAGTTCAAGTATCTCGAGGTCTTGTTCACGAGTGAGGGTAAAATGGAGCGGGAGATCGACAGGCGTATCGGTGCGGCTGCAGCAGTAAAACAGGCGTTGCACCGGGCCGTCTTGGTGAAGAAGGAGCTGAGCCGAAAGGCAAAGCTCTCAATTTACTGGTCGGTCTACGTCCCAACCCTCACCTATGGTCACGAGCTTTGGATCGTGTCCGAAAGAACGAGGTCGCGGATACAAGCGGCCGAAATGAGTTTCCTCCGTAGAGTGGCCGGGCTCAGCCTTAGAGATAGGGTAAGGAGCTCGGACATCAGGAGGGAGCTTGAAGTCGAGCCGCTACTCCTTCGTGTCGAAAGGAGTCAGCTGAGGTGGTTCGGGCATCTAATTAGGATGCCTCCAGGACGCCTCCCTTTAGAGGTTTTCCAGGCACGTCCAACTGGTAGGAGGCCCCGGGGAAGACCCAGGACACGCTGGAGGGATTATATCTCCCAGCTGGCCTGGGAACGCCTCGGGATCCCCCAGAATGAGCTGGTAGATGTTGCGGGTGAGAGAGAAGTCTGGGTCAGCCTGCTTGACCTGCTGCCTCCGCGACCCGACCCCGGATAAGCGGTGGAAAATGGATGGATGGAATTTTTGGCCATACCGCCCAGCCCTAGTGACGGCCCAAAAATACCTAATGACAGTCAAACGTGTTGACATTGACCTATGACTATGTACAGTGACGATCTTCTCCAGAGTGTTTCCTGTGTAGTTAATGTGAGAAAGAGCTTTCTAATGGCAACTAAACTACAGTTAAGATGACTTAAATACTTAGTGGTCACAGGACACAGACTCCGGTGCCCTGGACACTCTGCACACTCTGAACAATGTTGACACTCTGCACACTCTGAACAATGTTGACACTCTGCACACTCTGGACATTCTGGAAACTGGGCACTCTGCACACTCTGAACAATGTGTACACTGTGCACACCCTGGACACTCTGTACACTCTGCACATTCTGGACAATGTGTACACTGTGCACACCCTGGACACTCTGTACACTCTGCACACTCTGAACAATGTGTACACTGTGCACACCCTGGACACTCTCTACACTCTGCACATTCTGGACACTTTGGACACTCTGCACACACTGGACACTTTGGACACTCTGCACACTCTGGACACTGCACACTGTGCACACTCTGGACACTGCACACTGTGCACACTCTGAACACTTTGGACACTCTGCACACTCTGGACACTGCACACTCTGCACACTGTGCACACTCTGGACACTGCACACTGTGCACACTCTGAACACTTTGGACACTCTGCACACTCTGGACACTGCACACTGTGCACACTCTGAACACTTTGGACACTCTGCACACTCTGGACACTGTGGACGCTAGCAGCGCCGCTTTAGCCGTTACCCGGTAAGTCTGATATGTATACGATTGCACAGAAGGCCCAGAGAGAAAATGCACGGTCCGCCACTGCTCTGCACACTCTGGACACACTGCACACTCTGGCACAGAGTGGTGGCCCCCACCATTGACCGCAGATGCCAGTGTGATTATCCCTCCGAAGCGAAAACGGCTTGATTTGAGTGAGGCCTCTGTATGGCTACTGGCAAAGTCGTCTCCCAAGATTCCTCAGCGTGAAGACGCTTCAGAAAGACTCTTTGCTGAGCTTGAACTGAAGGGCTTTCAGGCATTAAAACCCCCCTTCCACCCCCACCCCACCATCGGCTCGCACTCTGGCCAAGCTGTGAAAGAACTAAATTGTCTGCATCCTTTTTACAGTGTGAAGAACAAATGAATCAGCTAAAAAAGGTTTCATAGAATATCTTGGTCTGAGAGTTTGGTTGGAAGAATACAGTGTGTCCTTTGTAATATTTGATCTAGGGAGTCAAGCACTGTTAATTTATCCCTGGAAGGCTCAAATGGCCATGCAATCACGTAATCACACTAACTGTGTGCGAACGTGTGAATGCGGAACACATTAGGACCTATAAAGCTGCAGGTATCCCACACGCTCTTGACATGTTCAAGTCCTTTCACAGAATGGGTAAACAAACCCAGCTGATTTATCGCAACATAAAAATGGCGGAAAGAGACACCCAGTTGCTTTGTAGTCCCCCTTTAACACAAGTATGCCAGTAACTGTGGGTTCAGACAAGATCACAGACAAAATGATGAAAGTAATGGCATAGAACAAAACTGTGTGGTCGGTTAAGTTTGCCATATTGAAATCTCTCCGGTCATCATGTCCTCTTTGTCAACATTGAATGGCAAAATAAATGCAGACAGTCAATCTCGAAACCAAACTGATCATTTACTGTATAAAGGTTTAATAATAAAAACAAAAAAAGGGCCGTGTGCACCAAAAATGTAAACAGAAGACAAAAAGAATAGTATGAATCTTAATGATGTCTTCTTCACTTAGCCTGCCTATTACTTGTTTTTAATCTCAGTGAACACTGATCATTATACCAGAATTCCTCCCATCTGCGCAGGACATTGAAGTCCTGCAGGGCCATCCTGATAAAGCTTGGAATAAAAACATGGTAATGGATACAAGAGTGGCATCCACCTCGTCACCTGTCTCTCAGCAAAGTGTAATCTGAGTGGCTTCACGGCGAACGACTTATTTGCCTGTTCATTGTGCATGACCGGAGGCCGTTCAAGTGAAAGGCTTACACACTGAGTCCTTTTAATTGGCAGCGCCCACATTTATATCTTCCCTTATCTCAACACTTTCTCTAACTCCCTCGCCTCTTGGTTTTTTGCTCACAAACTTGGCACGCAAACAAAACAACGGTCTCATGAGGTTTTCTGTAGATCTGGCTCATGGAAAAATGTCAGCTGGGTTCATGTTGTGCTTGGAAGTGAAGAAATACGTACATCAGAGAAAGGTGGAATTAAATGTGCCCGTTTCATAGCCTCACATTTATTTACCCCTGATTTTGCTTTTACAGCCGCCATGTTGGTGGGTTACATCACCTGTAGCCATAGAGGTGGTGTGTGAACCCCCCCGGTCAAGGGAAGCCATTGGGATTATAGTATCACACAGTGATGCCATTCTGGGTTATACAAACTGACATCACCGCTTTGGAAAGATTTCCCAAACATTCTTGTTATCTTTTCATTAAGCGTCAAGCTAACACTCCCTTTGAGACAGGTGCACGTCATGCAATCCAGCTTTTTTTTTTGTTCTGTTGCCAGGAGACTAAGCTGATTTTAGTTTTCGACGTGCCGGTTTGTTGTCGTCCGACATGCCCGGGCTTTGGACAGCGCTTTCTCCTCGACTGTTTGGAGACAGAAGACGGTGATCTCATCTTTAAATTGGGTCGGCATTATCCAGCTTCCAGTTTATTTGAGGTCCCATAGCTGTGTGTGTGTGTGTCTTTGGTTTAAACTTGTGTCTTTTTTGTCTCGACAATTCACGGGATATGGAAAAGCCGTGAGTACCAATTTGGGGATTTAAAGGGGGTTTTGGTGACTGGTTTGAAAAGAAATGTTCCCAGGATAATCCTGTCCAGTGATGAAGATGAATGAGTGGTAATACCTCAAGCATAATTAACATCAGACCCAAGCAGCCAAACAAAAGGTTGGAGGGGCTCCTCGCCCAGAAACTGATGTTTAAGTAAAGACAGAAAACAGATCCAGTAGCACCTCATTGTGATTGGGCGAAACTAAAAAAGACATCCGATGTGGAAGGTGTGACGCTCTTAGATGAGAAGAAATGTTAAAACCAACTGACAGGAACGTAATTCGCATTTCAAACCTCTCTTAGTGAGTTTGTGAGTGAGTCATTTAGATGACAAACCATCGCGGCCCAATTCACAACAGTCCTCAACTATAAATCAGGAGAAGTTGTGCCTAAATGAACGTTCCCGACCATTTTTACATCCCCACATCACTTTAAATGATCTTGAATTGGTAAACCAGCCATTTAGAAGACATGCATGTGTTACCTAATAATCAAATAAATTCAATTGAGTAAAGTTTTCTTCCCTCCCTTCAGTAAAACAAACATAATTAAATGTTGTGAAGTATTCAATGAAGTATCAGAATGATACAAACCCCATGTGGCCAAAAGGTGAACTGATATATGTTAAATAGAAGATGATGGTAGAAATTCTAGAAACTTATTTGGCAACCCTAATGACATCTCACGCAACCCACCTTCGAGATGTGTTGGCTTCATATTTGGGGAGCTGTCCACAGCGTTGGAGGCGGGTTCTCGTTCATCCCTATGAAAGTTGCTCAGTGGCGCATGAAGCCAAAACGCCTCGACATCCGAGTTATAAAATTAATTAGATCTTCGGGTGTACTTCTGCTCCATTGGCCTGTAGAGGGCCCGAGCGTTTCCGCTGAACCCCGCCTCCAAGCCCTCCTCATTGGACTTATTCACATTAATGGCAGCATAAAAATGACTCTGGTTTTTGGCTATTAATGCATTTTACAACTGTTGGGAGCTGATTTAAATAGGGGCTATTCAAGTGTTCGTACTGGGAAGTTGATTTGAGTTACAGAAGTATTTTTCCCTATGTAAGTCAATGCGAAAAAAGGTGTATTTTTCTTCTGTGTTGTCTGGTTTTACGTCACCCATGTGGTTCTGGTTTTTGAGTTTTGGTGGCTTGGACATAAAGGGGTCAGATCATCTGTCGCTGAGCATCAAACCCTAAAGTCTAAAATGCCAACGCTGCCTATCCGTTTCACGCCTGTTTTGTGTCAGCAGCAGAACACTGTTATTAGTTAGTTATTCCTTTCACCCTCGGTTGGGAAGCTGCACGCTCCTCCCTGCTCTTATAAGGAAGGTTTTGTTGTTCACTAAATTGAGCGCATAGGAGGATGTGATGATCTGAGCGGGTATGCAGAGGTGACGCCAACCCTCCAGAGGCCTCTGGGGAAGTCAAGACAAAACATAAAAGCAATCAATTGAGTGAGCTCACATGACCAAAGAAAGAAAAAAGAAGATGCCTTTAAAATGAGATCACTGCAGGAGTTACATAGTTACATAGTCCTTTATGTGTCCGGAAGCACAAAGTGTGCCCCAAAGACCACAGGAAGACCAGAGCGCTTTTTAGCCTGCTTACATAAGATCCAAGACCCAAAAAATTATATTCTGTGATCAAGCTGTCTGCTGCGATTCAAATGCATTTCCTCACACTCTTTTGAAGTGCCTCCTCATTACTGTAAGGACTTGTTTGCACAGTGTGATTAGAGGGGGCATCGGCCGGAGCAGAAGATCAGCGCCTGCTTTTTTGACGAAACCTCCGTTAAGCCCGTAACTCTTCTCCGTGTAGCTGTCATGTGGTAGACGTGAATGTTTGCCAGAACAGATAAAATAAGTGGTTCCAGCACTCTCTGCCCTGTATCAGGTGGATTAGTTAATAAGTACACACGCCGTGTTTCAGAGGCCCGAAAGCTCTTGCTGTTTACCTGCTTGACAAAGTTCACGGGCTCACGTGTGTAAAAGCAAAAAGCTTCCCGTCTCCTTTGTTTGTCGCAGTTCATACCAAAGCCCCCCCCCCTTACATTGACCTTCGAGCAGCATTTTGCAACAGTCCGACTCCTTGTGGGTGAGAGCTGAAGGGCCGGGTTCCCAGTAGCAGCGAGAGGCCTTTTTTGGTCATATCCCAGTATAATAAGCCAGCTGGAAGAAGTCTGTGGACTCAGCACGGAGCTGCGTTACTGCTGCTTGAACTACCGCTGGCAAAATTCATCAGCATGCACTGAGGGTCTGAGAAGGGGCCGTTTCGGAGATGTGGATCAAGGAAATTGTTATGACCCCGGTTATTAAATTAGGATTCATAAAACAGAGGATTACCCCCCCACCCGCCAGCCCCCAACCCCTCAGAGAAAGGCATCCTAAGCATTTGCTTTGTTGGGTCCTGTGTAAACTCTTTGGCAGATCCAGAGAAATAGATGGGAGCAGACTTTTGTGCTTCTCCACAGGGGGGAGTGAAGTGCTAACGTTTGCAGCTGATGAATACATGTAGACACACAAACTGTTACTCACACGCTAACCCTTCATGTGCAGCAGAAATGAAAGTCACGTCGGAGAAAAGAGCGCGCCGCCCTGTCGCATGTCCTGTACGACGAGCTCACAGACCAAAGGCACAGACAGTGGCACTTCCTGTCTGTTAGTCATCGCTAAGCGGGGCTCCCTCGGGCGCGCCGCTTCCAGTGGGAAGGATGTGCTGAAGAGTAGGGGAAAGGGTGGACATTTACCGCAAGTTGTTGCAAGTCCCATGCGTATCCGACAAATCTACAATATGATTCCAACGTCAAGCTTTTCACATCATGTCCAGGAGCTGGAATTTGGTACCTGAAGAACAAAAGAGTTAAAGGGCCTTTGGTCTGTGTGTGTGTGTGTGTGTGTGTGTGTGTGTCTACTTCAGGAGTCAAGAAGCTCTTCTACATGACTGGTCCGTTGAGGACTGTGATGGTTTAGTCACGGCTACGCATCCTTGTGAGGTCACTGGGGAGGTGTCGCTGTGATGACAGACAGGCTGGCCTCTGTTAACACTGCAGGTGGAGACCGACCGCCACACACAGCTAAAAGCAAATGCAGGCACGAAAGGACAACATTTGAAACACGCACGCACTTAAATAGATTCAGTTACATACAACAAATGAGAAAATTGCACAATTCTAGTGGGCATCGTTATCCACTCCTGCCCAGCTGTCTGCTGCAGCCATGTAGAGAATGCTCGTTTGACTTGTGCAAAATAAAAATGGCGGTTGCTGTTCAGTTGTTACGGCGACAACACACATAAGTGAGTAAAGTAAAGTGGCGCAGCAGCTCGCCCGGGAAAGAGAGCGGATGCAGCTACAGAGACTAGCTAGCTAGCTAGTTAGCCAGTGTAGCATTAAGGGGGAATTAGCAAGCTAGCTAACTAGCCCACTGGCTTGCTAATTCCACCATCTGACCACCTGGTGACCTGGTGCAGCCAAAACAACCTGGAGCTCAACGCTCTGAAGACAGTGGAGATGGTTGTGGACTTCAGAAAGATCTCAGCCCCACCAGCCCCTCTCACCCTGTGTGACTCCCCCGTCAAAGCTGTGGAGTCCTTCCGCTTCCTGGGCTCCATCATTACCCAGGACCTCAAGTGGGAGCTAAACATCAGCTCCATCTCCAAGAAGGCGTAGCGGAGGATGTTCTTCCTGAGGCAGCTGAGGAAATTCAACCTGCCAAAGATGGTGCACTTCTACACTGCCATCACTGAGTCCATCCTTAAAGTACTGTTATCTGTTTATTATTGACCATATTTATCTATTATGTTTATTGTTTGTATTGTTTTATGCTATGTTTAATGAACATATGCACCTGTTACTGAGTAAAATTCATTGTATGTGCAATGTACATACATTATTCTGATCGTGATTCTAATACTGGTTCTGATTCTGATTCTGAATCTGAATCTTGATTCTGAAGAGCGTGAGGATGAAGCCTTGACTCATTGAAATGGCCGCCGCTCTGACGGTTGAATGGGGATGTCCTTTCTACCCCGTCTCTATTTCTACGGCTGCAGCATACAATCTCACAGTGTTCTGTCGTCACCGCGTCACCGTGGCAACCGGGTAAACAGAGAGCAACAGAATCCTTGAATGGCCCTAACCTTTGCCCCGCAACTGTACCACCATCAGCTAGTAAGATCTTGTTTAGCGCTCTGCGTCTTTCAGCTCGTTCCACCTCAGTAGACACCCAAGAAACCCCCAAAACATCCTGGGTAATTAATGATGTCAGGTGGGGATGGAGGAGGGGGCTTTTCTTTCCTGAGAATATATGAGCAAGTAAAAGAAACACAGCTAAGAACAAAAAACAATGAGCTGCTCAGGGTTTTAATGTAACAACCTCTCCCATCGCTCTTGTCCACCACCCACAGCAACGCCTCATATTGCTGCTCAGGCACTGTGTGCTTTGTCACACTGACATGGGAACCGACTTGGGATTTCTGTTGGGTAACAACAGGGATGTTGTATGTTTACAGATTGTACAGCCCTCCGGAGCAAATGTGTAATTTGTGATTCTGGGCTATACAAAATTAACTGAATTGCATTGAATTAACGGGGTGCATATATTCCCTATATTTAGAGCTAGAGTTGGTTATTTTCTTTTTTGTTAAAATGACCATTACATACAGACAGCATTAAATAAAAGGAAAATAATCTGTTTTTATGACTGTCGCAGGACTTTAATGAGCCCGTCCAATCATTTCAATCTGCTATAAATGAAATGAAATGAAAAGGCCTGTGTTTCCATTCATCCACCCCAACATGAAGGCGTTCACAGGCTATGATTAGAAACTTAATTGTCAAAACAAATGTATTTCCGGTGGAAAATCCATTTACATCAACGTGTAAAAGACAGTGCAGTTGTATTGTAGTAGAATGACATTTTTAGGAGATCAGCCTGAACAAAAACATTTACTAATAAAATAAAAGTTGTAAACCATGTGATTCCTTTCATTCCCCTCTCACTGTAAATCCTCCTGGTTTCAATAGTAACCATTGGAGAGAAGCCGTAGTCTAGTTTACTTCCCAAAGTCACACCCTTGTGTTCCTCATTCTCACTTTCTGATTTAGGTTTCACATGGGGCAAAAGCCAAAGCCTTGTCAGGATTAAGTTACTTTTGTATCCCCGCTCAGGGCAGGAAAGTGAAGCATGCAGGTGCGTCTGTGCGTTGATTTGAACTGTGTGTGTGTGTGTGTGTGTGTGTGTGTGTGTGTTGTGCCCATGCGTCACCCTTCATGGGTATGCCGGAATGACCGAGGGTCATTTCAACTTTTGCAACTCTTTATCCGCAGACTCTCCCTTCCTGTGATGGAAATTCCTCCCGTCAAAAAATAAATAAAAGAATTCTCCCAAACAATCTCTATAATTAGAGCTTTCTCTTACTTACAGCATCCAGCAGTAAGCGGATTAACTGGTTCGCTAAAGATAATTATTAAAGACACAAAGAGGTCTCAACGTACAAAGTGCCATGGCTGTTGTTTTATTTCTTCAACCAACCTTTTTCTTGTCCTGAGGTGGCATCGTGAGCATATTTTATTTTAAGAGTTAAAAAAAGAAGACTGATTGTTTATTAAAATGTTTTTTAGAGCGGATATGAGAAGGGTCAAGGACAGAGGGTTTCATTTGCAATGTAGAGAGCAGTATTTTGAGAGTACATATTGACCCTACCAATATTTCAATGGACTCATTATCTTTGCTTTGAAGTCATATTGGGTCATTTCGACGTGCCCTGAGAGGCTAGTCCTTTAACTTTATGGATTGCATAATATATATATATATATATATATATACCCTTTATCATGTCTCATTTACATAGTGTCGAACTCCGTCAAGAGAAGTTGTTTAAGATTGATTTTACACCTTCCACGTAATGAAAGTGGTGCAAAGTTTGCTCAATCTTCATTTTGTTGAAAGAACGTTTTTTTGCACCCGGTTGACACGCTACTTCATTTAGCAATAGTTAGCCAACCAATAAGCAAGCACTTTAAAGAGACACGATATATAGAGAGTGGGTTGTGGTGGATGAATGGGTCAAACTCAGGACTTTCATCCAGGAGACTAGGCTTTGAGTCCTGTGAGAAGCCTATTTCACTTTTTTTAGTTGACTTTTTATTTTCAGTTCTTATTATATTATTATAATTTTTGTTTGGTTGTGTTGGTGGAAATTTATATAGCCTACAGTTGGCTACATACACACATGCAGTATCTAATGTGTGCCTGGGCTAGCATATTTGGCTATGGGCACCTGGGTGCTGGTTTCTGCCATATTCACACCGGGATGTAAATGCCCCATTGTCTATTCCGCCCAGATGCAAATAGTATTGTTGGCAGTTCCTCTGTCCTTTCTGTCCTTTGTCCACAGCATTGTGAACGTGTGACGCAGCATGGCCTCGAGGTATCTGGCAGGGATCGGCGGTACAAGCCCATGTGAGCTGAACTCTGTTCCTACACTGAATCCTCTGAACTGCCCTATCATTTACCCCCGGAACACAGCAGCACAGTCCACACTTGCGGTTTTAATCATTTACCCTTTGCTTTGGAATGTGAGTTAGTTACTCAGTCAGAAAAAACGTCAAGGTCAATGTAAGTGCCTTGGATAATGTGAATTTGAAAAAGGCCGCTTGTGTGAAAAGAAAAGGCAAAGAATCCACGCTGCTATTTCACGAAGATGAAGCATTTAACGTGTTAAACTCGGCTTCTGTTTCAGGCTGCCTTCATCGCACCACTGTATTTTTAGCAGCACTGCATCCGGTAATCATCTCGCTGCTTTTGGGTGTACGGCCTGCGACTTTCTGGTCACCGAGTTCTTTTTCGGTTAGTTTCCACAGAAAACCAGACGAATGAGTCATTCGACGAGTTCAGCCAATTCAGCTTCAGTTGGGTCTGGATTTCCATCTCCCTGTCTCTCTCTGCCCCCTCTACAGGACTGGAAAATGAAAATGGGGTGGCTGGATGGCACACGGCCCAGTTATGTTCTTACATAATGTTCCTCCTCCTCCTCCTGCTCTTCTTCCACATCTCAAGCTCTCCCACACTTCTGTTTTGCCTCTTTTCATCTGTCACTCTCTTTCATTTTTCCCTTTCCCCTTCACTTTGCACTCCCCTCCCCCTACTTTCACCTCCTCGCTGCCCTGGACCTCAACCACTCTTACGTACATTGGTAGCCCAGAAGTCTTTTAAGGTGACAGCTTGAGAATCGTATCTCATCTGTCCCATTCTGGGATGTTACGACAGGCCAAAGAGCTAATTTTGGTGAGTCAAGTTCATTTACTGTTCTGATTGCAATCTGGGACCACTCTTCCTGTGGGTGAGTGTTTATTCTGCCAATCAGAGTGCATCTCCTGCTGCTTATTTAGTTATTTGTTTCCACTCCCTCCCTTCACAGCCTTCATTTCTCTCCGCCTCGTGTCCCGGACACACAAACACACACCACACCCTTCTGCAGCCACCACTGCTCCCTCAATACCCTCCCTCTCTTTTGCTCCTACTGGGAGGAGGCCCAAGCGTGTTGGGAGCACTGGTCTGACTCACATCCGACACACCTAATGATGTGTGGAGCAGAGGGAAACATCAGGAATGTGTGTTTATGTATGGAGACAGAGAGAGAGAGAGAAATAGAGAGAGAGAGAGATGATTCACGGTTTATCTACGCTCAGCCTGTAAAATGTTTTACTGGGTAAAAAGGTGCAGAATGAGATGAAACAGTGGCCTCTGACTTAGTCCTTCGCTCCAGCTGTTTATCTCTACTCATGATAGCTGCTGATAAACCTTTGAAAACCTTAAAGCTTTAACGCTTTCAAGTTTTCAGCCTCGTTGCAGAATCCAGTTCTACTGCGGTAGCTTAGATTCTTTGGAGATTAATGGCAAAGCAAAGTGAATCCTCAGAGGGCCTCCTCTCTCCATACAGAGAGAAAGGTTTTGTTGAAACAGTCCTCTGTGGGGCCTGAGGAATTACAGGCATGAAGCAGAGACATGCCCCCCGTCTATCCCCCATCTATCTCCTATGTCTGTCAGATCCCTTCTTTTCTCCTCTTTCTCTGGAATTCCCTCTCTCGGGTCTCGTCTGCGCAGCCTCTGTTCTGGCTGAAAAAGCTGCAACAAAGGCCCTGAGTGTTAGGGAAGACAGCTTTACGACTTCACCAACAACAACTTACAGCGAGACTGCACACGAGGAGCAACAGACACACGCACACGCACACACACACACACACGGAAATTAGGAAACTTTCTCTTGTTGTCAGATGCAGTTGGGAAACCAGTCTTGAAACAGATCAGGCAGAATGACTAATGGGGCTGTCTGTGGAATGTTGCAATTGAATATCTCCACAAAAAAAACATGACATTGTGATGATGAATAGTGGATTCATTGGTAAAGGTTGAGTTCAAGCACATACACTGTCCAAAAATGTCTAAGCCAATTACTAAAATCTGTTGCAGGGGCGACTGTGGTTCAGTGGTTAGCAAGTCGGTCTTTCAATCAGAGGGTCGGTGGTTCGATCCCCGGCTCCGGCAGTCTGTGTCGCTGTGTCCTTGAGCAAGACACTTAACCCCAATTGCTCACCGTTGCTGTGTCTACGGTCTACTGTATAGCATGTAAGTCGCTTTGGATAAAAGCGTCAGCTAAATGAAATGTAATGTAATGTTGCTCCCCACAACATATGATTAAGTGACGTGGCAACTCATCTGAGACCAAAAGAGGCTGTATCACACAGGAACCAGACTGACAGATGAGAATGTAAATAAACAGGCAGAGACACAGCACTGCTTGGTCTCGGCATGGGAACTGGGGCCTGCAGCTCATGCCTCGTCCCGTAAAAGGCACAGGGCTAAGAACTGCAGGTCACAATGTGAACTTCTCGGAAGCTGGAAGAATTTCCCACCCACGTCTGCTGTGTGTGTGGAAATTCTGGGAGGGGTTATGTGCATAATAGGGAAGTCAATGAACAGTATGTGTGCAACTTGAAGTTGTAGAATGATATATAATAATTTTGAGCTTTTATATTTTTGGGTTTCATTATTTGATTCTAAAAGTCTGGAACTGATATGCGGATTTAATGTCTATTATATTTTTTAGACAATTTCCAAACATTTGAAAAAACAAACAAACAAGAACAAATATGGGAAAACAAGCTTATTTGGTTTAAATAAAAACGTATGGGGTTAGATGAGAAGATTTACTGCAAGCAGCAGGTTAGCGTAGCTTAGCATAAAGACTGGAAGCTACCTTGACTGGAGTGGTTTTGTTACATCTTGTTCCCCTTGGACAGACCCAGGTTAACTGTTTCCAGTCTTTATGCTAAGCTAAGCTAACTACTGGCTGACGCTTCATGTCCGACGTAGAGACACGAGAGAGGTATCGATATTTCCGTCCAACTCTCGACAACTCTCGACAAAGAAGCAAATAAAGATATTACTCCAAAAATGTATCTATTACTTTAAGGGAATTATACATATGAAATATGTGTCTAATAATCACCAAATAGGCAATACATGCATCACTGTGATTGGAATAATTGTCTGCACAATGCAGTACTCTTTGTTTTATTCATTTTATTTTTGCCACAAAGGCCCCCCCCCCCCCAAATCAGTTTCTAATTATCAGCAACCTTTGAACTGGATTTGATGTCCTTGCTCTCAGACACCACTTTGCCATCCACCAGGGTCTGAGTCACTGTCACCACTTTGGTCTGGACCACCTTTGGATCAACTGCATCCGTCAGACTGTAAGAGTGAACAAAACAGCAAAATCATGACACAGCTTTTTATTTATATACGGGGTTATCTATATATCCACATGCTGAAATTTAGCAGTTGAAAAGAGACCATGGGAAGAGCATTGTATTGGCGGATGGACTACTACTTTCCCTATCAGCCTCACTTTACGTTTGCATGCAGCTAATTTGAATACAATTTGCAAAAGCCCCCCCCCCAGATGACCAAAGCTGTCATATCCGAGCAATGCATGTTGGGCTCTCAGCTAATGTATGAACGAGCAGCTTTCCCGCCGGTTCTTCCTCATACTCACGTAAAGTTCGCCTCGCCGTCCAGCAGCCTCCTGTACTCGGCGATCTCCGCCTCCAGCTTCCCCTTGATGTTGAGCAGGCGCTCGTACTCCATCGAGTTGTCCTGGATGTCTGTGCGGATGTGAGTGAGCTCCTCCTGCAGCCTCAGGATGACCGTGTTGTACTTCTCCACCTCCATATTGTAGCGCATCTCCATGTCGCGCAGGGTGGCCTCCAGGGACGCTTTCTGTCAAGAGGCAAAGAAGAAGTGCGTTTGCTTGATGCAGTAGGGGAACAGAAGGACTCTTCTCGGCTTTCTTGCCAAAAGTTGCTTGAAAATAAGGACCTGATCGCTGAGCATGAGTGTTCTTACCAGACTAAGTGCAGCCTGCATCTCAATGTCCAGTGTCTGATAGGTCCTCCTAGTGTCAGATATCACAGTCGTGGCTTCCTTCAGAGCTGTTGAACTCTGAGTCACTTGGACCTGCACCTCTGTGATCTGGACACAAGATAAAATACGAATAGAGTAAGAGTAGAGCTCGTTAACCCGAAGACGAATCTTGGCATTGAGGAATTACCTGAGTTTCATGCCATATTTTGACCTCCTCCTGGTTCTTCAGGGCTATCTTCTCATACTTGGCCCTCATCTCATCCATGATCCTGGCCAGGTCCTGTCCTTTAGGAGCATCAATATCCACACGGACACCAACCTGGGTGATCTGGGCATGCAATTCAGCAACATCCTGTTGATGGGGGAAATAGTCGGGGAGTGATTTCCTGAACTTAATGGGGTTATCCGGTGCAAAGAGGTTCAGGGAAAAAAAACTGTTTGCCATAATGTTGAGTAATTACAGTTGAGTATTGTTTTTTTCTCTTTGAATTGCTATTCCATCGTTTAGTTGGATTGGGCCAAACGCAGTAGTCGTCTACAAGGATCATTTCTGACCGGTGTCGCTCACCGTCTTGTGGTTCTTCCTCAGGGTGATCAACTCTTCCTTCAGAGACTCGATGTCGCCCTCCAGGTGCAGACGAACAACGTTGGTGTCATCCAACATCTTCCTCAGTCTGGCCACGTCGGCCTCCACTGTTTGACGCATGGACATCTCGTACTCCATCCTGACGAATCAAACCGCGTATCAGACACGTTCACGCCGGATGAAGAGCTTGTTAAAGTTTGGATGGAAGGCCGAAACACTCACTTCATTTTGAAGTCTTCGGCAGCCAGGCTGGCGTTGTCATGAGCAATAACAAGATGCGCGTTGTCCTTGAGCATTTCAAATATCTAGAGAAAATGTAATTGTTTTGTGAATTCTCAGCATGTGAAATGCAAACAAACTTCAGCAGCACTCTGTCTTTCCACAGTCAATTTGATGGACTGCTAATTGTAACTTTGATTTTGATGCATTGTGCCGATTAAAGAGCTGCCTTTGACAGCACGCTGTTAGTCATAAAAAACAAAAGAGGTTATCTCTCATAGCTAAGATAAAAATGTGACTAGATGTAATAAATGTTGCAAAATCAGTCAGAGAGATCCTTTGAACTCCCATGGACAAGCCCATCATGTATGATAATAAAAATGCCTCAGCCGGGAATCCAACATCATGAGACGATTTCAAGGGAAGGAAAGTGGATATAGCATTGAGATATGGGGTCAGATCGGTCTCATAATTCACAAATGCACACAGAACAATCCACAAATGCACACAGAACAATTTACAAATATATTTGATTTACAAATGCACACAGAAGGATTTACAAATACATTTGACAAATAAATGTGACTCACAAATGCACACAGATCGAATTACAAATACATTCCAATGCACAAATGTGGATTTGTATGTATTTATTTGTGGATCACACTGCATTCGTGTGTGAATCGCTACACATCTGTGTGTGGGTTTTTTGAGACTCCCCTGACGTCGCCTGATCCACAAATGCGTTTTTTCAACATGGACCTATCTGTAGCCAATCAGATGTCGCCCTCATTGTCAACCAATCACATCACTGCCTTCCCGCCGCTGCTGGAGAAGCTCTGGAAGCGTTTGTCATTCAGACGCAGTTGTGCAACTACGGATAATATTATGAAACCAAACACGGGGGAGTTTGATGGTCCGACGTTTGAAGGACTTCCACAACAAGTATAAAGCAGAACTAGTGGTTAGTTCAATATATATTTAAACTATATGTGGTTACTATGTGCCGGAAAGGGGGCGTGGCTTATCTCATCACTTATCTCTGTAAAACACATTTCCTCCATCCAGAAAGAAAGATGACATACATTATCCTTTATTAATTCCCGTAGGGATATTATTCTCTGCATTTAACCCATCCTATGTAGTTAAGGAGCAGTGTGCTGCCGTGAGGCGCCCGGGGAGCAACTGGGGGTTCAGTGCTCAACACACTTCAGCCTCCACCATTGAACTAACCACTAGTTCTGCTTTGTACTTGTTGTGGAAGTCCCGCAAACGGCGGATCATCAAACGCGCCCGTGTCGGGGTTCATATAAGGATAATGTATGTATTCTTTCTTTCTGGATCGCGGAAATGGTAACTGGTTTTACAGAGACAAGTCACGGAGATAAGCCACGCCCCCTTTCTGGCGCAAATGAATTGAATACTGTGATTTAACCACATATAGTTTAAATATATATTGAACTAACCACTAGTTTTGCTTTATACTTGTTGTGGAAGTCCCTCAAACGTCGGACCATCAAACTCCCCCGTGTTTGGGTTCATAATATTATCCGTAGTCGCACAACTGCGTCTGAATGACGGCCGCTTCCAGAGCTGCTTCAGCAACAGCAGGACGGCAGTGATGTGATTGGTTGACAATGAG
Source organism: Cottus gobio (assembly GCA_023566465.1). Lineage (NCBI taxonomy): Eukaryota > Metazoa > Chordata > Actinopteri > Perciformes > Cottidae > Cottus > Cottus gobio. The sequence goes on from CM042215.1 coordinate 24,815,017, forward strand.
GGCGACATCTGATTGGCTACAGATAGGTCCATGTTGAAAAAACGCATTTGTGGATCAGGCGACGTCAGGGGAGTCTCAAAAAACCCACACACAAATGTGTAGCGATCCACACACGAATGCAGTGTGATCCACAAATAAATACATACAAATCCACATTTGTACATTGGAATGTATTTGTAATTCGATCTGTGTGCATTTGTGAGTCACATTTATTTGTCAAATGTATTTGTAAATCCTTCTGTGTGCATTTGTAAATCAAATATATTTGTAAATTGTTCTGTGTGCATTTGTGGATTGTTCTGTGTGCATTTGTGAATTATGAGACCGATCTGACCCCATATTGAGATCTTGGTCAATTAAAAGTTCCAGTATTATAAAATAAATTTTGGGCACCAGTGTGAAATGAACAATTCCTTCATTTGGGGAGATTACATTGTCTGTAAAACCAGAACACCTACGGAGACCCAGATTTATCACTGGCATGATGTGGTGAAGTGCAACATAAAACAACCTTTTTGCTTTCAATCAATGATTTGCAACAAATATCATTAAGATTGAATAATTGACTCACATTGGCCCTCAGCTCCATGATGGTTGCGTTGTACTTGCTGAAGTCCCTTCCCTCCAAGGGGCCTTTCTTCTCACTGGTCTCCCTGATCTTGATCTCCAGAATGCCGTTGGCCTTCTCCAGACTCCTCACCGTCTCAAGGTAGTTGGCCAGCCGGTCGTTCAGGTGCTGCATGGTGGTCTTCTCGTTTGTGAAGGCCAGGGTTCCAGAGGTGGACCCGGAGGACGAGGCCTGGTAGTCATACCCGCCACCGAGGCCGCTGCCATGGGCCGTGGAAATCCTGATCCCACGACCGCCAGCCCCTCCGCTGACACTATGGGCGTAGGCCCTGTCCATCTGGAGGGGTCTGTGAGTCGGATTGACACCGAAACGTCTGAACTCCATCGCTAAAAGAAGTGTGCAGATCAATCAGAGGGAGAAGCCGTACTGGCGCAAAGGGGTTTTGGCAGCTAAGAGGACGGAGGAGAGTCTTCGGGTCTTATATATCACTCTGTCAGGAAATCTTCTGTCCTGCCACTCCTCTCTCCTCTCCTATCTTTATTACAGTGGTACATTTAACCCTCTTGCTTTGACTTTGTCCTCAAAACACCCACTGTGAACAAATCAGTGAAAAGCAAATAGTAGTGCGTTTTGGGATATCCCCATCAGCTCAAAGCACATGCTGACCATGCTAAGTATTGATTTTATTGTCAGCAGATTCCATGAAAAGACCAACAAAGAAAGAAACAAGTATTGTCTGAGTATTAAATCCCTGATATATTGTATTCCTCTGTGTTTTAGAGCTCCGTTGTCTTCCAAAACCTATACATCAATGAGCCACACTGGGTAACATGTTGCTTCATTATACTGACTGGTTTGTATTTATTTATGTTTAATAAATCATACACCTTTGTGATGCTGTTAATACTCACCTGGGTCCTCATTACAGAAAAATGTCTTAACTGCTTGTCTTTTCTTAGTTTACTTTTCAAAGATAGGAAAAGACCTATCTTCCTGTTACAGAATAAATTCATAAAGTGTCCTATCCTATCGCAGACCTCTTATTGGCAGTTTTTTAAAATTCAGGACAGGCTCTATGCCATCCTAAGTTAGGACTCCTAAATTGAGAGTGGATGTTTCTGTAATACCAAAAACAAATCCTAAATGCCATCCTAAACTGAGTTAACATAACAGATTTTAGACTTTCTGCAAGTTTCTGCAATGAGGCCCAAAGAGCACTAAATGTGAATGAATCTACAGCTGGAAAACAAAAGCATCATGTTAAAGTAAAGTTTACTAAAACACTACAGTGCCCAGCTTTTTATGATTTGGCCTGTGAAAAACAGAGTGCAATAAGTGACTCATTTTAATGGTACATGCCATAAAGAGTAACAGCAGCTATAAATACGAACTATCACATTATTGTGCAGTGGTTTATCACAGTGTGAAAATGTCTTTTACAACCAGTGGCGATTCTAGAAAATTTTACATGGGGTGGCAGAAGGGTGGCAAGTTGAAATGCAAGGGTGGCAAGTTGAAATGCAAGGGTGGCATGTTGCAATGCAAGGGTGGCATATCACACACACACACATGCCTGGTGTCTATATATATTTATTTATACAAATCCAGATAGTGAAAACAGACAAGCGCAATGGAATAGCTTAACAGTTAAGTATACGTAATGAAAATAAAAACTGAGAAAAAACTGCTATAACATTTTCTGTCAGTCCACCTTACTGTACTAAAGACATTAGTAAGACGGTTAGCTAAGCTAACAGTGGTAACTTCAAGGCTAGCTAGCACAAGCAAGCTGTATAGCGAGCTAGCTACTGTATGCTACCGACTTTTGCAAGCTAGCAATTAAATAAACGATTGAAATTACAACGGAACTGTCTATCACATATGACCACCCATCACATTTTCTTGATTCACGATTCAGCAGTACTGTACCTTCTTTCATCACTGGAAGCCTACAGTAGGCTTGTCTCCAGTTAGTTGCGGGAGATGGGCAACCACGGTGACGAGAGAGCAAAGCGGACTCTTGGACTCAACCATTTTACAGGGGAGGGGGAACTTAAAGATTTTAGAACAAGTTACCAAAGAGATCAACAGCTTAAGTAGCAAAAATATAATACCATTATATAAATGTATAGTATATTATAGGAGACACTTCTGACAACCTGGGTGGCAAGTGGGGTGGCAAGCAATTTTTTTAGGGTGGCAGCTGCCACCCCTTGCCACCCCGGTGGTTTCGCCACTGTTTACAACCCTTGGAAGTTGTCACGGCAACAATCATTTCATCCTCCATCTCTACGATCGCGGTATAAGCAGCAGAATTACCCTCTGGTCGGGTTACAAGATAATCCTGCAGGAATGTGTACTTGTGTGTACTTCTACACGGCAATCCCGCATCCCACGCCCACTCAGGAAAAACAGCTCATTGAAATGAATGAGGGTGCTGAGTTTTTTTTCACAGGGTGTCAGTGTTGCTCTGAACCCGGCAGTAAGGTATCCGTGGATGTGTTTGGTACAGGGGTTGTAAAGGTAGCGCTGCAGCTGCAGGCTAAGGTTACCACAATCACACATTTAGAAGTCTCCGTGAAGCGAAAGTTGCAGCGTGTTTAGTTTTCCGTGCTGTGACGTATTCCTCTGTGAAACGTTTGAGCCGTGTACAGTGAAAACGGATTTAATTCAAATCCTTTGCATTTGATTGAACTGCTAAAAAGTGGGCGGGCATAGAATGTAGCATGACAGCGCTAGAGAGGATTGCTACACCACATGCGCCTCCCTCAATGCTAAATGTTGCAGATGGATTGATGAATGGATGATACGATATTAGTGGTTGAATTTGGTTGGGCTAGTTTACGTAAGCATATATTGTATATATAAGAGCACAATAGGACAGGGGATGTGACATGAAAGGGTTAAAATATTTTTCCCATTTGTTTAGCCATTTATTTGTAGTTTCGACACTAGCCAAGAGGTCAGTGTTGTACACATTTTGTTCTTTCCAGGAATTCACGTATTGCTATTGGAAGTGAAAGCTGTAATCACTATCTTCTGTCTTGAAGATTCAAGACACGATCACAAAATCTGATTCATCTGATGTAACTCATTTTTAGTTTCAATCAACAACACATGGTCACACCGAGATAGATTTCTCAAATGGACTTTATTGGTATGTGGGAACATCACAGCGCAACAAGCAGACTTAACTGGACCAAAGGAAAACCAAAGAGGATGAAATATAAAACATGTTTTGCATTTATTTGGACTCTGTTATTACTTTGAAATATTCAATCACTTCAATTAGTTTTGTTCTGGGTGAAAACAAAAATAAAAAATCTCACAGCACTCCAATTCTGAACTTTTGTTAAGCATCTGCGGGTCAACACACAAACTCATAAATAAATCATGATGAAATAAATAAAAGATGATTCAGTTTTCCTCTGATCCAGTTTCATTTCATCGGCCTGTGGAGCAGCTGCATTACCCAGGAAGTCAAACACATTGAGCATCAGCGGTTAGGACTCTGAGACTAAGAATCATTTTATTTGGGCCAATCAAATGTTAGTGTTAGGATGCGGTGACGGGGGTCGATGGGATTCAAAGGTTCTTGGTTTCTGTGCTGGAGGACACCACCTTGCCGTCCACCACGGTCTGTGTGACGGTCATCACCTTGGTCTTCACTGTCTTCTGATTCTCCAGAGCGTCCTGGAGCCTGCACAGAAAACATCAAGAACAAAATTGTCAGGTCGTTGCTGAACTCAGATTCAACGGTTTTCCTTCTCCTATCTGGCTTTGACAACTCTGTTGTGATAAGATTCATTCATCAACGTACGTGAAGTCTTCCCCGTCCAGCAGTCGTCTGTACGTGGCGATCTCCGCCTCCAGCTTCATCTTGAGGTTGAGCAGGCTCTGGTACTCCTGCGTCTGCTGCTGGATGTTGTTGCGCAGCTGCGTGAGCTCGGCCTCCAGCCCGAGGAGGATGGTGTTGAGGGCCTCCATCTCCATGTTGTAGCGCATCTCCGTGTCCCTCAGCGTGCCCTCCAGAGAGGATTTCTATGAGAATGAGCAAGGGAGGGGGGAACGAACGGGTTAAAGATTTTCACAGTGAACCCAACGCGCTGATGACAGCTCCATTGCGAGGGGTCACCCGAGTGCAAAGCTTGTGTCAACAGAGTCGTTGCGAGAGCCTTGGAGTGAGAGTGCTGAGTCAGCTGTCGCGGTGTGCGTTGGGGTAAATCAAGTGTGTGCTGACTGAGTGCTTCTCACCATGCTCCTCTGTGACTCCAGCTCGATCTCCATGGTTTGCACCTGTCTGCGCAGGTCGTTCATCTCCGTCTGGGCCCCCTTCAGGTCCTCAGTGCTCTGGCAGACCTGGTTCTGCACTTCCGTGATCTGAAATAAGGTTTGAGAGGAAAGAAGTAAGTCACATTTTCAGTCCCCACTAATGGGCCTTTGCAGACTTCCCGTGTTGATCGTTCACCTGAGATTCGTGCCATGCTTTGAGTTCTTCCTGGTTCTGCAGAGCATTCTTCTCGTACTTGGCCCTTATTTCTGTCATGATCTGAGCCAGGTCCTGTCCTTTAGGGGCGTCGACATCCACGTGGACTCCTGACTGGGCGATCTGGTTACGGATCTCCATGACTTCCTACAGAAATAAATATGGATAGGGGAGTTCAGAGACCAAATCACATACTACAGCAGCTCTAGGTGCCATAGTTATGGAAGATAGGTTACGTAGGATAAAGAGCGATACAGGAGGAGTTTCACTGTCTGTGCCCTGTGTAAAACCCAAAATTAGACAACATCCCGTACATAATGTAGCCTACTTAAGTATGCTTCATATGTTACGTTACATATGTAACTTAGCTATGTCGCGTATATGTTGTAGCCTATTTAACTACGTTACATATAATAAGCAACGTTACTCCATCGTGTTCATAAGGCAGCCTACTTGACTAGATTATATATATTATGTAACATATACAAAGCCTACTTAAGTATGCTACAAAATGTTTTTAAATATTGATACTGCATCGGGTACATATTCTAGCCTATTACTACCTATGTTACATATATTACGTAACGATAATACATCGCATATGTAACGTGGCCCAACCATGTTACCTATATTACATCATGATACTAGATTGCATACCTAATGTTGCATATTAAGTGTATTATCTGTATTACATAAGGGCGACTGTGGCTCAGTGGTTAGCCGGTCCGTCCTTCAATCAGAGGATCGGTGGTTCGAGCTAGTCCATGTCGTTGTGCCCTTGAGCAAGACACTTAACCCAAAGTGCTCGCCGTTGCTGTGTCTACGGTGTATAGCATGTAAGTTGCTAATGAAATGTAATGTAACATAACGGTTCTGCATAGCCTACTGAACTATGTTACAACATCACTACGTAACAAACATACTTTTACATTTGTTTTTTTTAGAACACGTTGGCTCGGATCCTGTGGATCGAGACTTGTTTTTATTGTCGCCTCTTCCAACCATAATCCTGTCATGGTTAGGTAAATATACGTTCATCTTGTACCGCCCATACAGTAAATCATTCAGTAAACTAATGGTTGCGTTTTGGCTCATGCACCTAAACGATAGTTATTTGAATTTTTGAATTATTTGGCGTTATTGCCGTTGGACGTTGGCAATTATGGACGGGCACCATTTTTCTTTATAAGAGGAGGCTTCCCACAAATTCTCATAAAAGACATTTCAGATTTCTTAACGAACTTCCCTCTTCCCACTGTTGTTTTCTCCAGCTTGCTTTCAAGAGCGACCTGCAGCCGGTTGAGGACGTGTCGCCTGCAGTCATGGCGTCACACGAGGTGATGATGTTGGAGGGGATTATGGAGAGGTAAGCTAATATTTATTCACGCCTTCTCAAGGGTGTGGCCGCTTGCTGAAATGATGCCCAGAGGTCTGTTGAACGGGGCTTTTGTTTGGATTTCATTAGACTGTTGAAAGCAGCACTTCAAATGTCAAGATGAAAAGCAGCATGCCCACAAGCTTTCACCGACAAAATGTACAAAACCACAACTTAAGTTTATGTCAGGTTGTTATTTTTAGAACCGTTACAGAGATTTATGCATTTCCGTTTTTGTCCTTGCTTTTTTCATTGGTTTTAATTGATTGACTACTAAAAATAACCATGTTCGCTGTACATTCATAATGATCATTTTGGGGGAGTGGCTGTCAGTGTTAGCCAACTTCTAGATTTAGTGACTTTTTGAGCTAATGCTGCTTTCATTGGAAGAGAGTTGGCCACACTGGGCTGGGTTTTGAAAGGGTTGAATAATTCTTTAAATCTGTCACACTCTTACTAGTTTACCAAGTTTTGGCACATTTGAATCAACATGCGACAACAGTTGTAGGGCTATCACACTCACATTTTCATGGTTCTTCTTGAGGTGTATGAGCTCCTCCTTCAGGGATTCGATCTCGCTCTCCAGGTTCATGCGGCTCATGTTGGTGTCGTCGATGAGCTTCCTCAGACCGACGATGTCGGCCTCCACGGACTGGCGGATGGCCAGCTCGGACTCGAACCTGGGGCAGGGCAGTGAGGGTGCCATCAAAGCCCGGTACAGGAGCTCACGTCGTTAGCTGAATAACTTAATGACCTTAATAGACCTGCACCTGGTCGCCAACAATCTTTTTTTAAGGTATCTTTCAACGCTTAAATATATGCGGTAAGTATTTGCTCAGCATGCATTATTGGACACAGCTGTGTTTGCCACGACATTTAACGATGAAAAGGTGATGAGTTATGATCACGACTCCGTGCATTCACGAGCACCACTGCTGTCTGGCTTCGTGCTTCTAGTCGGCGGGTGGAACTTACTTCACCCTGAAGTCATCGGCCGCCAGGCGAGCGTTGTCGATGTTGAGAATCAAACGGGCGTTGTCGGTGGTGGAGTCGAACACCTTGGACAAAAGAAAGGGGGGAGGGGTTAGGTTTGCTGACAGTCAACCAGCTTCTTGGACATTTTCTGGGAATAAGTGCTATTTAAACTGCATACACTTGAGCTTACAAATTGCGTCTTTTAAATAATTTCTTAAAACCTATTTTTACAGAATGGCTTTTATGTGACGTTGTCTTTTCACTGCTTTATTTTATTATCGTTATTATTATTGTATTAATATATTTCTAAAATACCTTTTGTAGTGTAGTTTCTATCATAATGATTTGATCTTAGTTTGTCTGGCTTTCTTTGTCACGGTGCTGTTTGAATAAAGTTGTTAATACTAATTGGTTGAATGTCTTTATTGATATAAGTAGTAATAGGTTGCAGGTGACAGGAGAAAGTGTCAACGTCCATGCAAATAGGGACAGCGCCAGAGGGCCCCATCAGAAAACCAGATGGTTGCGGTGTTTGCTTAGCTGACACGGCAGATAAGGGCTGGTGAGCCGGTGGCATCCAGGTGACAAAGTCCACGGGTCAATCGGCGGTTGCCAGGCAGCACCTGTCCCGTCTCCACCGTGGAACAGGATCTATCCTGTCAGCAGCACTCAGGCAGGTGATTTGCAAGTTGGTGATGGTTGTGTGTGTGTGTGTGTGTATATGTGTGTGTGTATTTGCATGGTTAGTTGACTGTGCTTCGTGTCAATGTGGGAGTCTGTGTTTTTTATCCCATGGGGGCTGAGGGTGGAGGGCGCCAGTTGAGTTAAATGCATCCCTCCAAAGAGAAAATATATGACTTAATTTGGACGGATGTCTGTGTGTCCCAACACACACACACACACATGCACACACACACGCACACACACACGCACACACACGGAATTTTCAATTTGGAAGCTGCACCTCATTTTCTGGAAAAGGGTAAATGCAGCTTTGAATAAGGAGCCTCAGCAGGACGGGGTCACAAAGTCCGGTTCTCTTTTTTCGCAGTCAGTGAGGAAAAACCTGGAGTGAATCATTAACAAATTTTCCCGGGTCACGTAATGTCTTCACTTACTTTCAGTTTGGGAAAGTTAACACTTAACCCACACAGGTCAAGTGTCAAGTTAACTACGTTATCAGACGAGTTGCTCAGAAAACAAATCGAAGGAAAGCTCCACCTCGGACTATTTGATTCACATTAGGTGAGCTGAGTTGTCCTCTCTCCCTTCCCTTATCGCCTTCTGTTTAATGTACACACAGTAGCAGTGCGACTGCGGCGCCATTGTCCAGCCAACAACACACCAGCGTTTGTGTTGCGTCAAACGAAGCGGAAACAGGTTGTTAAAAGTCATGATGTATGTGTGGCCCTTTCAAGTCCCTGGACTGTTGTGTTTCTCACTGCCTTCCTGTTTCTTTAACCCCCCCCCCACCCCCATCGGATGGTCCTACATTCCTCCACCATACTGTTTCCGGTTCCACCCCTCGCCCCTTGACCCCCCGCCCACCCACTGTGCAAGCAGTACCGATGGGGATCCGTTTAGGTCGGCAGGATCAGAACATTTCAACAAATCAACACATGCCCATTCCCTCCCGTCTGCTCCCCCCTCACCTTTCTCCTCAGGTCGTCCAGGACGGCCTGGTACTTGCTGTAGTCCCTGAAGTCGGGCCCGCTCTTCTCCAGGGCCTCCTTGATCTGGATCTCCAGCTTGTGGTTGGCCTGCTCCAGGTTCCTCACCGTCTCCAGGTAGTTTGCCAGTCGGTCGTTCAGGTTCTGCATGGCAAACTTCTCGTTGCCCATGATGTCGCCGCTGTTGCCGCCTACCTGCACACTGCTAGAGAAGCCCCCCACCCCGGAGCCCACCGACCCCATGCCGGCTCCAAGCCCGCTGCGGACGCTGGAGGAGATGCTGACGCGGGTCCCCCCGGCCCCGCCGTGGATGGTGGGGGCCCTGTAGACGGGGCCAGAAGTGCGCTGGAAGGACCCGGCGGGAGACTTGCTGCTGGTGGAGGAGCGCACGGAGTATGTGCTTTGCCTGGAGGTTTTCATTGTGGCTGGAGAGTGTGGGACTCAGTGAGAGAGACGGTGAGTAAGAGAGAGAGAGCGGCTGGGTAGGCAGAGGCTCACAGACACAAGGCTGGAGCGAGGGGAAGCTGCTACACTATTTAAACCTTGTGGGCCCTCAGGTCCGCCCCTAAGAACACTCCCCCTCACCCTGAGTCACCTCCCTTATTTCCACCGGCCTAAACCACAGAACTGCTCACAGCATGCCTTTGTCCTTCACAAGCTTTCAGGAGCCCAATTCTAACTCAATTGAATTCAATAACTTGGAGCGAGACATTTTTATTTTACATGAATGGTGAATATTACCGGAACTTTACTGACAGGGCAGTCAGTCAATGAACATCCTTTTATCTTTTAATTTCAACAACCCCGCCGGAGATATTAAAAAACAGTACATTTCTGCCCTCCGAGCGTACCTCACCTCCCAAACTCACGCAACGGACACGATATGTTAAGCTCCACGCTGACCGCTTTACGCTTCCTCTGAACAAAGTCTGTCCGTCCTGTTGCCAGTTTTTGAAGAACAGCGAGGAATCAGAGACATATAATGGTCAATAAAATATGTTGTCAATAAGACATGTTTTTCACAAAGCGTTGACTGACTGCGACCACGAGACGGCCACGAGCTTACGGCCGTAAATGAGCACAAAGAACGTTCGACTGATGGGTCCAGCAGCACAGATTAGCCGTGGACAGACAGATGCACACACACACACACGACCAAAAACATAATCTCCTGGTTGAGATAATAATTGTTAAAAGTATAAATTATTTTATCAAAAGATGAAATAGCGGTAAAATAACGTTACCCGGGTATGAAGCTATACTGGGGGGAGTGAATTTGTATCCCACAATCAAATATTTCAAATTGTGTCACCACATTAGACTCATCGAAACACGCTATTGGTTGCATCAAACCCTCCCGCCCAAAAAACTGCTATACATGTATCACCTTTTGAGAATGTCTGCAATCGGCTCGGCATGTTACTGGAAAGCATGTCGTCATCGTCTCTCGTCACCCGGGAGGGTGAGACCAGGCCATGTCACACCTGGGGAAGCAAGACGTCTTGTTCAACTCTGGTCACTTAATGAAAGCATTTCAACTTGTAGGTGCGTCAGGTTTGTCACGAACAAACACTTTGTAGATCATGGAAAAGGAAACATCTGCACTCCTGTGCAATGGGTTTAATGGCCCATGTATGTTTTACACCAGTAACTAGAAATCACCCATAAAGTACTTTACGTCACGTTTTTTATTATTATTTTTATTGTGTAATATGAAAATCTGTCCAGAGATGAATGGAAACTAATGGCTTCAAACTACATTCAAAGATCTAAAACCGCATGTATTTTAAAAGAAATCAGCAAACATGTAAAGTACATGAGAAAACACAATGGTGTGGTCCCTTTAAAGCCTTCATGTGTGACACAACTGGAGGCGTGAGGTGGCTCCAGATGTTGTGCACAGCACCGTATGTTATCTATCCTATGTAGCCGGACGTGAGTCTGATTGTCGCCCTCCCATAAAGGATATGGTCAAACAAAGGAACAATTCCAGTCTCCTTCGTAGAAATGTAAGAACAATGACTTCTCTAAACCGGTAATCATTCCAGAATCCCCCCTGCTGGTTTTTAACACAAGCACATTCCACACAAACGGTACCTTACACCGGCTTTGTCATATAAACCACGACAGAAAACACACCTTTTCTTTTAGTTTCGGTCATTTAAAGTTAAGCCTAAGCTTGTCGGTCACCAAAGCTTAAATTTCAGTTTTTTTTCCAGGGTACAAATTATTTGGATATCATATTTTCTGTGCATCAACTGATGCTTCCCATATATAATTCCTGCTGAACGTGTTTTTGTGTTTGTCTGTAGTCGTGTTCCTTGTCTCCTGTCTCCTCGCCTCTGTTTGTTTTTCTGGAAGGAACACGCAGCAGGATATTAAAGTATAAAGAGCTCCTGATGAAAAAACAAACAGCACTTGTACTGTCACTGAGCAGGCAAGCAAGAGGGATTCCTGCAAATCATAGCAATCCAGTGGCCTTGAAAGAGGTAAAACATCTGCTACATTAATAATGATATTATTAAATCCAAGCCAATTTGTAAGCTCTTGTTAAAAAGGCAGGTTTTTATCTGCGTTTAAAGGGAAAGCCACAGGAAAAGAGGGAGACAGAGAAGCAGAGACAAAAAGACGGATACACATCAGACATCCTGAGTTTTTTCCTCAGTAGTGAGTAATCCCAAATACAGACAAAACCAGCATCAGCTCAGGTCTTTTCTTTGGTGAAGAGGGTTTTCGTTTGTCTAGGGTTGGCAGTGATGTTTGCGTGTTTTGTCTGGTCGATGGCTGCCGCGCCCGGCACCGAAAACAAAGATTAAGGTACAGAGATGATCGCCCGTATAGAACAGATACTGGTGTTGTCAAACCCGAGAGTAAGATAAATGAGCAGGATTACTGCAGGCTTCTGTATCAGTCCCAACAACAAAGAGATGTTGTTTTACAAGGTTATTTCATGGAAGTGATCATTTAATTCAACAGTTTGGGGTAATTAAGAGAAGAAGTTGATGGCAGAAAGAAAAAGCTAGCCTGGCTCCCTCCAATGTGGAATTGTACGCCTACCAATTTTGTAAAGTTTGGGGATCATTTGAAAATTTGAAAATTTGAAATTTAAAAGAAGAATATACCATTGCTTACTTCTGCAGTTAGAATTTTCCATGTTGCAAGCATCCACCTATACAAACAAAGAAATGTAGAAACAATGATGTCACGGTGAGGTTGCCAGGTATTGTCTCATCATGCCTGTAAAGAATCCTATACTTAAATATGTGCTCATCAAACACATCTGGAAAACAGCTGTTTTCCAATTAGTGGGCTGTTTCTGCATTGGTTAGCAAATTTTTTTTAAGTCAGGCTTGTTGTTTTTCACCCTGCTCCCAGTCATAAATCCTAATAGCTAAGCTAATCTCAATTTTTAAAGCAGATATGAAGTTGCTTTCTATCTCTTGGGATTTCTTTTTTTTTAACTTTTTTTTAATTTTGTGAAACAAATTTGTTGTTCCACCAGGTCTAATATCACCAGGAATACCTTCCATCCAGGTGGGTGAAATACAGTAATGTTTCTCCTCTTTGTTCATGTTTCATCTTGGCAGGTCTCGGTTGCATGTTAGATATCGATAAAACATTAATTCCACTTATAATCAATGGTCACAGTATTGGGTAAACCACCCATGTTTTGACAAACCTTTAAACTTGATTGATACTTCGCATAATGGTAAAAAGTAGTGGGCCGGCCATCACCTAAGAATGGTTGCATCTAACTACCATCTCCTCTCAACTGACTGAGATCTTTTGATTTCTTAAACTGACTCTTGATGGGCTTTAAACTGCATATTTCTGTAAAGATTTTAAGATATAAAAGGGATTAATGCCCGTTTTTGGAGAGGTCCTAATCAAATGTTTGATGTGTTCTGTCCTTTGTCACAGGTTTTGGCAGGCAGCAAAGGTCTGCCTAGGACTTACCTCAAAGGTTCTGGCCCATTATCAAGAATTCTGGTCTTTCAAGACTTAGTCGTCCACCACCATGAACGGTTCCCTCCCAACTACACTCTAATCTCTGTTCCTTCAAGAGGCAGACCACAGTGTGTTCCTGTACATATTAACAAACTTTGGACCTCTTCACATTTATTTGAAGTGTTTAGAAGTTGTTATGTTTGATTGATTCAATCTGAATGTACAAAATGAGTAAAAAAAACAAACGTTATAAACATACTCTACATATGCTAACCATTAGATGTCTTTTTTTTACTGACTTTGGGGGACTGACGGTCGAAGTCAGCAGTCCATTTTCCTTTTCTCTTCTATTTTCTCATCTGTCTTCACTCCAAGAGCACTTACTATCTTGTAAACTGATGAACAGCAGGAAGCATAGTGTGTGGCAAAAAAAACAATTACTTTCAGGTGTGCAAGGAGATAAAATCTGTAAAGACTGAAGTGTAGGTCTTACATGTTAAAATAGACACATTAGAAAGTTTCACTCAGTAGAGTGCAGACCTAGGCCAGTTGTGTCTTTAACCACCTCTGCTGTATTGTGTGATTGAATGAATACAAACCAATGTGCTGTCAGGAGTCGTAAAAAATACTTCGGTCAAGCTCAAAAACAAGCGGCAATGTATGCAGACAATGGGCTGGAAGTCATCATATAAAGTCACTAATATACTCAGCATGGTTGCGTTATCTGTTAGCAGTAAGCTAAAAACTCAGTCCAAAACAATATCAAAAAGTCAGCTGAAACGTTTCTCCCACTGTGGGCTCAGAGTAGTGTCCGGAGCTCGCCGATGTACTCAGCTGTGAGTGAGGAGTCAGCAGAAAGATCCATGGCAGTATAAAACATGCAAAAAAAGTTGTGTTTTGAGAAGGTTTGACCCACCCCAACCACTAGAGGTCCATGAGCGTGCAGCAATTAATGGGCAACTAATATGATTCAGTTTGCTGCAGCAGAATGCAAAATTGGACAGACGCAGGCGGGCACACTCACTCACGGCTGCATGCACGTACACACTGCTGGCGGAGATAATAATAATATAAAACAAGTTAAATGAAAATGTGTTTTTTCAGAATCATGGACTTTCACATGGAAGTGCATTTTTAACACCAATGCGTGCCAGTGCTGGGTATGGGGGAGGCAATGCTTAGCCCCTGTTTACCCTGCTCCACCATCCTTATCAACCTTGTGTAATAATGACATTGACGCAGAGTCTGGGAAGTCACAAGACAGTCACACCTGCAGTGCGACAAATGCTCCGCCAGGCAATGTTCTCACTTTCGCTCGATATGTGGGCGGGTGAAAGAGCCAAATGTGTACGTCTATATATGGTATTTAACATGTCAGCGTGAAAGCCACCTCAGGGTTTCTGTTTGGACAGTGCTCTGTTTGGTTACAAGGGTTATGTTTGTTGTTAATGCTGAGGTAATACACTCATGAGTTTGACTCATGATCATCTGATTTCGTGTTGAAACTCTTCAGCTGAGCTGCTCTCACAGACCGCAAGTTCTTGTTCAGCTTGACCATCCTTGCTCTGGTCAGAACACCCACGGAAATTGCTGAAACCGCCCTAACAGAAGCAAAGCAGTCTAATTTCAGGGCCCGGGCAAGGGATTGTCCAGTAACTGACGGGTCAGATATTGGCCGAGCCCATGACTTTATCATTCATCCAGTAGGAGGACAAAACACCACAGATGATTTCAGTGGAACTCCCATTAAAACTCCAACTGACACAAAGGCCTTTAGTCACAACTTACTCACAGTGTATATATATCACCTGACAACACATGTGTCTATGTGACACTCTGACTGAATGTGGGAATATGTGGCACCCTCCAGAAAGCTCCGAATGCCATTGTGCGACAGTAACATCATAAAGAAGCTCGTAATGACCCACCGGGGCACGCAGATGGAAAACACTTGTGTGCAGACAGTTCACAGGTGTGTGGAACATTCCTACCAGGTGCAGTGGCCCACTGCAGACAATGCTGAATCACTGGTCCGATATGAGATAGATCTGGTATTGGGAAATGTCGGTGTTTCTGTTGTGTGTGCGTGAGTTAACAATGTGCACTGCTCAAAATGAAAGGGATGACTGCCGCTATTTCCAAGAAGCCAGACAGAGCCCTGGACCAACCCTCTATGAAATTACTGTTAATATTTCATGTTGGACAGTCTATAAAACGTAACAACAAACTATAAAGACATGCAAAACAACCAAAAAGAGACACAAAACAACTATAGATACACAAAACAGCCACATACAGATGCAAAACGACCACAAAGAGACACACAACAACTACTTAATTAAAGACATATAAAAAGCTAAACAGCCACATAGCACTGTGTTCAGTCAGGCTGTCATCACTGCTAAAAGACTATGTTTAAATGAGGAGTGGACAGACGCACAAATGGAATGTGAGGCCAGAGGTGGCCTGGGTGGGGTGAAATCCCAAAATTGAGTATGTGGTCTTCAGGGTGGAGCACTTAACCCAACAGAGGTAGGCTGTGTGTAACACGGTCATATTGTAAAAACATTAAAAATGTCTATATAATAACAGGATTTAGTATAAAATTAAAAATGAAATAAAAAAAGGTGGATATTGAAACTGATTTAAAGATTGTTATCTTTAAATCAGTTTAAAGATAACAATCTTTAAACCTTCAAGATTAAGATTCTTTATCTTAATCTTGAAGGTTTTCAAATGGCAAAAAAAGAAAAGGGATATCAAGTTTTAAATCAGATTTTCAACAAAGACCTCCATTTTTTTCTGTTATGTGCAGGAAATCTGTTCAGATGAAAGTTTAGTTTTCAAATCACCCGCTCTTCCTGATTGGCTATGACTCATAACCAATCAGGAAGAGCGTTATGGAAATTGATCCCTTGTGTTTTTCCACCAACGGCCTCTTAAAGTGTGTCTTTAACACCACTGCTGTATTGTGTGGTTGAATGAACACATTCACATGTGTTGTCAGGCGTCCGAAGTTCAAACTCAAAAACAAGCGGCGATGTATGCAGATTTGGTTTTCTGCAACTGCGATCCCGGCACAGATGCTGTGACCTGCCTTTACCTGAGCTCACCGACACAAACAAGCCAGGGAATGTGTGACACAGATACATTTTAAGAATATTCTGTATTGATCGAAGGCAACATGGAGACTGCAGTTTGGTGAAAATGAGAAAGTAAACAGTTCCTGTCTGAGTTTCAAGCCAGCGTTGATTCTTCAAATATTGAACTTTTCAACAAAACTGTCAAGATATAAATCATGCTTTCGTTTTCACTAGCTAGATATTGTATGAACACCATTGAAATATGTTGTCAATGAATGTTTTGCAGACACCTGTACGGACACTTTGCAGACACGTTCATCGAAAACATTTCCTTGTTGTGTTGATTAAAAACAACCAACTGGAAGGCATTATGTTTGTTCTGGCAAATAAGTTGCATAGACATCTTCAGCTGTTTATGCATATTTGTGTGTGTCCTCTCCTTTATATTTGCCATTTCCAAATATAAGGGAGACACAATGTACAATGTATTTGAAGGGCAGATGAGCTTGGGGCAGATATTGGGCGGGGCGGGGTGATTTAAGACACCAGGGATGGGAGTGTGTTGAGGAGCTGGGGAGACGTTCTCCAGAGGAAGAGAAGAGATTCGTGGGGAGCAACTGGGCGATTTGATGTAACTGTGAGGGAGGAGGAGTCCTGGACAACAACTTTATGGGTTCCTTGGAAAAAGACTTGTGAGGACGATGCAAGAAAGGTGTGCCAACTCTTGGGACAGCGAAAGGATGTAGGTCTGTTCATGATGCTCTATATGAGCATTCAGGGAGCTCTGGATGGGACGGAGTTTGTAATCAGAGCCAGGCCTGGAACCTGAGACACACGCCTCATATAAACGAAGCGAGAAATGGAGTTATTTCGCCTTCTTTCTCGCACACAAGCAGTGAACACACACGCTGTCCAAATCACTTTCTTTTCCGCTCCTCTGCGGCACACTCAGACATTCTTAGCCGCTGTGTCTCCTCCTCCTCTTCCCCATTGCAACCCACATTCCCGCTCGGTAATTTGCTCCCACAATCCCTCGCTCTGCGTCAGAGGCAGGGAAAGAAAGTTCCATACTGGGGTTATTCTTTTATGGGCCACGTTACCGTGGAGACGAGAAACACATTTGCACAGTTCATTTTGGGGAAATCGCTTCGCCGCCCTGCCTCCCGTGCTGGACCTGCATGTCGGGCCTGCATAGAGGCTCCTCGACAAATCCCCAGCGGAGTCGGCACGCTGCATTTCACAAGCCCCCCGCCCTGCTCCCCTCTGAGTCCGACCTGTTGCCCTGGATGTTTTCAGACACAATGGCTTCATTTGAGTGGAAGGGCACAGTGTGGAAAATGAAGTTCTCCAAAAGTGGTCGGAGTTCCAGTAAAGGATAAAAAAGACTATGAAAAGAAGGCAGTGACTGAATGAGCGCTGTCTGGTCTCAAAGAATGTAAAACAGGCAAAGTTTGGCTCTCAGAAGAATCAGCCATTGACTAAGATGTGTGTGTGTGTGTGTGTGTGTATGAGAGAGAGAGAGTGTGAGAATCAAGTGTTCCTGTTCACAGCACAGGCTTTTGATGTGAAGCCAGTTACCTGGTTGTATCCATGCTGGACAGCGTGGGTTTATCCTACACATGTAAATGATGGTTTAAAGGGGACCACATTCTCCCTTACAAGTATACTCCCTTGCTGTACTGATACTTTAAATACGGGCTACTACTACACCAACATTCACCTGGATGTGTTAGGTCCCCAACCTGGGACCTGGTGTAAGACATTATTTCAAGCAGTCGGGGATCAATATGACGAAATAAAATTATATGATAAACTCACCATTACGCCAAATTATCGTCACCTTTATCCTTTTCCCCTTTCCAAAGAAACTCTCAAAAGACGTGACCGTGAGAGAGACCAGCGTCTTGACATGTGCCGACCTTGATAATCCAACAAATATTTAATTCATTCATTCTTTCTGTGCAACCCGGTGGACCCGGTGATTGGGGACCGCTGTGTTCGAGGACCGCTGTGCTCGAGGACCGCTGTGCTCGAGGACCGCTGTGTTCGAGGACCGCTGTGCTCGAGGACCGCTGTGCTCGAGGACCGCTGTGCTCGAGGACCGCTGTGCTCGAGGACCGCTGTGTTCGAGGACCGCTGTGCTCGAGGACCGCTGTGCTCGAGGACCGCTGTGCTCGAGGGCGAAACGAGACACAGTTGACGTAGCCTGTTTAAGCAACTTCAGTCCTCTGTTAGGGGGTACGCTCAGATCAGGGGTGTCACGAATAACAAGTATTGATCAAGGGATATCTAAAAGTACAATTTTTTTTCATCATATCATCTAATGA
The DNA here is from genome assembly GCA_023566465.1 of Cottus gobio. Taxonomy (NCBI): domain Eukaryota; kingdom Metazoa; phylum Chordata; class Actinopteri; order Perciformes; family Cottidae; genus Cottus; species Cottus gobio. The sequence goes on from CM042215.1 coordinate 24,833,449, forward strand.
TCCAGCGCCTATACTTAAATACAGTTAAATACAGTCAATTTGACTATAGGCATCCATCCCTCCATCCATTATCTGAAACGCTTATCCTGTTTTAGGGTTGCGGGGCGCTGGAGCCGATCCCAGCTATCAATGGGCGAAGACAGGGTTCACCTGGACAGGTGTCCGGTCTATCCTGGGCTCACATATAGACAGACAGCCATTCACCCTCACATTCACACTTACGGGCAATTTAGAGTCCAATAAACCTGAGATGCATCATTTGTTTTTATTAATTTATTCCAAATTTCTATACATATTGCGATATAATCATTTGCATGAATTCTTTTGGCCACAATAACCGTGTAGTCAAAATGTGACATTGTGACAAGCCCAAGCTCGGATGTCTTCAGGCACTGATTTGTGTAGGTCACCTGCAATTTTTGGCAGCGCTCACAGCCCAGCCTGTTTTTGTTCACAGGGCATCAAATACCGATGCTTTGTCGCGCCCCATGGCGTCTGATAACGCACAAGGCGCCCTTAGTGTCTGTATGAGAAGCCACGCGCTTGCAAGTTACTACATGTAAGCTCAGAGGAAATGCTCCAAGTGACCAGTGTTTGTGTCCCAGATTGAGATACATATTTGTTCTGTCCTTGTGTTAAAATGTTAACATTTTAACCCATTTCACAAAGATATTTAATGCCAACCATGATGTTTGTCCTAAACCCATAGACTGCATATTAAAAAACGAGGCAGTCGGTGACGTCATGGGTGACGTCACCCATGACGTCACCCATGGGTTTATGGGCCGCCGTCTTGAAGCCTCAAGTTTGGCGTTGTCTTGGATTACAGCCATTTTGACTTTTTGCAACCAGTAAAAGGAAGTGACCGTATTTTGAGTGCAGAAGACTGACGTAGAGATGCCGTATACGGCTCTAGTTGTGGTAGTAACCTGTCAATCACAAGGTAGCCCCGCCCTAAGGCACAGCCTGCTTTATGGTCAATTTGTATGGTCTATTTTAACAGCATGAACATCATGCTGTACTGAAGAAGACTTGAAACTAGTGATTGAGACATAAACTCATGTTTACAATGTTTACTGAGGGAATACATCAAGAGAGAAGTAATATAGTTTACATATTGATACCTACCTAAAGTTTACAATTTCTAGCCACCACGCGACCATACAGGTAATTTGAAAGAGATAGTATGCATTATTGTTAATGGATGTAAACTTTCATTTGGAGGAGATATAATGTGCTATAACACCTGCATACGTTACCTAGGCTTTCTTTGTCTAGATATTAATATAAACAGTACTGTTTGAAGTTAATATCAGCCATTATTACCATTCTGTAAAGACAAGGTTAAAACAGGTCGTTCGTGAGACAGAAACAGGTTCACCCTTATTTTGTTCCTGGTTTTCATCTGTTCCCAAAGCCTTCACTTATATTTGTCCCATCTGCTCCCGGCGTTTTGCAAGCTGTGTATATTTTAGGTACGGCGGTTGACTCATTCCTCCCACTTAATTACCTCCCGGTTGAAAAGGCGGTGCCTGGATGATTGGAGAGTAAATGGCTCAGCAGCGAGGGAGGCCACTTCAGGGAAATCCCTCTAAAAAAGGGGCTATCCCGATCCCGTCCTCCCCCTCCTCTTCAGACGGCCATCTGAAAACATACCACCTCCCCACGGCTTTCCGCTCCTCCCGTCAGTCTTTCCATTCTTTTTGTTCCATGCCACGCTGCCGTGGCCAGCCGGCTGCATATGGATTCAATTTTCTCCAAACTCCTCTTGCTGTGGCCTTTTGTGATTTCTATGATTTGCCGGCAAACGCGCCGAAGTGCACACATAAATGGACGGTGGGAGGAAAAGAGGGGAAGGAGGAGGAGAGAAACAAAGCTGGAGTGAGAAAGAGAGGAAGAGCCAATCGGGGGAGTTGACAAATATTGCATATGTCCACGAGTTGCAGCATATGCGTATGAAAATGCTAAATTACAATGTGCGGCCACCTCAGTGCACCTCAGTGCTGATGTCTGGTCTTGGGGGGATTTGTCTGTCTGGCAGCCATATGTTGGCATGTGGGGAAGTCAGCCTGTGGGCCATTCGCTGACCTCTGGAGCAACCCCCCCCCAGCTCGCTCTGGAAAACGCTTCGTGGCTCGATAGAATATAAATAATAAAATATTTCACGTAGCCAAGGTGAGGTTTACTTATCAAAAATTTATTTTAATTTCTTAAAAATAAAAATGTGAAGGACCTTCATAATCCTCACATATTCTGTTTGCCTCGACCTCATGACCCACATATTCCTGTTCAGTGTGTACTTTCAGTACAACACCTGCATACCTGTGTGTGTGTGTGTGTGTGTGTGTGCAGTTTAAACGTGTCTCTATTTACCCCGGTTCTTGTGAGTATGTGTGCTTTGCTGTCATTATGCATTTATGAACCTCCCTGCATGTATTTTTGCACCGTATGTGTTTAGCGGAGTTTACATCAGATCGTCATTTCTCTTGACCTTTGACCTGGGAGTGGCAGATGCTGACCAGAGACCGCGTGGAAGAATGCAGAAGTCGGGACTCCCGTCCTCCCTTTCCCTCCTGAAGCTGTCTCACTTCCTAAATGCTTGAAACTTTCTTTTTTGTTGTTTCCTGTACGATCCCTGTCTTCTTATTTGTGTCCTCTTTCGTCCGCTCGTGGTTATGTGCCCTCTTTTCCGTGCTCGGTCTTAATTGCTTCTGACCCACTATCTCCTGTCCGTTAAGCTTCTTCCTCCACTTCCATCATACACCTACCTATTACATTTTGCTTTTATGTTATGTTCTGTCTCTGCTCCCTTTTTTCCCTCCCATGGCCATCCATCTCTCCACCACCACCCTGTCTGTTACTCCCTCTCTTCCTCCCCCTTCATCCCAACCAGATCTTGTGCAGCATTGTGAGTCCTCTAATCGTTTCCTGGCTCTTAATGTTTTCTTTTTTCCCCCTTTTTCTACCCCCCCGACCCCATTCTTCCAGCTCCACCCTGACCTTCCAGACGTGAAGCTGTGCTCGGATCCCTCTCTGCACGCCCGCCTCCCCCTCAGGAATGTGCTGTTTGTACATAAACATAACAAGAGGAGTGATAAGAAGGTGTCTGCACAAGGACAGCATTCTAACCAGTAACACAATACTGTCATGGGAACTGTGGAGGAAGCAAAAAAAGATTAGCCATTCAATTCCAGATTTTGGTTAACCAGGAGGGGGACTGTTGGGTCAGTGTGTACAGGCTCTAAACATAGGGGTTTAAAATGATCATCATTTGCTTACTATTTTAAGGAGAATGAATGCAACGAAATGTGTCTGTCCGGTATTAGCTCAAAGCTGGCGGTATTGAAGTCTTCTTCAATACAGCATGATGTTCATTTAGTAAATTATGGTCCATTTAGAGTCAAACAGACCATAAAGCAAGGCTGGCTTACTGTGATTGACAGGTCTCTACCACAGCGTTGTCTGGTCATGTGTTCCTTTCCTTTTTTGTTATGTTTTTTGTAAGAGCATTTGATTTATTGATTGCTGTCGGATGTTAAGAGAATTTCATAAAATCTCACAAAACATGTTTTTGAAGAAGATTCCTAACTCGAGCTTTAACCCAGCGTTGCGTTGGTGCTACACTGACCCAAGCTGGATCAATATTGACCCAGGGATTTTGGGATCCGTGGCTGTTTTCTATGTCAATAATTATTGCAACATTGATGCACAAACTACAGGCAGGGTTTCCCTGACATGATGTCAGTAATATGACGGACAGACATTGATTTGCTTTGTCGGCTCTTTGCAGAGACAACAAGTATCGACCAATGGTTTACTGAGTAACCAATAGAGAGACTTTGAGTCAGACTGAGCTGGATGCAACTACTTAGTCATGGATGCCTGTGCCACCCTTCCGTGAAACGACAGTTGGGGACGCCCCCGGTCTCCGTGGAAACAGGACTGACTCATTGACTGACATGGATGACCATTCAAAGTGGGGCCGACCTCCAGCTCGTTCTCTTGTCCAGAGACTTTAACATCCTAGAGACTCTCGTTCCTCCGGTGCACAAACCCCCAGAGCAGGGCCTTACACAACGGTGTCGGATTACATTCAAATGCACTTTTCCGGCCACACAATGGCTGCATTTTACTGCAGACAGCTGGCCGTCGCCATGGCAGGACATTTTTTTTTTAAATTGGCAGAATTTGACCGAAAGCATTGCTCATTCTCCTTCCATGCAGAATGCAGACGCGCTGGTTCACGGGCAGCTTTTGCATGAAAATAACTTTCCATTTTTTCACTGCACGCCTGCCCATTTCATGAGACCGGCTGCAGCAGAAGGGGGCAGTATAGTGCTGGCGTTAAGAGCACAGGTAGAGCGTCAGGTGAGACGCATGATCTATTTCATCTTTTTACAGATCTTTGCACCCCTCCCCTTAGCGAGACCAATTGCTGCCCTTTGTTGTGTAATGTTGCTCCACCGATGCGGGTTAGTTTGGGGTGATTGGAACTTTGTGTGTGTGGGCAAGAGAGAGAGAGAAAGAGAGAGAGAGAAAGAGAGAGAGAGAGAGAGAGAGAGAGAGAGAGATCCATTGGAGGGCAGCATGTAGGCTTATGGGAATTCGAAAGCATGGGCGTGGGGGTGTGCTCGGAATCAGCGTTCTTATCAGCGGTGAGGGGGGGAGGCAACATTAAAGGTGTTGTGACTGGTTTCCAAAACAAATCCTCTTAGAGAAAATAAACCACGGACTGTTATCGCAACCCAGCATACTGACTGGGTAGGAAATAACAGGTTGCACCCCTCCCTGCCCCGTTGTTACCTTCCCCTCACTCGGCCTTGGTCCGTTTGGTTCTACCTTCACATCCCTTTGTCTCCCCCCCTTTAGCTCGACTTTAATCCACTGGTCTTCCCCTTCGCCCGAGAGCAGCTCTCCCTTTTTTTCCTGTGCTTAAGCATCAGCACGGCCTTTCCCTCCCCCCTCCTGAGACCACAGCCCCTTGCTGTCGAACCGGTCTGCCAGGTTTATGTTGTTTTGGTCCACACTGCATTGTGCAGTGGCTCTCGCCTGCTGAGGCGAAAACAAGTTTTCTTTGCAGTTTTGGTGAAGAGGCGCAAAAATTCTGGAGCAGCTGAGAGCAATGTGGAGAGAGGACGGAGCCGGACGGACACACGGTAACAGACAAGGGGCTGTGTCGGTAGGTGGAGCCGGCGGAGGTGGAGTTAGTCGTAACAAAATGACGGCCATCTGCAGAAAGTTTAACGGCAGAGTCGAGGACGACTGGAGGAGCAGAGTCACAAACACACAGATGATACACATTAAAGTACAATAGGCCAAATATCTCTTCAAGGACAAAATATGTCCCTTTTGACATTATATCGGACCTTCCAATTTGAATATATAATAATGTCCTACAGCTCTAAGTATATAACCCACTGACATAACAGTAAGTCCATCCATCCATCCATTTTCCACCGCTTATCCGGGGTCGGGTCGCGGAGGCAGCAGGTCAAGCAGGCTGACCCAGACTTCTCTCTCACCCGCAACATCTACCAGCTCATTCTGGGGGATCCCGAGGCGTTCCCAGGCCAGCTGGGAGATATAATCCCTCCAGCGTGCCCTGGGTCTTCCCAGGGCACGCTGGTACACGCTGGTACACGCTGGTACTTACTAACAGTAAGTACCATCTCAAAATCTTTGTGAAACACATTGTAATTATTCACGTTTTTAATGTAAACAAAAAGCAGGAGTGCCTGAACAATGGACTCCCTATCATCATCCTCAGTCTCTCCCATGGTCAATATCTGAGGAAAACTGGGCGATCGCTGTGAAGATAAAGAGACGAAAGAAACCCAGAAACGTGAAGTTACACTACAGTTCAGCCAACACGGCGTTAATCGGCCACATCAAACTCTACAGAGGTCGCTGACGGCTGGAAAGCTAACAGTGACTGTCTGTCTGCACTTGTAAACGTCCTTCCAATCAGAACTCGTTATAGTGCAACTTGGTCAGCCGCCCGATGGGAAATGATTAACTATCATACCAGAGAATTTATTCATACTTGTAGAATTGGTTTTTGAAATGATCATATTGTCATAACCACGAAACACATGAACAACTCTGTAGCACTTTATAATAACTAGACACTATTTAGCATTAATAAAGCATGAGTAAACACTGAATTCATCATTTATAAAGCATTGATCCAACATGATTACTCATTAGTAACTCATTAGTATCCAGATCATAAACACAGTTATAAATGTTTTATTCTTGATTAATAAGCTTACCTGTTATGCGTTTCATGATTATGTTTTTATACTTATATATACTAAATGATGGATTCCCTATTTGTAAATTAAGTAATATATATTGCAAACCATTTATTAAGGACTTATATAAGATGCACTAATGGTTAACATGTGCTTTATAAACGTTTTAATAATGCAATTCATGATTAATTCAGGTAGTTACCTGTCGTTAGTTAAGTATTAGTTTTTGTCTGACCCCATCTAAAGTGAGGACTCTCTGCTTTATGAAGCATTAATAAATGACATTGGAAGGCCAGCAGTGCCTCAAAGCTTACAAAAGTCTCCCTTATTTTCTCAATAGAAAAGGGAAATAGATAAAGATAAAGAACATTAATATGATGCTGGGGGTCCATGCCCGTCAGTGGCACTAGTGGTGAGTATGTTTCATAGCTAGCTAGCTAGGTGAGAGCAATAGTTTGCACTGACATGGCATTGCACAGGTAATCTTTCCAAATAGTGCAAGGAGCATCAGCATCTGAACAGCGAGGACAGAGAAAACTCTGCTGATTAGAGCTTTGCTCAACACTCTTGTGCCGCTTATAAAACCGGGTGTGTAATTCATCTTGACAAACCCTTGTATTTTTTTAAGATAAGGTCAAATTGTAAAGTTGTGAAAGGCACTCTTTATGTTTGTGGCTGGGCGTGAGGGGCGTGAACACAGCGGCCAGGTGTGGACCCGTATCAATAATTGATTCTGTCAGTAGAGCAACCACAAAAGGTGTTGAAGTATCAGCAGAGGTCATGTGATAGTTTTACTTGTTACACCTCATACGGCGGTGTGCATGCAAAGACCCAGTCTTCATCCTTTTCTATTAACTATCACTGCAGAGTCCTCGTTGTTGTTGTTGAATTATTTATGATATTGCAATGAAGTGAAATGGATGCAAATTGGACTTGAGGCAAAATCAGCTGCACATTTGGATTCCCTCGATCGGTTGAACGTGAAAGCAAAGTTCCCGACTCGATGGGCAACATTTTAGGCTGATAAAAGGCTGAACCGAGCGCTGCGGGGAGGATCGTGATGGTTCCAAAGCCAATTGGAGTCTTACATCCGATTTTTAATCATTGCAGAAAATAAGATCTGTTCAGTGTCCTCGACTCATCTACTTCCGGAATCTCAACAGGACAATTATTTTGGAGGTTACACTCTTACATTGACACACACACACACACACACACACACACACACACACACACACACACACACACACACACACACACACACACACACACACACACACACACACACACACACACACACACACACACACATTCCACAGTTGGTAATCCAATGTTGACCCAATTCAGGCAGGTGGTTGAACCTGTCGGTCGCAACCTTAAATACAATATTATTTATCATCCCATCCGTTACCACAGGAGTAATCACTTGTGTGTGGGTGTATTTTATTTTAACCTGTGCTACCGGATGTGGCAGTCTGTGTGTGTGTGTGTGTGTGTGTGTTGCTTAACAGGTCAGAAGAGTTAAGTGATCAAACTGCATTTCTGGGTTGGACTATATTGGTCAAGCACCATTGTTCTGCATGTAGTTGTCTGGTTGTGGCCACGTTTTGGAGCCAGAGTCTGCATGTGTGTGCAGTATGTGTGTTTCGGGTGCCACAGCACAGATGTTATAAGGGAGGTTAGGTAATATCCATGGTTCAGCGTAGCACGGTTCCCCTCCGAATGCCCCCTCCCCGACTTTATGCGCTCACACACACATGACACACGCAGAGACCGCTCCCTGACGGCCCTCTCCTTGTGGTTCGGGTCACTCCTAATTCATTCCAAACGACTCAACTAAATTGTTAAACTGGGTGTGTTAGTTCCCTGGACGTAAGCAGTTGGGCAATATGTGATTAGATAATACGAAATTCTGAAGAAGTAAGAATAGAACAGTTATATGAAAGCTTTTGACTGGTGTCTGACTTTATTAAATATTGCAAAACAACGTCGAAGTAGTATTTTGAATGCTTTAAAGCAGGGCCAGATTTCACAGGCCATCCCAGGACTTATGGTCTTGACTGTGAGTACACCCTATGGTGCGTTTGAACCTGGGCCAACATGGACATGTGGGTGCATTCCAGAGCTTTACTGACAACACACGCACCCAAAAACAATTCAGCATCCACTATTTTCACTTTTTCCCTTTATTTTATTTATCAGGACACCCGGAGGTTTGCTTCCAAAGCTTTGACCCTGAAGATAAGAGGCCGTAAAGAGAGTTAAAACACCCTTCACTGTCAGCTTCTGAGAGCAAGATTACGGGTTGTGGGTAGAAGACAAGTGAGGAATTGGACACCTCACATTCTTCCCTGAAACCCATAAATCTGTCTCTAGGTCCACACTGAAGCTCTTGTTTAGCTCTGACTTTTTTTTAAATTCTACTTCATTCCACTCCCACTGTTTATCCCATAATCCATGCTTGTATTGCCAACCTTATAGTTTGCATGAGAGACAGTTTGTGAGGCTGCGAGGGCTCTCTCTCTGTTGCCCTGCAGTTTTATTTCTTCTCACGGCGCTCTGCAGCACCACCTATTGCCTGTGTTTCCCTGCTGCTGTCACGCCACAACCTGTCGTAATAGGTGGACATTTTGGGAAATGTGTATATTCCCTTTATTGCCAAGAGTTAGATGAGAAAATCAACACTACTATCATATCTGTCCGAATGAATATGAGTGCCGGAGTGCTGTTAGCTTAGCTTAGCATAAAGACTGAAACAGCTAGCCTCTGTCCCAACGTGACAAACGTTTTACAAATGAGATTCAGTGTGTTGTTTAGTAAGCGTTTAGTGGGATTCAGGCTGGCTTCCTCCCACCCTTCTTACAGCCTTTTAGCAACCCCAAGCTAACCGGTTTCTTTTGCAGCTTCACATATAACAGACAGACATGAGAGTATCTTCTCTTCAAGAAACACAGGCAGCCAATGGTGTAGGAATAACACTTAACACAACATTTCTTATTTCTAGCTGATGTAGAATAACAAGCAACGGTAAGAGCAAATGACGATATATAAAAAGCAAGTAAGCCTACTTATGGTGGGCGGGACCGGAGATTGATTGGTCAAAACAAACACAGGACCTTCACCCAGGAGACCAGTGTTTGTGTCTCACGGAATATCAAAGGTTTTCCTGACTTACTTGAAGTTGACGTTTATGGCGTGTTTCACATACTTACATATTGACAACATATTTTATGTAGTTCACGTACTTATTTCAAGCCCAACCATTATGTTTTTCCAAAACATAACGAAGCGTTTTTTGTGACCGTTACCGTAGTTTTGTTGCCGAAGCGGACTTTTCATGTGAACAATGTTGCATTAAATGACAGGCAAAATAAAAATGCGTAGCATGGCACGTATGCCCAAAATGTGTGTGCCATTTATATGTTTTTCCATGAGTTCACGTTAACACAGGAGGTGTAGCATGAGAGCACGTATGCAGAGCAGCAAACTTGTCTACAGGATGCGTTCAGGAACAGTATTGAGTGTAGGTAACCTGCGCCCATAGCCCTATTGGCAATCACAAAAACAGAATGTCTATTGATTTCATGCGTGAAAGACTTTGGATCAAAAAATGCAGCTGAAACCAATGTGTTGATGCACTCGACAAGAATGCAAATAAACGTTTTTCCTGTGGTTGTAAAGTGGTGGGAATGCAACCATTCTACTAAATTATTTTTGCTTAAGTTCTTCACACTCCTCAGCCCTACCAGAACTCACCTCGCCCTGTCCCTGCAAACCCCCCTTTCCTTCCCTTATCTGCACGCTTCCACACACCCACCGTCCCTCCCGTCCAACCCTAATGACCTTGGCTCATTCCAATCCTCTGCCATCATACCTTCTTTTCACACAGTCCACCAGTTTTCCTCTCTGCAGTAAACCAAGTTTTGGACAAAGACTCTTTGGTGTTACTCTGGACTCTTTGCCCACTGTTCTCAGCAACTGAACAGAGAGAAAGAGAATAAAAAGTGGATGGAACTGCCAATAAACTTGATTTATTTGTGCTTTCAGCAGAATTTTGCACATGCTCATTTATGCCATCGTGTGTTGTTTCGCTTGTGTGCTCATTTTCATGTCTTTGACAGCTCTGAAGTCTGTAAACTCTGGTGCAGAAAGCAGCCACGTCCTTTCCACTAAACATATCAGGGCCCTTTATGACTCACTCCGGGTCAGGACAGGAAGCACAGATCCCGATTTGAGGCTTAGATTTTGAGATGCTCATATGATTTGGTTTAGTGCCACTTCTTTTTTCTCTTCCTCACCGCGGAGTAGCCATGAGGGAGTGAGTCACATCCGCTTTATTTCCCTTTTCGGGAGTGCCTGTACCATTGTGTTTCTCTTTTTATTGTTCCCCTCTCACCGTGTTAATGTACAACTTTGCTTACTTTGGAAGGTGTTAAAAGCCTTTTTGCATAACCACACCTCAAGTTATGTTTTTGGGGATGAATGTGGGGTTCGAGATGCCAACATCCAAGTTTTTTATATGCTTGAGAAAGTTGTAACGTTTTGCAAATAGAGGCTGAATTGTGATGTTTGAACAGCCAGGCCTTTTCACCTCACAGGAATCAGAAGTGTTAAAAGTGCTTAAGAATTCCCAGTGAACACCCCAAAGGCCAAACACTGGCTGGTTTGATCCAGCTAGTGTTCCAAAACCACACGAAACAAACAACACAGGTTATCAGTGTTACTTATCTACTGTACTGGTGCCAATGTGACACACCTAGTAGCAGTACAACAGCAGTCAGATTACCCTTTACCCCAGTGTTTATATTAATTATCTGATCTCCTTTGTTACACCAGGTGGCATATGTAATGTATCACATAGTGAAATCCAATCCTCCACAGGGAATTCGGTTCTGATCCCAATGTCCCAATTTCCCAAACTTTCACACTTTGCCACACAGCCGTGATAAATTCCTCACGCTTCGGTAAACAAATGCAACCGTCCTCAAAAGTCATGTAACGGATGATGTTTGGATGTAAATAATGCGGTGCAAGCTGTTGCCAACTTTGGAGCGCATTCCCGGGGGGAGTCTGGCTGTCTTGTCTCTCCTCCAAATTTCCAAAGTGTAGCTTTGTGCTTTTATGGAGAACTGACCTGGAGCTCTACTTGATCTATCAGGCATTTTTCTCATAACTCTGTTATCCTCTCTCTCTCTTAGTAAGGGGGGATTTGTCAGAAAGTATGCCTCTGCACCGCTCAACCGTTCTGGTTTCAGGGGACTACACACAGATTGTTCATAGCCATAACGTCACGATGTGGAACATCTCACCAGTTTGTGCTCTTCGGTGTTCCACAACTTAATATGCTGTACAGTTGCAAGACTTTCTCCTGAGGAACTTCATTAGAAAACTTAAAACATATTAATCAATACCCGGGCAAGTCCCATGCCAATGCTCCGAAGGCCCAGAAAATACAATAAACAGGAGCACATGATGTCGCTGGAACTTCCCGGTCGTGATTTACCTGTTTGGCCTACCCTGATGTTCTTACCTTGATGCTTTTAGAGGTGCTGGTTGGTAAATAAATAAAAAAATAGACAGAGCACAGCAAGCTGATTGCGCTGTGCTTCCATGCTAAGTAAGTCGTTGTTTTATAAGCTCCAAAAAAGTAGTTTTTCATTTGGTCAAACTGCTTTCTCTTTTTTTTTTTATTTGACAGAGACACTTTACCAGCCTGTCCAGTCACCAATAATTGATTTTAGGCATTTTATGTTTCTGTAAAGCGTCATTATTGGTGGGTTGCCATGGTGGTTGACTGTTCAAACACAGGACTCTCACCAAGGTAACCTCATGTGAAACCAGAAGTGAACATTGACTTAATGCTCGTTACGCAGATTAGTTGTGCTTTTATACGTCATGGTGTTGGGCATTTTACATAACCTTACGTAAGAATGTGCGCCAAGGGTGGTGGTTATTTATTTACGCTGTTTACTTTGTTACGTTGTTATATTCATATTTTAATGTAGACCAAGATATTTTTTCTAACCCTAAACCAAGTAGTTTTGTTGCATAAACCTAAGCAATTGTTTCATGATGTTAACCAGGTTGCATTATGTGTTTCTTCAAGTGTGATACGAGGCTGATATGAAATGTTTTCTTGAGACGTCATCATAACTTGTGGTTTGTGGAGATGTACAATGCAGACATTTTTCCTGGCGACTGTGTTTTAGAGGTATGTCCTCATTTCACCTATTTCTGTGAGATTAGGATGCTTTTTCTGCACCCTTTTCTGCAAAATATAATTCAGTAGTGCCTTCTGTAGTTTAAAGGCCTCAGGTGGAATGTGTTATGGATATCACGGGTTTGGCCTGTATTGTGTTGCCTTTTTGTGTTCAAACACGTAAAATACTTTTTCTGTGAAAGTGGTTAAGCTGCCACAACGGGACCTTCCTGCCTAAATGCAGGATTAAAACAATTATAAAATGCCACCCACATTAAGTGTCCTCCATTTAGTTTTTTAACCCAAATTACACCACATTACAGCAACATGAAGAGGGCCTCACTCAGTAGTCAGACTTTAGAGTAGGCCAAATTTAAACACTGCAATCAGGCTCTGTATATCATACTCCTCTGTGTGAGTTTAAACACTGACACACCCAGCTGCATACAAAGCAAGCTGGGACATGAATACATATATATACTTGTATGCTGAGGGCCACTATAGGAAAATGGTTTGCTCGAAGAAAAGAGAAAAAGAAGCGTTTTTGTGTTTGTGTTTCTGTTCACGATAACCATCTACCTGTGGCACACCCACCCAGCTCTTCGAAGATCCCAGAGATAAAAACTGTGAACACATACTGTGGAACGGAGATTGCACATTGGCTCCTCTCCTCTGCACAGGACTAATCTACTGTCTGTGGACTGAAGACTGTCTGCAGTATAATGTTGCACAGAAATACCACGCTGTTGGCAGCGTATCCTTCTCTCGTACAACTTGTTTGCTAATCCCTTCCTTTGTACCATACATGCTGTTTATCTTTTACTGACTGGCATATTGTCTTGCAGAGGTTTGATGAAGTTACAACATATCAGTTCACAAGAGGTATAGATTTTAAAATGAAACTCGTAGACCTCTGAGATTTCAAAGGGAAATATGCAGAAGCCTATAATAGTCATGTGGAGCAATGCGAGGCGAGATATAGTAAAGGGGGTGGGGATTGTCCAAGGATTTGATCTCCAGAGCAACGCATTGTACCCGCTCAGCACTTTTTATCTGTGTCTTGTCTGCAGTAGACAGTGACCAAAACACATGGTTCCCACAGTAAAACACTGGAACACATTACAAACTACAGTAAATCTTTCTGTTCAAAACTTGATAATGAGATCTTTTGTGAATGCCTTGAAGGGCAGCTCAAAGGAAGAGATTTACCACCGCATTAGCTTCAACATCTATGTGATGCCAAAAGGTGTATATATTGGTGTACACAGCATGTGCAGCTGTCTATAACAGTGTTGGCTTCTGTTTGTTTCAGGGAATATGGATGCATGAATGTTAAACTTGTTGTGCTCGCTGCCGGTTAATCGAGTCATAATCTGACAAAATATAAACGTAAGTTTACAGCTAGCAAACCAACACACTCTTTGGATTGCCGATACACACAAGCCAGTTGTAGTGCAAGACGTATTAGAAAGCAAGAAACACACAATTTATGGGGAATGTCCAATTGGGATCATGGTGGCAGCATCAAATAGTATTTCTCTATACTGGTATATTTTTTTTTTTTTACTGTTTTGAAAGGCTATTTTCTAAGAAATGTAAATGTGTATTGGAAGTATGGAGAGAGTGGGAACTAACAACTGTGCATATTCAGTTTCATACCCAAGGAGTAAACTGGGAAATTACTCTATGCGCGAGCAATTATCATTGAACAAAGGGGTCACCTTTGTTCAATGGGTATGCAGTTCTTATAACAATAGGTTCTGTGCTCTTGTGAATTGCATCCATTTTTGTCTTAAACAAGTATTTAATCAATAACAGACGTCTGGACTCAATCAAAAGCAGACTGTAATCTGGAGAAGGCCTGGTTTGCAGTAGAGACAATGGCATACAGGATAACTGAGTACTCTGACCACACTAGCATAACAATAGAGCACTCATTTGGATAATACGTATTATATATGTTTAGAGTAAATAGCAACGGACCTAATATAGATCCTTGTGGGACACCTTCGTCAGACATCCGGGGATGTAAGTTTGGCTCCGACAACTTGAACTATGCTAGAAAGATATGATTTGAACCGTCTCTGAGTGGAATCCACACGCTTGTGCTCTTGGACGTACGTTGTCCCCGCCATCGTCGCGTGGACAAGAACGCGACTTCGGTGGAACATGTTCGTACACTGGAACATGTTCGTACATGAGGCTGGCTCAGAGACAGCCTGCACGGGAAGGCTAACAAGTTAGCAAGTGGGACTTTAAAAAGCTGTTGACTGTGACATTATTCTCACCTGTGTCTCAATTCCAACTACATAAGATCCCTCCTCACTGCAGATACAATGTATCAAGGCGGTCCCACCATAAAGATGGGATAAGATTTGCTCTTATGAATGGAGCTCTCACACATCAGTCGACAGCATTGCTGGAGTATGAATCACAAAGCATGCAGAGTGAACAGTAGAACCAGTTGTGAGCAGATTTGTTTGGGCCTTTTTTTCAAATTTAACCTGACTTGTGTAATTACAGATGGTCGCCCACATGACTAATTCAGATTCCAGACACTGGCAGAGGAACTAAGATCAACAGACACAAGTACACACACTATCTGCGTAAAGCAACACAATATGTGTCCATTGCCTAAAGCCAGACATAGCCCCTCTGCCCTCCATAGGTTTCACCAAACCTCTAAAACATTTTGTTATTCAGCAACGGCATGAGAATGAGCTAAAGTTAGGGTTTTATCGGTGTGATACATACCGCTTGTTGAAGTAAGTGTCATTTATCCCTACTAGGTTCTAAAATGCTCCTCTGACATTCTCCAAGCAACCCTAAACACCCTCCTTTCCAGGCTCCACTCCAATGTTTTTACTGTTACTTTTCTTTTCTGTGCTCTTTCTCAGCACCACCGAGCTATTTGGATGCAAAGCGCAGGAACTTAAAACACACAGTTGGTATTGTTCTGGGGCTCCATGGAGCATCTCAGTTTATGATGCTTAGCAGAGCTGCCATTTTGATACTTAAGCTTGACAAATGTAGGATTTACAGCAAGGTAGAGAGCGAGTGAGGGGGAAGGATTTCTGGTTACAAGACCCCATGTATTGTTTATTAGTGTTAAATCTATAAATCTATTTTTTACCACAGAAATAAAATAATGTGCTATTTGAACAAGCAACACTAATATTAGTCTTGTATTTTGAAACTTACTTATTTATTTAAAAACATACTTTTTTAGGATGAGGATGAACTGCTGAAATATTCCTTGGAGGTAATGCTTCAAGCCTACTATAGGTAACTACTTAACTGGGCATTCTTTAATAATAATCTGAAACATGAAATGGGAAATATATAGATATATACGCAGATAGTTTTTAGATGGAGCATGCGGGTTTCATGGGGATGAGTCAAATTGAAATGACTTCAAGGAGCAGAAGCTGGTGGCAATTTCTTTTTCATGGTCGGAGTTTATTGTTTTTGCTTATTTGAAGATGAAAATGCTACTATTAAACTTAATTTTAATTGAAAACCTTTTTACATACTGTAGACTACATATAAATGTTGTTTGATGACTATATTTGCACATCCAGAAGGTTCTCTAGGACATTTAAAAGGAAAGTGGCAATTACAATTTTTTTTAAATGAAATTGAGAAAGTAAGAACACAAAACTAGATCAACGAGACAACTTTAGACTTATCGCAAAATGCTCAATTTACCTGAATTCTTTCAACTCACATCCCTTGACTTACAACATATTTGCACAATTGTTATGCAGATGATAAGTTATTGTATTTGTTCTAAGTGCAACATATTAAACACGTCTAGAAACTGCCTCTAAGCCCTTGTGAAGGATGAGCTCAAGGCTGTGTTAAGTTGTATTCGGCCTTCTGCTGAGTTGCACTCAGCATTCAATGAAGGGAACTATCCCTTCATTGAATAACTTTCTAGCATTTCTGTTTCCACTCACACATGAAGAGAAACCATCGAACAGACTTAGACACACCCCAGACAGCTACCACCAGGGGAGCAGAGCACTCACTTTCTGTCTTAATTTTGTAGGTCTTTAGCCAGAAGGCCGCTACGGACTGGCCTGTGATCATCATCTGGCGTGCGGCAAAAGACACCGTCAATGAAAATCTTCACATTGTACCCACAAATCTGTCTATTGCACTCGGGTAAGGAACTACACACAAACTAAAACAAGGGAGACTATTGTAAGCAACGCTCTGATTGGAAACAGATTCAACACACACAATCGTCTGTACTCGCCCCAGGTGAAAAAAAAGAAAAGAAAGAAAAGACAGACTCCAGAAAACACACAAATTCATAGACTTCCTTTTTCCGCTAAAAGCCTCTGCCAATGTTTATTTGTCTTTGCATTGTTCTGCAGCCTGGAGGGACTGCTTGGCTTATCAGTTGTTTTGTTCCCGAATTAAAAAAAGGGTGTTAAAAATGAGTTTAACACGAGGACTGCGTCTGTGAATGAGTCACTGGGGATTTGAAGTCGCCTTCTCAAGAGAGGCTGGACGGGGGGTCCAGCCTCTCTTGAGAAGGCGACTTCAAATCCCCAGCGCGTAGTAGTTACACATTTTGTGGTTCAATGTATCACCGTATCCACGGCAACCACACTCAAACCATTTCCATATGCATCTGGCAAAGTCATCATTGCTCTGCGGTAAACCCCGTCACCAAAGCAACGGTGGGTGTGGCGAGGGGGTAGAGCGACATGGGCGGTGGGCGGGGTGAAAAAAAAGCGTTACGGAGGGATCACACGGGGACACGCACAGACGAATCATAAGAGGAACATGTGGTGTGTGAGTGTGTGTGTGTGGAGAAATGAGGGAAAGGGCCCCACGTTCACGAGCGCACACACACGCGCCACAGACTGTCTTTGGTTTTTAAAACAGGAAACGCTGCGCAGAAGCAGGAGACAGAGAACTAAACAAGGAACCCAACTTTTTGTGGGCACTGGTAAACTGGGCGCAGGGCCACTGAGCTGAGTAGGACCAGCTTTTTCCATGGAACATGTTGGGTTTCTCTCCGCTCCTCTTTTTCCCTGCATGTTTTTTTCTAACCCGCGCTTTATTTTATGTATTCAAACTGCCAGGAGAGAAGTTATACATATCAGGCTGGGAGCACTGTCGTTGAGGAAGAACCATCATGGTTGATTGATCACCCAAATTGTCTTCAAACATAGTAGTAAAATAAATCTCCTATGTGATTTGACCAATGGAAAGTAAAGTAAATCTGGATCCTCTGTGGTGGTGGACACACGAATATGTTCAACAGAAACATGTTTCAACGCGGGACTTTCACCCAGCAAACCTGTGTTAGTGTCCTGTGTGAAACCATAAAGCATGCCGAGTTGATTTAACTCAAAACATGATCTTTTTCCTAAACCAAGTAGGTGTGTTCCCTAAACTGTTTCCTGTAATGGCGGCACACATAGTTTTTACACCACAGCAGGTTATTATATATTCCTGGCTTGTACAGAACCACAATACTTCCTCAGTGATTCAGTAGACATTTACATCTCACACTGGCTGTTACTCCCTGCTGGATGACGAACATGGGGATTACATAGCATACAGTACATGTCATCTTTGTTGTCATTACATTAGACCGCTTTCTCACATTTTCCATGACATTCATCTCATATACTTAAAATTGTACGACTTGTAGAATTAGACTTTGCTGAAATGAAACTCTCCCTTTAGAAACAGACTTTGTTTGTGCGCTGAGGACGTGTGGACTACTGCTGTTCTCTCCCAGAGCCCCCATCAACACAGGCTGCCATCCACCTACAGCACATACTGTTCAAGGCGTAACACTGTTGGATGTCGATTATACCGGTATGAAATGAAGTAGAGGATCTTTCTAATAGGAATCTCAATATATTACGATGAAAGAGGAAGTATGTCTGCTTGTGCGTGTGTCTGCATACAATTGTATGTCCTCCACAAAACCTCAAATTTTGTTGTAACGTTTTAATTCCAGGTCTTTGAACTTGGTGCAGCACATTTTTTTGTTGTTGTTTTGCATTTGTTTGCTTGCCAGTGTACATCTTGGTGGCATCCCTGTCTTGTGCAAATCAGTCAAGGACAGACAGATAAGGTATGTTTATGACATGACACGTGACGCATTATTTACTACTTTAATTATTTGCATTATTTTCCAGAAGCTGTGTTGGTAACTGCATTGCTTGTTCTCTTCGCTAGGCATTATAATGTTTTAAATGATTTGCTTTGGCACAGATGCCATGTGAATCAAAGGTCATAAGGGACGTATTTCTTACTATATGACTGCTCAGTCCATTACCTTGTGAACCTACCTTTTTAAATTGTTCTAATCACAGTAAATGGTGGAGTAAATCGGGCGGATGTTATCAAAAATAACATATTACAGCGGTATAATACGAGTATGAAAGGGTCAGTGGGTGTGTCAAGCAAACAAAGGACATTCACCCAGGAGACTGAAACCAATACAAAATGCTGACTTTACACTGGTCGTGCAAGAAAGTCTGCAAAGGGCGCTTATTTATTTATACTAGTTACGTTGCAAGGACAAATACATGGCGCATGTGAATGGAAAAAAGCATAACAATCCCGCCCCCCCCAAAAAAAAAAAAACCTAGGTCCACTTTGTGTATATCTTTGGAGATGAAAATGAGGCCATTACCTCTACACATACTGGACTGTACTATATGCTCCATGGCCATAAACTATTACAGATATAGAATCACATAAATCTCACTGCCCAATGATTTACAATTCTAGCAATATAGATGACCCACCCACCCTTTTCATTTGACTATAAAGTACGACTTCCTTTTGTGTTAACCTTACTATAAAGGATACGGTCACTTTTTTCAATTCTATCCTAAAACATTACCTAATTCCTAAAGCCTATAATTTAGCCTATATTTGAAAGAAAACGTTGAAGAAGTGGCCGGGAAAGCATGAAAAATCTTATTATTTTGTTACTCATGAGGAAAGAAACACTTTTGATGAGACATTCCACAGAGACATGAATTCAGGGTTAGGTTTTGTAAGGTTAGCGTTCATTGAAAGGGTTGAATAAACGTTTTTCACGCATTTCACCTTTTTTAAGTCCTGATTCAGTCATGAATGCGCAAAACACAATGGCTCAGTCTACAAGATGTTATCATTGCATGCCAGGCCACCTAGGGCTACTTTCTTTTAAAATGTATCCAGAAAATCCTGGAGAACTTGCTGTTCCAGAGAAAAGCGGGGAAAACTGGCCGGCCTGTCTGATCGTTAGGGTCGTCTATTAGTAATGAATGCTCCAGAAGGCTCAGCTGCAACACAATGGGGCCGTAACACAAAAAGGGTTGTTTAATGTGAAGGGTCATTATTCTGTATCCTGCCAGGAAAGGCTGCTGGACCGCTTGAAGTTGTTCTTGTACTTAAGACACACTGCACTGAAACCAGCCAGCCCAGTCGTAATGGAAGACATGTTGGCGTTGTACGTTTCACACACTCAGTACAAAGTGTCTCAGTAGGTTGAGTCACTGCTGGTATAATAATGAGTATAATAATGAGTATATAACGAGCGAAGAAGTTCCCTGAGGTCAAGAGGGAGGTCCAACCTGATTTTCACGCAGGAGACTGCTGCTTGTGTCTTGTGTGAAACATTGTTTTCATGCTAGTTACATTACATGAGAAAATCCACCCATGGTCCACACATTGTTGTTACGTTGTTATTTTGTTACGCTAATTACGTTGTTATGCTGTGTTCACACCAAATGAGGTGCGAATTATTTGCGCGAGTAGATTACATGCAAAGTCAATGCACAGACGCGTTGCGAGTGAAGCTTTTTTTCTGAGCATTTGTAAATGAAGGCAAAGCAAGTTTATTTGTACAGCACATTTCAACAACAAAGTGTTTCACATTAAACCATTAAAGCATCAAAGCATAATGCAGAAGAAGACAAGATTTAAAAATAATTGAGAACATTCATTAAAACATTAAAAAACTGTTAAAAAGCACACAAAAAATACAGCATTGAAAAGTTGCTGTGCAGTTTAAGAAATAAAATGCAGTAGTGAGATGCAGAAATTGATTAATATCCTTGAATCTGGTTTAATTCAAGGCAACAGCAAACAGAAAAGTCTTGAATGAAGGCATCAAACCATCAAAACCATCATGTTTGGTGGAAAGGGTTGAGTAGTGGCAATATTTATGAAACAATAACAACTCCATTGTATGGACAAAGATGGTAAACTTTGTCGCTCAACTTTGTCAAAGACAGCGCAGACCAGATCTACTCTTTCCGTTCATACCTTTCACAATAAAAGCCCGAGACATTTCATATTGCAGGGGTGTGAAGGCCTTGACAATACATAGGTTTCCCCTCTCTGTGTGTCTTTTATGGTTCAGTGGAGAGAGTTACAAGCAACAGCACACACCCTCAGTGCTTCGCCCACACACACACACACACACACACACACACACACACACACACACACACACACACACACACACACTATATTTTCTCTGACACACTCTGACATGCCTTCTGACAGCTTTGTGCAGAGCTGACAGCAATAGGTCCTCTGAGATGTTTATAGTGTTACAGCACCCAAGGTTAAGGTCCGTCAACCAAGAAATATCAGCGGGCCGCTAAGCTTGGGACTTGCCGGCAGATATCAACCTGTGATGGCGTAATGAAAGACCAGGCATGGTATGGGTCCCGACGAAAGCTTCATTACTGTTGATTGAGGTCAATGGGATGCATGGCAGGTATACCGTGATCCGGCTTCACAGTAAATAACTGAAATTCAAAATGAGTTTAGTTCACCTTGTCGCAGCCACAGACATGTGCAAATCAGTCCAAATATGATTGGGATCCTGTTTTTACCGCTGCAACAAGAGGCTGAATGAAGCAGAGGCTTCAAGAAAAATGCCAGTCGTGTTTGTTTGTAATGAATGTTGATCTCCCGAGCACACACCGAAGACAAATGTCAATAGCATCAAATCACATTTCATGATTGATTGAAACAGATTTGGTGTTTTATTTTGGTGTCATGGGATAGTGGCCGAAGAGCAGTGTTGACACCAGGGTTAATACTTATCAAACCTGTTAGAACAACACGCACGAAACACATCTATTTAGGCCCACTTACAAAAAAGTGGAAGAGTCAATCATTTAAGAACAGCTTTCAAGGGATCACATGTATGCTCTCAGCAGGAATAGCCAATCAGAGATGAGGATTTTCCCATTTGCCGTATTATTCAGTTATATTCAAGTGATGAATGTTGTTCTGGAGAAGAAGAACATTTGTGCAATTCTGTAATATCCTGAAATGAATGGCAATCTAATTATACTTATTAAATAAATAAAAAGGGATTAAATGCTGAAAAACATCACAGTGGGAAACAACACAAATATAAAACTAGAGCTGCAACGGAGAGGAATTAATTGTCAAATGCAGACTCAAATACTGCAAATTAAATCAATACGAGTTTACACCCCTCATAATCACAAAAATAGTGTAGTATGCTATCAAAAGGCTGAAGTACACTACATTATGAATTCTACATATTGCCTCTGATAATGAACTCAACATTTGGATTCAAAAGAGCGTGTGTGGCCACCTGTTTCTAAACTGTTGGAAGTATTTAGTTTTTACTTTTATCGTTCACTTTCAGCCTGACTCATGAGTAATGAGAGCCAACCAAAGCATATTTCATAATTCATGGTGGAGCTGCTGAAATTACATTAACTTCCAAGCGCTCTGAGGGAGATCACTTCTTGTTTCCGTGGGCTTTGAATGAACAACCTGGCATGACTCAAAATCTGGTGATAATATATGATCGCTGTCATTTCACTGCAGTCATGCACATTTCCCAATGCAGACAGGGGGTTGCCCTTTGTATATGTTTATTTCTGTTAGTTACCAGATTCACAAACTGAAACTCACAACTTTGTATCAATATTGCCACATGCTCTTTTTTTAGTCTGAATCCGTCCCTTTGAGCTTTGCAACCTCGTGCCCTGCAGTAGCCAGTGCCTCACTCATGGGCTGGCATCCATTTTGCCAGGAAGGGGACGGGGGGTGAGATTTTATTTGGGCGTGTTTCCATGATGATAATGAGGCCAAGAGCTAAAGGCGGGCAAAGGAGGAAGGTTCGAGAAGATGGAGGGGAGAGGATATGGTGGTGGTGGAGCGGGGGTTTGGATGGGTAATGCCAGGACTCATGACTCATCGCGTTGAGGGACTGGAGGAGGAAATAAATGTTTGGGGGAGGAGAGGAATGCAGGGCCGGTATTGGTGGAGGGAACGCCATGTATGCTGCCATAGCTGCACGCTGCTGCATGGTGGGAAATATGATTCAGTAATAGTGCATGCAGGAGTGATGCGAGCAAGAGTGGCTCTGCTATCAGTGTGGTGTTAGATTTCTTTTAGCAACGTTTGCACAGTGAGTAGTTCTCTCAAGAATACGCATCAGTTATGATTTATAGACAGATGGGTTACAGACACTAATGATGCACCATAACTCTGAGGTGCTTGTTGTGTAATCACATAGACACACACATAAACTTAAAGCTGTATGTAGGTGTAGATAAACTCTGACTTCCGTTGTTGGTCTGTATCAGAAGCCTCAGGCCAAATGGCATCAACCCTGTTGTTGGACAGCTGGTTGGTGCAGTTCACCTGGTTTGCAGACACAAGCACACATAATCTACATGTGGTATGTATTGTATTCAGAGCAAGGCAAAGGTGTTTGCTCACAGGTTTCTTGCAACACCTAAGGAATTCTAAGCCCTAAAGCATCCAAAACTTTTAATCCTCCACTAAAAAGTGTCATAGTGGCATGCTGCTGTGGTAACGGTCATACTCCTGAAGGTTGAAACGTACGCTTGCTAACGGTTGGCTTTCCCAGGTGCTTCTTAGCATTATAATCGTTAGACTGGTGTTTTTAAAGGAACAAGCATCATTTGTCTTGAGTGGCGTTGCTTACGACTGAGTTTGATGTGCTAGCACAGCTAGCAAACAGGTGCTGTATGATAGTCAGTACAACATCCTCTGTTCATGTGTTCATGACCACTTAAACCATCTGTGTTAATGCAAAGGTTTGACTGTTTGCTTTCTTGCAGAGCGTTAGACCAGTAGAAGTGAAGCTACAGAACACAGCCGGGGAGCTGGCTAGCATAGGGTTAGCATGAAGACTGGAAACAGCCTAGAAGTAAAAGACATAAATTCATGTTTACAATGTTTACTGAGGGAATACATCAAGAGAGAAGCAGAGTCATTTTCTATAGACTTCTATATAATCTGACTTCTATTTGCAACCGGAGGAGTCGCCCCCTGCTGGCAGGAGAGTTATGAAAGAGTTGAAAGTGAGGGCTGCATGATGATCATTTTGCCATTTAAAAAAAAATAATTACATGAACGACAATTTATTAAAAAAAAACAGCTGAGGGATGGGAGGGTTATGAAATGTTTAGTTCGTAGGCTCCCTCCAACAAGTCTCATACATATTAGAAGTCATTAAAAAAGGCTGCAACCATAATGTTGCAATGAAAAAGTATGTGCATTGTGAGTATAGAATATTGTACAGAAGTAGACAGAATAACAGTAATAGATAAAGTGAAAAATGATACATATGGAAATAGTTTTATGATCTAGGGACTGTCCAACTAATAGAAAGGATGGTGAAGGGAAAAAAGGAAAGCAGAACAGATGTAAAGTATTGCCAAATTTACTATAATAGTTGATTGTTAAGAGATAATCATTGGTTAGTACCGCCCCACATTCGCACACACACACACACACACACACACACACACACACACACACACACACACACACACACACACACACACACACACACACACACACACACACACACACACACACACACACACACACACACACATACACACACACACACACGCACAACGTTTTTTTTCTGATACATAGCTGCATAATACAAATTATTTATCCTTTCAAGAGACCTGTTGAATCAGCTGTTTTTGAGCAGTTTTTCCTGGAAACACACGCACAAACAAGAGACCAAAGAAATACAATCACTCGACAATCCCCTCAGAAGACCAGCTTTTCTCTAACAGCACAGAGAAGCCTGTAGAGAGACCAGGTAATGCTTTTGAGTGACCGGACTATGTGTCATAGAAGTGTAATGTTACAGCCCTGCCTCCCTCTCTCTCCCAGACGCGCAGGCCAATGGCAGCTCTGCACTGTCCCCTCCCACAGCCACAGGCTTTAAAACTCCTCAGTAGGTTCTTCTCCCTTCTATCCACTCTGGTCTCTTTCCCTCTGCCTGCCTGCCCTGCCTGCGTTGCCAACCGAGCCATTGCAGCCTGACCTTCCCAGACTCATCCACAAGAAACTCCTCCAGATTTTAGAATGAGCACTTACAAGAAGACCAGCAGCTACAGCGTGAGGAGTTCCAGCGCCCCGCGGAACTTCAGCAGCAGCTCCTACTCTGGAGGATCGGGTGGCACCCGCAGGAGCTACAATGTCAATAGTTCCTATGGAGGAGGCAACAGGGGGTTCGGGGGCATCACCAGCTCCTCTGCCTATGGCCTGAACTCAAGCATGGGCGGCGGTGGCGGCATGGGCATGGGCTTCAGTGGTGGCATGGGCGGCGGCATGGGCTTCAGCGGTGGCATGGGAGGTCAGGCCCCTATCACCGCCGTGACTGTGAACAGGAGCCTTTTGGCCCCCCTGAACCTTGAGATTGACCCCAACATCCAAGTCGTCCGAACCCAGGAGAAAGAGCAGATCAAGACCCTCAACAACCGCTTCGCTTCCTTCATTGACAAGGTAAGAGCTTGTAATCAAGGGCCGATACAGGAGTATTTCAGGAGGGTTTCTATTTATGCGGACAGAACTTGCTTCGGGTGCGTGGAAAGCTCGGTCATGGTGCAGTCCAAAAAGTTTGTTGTTTCTCTCCAGCTGCTGAGACAGGTCCATATGTTGGCCACATGTCTTGCAATGCTGATTTACTTGCTATTTGCCGGCTGGAGAAAGTAGATCCCCCCCTGCCCTGCTCTCGTCACCTCCCACAAAGGCAGAAAAATGAAATGTGCCATCACTCAATGTTAATGTTGGGCTCTCTATGATATAGCTCAAGCTGCCCTTTTATAGTGATGAAAAACAGACTTGCAGAAAGGGAGTTACTGGGAGAGACAAATACAATAGGAGAGAGAGAGAGAGAGAGAGAGAGAGAGAGAGAGAGAGAGAGAGAGAGAGAGAGAGAGAGAGAGAGAGAGAGAGAGAGAGAGAGAGAGAGAGAGAGAGAGAGAGAAAGAGCTAAGGGTGTGTCAGGGCAGAGCTTCGGGCTTGTGATACGAGTTACCTTGGGAATGATCCCTCCCTCGGCTGGGGTGTGGCTCTTTGTGCTGCCCTGGTGGCCCCCACCACTCCCAAACACACACAATCTTCTTTCACGACGACGCATTAAAAAAAGGAGTGTCCATTGGGAGTTTGTTGACTTTTACTCATTCAAATCAGCATGTTATACTCAGGGTTTTGTGTGTGTGTGTGTGTGTGTGTGTGTGTGTGTCCGTCCTCTGAGGCCTCGAAGTGGGTTAATATTTAAAAAGGTTTCATGTTCCAGTCAACGTCAGCTGACTGGCTACGTATCAGCTCTCCCTCTCCCGTCGCAACGATTAAAAAAAGGAAGATAAAGTGCGTTTTGCATACTTCGACACAAAGCGGATAAACTTCCACCCTTCTATCACCTGCTATCTCGCCGTTGCAATCCATTTGAAGTTCCTTTATTATCTGCGCTCACTCCAGTTCAAACGAAGAAGGACCATCTGTAGGGTGCAATGTGTCAGATCAGGGTCCACTGCATTCACTGACGTGTTTTTTCCCAGTTCACAAATAAGCAAACTCCCCACCTTCCCACCTCCTCCTCTTGTTACGTCGCTCCCACTTTCCCACCCCACCTCCTTTCCACTCTCTGCTCTCCGTCGATCATCACCTCGATAACGCGATTAAATATTTACCTTCCTGCATCTGCCTGCGGATGCAACTTTGCTTCATCACTCCCTTCTCTCTCAGGGTTTGGCTGCAAACTTTGCTTTACAAAAACAGGAAGAATTGCGGCAGAAGGGTTAACTGGCTCTGTTCATCCATCAGCTGCTTTTTCCAAACCTCGTCTTGCCCCCCCCCCCCCCCCCCCCTCACACACACACACACACACACACACACACACACACACACACACACACACACACACACACACACACACACACACACACACACACACCACACCACACCACCCCCTCTGCCTCCTGTCAGGATGCACGTAGGTCAGGCCTTCCGTTGGAAAGCCCGGCCAGTCTGAAACTCAGCCAACAGCAGCTTACAATGCTCCAAAGTTAGATAAGAACAACAATGACTGGAGACGGTGACCAGGAGGCATGGTGAGGTTGATCCTGATGCTTGAGTATTTGGGATGGCAATGTTGTTTTACATCATACTTTTTTATAATAAATTACAACTGATGACAAGGACTCTGTCTTTACATACTCGTTACCACCGTAACCAAGCATGTAAGAGGTTGATTTGATTTTTGGATTGGTTGCTTACACACAACTCATAATAAATGCCCCCCCTTCTTTTTCCACGCATCAGGTTCGCTTCCTGGAGCAGCAGAACAAGATGCTGGAGACCAAGTGGAACCTGCTGCAGGGGCAGACGACCACCCGCTCCAACATCGACGCCATGTTTGAGGCCTACATCTCAAACCTGCGCAGGCAGCTCGACGGCCTGGGCAACGACAAGATGAAGCTGGAGGCCGACCTGCACAACATGCAGGGTCTGGTGGAGGACTTCAAGAACAAGTGAGTGTGGAAGGGGTCCATGCAGGTCTTAAAAACAAACTCTTCCACGCAGAGTCTGGCCCCATAAAGAAGCACACTGTTTATCTAGGATTCACCTTTTTCATTTAGGTTGCACTGGAGGAATTTCCAAAATGCCTAGAATCTTCATTCATTAATCAAATACAGCTGGAGTTGTTTTTTTTTGTGCTTCGAGACTAGTCTTGCAGCACATTGAGCTTGTCTTTTTGTGGACTACTCCCTACATCTGTCCATTGTCTTGCGTCATACACAACCTGTAGGGAATTACAGCACAGAAGAGGCATGTTCTAAAAATCCATTGCATTACATTACATGTGACCGAAGGTAAAAATCATTTAAAGTTAGCAAAGCTTTACATGCACATGTCTCACACACAACAGCTATGATAGTGACATACGTAGCGGCCAATTGTCCAGAGACAAATTAAGTGTATTAGCTGAATACCGAGGGGGAGAGACGTTAGTAGGCCTCTCAGGCGTGGCCCTGGGTCAACCCACTTTGTTAGAAGCAAATGTCCCAAAGGAGTTCTAGAGATGGACTAATGGCGCCTCCTTGTGTTGCATTGGTGTATAAACCAAACAGGAGCAAGATATAAGACTATTTATGAACATTCAGAATCTAACCATGAACTTTATGGTTTTTCCTCTAAGGTATGAAGATGAGATCAACAAGCGCACAGAGTGCGAGAACGACTTTGTCCTCATCAAGAAGGTCAGCGTCAGCATTTATTCAACTTGACTTTAAGTTGACAAATTTGACCTCTCTCCGGAAGGGTTCTTAGTGATGTCCCATTCTAACACAACTTTAATTGGTTCCAGGATGTCGATGAGGCCTACATGAATAAGGTTGAGCTGGAGGCCAAGCTGGAAAGTCTGACAGATGAGATCAACTTCCTCAGGTCGATCTATGAGGAGGTACGGCACAAAACAAAATCGTCTCAGTAGCGTTGTTTGTTTCCTTGCTTTTTCTCAGAATCTGTTTTGCATCTTGACTCATCTCCCGGATCGGCATCCTTGATGAGGTAAGGTTTACCAATCTCTCTCTTTGTACTTCTTCAGGAGCTTCGTGAGCTCCAGGGACAGATCAAGGACACTTCAGTCATTGTGGAGATGGACAACAGCCGCAACCTGGACATGGACTCCATTGTGGCTGAAGTCAAGGCCCAGTATGAGGACATTGCCAACCGCAGCCGCGCCGAGGCGGAGACATGGTACAAAAGCAAGGTGAATGAGAGCTCCTTTTGAAGTCTTCTTATGTTTGTGTTTCTTTCATTTCTTTATTGAGAGAGGTACATACGGCCTGTTTTGCAAACCTTACTTGCCATGCGTATCGGTTATGTTCTGGTCGATAGGGTTTCCAGATTGTAATGTCTGGTATTGTTTTTTGTTTAGTATGAGGAGATGCAGACGTCGGCCAGCAGATACGGAGATGACCTGAGGGCCACCAAGACAGAGATCTCAGACCTTAATCGCATGATCCAAAGACTGACATCAGAGATTGATTCCATCAAGGGACAGGTATGCAAAATGTGTTTTGGTGCCATGTCACATGGCCATCGTATATAGTCTGTTGCCATTTAACAATCAGAAGAGTGGACAAAGCTTTCATTTTTTGGCGGGTTATTTTTCTTCTCCCAGCGTGCCAACCTGGAGGCCCAGATCGCAGAGGCAGAGGAGCGCGGTGAGATAGCAGTGAAGGACGCCAAGGCCCGCATCAGGGACCTGGAAGAAGCCCTACAGAGAGCCAAGCAGGACATGGCCCGCCAGATCAGAGAGTACCAGGACCTGATGAACGTCAAGCTGGCTCTGGACATTGAAATCGCCACCTACAGGAAACTGCTGGAGGGAGAGGAGGACAGGCTAGCGACTGGCATCAAGTCCATCAACATTTCCCAACAGAGCAGTAAGTCATCGTCGCCATCCTTTGTCGTGCCTGACTGAAGTCACAACTACCCGACTTCATTGATTGGATTTTGTTATATTGCTTTGTCAGTTTTCCTTGTCTGACTGTTTTCTCTTGCGTCCCTTCTCTCAACAGCAAGCTATGGTGGTTACCCCATGGAGAAGAGCAGCTACTCAAGCGGCTACTCCAGCGGTTTCAGCGGTGGGTATGGAGGCGGATATGGCGGGAGCATGAGCGGCGGGAGCATGAGCGGAGGCGGATACAGCAGCGGCGGCGGCTACAGCAGCGGCGGCGGCTACAGCAGCGGCGGCGGATTCAGCAGCGGTAGCACCGGCGGCGGCAGCTACACCACCAGCCAGAGCAAGAAGAACGTTGTTATCAAGATGATCGAAACCCGGGACGGCAGAGTGGTGTCAGAGTCCTCTGAGGTCATTGAGGATTGAGCTGTCAGGTTTAGAGGTGTAGCTACCTGTCTGCTATTATCTCCTCTGCCTCTCTGGTAGTTTTATACTTACAGTTCAACCCCCCTCCCATATCCCCCAACTATGAAGTAAAACGCTTGCCAGCCACTTTCCAACGGAGCCTAAACATTTCCATGAAGCAATAAATTATCCTAACACTACCAAAGATCTGAAAGGGACCAAAGAATTTATTTTGTATGTCTGATGTCTGATTGTCTGAACTAAAAAAGAGTAGTTTTGTCACAGAAAGTGAGATAAAAACTGGGCAAATTGCAACTAGGAAAGGTATATATAGATATATAAATATATAACACTCCCTTGAAATCTATGCAACGGCTATTCCATGCACAAAGGGCTGTTGCCTTCAATACAGTGATGCATAGACAGTAGTGTTGTCAAAGGAATGTGAACTGAAACAGTGCTTCAGTGTTGTTGGTCAACCAGTGTCTTAAGAAATGGTCTGCTACAGTAGGTAGTGCATGTCTTCCCTGTGCGTGTCTTGTAACTGAAACTGTTCAACCCCTTAGGAGGCTGCCAGCATCATACTGTTGTCCTGAGGTGCTGTTTTTGCTACCAACCCAAATTAAAAAAATGTGTTTACTGAAGGAAAATTATGCATTTGTTTCAATTTCTTGATGCCGATGACTCAAAAGATAAATCTAGTTGTAATAAAAAATGAACAAATTAAACTTTAAAAAAAATCAAAGTAAAGTATCTAGCATCTAAACAACATGTCTAGAAACGGTAATCAGGAACAGTTCTTTGTCATTCTATTTAATCTCAAGGAAAACTTTTTTATAATTTTTTAATTAACACAATACATTTTTAAAATTGTACATGTATTGGACACAAAATGCTTCAGCATGTAGCATTTACAGGGACAACTGGCAGAAAAGGAATATTATTTTATTAAGTTTGCTTTCTTCAGCATATAACAATCACTTTTTTTTAACCTTACAATAAGCCATTTATATCTGAATATAAAGCGGGTCCTCTTCACGGAGTCAGCCATGTTTCTTCAGCAGCCCAGAATGACCAAACCAAACACTGGCTCTAGAAATAGCCATACTTGCGTTGACCACAATATTTCTTCTACACACTTGGCACACGTACAAAGTTTCAGTTGTCTGCTATCTGCAACCTCGCCACTAGATGCCGCTAGATCCTACATACTGTCCCACATGTAAAAACAAAAAAAACACACACCAGTATTAGGAACAGTGTCAATAGCTGATCCGGAATAAGGTGAGGCTTTGGATATATCCAATCTTGTTTCTTTTGATATTATCATAAAACGTATTCAAATAAACGAATAAAACCTATCTGGCTAGTGATCATTTCGGTCTAAACATACAATAGACCTTCAGCCCTGTCCATGTCATCGTGTGAGCTATGGTCACAGTGTACCTAAAGTAAGTAAAAGACCATTAAAAGGTCCCAGAAACCTAAATAAACAGTGAGCAAATGTGTAGCTAAATCTGTTAAATTAGAACCTGTTTATTACCGGGTTCAC
This sequence comes from Cottus gobio, assembly GCA_023566465.1. NCBI lineage: Eukaryota > Metazoa > Chordata > Actinopteri > Perciformes > Cottidae > Cottus > Cottus gobio. Next base: position 24,864,630 of record CM042215.1, read on the forward strand.
ATCGGGTTTAAACTGTGTTTTCTCACGGAGAGAAAAAGGTCCTAATAAGGAACACTGCTTTATACCCTGGATGTTGCCTTTGGTGTTTTATTGACAGTTCATGGGTCTAATGAGCCATTTAACAGCTCGTTGGGAGAGTGGCGACTTGTTGACCTCTGTATAGGGTCACTTGAGTTCAACAAGTTGCCTCTCTCAACTCATGTGCGGTAAAATGTTTTACACTTAGAAACAAGATTCAATGGATGACAGAATTGACGGAATTTTATGAAGCAGAAGCTTTTGCGATTAAAACTGTAAAAAAGAAGTGTAAAGGACCTTATCGAGACATAAAAACACCTTTTGCTCGATAAGGTTGGTTTGTAATTAACTGATTGAAGTTTGCAAAGTTCCAAATAATTTATGGATTGGGAAAAAATGTACTAAATGAATTTTCTTGCATCTGAAATATATTCATCGGCGGAGCAGGCAGCTTGAATGTTCGGGCAGTTTGGAATGAAAAAATTGCCAACAAGATGTATTACATTACATTTCACTGACGCTTTAATCCAAAGCGACTTACATGATATACTCAAACAAAGTCGGCCTGATAATAGTTAAAACATTTCGGGTGAAAATAAGGATCTATTTCGCAATGTGTTTAATGGCAAATTTATTTTGCATCTATTAAGAATGCTGCAAAGACGGCTTACAAATGTAACTTGAAATGCTTTACATTACACCGACTGTAGAACTAACTCGATTTGACTGTTTTTCCATTAAAGCAATTTGATAACTTTGTTTAAATAAAAACCCATGTAACTACAGGACCCTTACTAAATGTGTCTATACAAAACACAAAACACAAAAGAGATATGAATATTTCTCCATAATGGTCAACACGGGTCGAATGCTCATCGACAGGCTGCGTTCAACACCTCTGGTTGTATTTTCACTGCGCTGCTTTACAAACTATGACAATCTGACCATGGATCACACCTCTCACTTTCTCACTCCCTCGTCCTCTTCCTCTTCTTTCTCTTCTCGTAGGCCTGCTCATGGAAATGAACATCCAGTGGGTCAACTACTATTTTCCAGCAAAACAGTACCAGGGGAATCACTGGCTGTGTCACTGTTACTGGGCATGTCTTTGTGACATTCAGTGATGTTTATTGCAACAAGCAGAGGATGTTCTTCCTGAGGTAGATGAAGAAATGAAACCTGCCAAAGACATTGAGTCCATCCTCTGCTCCTCCATCACCGTCTGGCATGCTGCCACCTGCCCTTGTCCTTGTCAGTGGCTGCAGTGTGCCAAACGGTGATGGAGGAGCAGAGGATGTATCATTTGCTCTGCCGAGAGGGTGGTTAGCTGCAATCTGCCGTCCCTCTGACTTGTTCGCTTCCAGGATCCTGAAGCGGGCAAGAAAGATTGTAGCTGACCCCTCTCACCCTGGACATAACCTGTTCATGTCCATCCCATCTGGCGGGAGGCTGTGGTCCATCAGGACACGAACAGTTTCTTCCTGCCGACAGTCAGGCTCATCAACAGAGCCCGGGTCCCCACTGATATCCCCAGGACAATTCCCTACCAGTCACTCCCCTGCACATCCCTTCATACCTCATATTTAAATTCACTTGTCACTTTCACATTACACTTACACTTCTCTAAAGTAGTGTGATCTGTTTGTCTTTGCACTTTCTTTTAATCATGGTCCAAGTGACTGACATAGTCAGTCCGTGAGGACCCTATTGAAATTGTTAGGGTTATTATCCAGATTTTTATTTTAGATCTTTGGGCGCATATTCGGGGCATTTGCCATACTCAAAAACTCCCCAAATTCTGCATGCTTGTCAGGCCTGGTGAAGATAGACGTTTGATATAGGTGTCATATTTCTGTTAAAAAACCGGCTCTCTACCGCTCCCTAGAAGTTAGACCGGCAACAGCCCTCAGCCAGAATGTCCGATTGACTTGAAAATATCCACACATGTCCATCTCCAGCTGCTCTATAAAAAAGCCTCTGAGACACCTAAACTCCGAATACCTAGATTTTCCGTCATTTTTAATTTTGTGAAAAACCCATTCTTGCGGTTTCCTTCTACAAGCTGGGTCCGATTCATACCAAACTTGCTGTGCATCATGATTGGAGCTCTATCATCATAACAGCGGAGCAGCTTTGACCGGCAGAGGCAACGTAGCCTTTAGTATTGATCGACTATTGCTCTCGACCAATAGTGCCATTTATTCATATAATTCATAGTGCTTATCAAAATGAATTACTAGAATTCCGGTAGTTTGAGTGTTTAAAAAGGTTAAATGTTTGAGATGTAGCCAAAAGCTCCAAACAAACAGTGGGCAGCATTCTACAACAGTCTACAAATTTTAATTGCAAAATATTGGCATTGACTAAAACGATCTTAAAAAAAAAAGAAAACCCAGGAGGAAGGATCACAATGAGATCCAGCATTCTTCATCATGGATGAACCTGAGCTGGCATCCATTTGACTCCACAAGGAGGCAGCATTGTGTTGTTTATTTCACTGGCACCCAACACAACACGACACACTAGCTCTTTTCTGAAACTCACTCATTGAAAGACAATTTTCAAAAAAACGTAAGTCTGTTGACAGACATTTTACATGAAACACCTCCCAGAAGTCAGCAGTTCCACCGGGGGTCTCATCCTTCGGTGAAAGTTGGATTCATAAATAATTTTACGGGCGCACACAGGACGAGGTATGAAAAGGGAGTGTCTTTGAACATTTTTATGAGCCCTAGAGAAAAGTGTTGTAAATGCTAATGCACTGCAAAGAAGATAACTACACAATGACAGAAGAAAGTCAAACAAATGGTGCTTTTTCCCCGCTCCTCCAGTCAACCAACATCTGTTTGATGCACAGGACAAAGGCATGAGGTGAAGCTAACATTCTACAGGTGTGTGTGTGTGTGTGTGTGTGTGTGTGTGTGTGTGTGTGTGTGTGTGTGTGTGTGTGTGTGTGTGTGTTCCAGCTCTTTGACATGGGGGGCACATGGGACGAGATTAGGCCCTAATCCTCTTCCGTACTATTGGGGGAAGTGGCTTCATGGACTAAATAAGAAGACATTTTAAGTCCGGTTGATACCTGCGTGTGGAATTTCCCATGTGACTACGCGTCGGGGCCATGCAGACCCCAAAAACTGTGATTGGTCTGCTGGAAGGGGGGGGGGGGGGGGTCTCTCGGGCAGAAAGGTGACCTAAATGATGTGGTGTTTACGGTGCAGCAATCCCTTAGTCACTCAAGATTCTCAGAAAGATCATTGCGTCCCTCCTTGTGAAAGAGCACCGAACAATGAGCTGCCTTTTGAATCGTACCATGAAACACATTCCCGTGCCAGGTGACCCTGTTTAAGCAGCAAATCTCAAACATTGCATGGTCTCTATCCGCAGTGTCGCGAAGGCAAGCCCTATCAGGCCCGATATCGGAACATTGTGTTCAGCCTCTGGGACTGATCATATCAAAAAAATATAAGAAAAAATCAAATAAATAAAAAAAAAAAAAAAAAAAAAAGTCAAATCTCATAAGTCAATATAAGGTAATTGTGTCATGTTTATAACACTATTACACAATTATTATAAACATAAACCATAAGTATAACTCAAAATGCACCTTGAGTTTTGAAGAAATGCTGATTAAAAAAGTTAGGAACTAGCTTGAAGGCTAAACTCAACAGTTTTGGAATCCATAGAGCCTACAGAGTCAATACCAACCATTCCACTCTCACACAAAGCATAGCAAAGCATAGCAAAGATACTCCTACAATATTGAGTTATTTTATATATTTATAAAAGTGTTCATCTATATGTGTAAGGTAATAAAAATTAACCTTTAATTGTTTTTTTTTTAAAGATATTACTTTTATTTATTTTGTATGTGTACTATCATAAACCAATATACCACTAACACATATATGGCCTTATTATCTATCTTCACAAGGGTCTTCTGTATATTATAGCTTTTTACATTTTTCAAATAGACCTGGTGAATGAGGAGATAATCGGGATTTATTAGGAGATAAAAAGCATTCGCAATTTTGGCTGAAAAATGGCTAGGGTGCAAAAGGTTAAAGCTCCACAACCATTCGTTTCAGCTGAATGCAGCCTGATGCATTTCCCCTGCTGGCCAGTCAGGGTGTGACAGCGCTCTTTCTTTTTGAACAAACTCAACACAGCGGCATAGAAACCTCACACTGCCACATGCAGCGCTGGTGCGCTGTTGCAAGCTTAGGCCTGTAGTTCATGCCTCAAAAGTCCTCAACCATCCACTCCTCCCAGGTGCGCTCACTCTGGTGGGCGCTAATTGTGATGTCATATGTCCTGATCAGCTGGTCACATCCCTCCAATACCACAGCGACACACCTACAATGACGGCCTATCGTCTCGCTGCTGTCTCTTCTGTTTTTTTGGGGGGACAAGATTCTCTCTGCCTTTAATGCTGCTGTTACACGCACCTCCTACCCATCGCCTCGCTTTGCAGATACTTCAGCGTCCTCAGTCTACCAGATCTCAGCAGAATCATCAGCCACCAGCAGTGTCTGGAGCCCCATGTGCAACAAAAGTAACAAAACCTTCTATGTTACATTCATTCAGGAACATTCATTTTGTGTTGTTTTTTTGCTCTCCCTGTGGACTAGAAAATGGTAATGCCAGAGTCCCTTAAAGAAAACCCCTCTTCATCCTGCAGCACGGTCTGACAGTCTGCTGTGCACAGTCCTGGTGCTGGTTCTCCCGTACCTCCCTTGCTCTGTGCGGGCCCAGCAATGCGGCCTGGGATCTGCTCCTGTCCCGGAGGAGGAAATGCATTCGCTTTTCTGGCGAGCACGCATGATTTCTTCTGATTTCACCAGAATACGACCCCACTGATGACAAGCATGTAGAATAACGACATCAAAATAGACAATTTTCTCACTGATGATCTTGTTCATTTATGCAGGTTATATATGAAACACACACAACAGATGGGTTGCACAGTAAAACATCCCCTTTAGTCTTGACATTCTTTCAAAGCCTCTTCTACTAATTTTTAAAGGCACAAGTATTTACCACATATTTTAACAGTGTGGGAGATTAATGTTTTCACTCACAGAAACTGGGATAGCAGCCAAAACGCCACATCATAATACTTGAGTGTGTATTAAAAGCAGATGGAATGCAAGGAAGCAGGTGTCATTCACTTTGCAGACCACGACAGGTTTTGTCTTTTCTTTTATTGAGTCATCTGTCAAATACAATTTGACAAGTGCTCAACTTTCACTCATCGGGGTTCGATGAGGATTTGGTTTGGCCTTTATTAACAGAATAAAGGTACTACTCAAGTATTTGGGCCCAGCATTACCACCTGGGCCAGCAGCAGCACGGTGCGGGGCATTAACTGCAGGTCAAAGGCTGTCAGCAAAGCCGGATCTGTCGTTGCTGTTGGAGTTTCTGGTGAAAATGCATGATCATTTCACCAGAATCAGACCCGACAAGCATGAAGAATAACAATATATAGAATCTTCTTGCTGATGGTCTCGTTTACTCATTAAGGTCATATAGAGGCTTCAGTGTTACATTAGACTGTTTCATAATCAGTTAAAAGTGCCTCACAATAACTTTAAGTATCTCCCTTAACTCATTGACTTTCCACCACTAGCCTACAGGTACTTGTGAGAGCGCACCACACTTGTAAGATTAGCTCGACCCTTACATACACACATAACCTTTACCATGACTCCTCAATAGGAGCATTGTGAGCAGCTAGAATTCTCCCCAAAGTGTTCTTACATAACTATCTCTCCAGGCCAGAATCCCACAAAAATTGGGATAAAAAAAATAGAGGATAAATTGCCCCTTGAGATGCTTTAAAAGAACCCAAGGGGGTTCTCGGGCATGTGGGGGCACATGCCAGAAACCATCTCAGCACTTTCATTGTCATCTTAATAAATGACTCACCCAAGAGTTATTATACCTGCACATGTTTCTGATCACTGCCTGTAGGCAAGGCTTGTTTTTTGTGTGCTTTGTTTTTTACCATTGCCAGCAGAAAACCAATAAATGGTTCTGATTCTGAGAAAGCAGGTTCAAACAAGGCATTGGCATATGCCAAGTATGAAACCAGTCAGATTTGACTCCAGTCCACACAAAAAAAGAAAGCAACTCTTTAATAAGGGTTCCAAGTGGATTACCTCTTGTCAGAGCCTGTCTTCGTGCAAAGGCTCCTGCAGTGCACAGCATTAGCAGTGACTAGTAGAATGTATAAATCTATCTTTAACAGTCTTCTGCAGTTTTCTAATCAAACAGATCGTGCAGAATAGCCTGAGAGTGTAGTGTTTGTGCATGTTTGCATGGGTGTGTGTGTGCATGGGTGTGGGAATAGGCCGTTGAGGCATAAATCAGAAATAAGAGATTCCAAACCACTAGAACGTGTCGTAAAAGTACAGCAGCTCAAACAGGTTGTGAGGAGACGAAATCTACAACTGGGAGTTCAAAGCCAACGGCAACTCCTCTTCCACAAAAAGTAACTCGCTGTCTTACATCGAATATCTAACAATTGATTTCCAACTGATCTGATTTCACTCTAATGATGGACCTCAGGATGGGTAAAAAAAGTCAAAAAAAATATGAACCTTTTGCGCGATCTCACAAAAAATGTCAGGTTAAAAAATAAAAGTGACTGTACGCCTGGTTTAGTTCAGCGCCATGGAAACCACCACAACAACGGTGTGCACACACCTGTGGGTGGGTCTATTTTCAGATTGGCCTCAAATGTAAAGACATTATAAACAGTGCAACTAAATATTTGCTGTCAACATGTCACAAATGCTGATTAAAAATACAATATAATATGAAATATTTGATTTCATTTGTGTGGGGCCAAAAGTGGAGTCAGTGAGCCTAAATCTGTGCTTTCCTTCATTCAAAATCAATATAACCATAGAAACCTCCACACACATCAGACTGGTCGGTTATAATTTGATTTTCTGCTTTTTTAGGAAGGGGCCGTCGTCTTGCTTATTTCGGCAAAAGTAGACTGAAACATATTGCAGTACCATTTCTATTGTGCAACATCAATTACTAAACTATGCGACCATGTACAAGCCAAGTTACTTTGGGGTTATTTTGAGTGGAGGTGTGTGTTCATGTCATGATGCTCTGAACCGTCGAGACATGAGTTGAAGCTTTCCCTTTGATCAGCTGTGAAACTTGGCTCAGCTGTTTCAGGGCTATGGGACCACTGATGTGATTTAATAATGACAACACCCCTGATTTATAATCACCTTCACCCAGCACTTAAGGTGCATCTTTTATTTATTTGAGCAGAAAAGCAACTTGGTTAAGGATTTAAAAAAGAGTAAATAGGAAAAAATAACGTTGTGACATAACGTAACAATCGCAACAACTATTGAACTTTCTTTTAGTGAACTTAGTACCGACTAGTAGTGCGGGATCTCCGTTACGTGTTTGTAACAATAGTTACGTGTTTGTAACGTGTTTGTAAGACGTAACTAGCGTTAGTTTGTTTACATTAGCACATGTAGCTCATGCTGTGAGCATAGTCCGTGCTACCGACTAGTAGTGCTGGATCTCCGTCACGGTGCGTAATCGTAACTTTCTTTCAGTGAACTTAGTACTGACTAGTAGTCATTTATTTTACAGAGAGGATTCACACTGCCAGGGCCCAGTGGACAACATGCAGCTTCGCTGCAGCAGCCTCCCAGTCACCAGATCACCACCGCCGGCCACAACGCCAGCTGCTCTATCACATCCATCCACCATATAATACAAATTTGATTTGAAAACAAAAGTTGTAATGCTCTTTGGTAAATCCATTTCTAGCACCAAAACAGTTAAACCACATGAGTAAAGGTGTTTTCACAAGAGTTATGAAGAATTTCAAAACTCTGCTGAGATTTCTCTGCAATTTTTGATATACAACACATGAGTATTATCATATTATCATATCAAAAATGGAAAATCGAGAAAATGACCTCAGACTTCTGAGTGTTAAAAGAACAACTCTAGAGTTGAAGTGCCTTGTAGCTTCAGGAAAGGCACAGTCTTTGAAGTGAAAAGCTCTGCGATTCACACACCTGTACTTCCTGGTTGAAAGGGAGTCGAGTGCAGAAAGAAAAGACTGGACCCGTTGTTAAAGCAAATCAGGACCTTGTGACTAACTCCAAAACTGCGTCAGCAGCCAAAACAATGAGTGGCGGATGAGCTTTGTTTACTGTGAGGCATTAGTGGTGTTGGTTCCCAGGAAGAGGGATTGGAAGGAGGAGGAGACCTGCTCTGCATCCTTTCTAAGATCAACAACCAGTGGAGTTCAATTCATCATTCCTTGCAGATAAAACACATTAATTAAATCTGCACACAGCATTACCAGAGATCCAGTTATATAGGGCTTCAGTTATCACCTGAAGTGTCTTCATAATGTGTACATATCATTAAAGGCAGTTTTTTAATTAATGTGGGAAATTCTCTTCAGCAGCATTTGCATACACCAAAGTTTCCAATTTCATTTCTATCTATATTCTGAAGGTTGTCACTGAGAAGTTTGTTCATATATCATTCAAAACCTAATTTATACACAATTCTATTCCTAAAAACATGACACTTTTTTGTTTTATTTTATGGTTGTTGACAGTATTTTAAGATTTATGGAATTACATAAAGATATATCCAAAATTCGAATGTTGAACCTGCCTTATCCAATGTTCAGATATCTGCTCTGGAAATGTATACAAATTGGCAGATATTTAGTAAGATAATGCCTCATTTGCATATTTATACATAACATTGCAGAAGCCTTCTAATACAAAAAAAGATTTGTCTTAGTAAGTAATCATGGTGATATCTAGTAGTTAAAACCGTTATCCTATTCATATGTAATGTCTCACCTTAAATTAAAGTTACCAAAGACAGGAAATTAGGTGATAAATTAGATTAACTGACTGAATAGTTCAATATAATCTGACTAAAAAGGACTGAAGTTTCAACAGTTTTCATTGATGAAAAGCATGCTAAATTGTATACTTTTAAAATATCTATTTTATCCAAAAACGGGTAGTGCCATTTGTGGCTTCATTATGATTGAAGGCCAACAGGAAAGGGCTGCCCTTTAAATGAAAGTGACTGTGATGGCATGCAATTAATTGTTGGTTATGCGTAGTTAAACCTCCTGGCCTTTTTGAAATGTGTCAAGAGGCGGAATGAGTTGAACCAGCTATGATTGGAGGAGAAGAGAGAGTGAAAAATCAAATATGCCCTTTGCAGATAAACGTTGAGGGTGTGGTTTTACCTCGAGGTGGTTGACATTTGGTTCTGACAGGACTCTCCTTCTATAAATCGCCCAAGGCCTACTGTGAGATACAGTAAAGGTCAAAGTAAAACAGGATGGGCTGAGATTACATGTACAAAAGAGTGAAATGGTGGAATGGGGTTATAGTTCTGAGTTGGCTTGTCTCTGCAGCACACATACTTACCCCTTGCACACATTGGTCATACAATTTGATTGCGCAATGCAATAGCTACAATTTAAGTAATCAATACATAGTGAAATGTATCAACCTTCTGGTGAACATTCCTATTTGCTGAGAAACAAAAATATGTCCAGGATGCAGATGTTTACCAGGACAATTCCCACCGAGGTGATTAACCATGGGAAAAAAAGAAGAAATAATTACTATAAAGTACCTTGGGTGCAGAATGCAGAGTGAGTTCATGGTAGGTGTTGGCCAGGGTGGGGCGTATTTGGAATGGTGCTTAGTCTACATGCCACCTTGGTAAAAAAAAATAAAAAAATCCTTGTGTTGTTTGTGTTGTTGTCTCTAACGCAACCAATCAAGAAACCTTATGTGCAGCAACCTTTTCCTACACCTAACTTGTGGTTTTGTGGCTGAAATCTAACTTCCTGTGAATTCAGATGTTTTTTTAAAAGCCATGTAATGAGTGTATATTGACACGCAGTAGACAAATCCAAAACTGACCCTAGTAGGGGTGCATAGAGTATCCTAGTTTGAAGCTCAGATACACTCAACAAGCATTGCTATTTGTTATGGTGGGAGCGAGACTGCTTTGAAAAACTGCTGTATCTGTGCAAGCAGCTTTTTACAACCCATACCCATTACTGTTAGGCGAAGACCTTTAATTACGGCTGGAGCAAAGGAGGAAGTCAGGTGACATAGTGTAAAGAGCAACAAAGTCCAGAGAGGAAGTACATGGGCAGGTCACATACTTAACTTACTTAAAAACACACATCACACAAACTTAAATGCAAGCTGTGATGTATGCAGGAAATCAGCTTAAAGTCTACTACTTACTGACCTCTATTTCTATAGGCCCTATTTTTGGGGCACCCAAAATATAATGCAGCTTGCTGCAGCAGGATTGTACATTTGCCGTATGATTCTTCTGATAATAATGTAAACAGATGAAACAAATGGATGTCATTTGTGTTTTTGCTGTTCAAGTTCAACACTTTGGCTTGCAGCCTCTTACATAATGTTTGTTGACTGTGCCATAGCAGGGCACCAAACTCCACTTAATGTGTCACAATAAAGCCAGGGGCATCTTTGTATTTCAAGTTGCACACAACGCACATAAAGCTGCATTTGTACTTCTACGGATATGGATATGACGAACAATTTGTGTCCACACATTTCAAGAAAAGGCGCTTCAATGAAGTTAACGAGTGTGCTTTACTGAAACAAATTTGTCGCTAGCCCCATCCAACCTCATTCATCCAAACTGTACTATACATACTGTACCTTCTGAGAATGTCACATAAATTGCCTTCAGCGTTTTTATGGAGTGACACAGTGACAGCTTTGAAAAACCAATAAACAGTTATGACACACTGATGAAAGTCATCGGAGAGTTACAGAGAACACTGAAAATGGCTGCTTACTGATACTGACACATTACTGAAATGACCTGTGCCAGGTATCGCAGTGTAAATCCACTGTGATGAGATCCACCGGGATGGGTGAGACCCAGCCTGCCAGAGCCGTTTGATTGTGCCGGTGCCAATGAGGAGTTGCCTCATGCTCTGAGAGCGAGCAGGTATACAGAGAGTGATCCCCCTCTCTAATGCATCCCTGGGGTACATTAAAATGAATAATTTAATGAAGCATCTGCATTTGTATTTGTGTGTGGGTTCATTTTAAATTCCATACAGTGTCAAGGCATGTGATTTATGATGTGGAACATACTTTTCAAAATGCCTGAGGTGGTTTGTAGTTATATAAGCTTTTAAGGCGTGGTGCTGACCGAGCAAGTTTGTCGAGCAAGTTTGCAGCATTACTTTGTAAGAGTGTGTGGGTCCATGCCGTAAATCTGTTGTTTCTGCATCTTCAGCATCTTTTCTGCATTGCATGAACAATCTAAGACATTCTCTGACTTTTAAAAAAAATTTAGATTGTGTTATTGATGCTCATCATTCCCATGCTGCTCTTCATTTCCAAGAGGGCACGTGCTGTCAAGTATTCAGTGTGCCCAGTAACCTAGCATTATGTGGACCAACCCATTCTCACTCCCTGTATTGTCAAATTCCAACGCACAAGACACCTTTGGTGTTTGTAGGAGATTCACCAGGCTTTCAACTAACTCCAATGTAAAGCCATCTTCATTATTATTCGACGGTCAGAGCAACTCACGTATAAAGAGAGAAAAGGCCGACCGATTGAAGAAGGTCAAGGTGAATGGGCAGGTCAAACAATACAGACATTCCCTCAGGAAACCACTGTTCATGTCCCATGTGAAACCAATTCCATATATTGCCGTATTTTAACAGTTTTGTTACGTAAAAAGCATACTTAACTGACCCCCACGTACTTAAGTGTATTTATTTGACGTAACAAACGTACATATTGTAACCCAGACCACAATCTTTCCTTAAATCTAACCAAGTACTTGTGTTGCCTTGTGTTAACCTAAAAACTAAGTACGACACACTTTGCATGTATTGAGTTTTCTGTGATGATGGAAGTTTTTTTTTAATAAACTACTATGACTGCATGGTACACTATGCATGTATTGAAATCAAACTGTAAGTTTTTGTGAACCTGGAAGTTTATTTTAAAAAGCCATATGTTAGTTTCATGTTGAGATCAAAAGACACTATGCATGTAATAAGTACAAACTTTACATTAACTGTGTTAATGGAAGTTTCTTTTGAAAAGACACGATGCATGCACTGGGTGCAAACTGTACGTTTCCTGTAAACGTGGCAATTTATTTTGAAAAGAGACTTTGCATCTAATGACTGCTTAGTACTCTATGCATGTAATGACATTACATTACATTACATTTCATTTAGCTGACGCTTTTATCCAAAGCGACTTACAATAAGTGCATTCTACCGTTTACAACAAGAATCAGAACAAGAATCACGAAGGTACAATTTCGACAAAAAGTTCAACTACAAAGTGCTATCAGTAAGAGCCATTTCAGTGCTACTAAAGTGCTACTTCCTTTATTCAAGGTATAGTCGGAAAAGATGTGTTTTTAGTTTGCGACGGAAGATGTAGAGACTTTCTGCTGTTCTGATGTCAATGGGGAGCTCATTCCACCATCGAGGAGCCAGGACAGAGAACAGTCGAGACTTTGTTGAGTGTTTAGCTCGCAGTGACGGAGCTACAAGCCGATTGGCAGAAGCCGAGCGGAGCGCACGAGTTGGGGTGTAAGGTTTTACCATGTCCTGGATGTAGACTGGACCAGATCTGTTCGTTGCACGGTACGCCAGTACCAATGTTTTGAAGCGGATGCGGGCGGCCACCGGTAACCAGTGAAGGTCGCGGAGGAGCGGAGTAGTGTGGGTGAATTTCGGGAGGTTAAAGACCAGTCGAGCTGCTGCATTCTGGATGAGCTGCAACGGTCGGATGGCACCAGCAGTTAGACCCGCCAGGAGGGAGTTACAGTAGTCTAGACGCGAGATGACCAGAGCCTGGACGAGAACCTGTGCCGCCTTCTGGGTGAGAAGTGGACGTATTCTCCTGATGTTGTGCAGCATGAATCTACAGGAACGAGTTGTTGCGGTAATGTTGGCAGTCAGGGAGAGTTGACTGTCAAGGGTCACACCGAGGTTCCTGGCAGTCGGGGTCGGGGCCAAGACTGAGTTGTTGAAAGTAATCGTCAGGTTGTGAGTGAGGGAGACTTTTCCTGGAAGGAAAAGTAATTCCGTCTTGTCAGGGTTAATTTTCAGGTGGTGTGCGGACATCCATTGTGAAATGTCAGTCAGACAAGCAGAGATTCGTGCTGCTATCTGTGTTTCCGATTGTGGAAACGAGAGGATCAGTTGGGTGTCATCAGCATAGCTATGGTAGGAAAAGCAATGCGAGCGAATGACGGAGCCAAGAGAGTTGGTGTACAGGGAGAAGAGGAGAGGACCGAGGACCGAGCCTTGAGGGACCCCAGTAGTGAGAGGACAAGGTTCAGACACAGATCCTCTCCAGGTTACCCGGTAGGTGCGATCACTGAGGTAGGATGAGAGGAGGGAGAGCGCAGTGCCTGAGATACCCAGGTCCTTGAGGGAGGAGATGAGGATCTGGTGGTTCACTGTGTCAAAGGCAGCAGAAAGGTCCAGAAGGATAAGGACAGAGGAGAGAGAGGCTTCTCTCGCAGTGTGAAGCTGCTCTGAGACAGCAAGGAGGGCAGTCTCTGTTGAGTGGCCTGCCTTGAATCCAGACTGGTGAGGGTCCAGAAGGTTGTTCTGGTGGAGGAAGGAGGAGACTTGGTTGAAGATAGCTCGCTCCAGGGTTTTGGAAAGAAAGGGAAGGAGAGAGACAGGTCTGTAGTTGTTGACTTCTGACGGGTCGAGAGTGGGTTTCTTCAGGAGAGGGTTAACTCTTGCCTCCTTCAGAGAGTTAGGGAAACAACCAGTTGAGAGGGAGGTGTTAATAAGATGGGTGAGAAAGGGAAGAAGGTCAGGAGCAATAGACTGGAGGATGTGAGATGGGATGGGGTCAAGGGGGCAGGTGGTTGGGCGGGCAGAGGATACCAAGGTAAGAACTTGGTTGGGGGACAGAGGGGTGAAAGAGGAAAGTGAAGGGGAGGCGGATAATGTTAATGGAGATGTAGTTATGGGCGGGGGATCAGTGAATGAGGAGCGTATGTCATCTATCTTTTTAGTAAAGTAGTCGACAAAGTGGTTCGGTAGAAGGGTGGAGGGAGGAGGAGGACAGGGGGGGTCAAGGAGGTTGGAAAAAATGGAGAAGAGTTTTTTGGGGTTAGAGAAAGAAGATTCAATTCTGGATTGGTAGAACAGGCTTTTGGCTGCAGAGATAGAGGCAGAGAAGGAGGCGAGAAGAGAGTGATAGGCGTGCAGGTCGTCTGCGTGTTTGGATTTTCGCCATTTCCTTTCCGATGCTCGCAAAGTGGCTCTCTGGGCACGGACCGGGTCTGACAACCACGGAGCCGGAGAGGAATTGCGAATCTTACGTGTCGTAAGAGGACAGAGAGGATAATGAGAGCAAACTGACACGACAAATGCTAGACGGGTACCTAGAACGCCATAGTTGGAAGCGTGATTCTGATCAAGAGTTGCCTTTTGACGAGTTGGGAGTGAAGGTGTGTTGCATGCAGCTCTGTGCAGCTTGTTGCAGGGCCTGAGCATTGGTCATCCTGGCTCCGGCAGTCTGTGTCGTTGTGTCCTTGAGCAAGACACTTAACCCTAATTGCTCACCGTTGCTGTGTCTACGGTCTACTGTATATCATGTAAGTCGCTTTGGATAAAAGCGTCAGCTAAATGAAATGTAATGTCTGTTGTTCTGTTCAGCAATTTGTGGAGGCTAAATGTACATGTTTCCCAAAGCATTGCTCCTGTAGATTTTGGTACGCCTCGAGTCTTGTAACAACAAGATACCAGGCATCGTAGTCATTGGCACGATGTCAAAGACTTATGGAAGCTATATTTGTTGAAGCATTTATTTTTCTTGGTTAAAATTGAGAGGTTTTCAACTCTTCAGTCGAATGATATGACCTGAAATAACAAAGCCACATTTACCTTGGTAACAATTAATACAAACATTTTAAAACTGAAATACACCTGCACATTTACATTTTACTAAACAATGGACAAAATAAACATGTATTATGTTGCAAAGCAATATTTATGTTCCAAAATTAGTACTGAGGAACACTTTTAAAGGGCCAGGATGTTGAATTTAGTGGCATTTAGTTGGAACCAACTGAAGCTTCTCCAGTGTTCCAAGCGTGTAGGAGAACTACCCTGGCCGAAGACCTGAATGGCCTTATCTGTTCTGGGGCTACTGATGAAACGTGGTGGTGTGACACGCCGGAAGAGAACCCGCTCCCGATATGAAGCTAATCTGGCTTATTTTCAGGTCATTATAGTGATCAAAGTTGTCGTGATCAAATAATAGTAATTAGTAATAAAGCGTTACTTTTCACAATGTTCATTTTGGGTCTTTTCATATATGACAAAGTAATACTTTTTTTTTTTAATATGGATAGTTTAATTGTTTTAACTTTACTCCCATTATACTTTGACTCGTGCTAACCAGTCTTACATACTATATCTATTCAATGATAGCTCAAACAAGAGAGTAAAGGTAAAATAGGCTCCACTTTACATCTCTTGGGACAATCAAAGTGTTAGATTTCAGCAACACTATTAAAGCATCTGTTATGTCATTCCATCAGTCGGATGTTTGAGTGTATGGAGAGAAACATTTCAACAAATGTGAGCATTCCAGACTGCTTACCTGACCTGCTCTAACCTTTCAGAAAGGACTGGAGTCTTGTTACATGACCTTACTGGTCTAGGGATGAGCTGTTGGTGACTTCACCGTCACTGCAGTCAGACACAGTCAGTATACAGACATTAAATGGGACGGATTGCAGCAGTGCTTGCAGATGTCATGTGGTTACATTATTTTGTCTACCTACCTGTCTGCATTCAGGGTGCAGGTATTGTTACCAGGGTGTGGTTCTTCTTTCCCAGCTCTCAGAAACAGACACTGCTTTGATGCGTGAGCACACGCACAGACCTACCCTGTTTTTGCTTGTCAATGAAGGCGCAGAGAAATATGCAAGGCTCTTGTTCCGCGCTGCCATCTTCAAGTTGAAGCTTTGAAACTCACTGTGCCAGTTTGCCCTCTGGCTTGCGGTACTGGGTGTGGTTGCAAAAGATTACAACTGCAGAAAGGTGTATCCAAATGACTGGTGCATTGTCAGAATGCTTTTTGTGCCCTATTCGGGCCCGTAGAAGAAGAAGAAGAAGAAGAAGAAGTGACAGCAAGGTCATGGGTTACAGATGCTGCTACTCTCATTTGATGGGTAGCTGCAGCTCTGCACGTTGCTTTTTTAAATAAAACAACTATGAACAAAAAATTAGTGTTGAGCCTAATTTTGAGGGTAGTTGCACCAACCTCAGATGTTCAGGAGCTTTTTTTTATACCTAGTCCCCCTTGCAATGCAAATACATTGGGACACGTTTAGATAAAACAAGGTGATTATATTGATAATTGGGTCACAATTAGGTTCTGTGCAGTCAATGATAGTCTTATAACCCATATGCTCGGTAGATGCTTGGTCTCTCCCCTGGTAATGCTCTCTACCAGACCTATACTGCATGCATTTTCACTTTTTGCTTGTTTCTGGGATTGTTTTCCTTCAGTTTGGAACTTCAGCGAGTGGAATTAATGTTCAGTTGGGTTCAGATGAATCAACAAATATGGACAATGTCCATTCAAAAACCCGGTCATTAAAATTGGTTAATAAGCGTTGTGAGTCTTACAGATGGGGCAACATTGCATTCATGGTAGTTAACCTTCCTAATTCTTCTGAAGGTGTGGCAACCATCATAATCTCCCCTTTATACAGTGGAGAGAATTCACCCTCTGGCTAAATGGACTCAGTCCACCAACACTCCCTTGTAGTGGCTTTTGTAGAGCAAGGTTATTTAGTAGGCTGTGTGTGTTTGTGTGTGTGTGTGTGTGTGTGCATGTGTGTGTGTGTGTGTGCGAAAGAGGGCGTTGTAGAACTGAGTAGCCAGCACCACGCCTAATCATAGAATGTAACTGTAGCACGGACTATCAAAACCTCAGCTTCAAAGCATGGAGGAAGAATCACGTCTCTTGACTCACACAGTCTGTGCAGACCAAATTGGGTGCGCAGAGCTGAAGCACATGTATCTTTGGAATTTGCATTTGTGTTGCTAGACTTCGGTGGTTTGGAGAATGACCCAAAAAAATTAAATTAACTTTTCAAATAACATATGCATTGACGTTGACACTTTTTGCAGACTAAAAGATGTGTATGCAGTCTTACAACTTGTTGTACTCATAGGCAGCTGCTGTAAACCATTTCCTAGAGGAAGTCTCCTCTAGGACAGATAAACAAACTGATCTTCATAACATCTCGCCTACAGAAAAAAAATCAACCAAGACCAATCAAGGGACAATGGTACTATATAAATGAACAATTGAACCAATGCTAAGTCCCCAACACAGACTGGCTAGTCATAGCATAGCATTGGCTAACTTCAACAAGGGTGCCTCATGCAGTTGTTTCAGATGTTCTTCATGCTCAAGCTGGTTCAGTGGATTTGGAGCTATAGTCATGGTTAAACGTTATTGTGGTACTCGTTAGCTAAAGTGGTTAGAAGGAGATATGTTTCTGAAACTTTCGTTAATATGTAAAAACCTGTGGAGCTAACATGATCAGAGTATGTTAGCACATCATAAACTAGCCTGAGCGCTTCTTTACTACACTAGCTACTGAAGGTATACTGAGTATGTAGTACACATGCTGCATTTGCTTTTGAATGATTATAACAGTAAATGAAGACCTACCCAGCTTTACAGGAACAGTTGATCTATAAACTTTAGCTTCTATCTTTATCTTTTTAACGTGATGTTACTGCTGAATCAGTTTGAAATCGCTTGTCTTGAGTGTTTTGCTTAGGTTTTTTTGCAGAATTGCACCAACTCTAAACACATATACAGTACTGTGCAAAGGTTTTAGGCAGGTGTGAAAAAATGCTGTAAACTAAGAATGCTTTCAAAAATAGAAGTGCTAACAGTTTAATTTCATCAATTGATTTAGATTTTTCTTTTGTTCGCTCACTTTGCATTTTGTTAATTGTTGAAAATAAACTGTTAGCACTTCTATTTTTGAAAGCATTCTTAGTTTACAGCCTTTTTTCACACCTGCCTAAAACTTTTGCACAGTACTGTACATCTGACTGCTAGCAGTTCCCCCTGCTTAGACCTCTGACCAATGTAAATCAAGTGCAAACTTCAGTCTTAATTTGTATTCACCTCTTCTTTTGGGGTCACTAAAAAATAGATATTAATTGTAGATTAAATTGAAATATTTGTTAGCAAAGCTATTTCGCCAGTCAGTTTATATGTTCTGTTTATTCAGCCATTCACAGTCAGCTGTGAACTAAACCTGGTCACACCCACACGATTACATCATCAATGCACCCTAACAGAGCCGTAACCAGTAGATAACAACTACAGTGGTACAAACTGGCAATTGCAAAAACAAACTGGATATTGCAAGGTCTAATAAACTGCAGATAATTTGGGCATCAAAAAACAAAACAGTCAACACCATATCTACAAGATCAAATGCAACATCCTTCTCAGTCCAACAGGCCTCACTGCTTAGCAATAGATTATTCAGGTGCCCTGTCTCCTCAGGACTTCACCTTCTTTTCATGTTTCTCCACACAGGTGGAGGTTCATTGTTGGTGGCCCTTAATAATGCACCTTCTATTCTTCTGTTTTGGCAATATGTATTTAACTAGTACTATACAATACAACAATACAACGGCAACCTTTTCAACAGATTATTGGTGTAAAACAAAGTCACAAAAAAGAAAATGAAAAGTAAATTGGGTCATTACTAAGACATGACATTGTGTTCTGGAATTTATTTCAATGGGTTTGACTCATCTAACTTGACCACAGAGGAGTGCCAGATACAGTGTCAGAATCAAATTACAACCCTCTGTGATACAAGCACTATCCTAATTGGCATGAAGAGAGAGTCTTCTCAGCAGTTCCCCTTGCCAAGTTTCAGTGAAGTTAACGCCCATGTCAAGGCTGGTTCTCACAGAGAAAATGAGCTCGTAAACATTCCACCACATGCACTGACTAGAAAGCCTGACATTTCACCTGTCATATCATGTGAGATCAAATACAATCCTGTAGCAGATTTGTGGGCGCTACTGCCTGTAAGGAAAGGTTAATAAGCTTACAGTTCATAATCCGATGTATTTTGAGGGTATGTTTATTGTCTTCACTACAGTGTAGCAACTGCAGCTATACAACCAGCTAAACTCTTCTTTGCAAATGACGAGTTGAGTCGTAGTAAGTTGTTTACTGTGGCTCTTTATATCATGTCACACACAGGAGAAGAGTGAAAACTGTAACAAACACAAATACAACATTGTTTAATCCTAATGTAAACGTATGCAACAAAACGTTTTTAATTACAGTCATCAAACCTCCTTTTACTGTAAATATGCATCTTAACATTTACCTTCTAATTTTATACAATGAAATTTACTTACGACATTGCCTCAACAGCATCTACGATCTGGATTGCAATGGATGACGAAAGCATGTTGGTTGATTCTCCCATCTTTCTCTAACCACTAACAGGAAACTAACACTCGGAACTCCTAAGGCATAAACCATTTCAAAATAAAAGCTCGTACAAAATAAAAGCCTAATGCCGAAAAGGCAACACACTCCCCGCCTGACCTCAGTGAGGTCACTAGTACATTAGTCCTTAACTAAAAGCAAAACAACTTCTGAGACTGGCCTGAGGAAAGTCTTTGAAGATCCCTGAACTGCGGTCCGTAGTTCCACTTTCCTCACTCTTCCGTCTTCTCCAGGAAAAGTCTTTGTGATTATAGCCGTTGGCCAGTGGTTACGGGCTATCTGAGTGTCTTTAAGAAGGACAATGTCCCCCTCCTGAAGGTTTTGGTAGGACTTGTGCCATTTCCTCCTGCAAAGCAAGGTGGGCAAGTACTCACGACTCCAACGCTTCCAGAATCTGTTGGCCAGCGATTGAACTTGTCTCCACTGCTTGGTCAAGAGGTCCTTGTCTGTGAAATCCCCAGGTGGGGGAGGGATTCCCCCTTTCTGAGTTAGGAGCATTGCTGGCGACAAGATGAATGGATCCTCGGGGTCGTTTGAAACTGGGGTTAGTGGCCTCGCATTCAAGATTGCTGTGACTTCTGCCATTAATGTACACAGGGCATCGTGAGTTAAGCGAGTGTACTGTTCGAGAAGCATTGAATCCAGAATTCTTCGGGCCAAACCGATCATGCGTTCCCAGGAGCCCCCCATGTGCGAGGCGTGTGGAGGGTTGA
Source organism: Cottus gobio (assembly GCA_023566465.1). Classification (NCBI taxonomy): domain Eukaryota; kingdom Metazoa; phylum Chordata; class Actinopteri; order Perciformes; family Cottidae; genus Cottus; species Cottus gobio. The sequence continues at coordinate 24,884,971 of CM042215.1, forward strand.
ACTCCCAAGAGCACCCTTCTTGGTTAAGATACGTCTGCACAGTTATATCTGGTTGGTCTGTGCTCATTCCAAGTTCTTTACAGGCCCCTACAAAGTTTGTGCCGCGATCTGATCGCAGTTGTTTGGCTGGTCCTCTTATTGCAAAGAAACGCCTTAAAGCATTGATGCAGCCTGATGTGTCCATTGAGTCGATTACCTCGACGTGGACAGCCCTGGAGCTCATGCAGCAGAACATTATGGCCCACCGCTTGCTCTCAGCTTGTCCCCCTCTTGTCCGTCTGGTGCAGATGACCCAGGGTCCGAAGACGTCCAAACCCACGTATGTAAAGGGAGGACAGGTCTTAAGGCGTTCTGGAGGTACGTCTGCCATGCGTTGTTGTTGGAATTTACCTCTAAGCCTACGACAGGTTACACATTTGTATAGAATCGAATTGATGATCCTTTTCCCGCCCAAGAGCCAAAGTCCTGCTGCTCTGACGGCACCTTCCGTCAGGTGGCGACCTTGATGTTTGACCTCAGCGTGGTGATGTCTGGCGAGTAGCAAGGAAATATGGCTGTCTTTGGGGATGATAACCGGGTTCTTTTCTCCAATGTTCAGGTCAGCATTCTTCAGCCGGCCTCCAAGGCAGATGAGATCGTTCTGCATCATTGGGCTAAGCCGATAAAGGCTGCTATTCAAAGGGACTGGCTTGGATGTCTCCAAAGCTTCAAATTCTTTTTTGAATGCTTCCTTCTGAACAGCTCTGATGATGACCTCCTTTGCTTGACATAGTTCATCTGGAGTGCGAGACAGGTCACACTTATGCCATCCCTTACATTTGTCATTCCAGTTGGATGGTTTTTGACACCTTGCGATATGTATTAGGAGTGCAATGGCTCGAACGAGGGTCTTGAAGCTGGAGAACCTTTGAAAGCGTTCTGAGCTGAGTCCTTTCTCTTTGAGCTTGGTGGCATAGCTCCTTACCTCTGGACGAATCTCTACATCTATATCTGGTTTGATGAGATTGAACGTCTTGACTGGTTCTGGTTCGTTGGAAGTTTTATAGAGGAAGTTAGGCCCTGTAAACCACGTTGTTTCTGGCAGGCGTGAAGCAAGAAGTGACCGCGATGCATGGTCAGCAGGATTTTCCTCTGTGTGCACATAGTGCCATTGTTCAGGTTTTGTGGATTGCCGAATACGCTGAACTCTATTATGCACGTAGACATGGAAACGTTTGCTTTCGTTGTAGATATATCCAAGAACAACCTTGCTGTCGCTGTAGAACTTGGTTGAATCCAGCTTAACATCCAGTTCATCATAAATTAGCTCTGCCAATTCCACGGCCAAGACGGCTGCACATAGCTCGAGTCTTGGGATGGTTGGTTCGGACTGAGGTGCCAGTTTTGACTTTCCCATAACAAATCCAATTTGAATTTGTTCGTCTTCTTGTATGGCCTTCAAGTATGCCACAGCACCGATGGCTTTAGTGGACGCATCAGAGAACACGCAGAGCTCAGTTTTCACCGCTTTAGCTAGAGAGGCTGCTGTGTATGGCCTTGGTATGTGAAGGAGCTTGAGGTCCTGGATGTGAGTCTCTCCAGGCCTCCCACTTTCTCAATTTGTCTGCAGGTAGCGGCGTATCCCAATCAGAAAGCTCGACTGTGAGTTGCCTGAGGAGGGCTCTTCCTTGGATAGTGACCGGGGCCACGAACCCAAAGGGGTCAAAAACACTGTTTACCGTGGAGAGGACTCCACAGCGAGTAAATGGCTTCACGTCGGTTGAAGCAGAGAAGGTGAACGTGTCTTTGGTTACCTCCCATAGGAGACCCAGGCTCCGTTGAGTTTGTGCAGCTTCTCCGCTGAGGTCTACATCTTTGGAGGCCGCTGTACAGTCTTCTGGTGGGAAAGCTTGCAAGACTTCTTTACTATTTGAGGCAAACTTGTGAAGACGGAGGTTAGACTCGGCGAGTGAAGTCTGAGTTCGGCGTAGTAAGTCGATGGCTTCCGCATCCGTTGGCATAGAACAAAGGCCGTCGTCGACGTAGAAGTGACGTTTAACAAAGTTGACTGTGTCTTCCCCATGCTCTTGGGAACCCTCTCTGATAGCTCTTCTAAGCCCGTAAATGGCTATGGCAGGAGACGGGCTGTTGCCGAAAACATGAACCTTCATTCTGAAGTCTATGACGTCTTTGGTCACATCGTTGTCCTTATACCACAGGAATCTGAGGTAGTTCCTGTGATCTTCTCGTACCACGAAGCAGTGAAACATCTGCTGTATGTCCGCTAGGACGGCAACCTTTTCCTTCCGAAACCGCAACAGAACTCCTAGGAGTGAGTTGTTCAGGTCTGGGCCTGTGAGGAGCACATCATTGAGAGAAACCTCTGCATGTTTAGCGCTTGAGTCGAACACCACCCTGATTTGACCTGGCTTTTGTGGATGGAACACACCAAAAGTTGGCAGGTACCAACATTCTTCGTCTTCTGCTAGCGGTGGTGCGACCTCGGCGTGGTCGTTCTCCAATATTTTTCCCATGAAGGCTGCAAACTGCTGTTGCGTATCTGGCTTCCTACTCAGGCTTCGTTGGAGTGATGCAAAGCGCTGCGCTGCTTGTTCCCGGTTGTTAGGTAAGTATTGTCTTGGTTGTCGGAATGGGAGCGGAGCTACCCAACTTTGTGACTCATCCCTGAAGACTTCTTCGTCCATAAGCTTCAAGAAGACTTTGTCTTCAAATGAGGATGCCAACCTGTTGTCGATTTCCATGTGATTGAAAACAGTTTGTCCCAACACCTCTCCTGTAACCTTACTGGAGATGTGTCTTGTCTCCCTGCTACGAGGAACTGTTTCTTTGACTTGTAGGAAACTGGTGCAAGGTCGAAGGAGCGATGGGCGGCCATTGTCGAGCACAGCTGTCTTGAAGGTGCTGACTGTAGGCTTGTGTGCGTTCCCCAAACAGACTTCTCCGACTAGTACCCAGCCAAGATCTAGGCGTTGGGCAAATGGGGCATTGTGTGGACCATTGATTTGTTCCCGTACCTTGTGAACTCTAATGATATCTCTGCCGAGTAACAGGAGGATCTCCGCTGTAGGGTCAACTTCTGGAATGTGTTCCGCTACCTTGCGAAGGTGAGGGTGACATAGAGCCGCGTTTGGCGTTGGGATTTCTGACCGATTGTCAAGAATGTCATTGCACTCAATGAGGGTTGGTAGAGGGATTGTGACCCTGCTGTCGAGTGACTCCACCACAAACTCTTCAGCCCTACGTCCAGATGTTTCCGTTGTGCCGGAACACGTCCTCAAAAAATAGGAATATGGTTCGCACTTGATGTCGAAAAGTTCGAAGAAGGTAGACCTTGCTAACGATCGATTACTTTGGTCGTCCAATATGGCGTAGGCCTTGATGGCTTTGTCTGGTTGACGTTTGTGGTATACCTTCACTAAGCAAATCTTGGAACATGACCTGCCGACTTGTCCTGCTCCACAAACTTCGGTACAGCTTGCGCTGACGACTGCTTTGGTGTCACTGCTCTCTTCTCCCTCCCCGCTGTTGTGTGGTGGGGTTGAGGGAGCTCTGCCTTGAAGTGCAGGACCCGGATGCATAGCAGCGTCGTGGTAGGTGCTATCGCACTCTGTACACTTAACTGTAGTTGGACAGTCCTTTGCTAAGTGAGTAGTTGAACCGCAGCATTTGAAGCAGATTCCCTTTGCCTTGAGAAAGTTTTTTCTTTCCTCTAGGTGTTTGGCTCTGAAGGCTTTGCATCGCCTAAGTGGGTGAGGTTTAGCATGTATTGGACAGGTTTGGTTTGGATCACTGGTACCTTTTAGATTGTTTGAGTGAGTGTGAGTGTTGAGACGATATCTGTCTTGTGAACCGAAATAGGGGTTTGGTTGCTTTTAAAGGAGGGCCTTTCAGGCTTTGCAGGTAAGCCGCTAGTGCTTTGAAGAGCGAAGCTAGGGTCATTCCTTTTCCGTGCCTCGTAGTGTATAAAACTTGCAAAGAACTCGAATGGAGGAAATCGTCCGTTATTTTCATCTTTGTGCTTTGAACCGGCGGATACCCACTTTTCTTGAAGACCATAAGGCAGTTTTGCGACTATGGGTTCGATCCCTCTTGCAGTGTCCAGGTAAGACAGGCCTGGGAGGTAGCCATCCTCTTTGGCTCCCTGCACCTCCATTAACAGGTCGGCTAGTTCGCGTAGCTTTATGTGTTCTTTTCCTGAAAGTCTTGGAAAATGATCGAGCCGGTTGAAAAGTGACCTTTCGATAACTTCAGGTGCTGCATAACATTCCTGGAGACGTTCCCAGGCTCTCCTGAGTGCTACGACAGGATTCGTCGCGTGCACTGAACGGAGACGTTTGACTTGGTCGCTGGATTCTCTACCGAGCCACTTAGTCATTAAGTCTAGCTCTTCTGTGGCTGTGAGGCCTAGCCCTTGAGTGGCGTTTATGTATGATGAATACCAAGCTCGATAGTTTTCTGGATTATCATCGAATTTATATAAACTTGAACTCACCAGGTCGCGACGAGCTAAGAATTGCGCTAGATTTTCAGCTGTGGGTGCACCATGGCTAGTTGCTGCCGTGTAGTGTGGAAAGGAAGGCTGAGCTGGGTTGTTTGAATAAGTGTTACGCACGTTTATGCTTGTCTGATGGTCGGCCTCCTTTCGTGGGACCTGCCTTTCCACTTTAATAGCTGAAGGTGATTGCACATTTTCCGGGCAATAGTTTTCAAATGCGGGGTTGGTAGTATTTTTAGCACATGACAATTCTTTAGAACTAACAGGTGGCTGCTGTATTGGACGAAAAGGGTTGTAAGAATATTCTTGAAGGGTTTCATTTGTTGGGAGCTGAGATGCTTGGGGACTAGCGCTCATGGCTGCTTTCCATAGGGACCTGGTACGTGGATGGGTTCCACCTGAGTGTAGGTCGTATTGAGACTGGAGATATTCGCTTGTACGCTCCAGCTTGTCTTTCTCTGACGGGCCTGCCTCGTCTCGTACAACAAAGTTGTCCATTGCATCTTCCCACACAGCAGCTTCGGCTTCAGCGGCTGCTGCTTCACGATAACTAGCAAGCGCTTCTAGCTCAGCATCCTTTCTTGCCTTCTCCAGCTGCAGTTCAAACTCAATAGCTGCCTTCTCTTTCTGTAGTTTAGCCTCATTTGTAGCTCTTTCTAACTTAGCTTTAGCTTCTTGGTCCGCAAATGTAGCGCGTGCTTTAGCTGCCTCCGCTTTAGCACGGGCGCGTGTTACAGAGCCGACTGATGAAGTTGAAGAATGTGAACTTCTTTTACTGGTCACTGAATCCCTGTCGCTTTGTTTACCATCCATCTTACCACGATGTACAACACTGGTTTTCTGTGTCTTTTCACTTTATTGTCTTCACTACAGTGTAGCAACTGCAGCTATACAACCAGCTAAACCAGGGGTGTCAAACATACGGCCCGCGGGCCGGAACCGGCCCCCAAGGAGGTTCGATCAGGCCCGCAGGATAATTTGAAAGTGGAAAAAATGCATAAAAGACATGGAATTAATATTTTTAATTCGCTGCAATTCATGGATTATCCACTAAGGAGCGCACTCTTTCCATCAGAGTAGAAGACAAGCCGCATCACTGAGACAGACTGAAAACAGCAGACGGTATCAATGCGCCATCTGCTGCTTGTTACGACGTTGTTAATACCTTGGTCTCTACCTCTCCGCTACACCCTCATTAGCCAAAATGTCGTTATCCAAACGGAGAAAAGTAGATAAGGAGTGTAGAATTTTCAAAGAAAAATGGACCACGTCCTATTTATTTACAGAGATGCACGGAAAACCTTCGTGCTTGGTGTGTTTGCAACAAGTTTCGGTATTGAAGGAATATAATATTCGACGCCACTACGAGACTCATCACAGCGAAAAATATGACGGCTTGCAAGGACAACTGAGAAGAGATAAGATTAACGAATTGCTGGCGGGTCTGAGGAAACAGCAGTCAACTTTCATCCAGAGCCGAGAAGTCAGTGAAGCAGCGGTAAAAGCCAGCTACCTAATTGCTAGCGAACTAGCATTAGCATCGAAGCCGTATTCCGACGGTGACTTTGTTAAACGATGCATGATGAAGGCGGCTGAACTTGTATGTCCCGAGAAGCGACAAGCTTTTGCCAATATTAGCCTGACGAGGAATACTATAGCAGAGAGGATTTCGGAACTATCGGCAGATTTAGACAGTCAATTGAAACAGAGAGTCAAGTCATTTATTGCATTTTCCGTGGCAATTGACGAGAGCACTGACATCACAGACGTGGCCCAACTGGCCATATTTATTCGAGGAGTTGATGAGACATTGACTGTTACTGAAGAGTTTCTTGAGTTGGTGCCAATGATGGACACCACAACAGCCGAGGACATTTTCGGCTCTGTCGTTGCTGCATTGGACAGAGTTGGAGTGGACTGGTCCCGCGCTGTCAGCCTGGCTACAGACGGCGCGCCATCCATGGTCGGAAAGAAAGCAGGTGTCGCGACAAAGTTCAAAGACAAAGTACAAGACCTTAATGGAGGAGATCGTTTCTGGACATTTCACTGTATTTTGCACCAGGAGGCATTGTGTTGCAAGTCGCTGAAAATGGACCACGTCATGGAGGTGGTTGTTCGCACTGTAAATTTCATCCGGTCCAGAGGTCTGAACCATCGTCAGTTTGACAAACTTCTCAGCGACAGCAACATTACCCACAGCCTGCCATACCACACTGAAGTGAGATGGTTAAGCCGAGGCGCTGTGCTGAGGCATTTCTTTGATCTACGAGAGGAAATCGGACAGTTCATGGAGAAAAAAGGAAAACCGGTGTTGGAATTACAATCTCAGGAATGGCTATGGGACCTTGCATTCTTGGTTGATATTACTGAACACTTGAACAATCTGAACAAAATGTTGCAAGGCCGCAAAAAAGTTGTCACACAGTTTTCTGACAACATACATGCATTTAAGGTGAAGCTGACTTTGTGGGAGATGCAACTGGCAAATGGCAACCCTGCTCATTTCCCCTGTCTGAGAGATGTGTGTGTGACCAGACCTGATGCGGACATGAAACGGTACAAAGACAAAATTGCAGGACTACTGCGGGAGTTTGAGAAACGTTTTCAGGTATTTGGTGAACTTGAGACAGAATTTTCAGTTTTTCGCTCACCTTTCACAGTTAAAGCTTCTGATCTGCCGGTCGAAATTCAGCTAGAGATAATTGATTTGCAGTGTGATGCAGATTTGAAGGGCAAATTTGCCTCTGTAGGTCTGGACAGATTTTATCAGTATCTACTACCAGGGTACCCCAAATTAACAGCCCTGGCTGCTAAAATGTTGTGCATGTTTGGGACAACCTACCTTTGTGAACAAATTTTCTCAGTGATGAATATCAATAAAACAAAAATGCGTTCAAGGCTCACAAACAAGCACTTAAATGACATTCTGAAAGTGACAGCTAGTCAGGACATGACACCTGGTGTTGATGCACTTGTACAGGCCAAAAGATGCCAAGTTTCAGGAACAAATACAAGTCCAGACTAGACTAACACCTTTAAAATGCTGCCTTAGATACTGTTTGCATTGAAAGAATACAGCTCTGTGAAGATGAATCCTTACTGTGGTGATTTAAAAAATGTGCACTTTAATGTTAGTCAGCAGCTTCAAAACAAAAGTTGTGTGATGGAATTCTACTGTTCATACAACTCCATAAATTTTCAGTATGTATTGTATGTGTATGTATGTTTCATGTATGAAGTTTACAGATTTACAGGACAGGCGAACACTTTCTTCATTACACATTTAAAATCACTCTCCTTAGTTTGTAAGGTGTACGCAGGGATTACATTTAGATTTTATATGCGTATGTGTAAGTGGTTTAAAAATTCCTTTCTTTAAAAGTCTCATTTAATCTTAAAGTGCATTACTATATTTTTCAGTACCAATTAAAGTTTTGTGCCTTTGTACAATCAGTGGGATCAGTTGCAATGCATATTTGTGAATGATAAAAGTAAATTGCACATTTGTCTAAGGAAATATGAGGTGTTTCATGAAATGTTTTGTAAAAGGATAGTTCATTAAATTTCAATATTTTCCTAATGTTCTTGTGCTTCTTTACACCAAAACAAAGGAAAGACATGATATTTTGGTTATTTATAGCAGAGTATGGTATAATTTTAATGGTCCGGCCCACTTGACATCTCCCTAGGCCGTATGTGGCCCACGATGCGAAATGAGTTTGACACCCCTGAGCTAAACTCTTCTTTGCAAATGACGAGTTGAGTCGTAGTGTAAATAAAAATAATCATGTTTGAACTAGTAACCACTATAATGTAGGTAAGAATAGAAGCCTTTTGCTTTCCATTGTTAGTAAAGAGACACTCAGTCACATAATGTAGTGGGAAAATATTAAAAGTTGCAGACGGATATTAGAAGTTGCAGACGGTGCATATTTTCACTGATAAAGCAGGAACGGGGAGAGAAGGGAGGATCGGAAGAACTTAGACACACACACACACACACAGAGAAACATTGTGAGACACAGAAGAATAGTATTGCACCTGCAAGATAGTTGGATAGCTCTCCCCCTCCTTTTGCACTCGACAACATACACACACACTGACGGATCCTAGAAACAACGGAAACGAGCCAGTGTTGGATGGACATATCCAGGCTCCAACCGGGCTGCAACTAGTAAAGGTTGTCCCGCCTGCTTCTTTGACTTTGACCAATGGGGACTTCTAAAGTCTAACCATTATAAACAGCTGCACATGATGTTTAGGTGCCTTTTGTGTGAGAAGCGAACTAGTCGTGACTGCCATCAGGTCCGTGCACGTATTACTGCCCGGAATGTGATGTTTCTGCCTTAAATTGAGTAAATACAGTGTGGTCCAACTTAAATTCTTTCGAGTGTTTTATTGCACCGTCGCCTCCTGAATTTATTGTTGTTTTCCGCACAACAGTAGTAAGTTGTTTACTGTGGCTCTTTATATCATGTCACACACAGGAGAAGAGTGAAAACTGTAACAAACACAAATACAACATTGTTTAATCCTAATGTAAACGTATACAACAAAACGTTTTTAATTACAGTCATCAAACCTCCTTTTACTGTAAATATGCATCTTAACATTTACCTTCTAATTTTATACAATGAAATTTACTTACGACATTGCCTCAACAGCATCTACGATCTGGATTGCAATGGATGACGAAAGCATGTTGGTTGATTCTCCCATCTTTCTCTAACCACTAACAGGAAACTAACACTCGGAACTCCTAAGGCATAAAACCATTTCAAAATAAAAGCTCGTACAAAATAAAAGCCTAATGCCGAAAAGGCAACACAGTATGCAGTGGTGATGTTTATTGTGATGGCATATGAGTTTTTCTGCAAAGGTTAAAAAAGGTTGTAGATGAGGCCGCGGCGGCGGCGGCGTACCGGCATGGCAGCACGGCGGCGGCGTACCGGCATGGCAGCACGGCGGCGGCAACTGGCACAGAGGCTACAGCGACGCAAATTTGACAAATAAATTTGACTCACAAATGCACAAAGAATGAATTACAAATACATTCCAATGCACAAATGTGGATTTGTATGTATTTATTTGTGGATCGCACTGCATTCGTGTGTGAATCGCTACACATCTGTGTGTGGGTTTTTTGAGACTCCCCTGACGTCGCCAGATCCACAAATGCGTTTTTTCAACATGGACCTATCTGTAGCCAATCAGATGTCACCCTCATTTTCAACCAATCACATCACTGCCGTTTGTCGTTCAGATGCAGTTGTGCGACTACGGATAATATTATGAACCCAGACACGGGGGAGATTAATGGTCCGACGTTTGAGGGACTTCCACAACAAGTATAAAGCAAAACTAGTGGTTACTTCAATATATATTTAAAGTATATATGGTTAAATCGCGGCATTCACTTAATTTGCACAGGAAAGGGGGCGTGGCTTATCTCTGTGACTTATCTCTGTAAAAACAGTTACCATTTCCACCATCCAGAAAGAAAGAAGACATAAATGATCCTTTATTAATTCCCTTAGGGATATTATTTTCTGCATTCAACCCATCCTATGTAGTTAAGGAGCAGTGTGCTGCTGTGAGGCGCCCCCGGGAGCAACTGGGGGTTCAGTGCTCAACACACTTCAGCCTCCACCATTGAACTAACCACTAGTTCTGCTTTGTACTTGTTGTGGAAGTCCCTCAAACGGCGGATAATCAAACGCCACCGTGTCTGTGTTCATATAAGGATAATTTATGTCTTCTTTCTTTCTGGATCGCGGAAATGGTAACTGTATTATGGTACAATGGGACATTTTGTAACTTTTTTGATTGTTGGTGTGCTGCAGGATTTTTTTATTGTAGAAAATGTGCCACGACTCAAAAAAGGTTAAAAAACACTGCTCTAACTAGCTAGCAGCTAGGTAAGTCACGCTGGTCCACTGACCAATCACAGTGCATGTTCATGGTCACACTGGCCCTGTGACCAATCACATGTCCATGGGCGCCATCGAAGACGGCCCTGGACGTCAAAGAATACACCCAGCATGTCAAACTAAAGATCTGATTTGTTGAAGTCTAAGACAATCAACGATACCGTCTTCTTCAATAGAGACATAGAGGTGAAATCTGATTGGATGAGAGCTCTCCTTAACAGAAACTGGAGGCAGTGTGACTGCAAGCAGAGCAACAGATGAAGACAGGAGCTGTGCAATGAGACAATAAGCTAATAGGGGAAAATAATTATGATACATGTAATGTATTTGTGAAAAACAATTAAATTATAAAATAGCTATAACTTTGTGATTCTGTTTAGGCCAGCAGAGAAGGCTTAGCTGGCCCAGACAGACCACCACTGTGATTTCCATATTGCAGTATTGGTTGTCATAGATTCAGTGAGTGACAATTCTCAGCTAAAGTTATAATTTGAGTCTTTTTGAAACTATTCTCAGCTGTTGAGTCTGTTAAAGAAGGCTGAAGTTACTGAATTGTTATGTGCTGTATGTTGAGATGCACTTTTTGGTTTTGAATTAAAATGCAGCTAATTGAGTGAAAACGGGAATATATCTAACTCGTTTTTTTCATGTTGGCATATTTTCATATTCTGTACTATCTCAGGTACAAACTGCACCATCTGTTCATTAAATCAATTTGAGAAGTTAAACATTTTCCTTGATTTGGGTTGCGGCTTGTCATTCAGGGGTGATGGTGGGTCCTGCAGCCAGACCAGTTGAGAACCACTGCCTTAGATGAAGTAGCTATATTCAATTCAATTCAGCTTATTTTGTATAGCACAAATACAAATTTGTCTCTGAGGGCTTTACAATCTGTACACATATTACATCCCTGTTGGGAAGAAAAAAAGGGAAGAAACCAGAGGGAGAGCAACATTACATTATTACATTACATTACATTTCATTTAGCTGACGCTTTTATCCAAAGCGACTTACAATAAGTGCATTCTACCGTTTACAACAAGAATCAGAACAAGAATCACGAAGGTACAATTTCGACAAAAAGTTCAACTACAAAGTGCTATCAGTAGGAGCCATTTCAGTGCTACTAAAGTGCTACTTCCTTTATTCAAGGTATAGTCGGAAAAGATGTGTTTTTAGTTTGCGACGGAAGATGTAGAGACTTTCTGCTGTTCTGATGTCAATGGGGAGCTCATTCCACCATCGAGGAGCCAGGACAGAGAACAGTCGAGACTTTGTTGAGTGTTTAGCTCTCAGTGACGGAGCTACAAGCCGATTGGCAGAAGCCGAGCGGAGCGCACGAGTTGGGGTGTAAGGTTTTACCATGTCCTGGATGTAGACTGGACCAGATCTGTTCGTTGCACGGTACGCCAGTACCAATGTTTTGAAGCGGATGCGGGCGGCCACCGGTAACCAGTGAAGGTCGCGGAGGAGCGGAGTAGTGTGGGTGAATTTCGGGAGGTTAAAGACCAGTCGAGCTGCTGCATTCTGGATGAGCTGCAACGGTCGGATGGCACCAGCAGGTAGACCCGCCAGGAGGGAGTTGCAGTAGTCTAGGCGCGAGATGACCAGAGCCTGGACGAGAACCTGTGCCGCCTTCTGGGTGAGAAGTGGACGTATTCTCCTGATGTTGTGCAGCATGAATCTACAGGAACGAGTTGTTGCGGTAATGTTGGCAGTCAGGGAGAGTTGACTGTCAAGGGTCACACCGAGGTTCCTGGCAGTCGGGGTCGGGGCCAAGACTGAGTTGTTGAAAGTAATCGTCAGGTTGTGAGTGAGGGAGACTTTTCCTGGAAGGAAAAGTAATTCCGTCTTGTCAGGGTTAATTTTCAGGTGGTGTGCGGACATCCATTGTGAAATGTCAGTCAGACAAGCAGAGATTCGTGCTGCTATCTGTGTTTCCGATTGTGGAAACGAGAGGATCAGTTGGGTGTCATCAGCATAGCTATGGTAGGAAAAGCCATGCGAGCGAATGACGGAGCCAAGAGAGTTGGTGTACAGGGAGAAGAGGAGAGGACCGAGGACCGAGCCTTGAGGGACCCCAGTAGTGAGAGGACAAGGTTCAGACACAGATCCTCTCCAGGTTACCCGGTAGGTGCGATCACTGAGGTAGGATGAGAGGAGGGAGATCGCAGTGCCTGAGATACCCAGGTCCTGGAGGGAGGAGATGAGGATCTGGTGGTTCACTGTGTCAAAGGCAGCAGAAAGGTCCAGAAGGATAAGGACAGAGGAGAGACAGGCTTCTCTCGCAGTGTGAAGCTGCTCTGAGACAGCAGAGGATACCAAGGTAAGAACTTGGTTGGGGGACAGAGGGGTGAAAGAGGAAAGTGAAGGGGAGGCGGATAATGTTAATGGAGATGTAGTTATGGGAGGGGGATCAGTGAATGAGGAGCGTATGTCATCTATCTTTTTAGTAAAGTAGTCGACAAAGTGGTTCGGTAGAAGGGTGGAGGGAGGAGGAGGACAGGGGGGGTCAAGGAGGTTGGAAAAAATGGAGAAGAGTTTTTTGGGGTTAGAGAAAGAAGATTCAATTCTGGATTGGTAGAACAGGCTTTTGGCTGCAGAGATAGAGGCAGAGAAGGAGGCGAGAAGAGAGTGATAGGCGTGCAGGTCGTCTGCGTGTTTGGATTTTCGCCATTTCCTTTCTGATGCTCGCAAAGTGGCTCTCTGGGCACGGACCGGGTCTGACAACCACGGAGCTGGAGGAGAGTTGCGGACCTTACGTGTCGTAAGAGGACAGAGAGAATCAAGAGAGGAGGACAGAGTAGAGAGGAGAGTGTCTGTGGCAGAGTTAGGATGCATGAGTGAGAAAGAGTCAGTTGAAGGAAGGGCTGACAGAACAGACGAGGCCAGAGAGGAGGGAGAGAGGGAGCGAATGTTGCGACGGATAGGTGCAGAGTCTGTTGCTGTGGGAGGGTTGTCAGTTCCCAAGAGTGGGAGAGAGTAGGAGATGAAGAAGTGGTCTGAGACGTGAAGTGGAGTTACAGTGAGGTTAGATGTTGCGCAGTTTCTGGTGAAAATGTAGTCAAGATGATTTCCAGCCTTGTGAGTCGGAGGTGAAGGACTGAGTGAGAGAGCGAAGGAAGATAGTAGGAGCACCAGGTCAGATGACTTCTCGGTCTGGATGTTGAAGTCACCAGCAACAGAGGAGGATCCCTCTCCCCGGATGGACAGAAGCAATAGAGGTCATGTGTACAGAATCAACGCAACAGAGTTACAGCAAATTCAATGAATATGATATTATGTATATTATATGAAATTATTCATATACTATATTATAAACAACTGCAGATGCACCAGCAAACATTGTTAACAGATATAAACATATTTTATTAAATGTCTTTTCCCTCGAAAATGTGTTTAATGCAAAGATGGATGAAGATGCAGTTTGCTGCATGTAAATGTGACACAAGAGAAAAATTGGAATGGAGCGTGAAGTATTTTAGTTTTGGGGTGTGACTCACTTGTGCCCTCCAGCTCATTTATATGCTGCTGCAGTACAGTACAGAGGCCGGTAAACCGACACCTACAACAGAGTTGTTGAGATGTGTTTCAACAGGTAGCAACCATTCCAATTCTGTCAGCACGATGAATCTCGTCTACTTTTAACTCCTGATGTTCGTTTGGCTGCAAACTGGCAGTAATGCAATTAAGATCCAAGTTGAAAAATTACATTTAGTTGAAGTTGAAGGTAAAAAAGGCACAATTAATGTTCATAATGAGTGAAGAAAAAAGAAGTAGTGACGCTAACAGAACTTTGGTTATATGACAAACTGTTAAACAATATGCCATGAGTATTGAAGGCAGAGTGTACAGTATAAACTGCAAGAATGTACACATTAATAACAGGATGGTGGGATCTCTGATTTAGTGTAGGTCTTCACTTATTCATCATAAAATCAATTTATTTTTCACCTCCCCCTCTGTTTTAAGACATTTTCACAACTCTGTATGAGCTCTGCTATGTGCATCTATTGAGGTCCCTGCAGGGAACCTCCTGCAAGACCAGTTTCCTCTTGACGTCTACTAGGGCGTTCACTTTCTTCATGTTACTACTAAATCTAAAACATTTTTTTGAGAAAGTAAAAGTTAACCCCAACCACAAACAATTTAAACACCACCAACTATTTCTTTAACTAGATTAATTTTTTGCAGTCTCTTTGTCACTAACGCCATAAAAAGATTATATTCACCAAACCTGCTTTGATACCTCATATGTTCTGTTCACTGCTACAGATATTCCAAACACTTCTGTCAATGTAATGTTTCTTGATGTATTGATTTGAGAGAGTATGGTGTAATGCAACTAATTTACACAATGTGTAGGAATATATGGATTAATGCATAGATATAATGTATTTACATGCATTCATTCAAACATATCTTTTGACAGCAGCTGGTCAATTGCTTCGCAAGTCCAGTGAGATTTTACCAATTCAAACTGCATTGATAACATCTTCGTATTTAATGATCTTGCAAGATGGTGGAGAAACAGAAACTGGTGGATCAGTGAGTCTACAGGTCCCCAACCCAACCGCCCATCCCTCTGACCACCCAAATCTGGCAGGACACCCAAAGCAAAACTAATAAAATCAATGTCTTCGTCCCCAACCTCTGCCCTGGCTCTGCTGCCATTCCTTCCTCTGTGAGCACCTGGGTGTGTTGAGCCCCGATCACTTTACAGGGGTGGGGCTGTTACCTGTCTGACAGGCTGAGCTGCTCCAATCCACCAACCTGCGAGTGCCCCTTCCAGGACACAGGTAATGGGAGGAGGGTTGAGGGGCGGGTGCAGAGGAGGTGGAGCTCACCAGGACCTCCTGCGCCGCTGAAGGCATATAAATACATCACGGACGGGGAGAAGATACTTAGAGGGACTTGACTCTCCTCTTCGTGTGCTCCACCGCTCTGCCGAACCTCTTCTTCTGCTCCCCTTTTTCTCTGTGATTCCTTACTCTTAAGGGAATAAAACCAGCCATGTCAGGTCTACGGAGCATGAGTGGTGGTGGAAGCACCAGGATGGGCAGTGGCGGCATCACCAGCAGCTTTAGCAGCAGTGGTGGCGGCGGTGGTGGTGGTAGAAGATCATTTAGCTCACAATCAGTGGGCGGCCCATCGTTCAGAATGTCATCGAGTAGTAGTAGGCAAAGTATGAGTGGTGGTGGTGGTGGTGGTGGAGCATACGGCAGTAGTTTTGGTGGTGGTTTCGGTAGTGGTGGTGGTGGTGGTTTCGGTAGTGGTGGTGGTGGTGGTTTCGGAAGTGGTGGTGGTGGTGGTTTTGGTGGTGGTGGTGGTTTTGGTGGCGGTGGTTTTGGTGGTGGTGGTGGTTTCGGTGGAGGCATGGGAGGAGGCACCATCACAGCCGTCCAGGCCAACCAGTCCCTGCTGGCCCCCATGAACATCGACATCGACCCCAACATCCAGACCGTCCGGACCCAAGAGAAAGAGCAGATCAAGACTCTGAACAACCGCTTCGCCAGCTTCATTGACAAGGTGAGCAGCCCTTTGTACAACGCCATTCCAAAAGTTGTGACATATCATATATTGCTTTTAAAAACGGATGTTGATCACCTGATGCACTGAACAGGGCCCACAGTAGAGTTAATGGGTCTGTCTTATAGCTGCAGCAGAGCGTCTCCAAGGGGGCACCTTGGCTCATTAAATATTCAATATTACACAGCAACTCATCCAAACCTGAATAATGTGCACAGCATTGCATCAAAAACGGATGTGCAGCCACCTCTCATCTTCCCAAAACAATACTGTGCATCAGCTAGCCTCTGCACTGACGCCTAGTCGGGCCCTTGCCAGCTGTCTCTGTGTAGAGTACGTGGACAGAAACACCAGAGTGGTCATATCCAGTGACGGGTGGCTCTCAGCATGAGGGAGAGAAGGGATCAGGTTGTGCCTGTTCCCATGGCAGCGAGGACTCGAAGGTTTCAACGCTGCTGCAGGAAGTGGGCCCCATCTTTCCAATGCTTTGCACAATGCAAAAGTCTCTGCATTAACGTTTGTCATTATTTCAAATGGTGCAGGTAGGACGTACAAGTTAACCACACCCTGAGCGAGAGAAAATGCAGTTAGCTTTTTCCCCAGTGTGTTCGTGCCACACCTCATCAAAGTAGAATTCTGATCTGTTTGATGCTTCAAATTCAATCGCAGTGTAATCAAACATTCCACCGAGCTGTAGTCACAGGAAAGTGTGGAGCGTTCGTGGAACTTTTTCATTTCTATGATGTGGAGTCCTCACACAAATGATGCGTGTGATGTTGATGCAACAGTTAAGGGCTTCAGGCATGTCACATTCATTACTGAGGGCAGAGGCAGGCAAGTTCACTCAGTGAAAGTATGCATCCTGGAGGCGAGGGAGTGGTGCATGTTGGGGCCTTTAAGGGGCGTGGCTAGGCTCAGGTGTGGCACGGTACACCTCACCTGGCATTTGGAAGAAAAGAAAAAAAGGAAAAAGGTTACCAGGCACATGTACACACCCAAAGTGGAGGGATGGGCTCTACCCTCTCCAGGGTTTTTAAAACTCATGGCGGAGCACTTTTTCTGTCTCCTGTGAAACATGTTTCTCAGGATGACGTCAGATGTTCCCAAATAATGATCTCATCAGAACAAGTGCAAGTCCAACTAGAGCAACTGCACAGTTTTAATGTGGCAGCTGCCAGCACTGGTGCATACAAGAGCCTTTGGTGTGGGGGAGTCACAGACAGGTGTGGCTCGATGGATCACCTGAGGAAAGTAAAACAAAGACAACAAACATCTTTTATCGCCTTGTCAGTGAGCGTGCCTCATCATGCAGAAAAGCGACTTCCTTGCTTTTTATATTAGCAGTTTGCTGAAAGTGATGAAACGACAACAGGCATTGCAGAGCACACACATGTATAGATGTGGATCGTGTATCTGATTCTTGTGCTCTTGCTCTCTCAAAGCGTTAAGAGAGGATCTGAACATGAAACGATTTCCTCCATTTTAGGTTCGCTTCCTGGAGCAGCAGAACAAGATGCTGGAGACCAAGTGGAGCCTGCTGCAGGAGCAGACCACCACGCGCTCCAACATCGACGCCATGTTCGAGGCCTACATCGCCAACCTGCGCAGGCAGCTGGATGGGCTCGGCAACGAGAAGGTCAAGCTGGAGGGAGAGCTGAGGAACATGCAGAACCTGGTGGAGGACTTCAAGAACAAGTGAGTCAGCACCTGCACAGCATCGACGCCGCAACAGCCGACCTGCAGCGGTTCATGCCATGCATGTCTTTTCCCCAGCAGCTAACTTTTACCACTGTTTTTTGTGTCAGATATGAAGATGAAATCAACAAGCGTGCCAACGTGGAGAATGAGTTTGTTCTCCTTAAGAAGGTGAGAATGGATCTACGCCATGTCATTTACTGTAGTGGAATGAGTCATTGCCTCTTCCTCACCTCTGCTAACCGCTTCCTTTGTCCTCTGCTTGCAGGATGTAGATGGCGCCTACATGAACAAGGTTGAGCTGGAGGCCAAGGTTGACTCCCTACAGGATGAGATTAACTTCCTCAGAGCCGTCTATGAGGCGGTAAGACAAACGAACCACATAATAATGCTCCTATAATGTCTGTTTCTTTTAGGGCTCAGATACAGAAGAGATATTGATATCTTACTGCCTTTACCCTCTACCTTCTAATTTCATTTAAATGACATATATCTTTTGTGCAGGAGCTTCGTGAGCTCCAGGGACAGATCAAGGACACCTCAGTCGTTGTGGAGATGGACAACACCCGCAACCTGGACATGGACTCTATTGTGGCTGAAGTCAAGGCCCAGTATGAGGAAATCGCAAATAACAACCGTAAAGAGACTGAAAGCTGGTATCAGCAGAGGGTAGGTAGAGACAGAAAGTAATCTCAACAACAACTCCAGTGTGAAACTCATCCTGCTGGACAAGTCTGTGGAGTCTCTAATAACATGTGTTTGTGTTTTCAGTACCAAGAGATGCAGTCGAGCGCAGGACAGTCCGGAGAAGAGCTCCGCAACTCCAAGTCTGAGATAGCTGAGCTCAACCGCATGATTAGCCGCCTCCAGAATGAGATTGAGGCCGTCAAGGGACAGGTGAGCTGCATGCATTTATATGTTATTAAAAAAATCAAATATACTGATGGTGAACATGTAGAAGGCTTTTTGGATGACAAATATCACTTCTGAAGCTCCTGCTAACGTTTAAACTTTGCAGCGCGGCAACCTGGAGGCCCAGATTGCTGAGGCCGAGGAGCGCGGTGAGCTGGCCGTGAAGGACGCCAAGGCCCGCATCAAGGACCTGGAACAAGCCCTGCAGAGAGCCAAGCAGGACATGACCCGCCAGGTCCGCGAGTACCAGGACTTGATGAACATCAAGCTGGCTCTGGACATTGAGATCGCCACCTACAGGAAACTGCTGGAGGGAGAAGAGCACAGGTAAAAGCTCAGCCGCTTTGATCTCACAAGACCTGGTCTTCTGAAACACTAAGAGACTGCTTTGCATCGTGTCAAACCGGCAGCAACATCGGCAGCTAAACTTGATCCTTTGTATCTCTCTATGCAGAATCACCCATGGCGGTGGATCTTCAACCGTCCACATACAGTCCTCAAGCTCCGGTATGTCTGAACAGAAATCTTTACAATTCACTTCCTTTCTAAGTCAATGCACGAAAATGTAAACGTAGAAATGAGAAAGCTATCGATTTGGTTGATTATGTTTTAATGGAAACTCAAATTCCTGCCATTTCATCTGAAAATGTTTTATTCTCATCAACAGGTGGTGGCGGCGGCGGTGGCGGCGGCGGCGGCTTTGGCATGGGAGGCGGCGGCGGCGGCTTTGGCATGAGCGGCGGCGGCGGTGGCGGCTATGGCATGGGAGGCGGCGGTGGCGGTGGAAGCTATGGCGGCAGCTATGGCGGTATGGGCGGCGGTATGGGCGGCGGCGGCGGCGGCTATGGCGGTGGCAGCATGAGTGGCGGTGGCGGCGCCATCATCGCAAGAACCTCAATGACCTCCTCCTCCTCCCGCCGTTATTAAAAACTGCAGCTTTCTTTCTCTCTAGTCTTCGTCTTCTTCCCTCATTTGGTTCTCCTCCTCATGTTCCCCTCCCCCTCTCCCTGACAACCACTGTTAAAAACCTCAAATATCCCCATCGCCTCACTCCCTGGAGACACAGTAGCATCAGAAACATCCACATTTGACCCGTAACAGCAGGCAGATCCATGTAATGGAGCGTTTGTTTTTTTACTGGTTGCTACTCCTTCTGGCACCACAAACCTGCGGAGAGTCAAGTCAAGGCAGAGTAATTAGTGGACTAGAAGCAAAGAGCAGCAGAGATGTGAGTCAGCCCTCTCTTCCTTAGATCAGCAGCCTGGCTGTCTTTTGGTTGCTGGATCCGCTGTAGTGTCATGACGGAGGAGCCTCACAACCCAACAATACTTGCACTCAAAATGCCAACAGCAGTTCTTAGAGTTGCCCAGAAGGAGGTCTGGATGTTGATGTTCTTGCATTTATGAAGTACACATGGCGTAACTCCTCTTTTTGGCAAAGTCTCTTCTGTTGTCTCACATCTGGGTCATTTTGTTGTGCATTGTGACATCACACAAGCAGCCACGTACTACACGCTCATATTCGTTTGTTTGGGATCCTCTTGTCCTTCTTTTCCTGTTCTCTGAGAAAATACTTTCACTTCCACTCTGAATTCAAAATAAACTTGGATTAGGCTGACTGGGAAAACCAGGTTTATTGAAAAATGTGTAACACCAAAACGTTTCAAATAAATCTGATTTCATATTCATTTTGGCAGTTTGGTTTCCTCTTTTTGATTTTTGGTCATGACAACGGCTGGCTAAGACCTGCCATCAGATTCTGCTTTATTACCAAGTATGTGTACAATTACCATGCATTTGACAGTGTGTCGCTCTCAATGTACATCCACAGATAGAAATACTGCAAAAAACAAAGATACCAATGCTGAGCAAGAGTTAAGATAAACACTTGAGAAGAAACATAATCTATAGTTATATAAAAATATTCTCTCTATATTTATGTATATATATTAAACAAACACAATCAATGTCTCCAAGTTATTTTGTAAATTACAGTATTGCAAGATACCAGCAGAACACACAACAACAACAACAACAACAACAAGGCCCATGATCATGACCTAGCAATAAATAATAGATCGTGGCAAAATGTGGTTGGTTTATTAAGAGGGAACGCCCATAATCAGCAGATTTAGCTAAAGACGGATAAATGATAGAGAGAGAGAGAAAGAGAGAGAGAGAGAGAGAGAGAGAGAGAGAGAGAGAGAGAGAGAGAGAGAGAGACTTGTGAATTGAGAATTGTGTATGAGACAATTCAAAAACCAGAAATGTGAACCTCACCACCTTGGAGTCACGCTGCTAGCATATGCATATGGAGATAATTGCAGCAGCGAGGCAAACCACATGCAGAAACCACATTCAATAACTGGTGGATTGGAGATGACTCGACCATTCGGTTGTATAAGACCCCCAGCCACCACCAGGGTCTCTCTTGCTTAGTGCAAACTCGGCTGAAAAGACACCAATGTGAATGTCTGATGAAGAATGCTGCGTATGTTTGCAAAATTCTGCAACAACATTCGGCTCTTTTGTGAATGACCTTTACATCTTTCATTGGCCGACTTTCATTCTTTTTCTCCTGTAAATCTTCATCGTGCCATCGTCTTAAATGGACACAATGTTGTTTTTACAGTTCATTTTCATTATTAAACTGGACAATAAGTGGTAAAAAAAATCCATTAGTGCACTAAATGGTACTGTATATTTTAAGAAATAGTCTTATTTAATTCTTATTATTCTATTCTTGCTTTTGTATTTAACACATATTTGATTCCACTTCTCAGGATGTTCTGTTCACTTGTTTGCACTGTGGTTGTATGTGCCTGAAGCACATATGTTCCTATATTTCTCATTCCTTTTTTATTATTTACTGGCATTCTCCATGTATATTGATTTATGTATTGTAGAATTGATAAATTATTATTTACATTTTGCATCGTACTTTGTTTGACTGCCTACCACAAGCAAAGGAGTTCAAGTATCTCGGGGTCTTGTTCACGAGTGAGGGTAAAATGGAGCGGGAGATCGACAGGCGTATCGGTGCGGCTGCAGCAGTAAAACAGGCGTTGCACCGGGCCGTCTTGGTGAAGAAGGAGCTGAGCCGGAAGGCGAAGCTCTCAATTTACTGGTCGGTCTACGTCCCAACCCTCACCTATGGTCACGAGCTTTGGATCGTGAACGAAAGAACGAGGTCTCGGATACAAGCGGCCGAAATGAGTTTCCTCCGTAGAGTGGCCGGGCTCAGCCTAATGCTGCATTCACACCAAACGCGGCGCAAATTTTTCTCAGACAAAGCATAGCAAAGATATGCACAGGAATGCCATTTGTGTCCAGCAAAAAATATGAAAATGTACTTACTTATGGCTGAAATATGAATATTCCAGGCCTTCCTGCTCCCTACTGAAAGCTAAGGCCAAGGAGCACCATGCTGCAGTGAAACGAGCGTCGTTCAGGGACCACCGAGGACTGTGGGAACTTTCATACTTGAGCGGAGTTAACATGAGTTCTCGACATTTATTTAACTAAAATAATTATTAAAAATACTTAACTTCACCCAATCAAAGCCAAACTCCTACAATACTCCTACAATATTGAGCTATCTTATAGTATTTTAAAAAGTGTTCATATCGACGTGTAAGCTAATAAAGATTTACTTTTAACATAATTTTTCTTCAAAAAATACATCTTTTTACATTTTTTTTTGTATGTGTATTATCATAAACCAATATACCACTAACACATATATCGCCTTATTATCTATTTTTACAAGGGTCTTCTGTATTTTATAGCTTTTTTAATTTTTCAAATAGACCTTGTGAATGAGGAGATAATCAGGATTTAATATCAGAAAAAAAAGCATCCGCAATTTTGGCTAAAACATTGGTGCGGGACAAAAGGTTAATTAAAACATTAAAAAAAAAACGAATAAAAGTTGCAGTGCAGTTTAAGAAATAAAATGCAGTAGTTAGATGCAGAAATTGATTAATATCCTTGAATTTGGTTTAATTAAAGGCAACAGCAAACAGAAAAGTCTTCACTCTGGATTTAAAGGAGCTGAGGGTCTCAGCAGACCTGCAGCTTTCAGGGACTTTGTTCCAGATATGTGGAGCAGGGTAAAGCAGTCAGTCAGTAAACTGAAAAAGGTTTTCCCTCCGACCACCCAAACCCAGTAGGAACCAAGCAAACTAATAAAATAAATGTCTTCGTCCCCAACCTCTGCCCTGGCTCTGCTGCCATTCCTTCCTCTGTGAGCACCTGGGTGTGTTGAGCCCCGATCGCTTTACAGGGGTGGGGCTGTTACCTGTCTGACAGGCTGAGCTGCTCCAATCCACCAACCTGCGAGTGCCCCTTCCAGGACACAGGTGATTGGAGGAGGGTTGAGGGGCGGGTGCAGAGGAGGTGGAGCTCACCAGGACCTCCTCCGCCGCTGAAGGCATATAAGTACATCACGGACGGGGAGAAGATACTTAGAGGGACTTGACTCTCCTCTTCGTGTGCGCCACCTCTCTGCCGTACCTCCTTTTTCTCTGTGAATCCTTACCTTTCAGAGGGAATACAACCAGCCATGTCATTTACTAAATCGTCCTCGACAAGTTACAGGGTCAGCGGTGGAGGTGGAGGTGGTGGAAGCTCCAGGATGAGCATGGGCAGTGTGGGCGGGGGCGGGGGCGGCGGCGGTGGTGGTAGGCAAGGATATTCCTCAAGATCGTTGGTGATCAGCAACAGATCAAGCCCGTCCAGAGCGTCCAGCGTCATGTCATTTGCTAGACAAGGCGGTGGTGGTGGTGGTGGTGGTGGTTTTGGTGGTGGTGGTTTCGGTAGTGGTGGTGGTGGTGGTTTTGGTGGTGGTGGTTTCGGTGGAGGCATGGGAGGAGGCACCATCACAGCCGTCCAGGCCAACCACTCCCTGCTGGCCCCCATGAACATCGACATCGACCCCAACATCCAGACCGTCCGGACCCAAGAGAAAGAGCAGATCAAGACTCTGAACAACCGCTTCGCCAGCTTCATTGACAAGGTGAGCAGCCCTTTGTACAACGCCATTCCAAAAGTTGTGACATATCATATATTGCTTTTAAAAACGGATGTTGATCACCTGATGCACTGAACAGGGCCCACAGTAGAGTTAATGGGTCTGTCTTATAGCTGCAGCAGAGCGTCTCCAAGGGGGCACCTTGGCTCATTAAATATTCAATATTACACAGCAACTCATCCAAACCTGAATAATGTGCACAGCATTGCATCAAAAACGGATGTGCAGCCACCTCTCATCTTCCCAAAACAATACTGTGCATCAGCTAGCCTCTGCACTGACGCCTAGTCGGGCCCTTGCCAGCTGTCTCTGTGTAGAGTACGTGGACAGAAACACCAGAGTGGTCATATCCAGTGACGGGTGGCTCTCAGCATGAGGGAGAGAAGGGATCAGGTTGTGCCTGTTCCCATGGCAGCGAGGACTCGAAGGTTTCAACGCTGCTGCAGGAAGTGGGCCCCATCTTTCCAATGCTTTGCACAATGCAAAAGTCTCTGCATTAACGTTTGTCATTATTTCAAATGGTGCAGGTAGGACGTACAAGTTAACCACACCCTGAGCGAGAGAAAATGCACAGTTAGCTTTTTCCCCAGTGTGTTCGTGCCACACCTCATCAAAGTAGAATTCTGATCTGTTTGATGCTTCAAATTCAATCGCAGTGTAATCAAACATTCCACCGAGCTGTAGTGGAACTTTTTCATTTCTATGATGTGGAGTCCTCACACAAATGGTGTGTGTGATGTGGATGCAACAGTTAAGGGCTTCAGGCATGTCACATTCATTACTGAGGGCAGAGGCAGGCAAGGGAGTGGTGCATGTTGGGGCCTTTAAGGGGCGTGGCTAGGCTCAGGTGTGGCACGGTACACCTCACCTGGCATTTGGAAGAAAAGAAAAAAAGGAAAAAGGTTACCAGGCACATGTACACACCCAAAGTGGAGGGATGGGCTCTACCCTCTCCAGGGTTTTTAAAACTCATGGCGGAGCACTTTTTCTGTCTCCTGTGAAACATGTTTCTCAGGATGACGTCAGATGTTCCCAAATAATGATCTCATCAGAACAAGTGCAAGTCCAACTAGAGCAACTGCACAGTTTTAATGTGGCAGCTGCCAGCACTGGTGCATACAAGAGCCTTTGGTGTGGGGGAGTCACAGACAGGTGTGGCTCGATGGATCACCTGAGGAAAGTAAAACAAAGACAACAAACATCTTTTATCGCCTTGTCAGTGAGCGTGCCTCATCATGCAGAAAAGCGACTTCCTTGCTTTTTATATTAGCAGTTTGCTGAAAGTGATGAAACGACAACAGGCATTGCAGAGCACACACATGTATAGATGTGGATCATGTATCTGATTCTTGTGCTCTTGCTCTCTCAAAGCGTTAAGAGAGGATCTGAACATGAAACGATTTCCTCCATTTTAGGTTCGCTTCCTGGAGCAGCAGAACAAGATGCTGGAGACCAAGTGGAGCCTGCTGCAGGAGCAGACCACCACGCGCTCCAACATCGACGCCATGTTCGAGGCCTACATCGCCAACCTGCGCAGGCAGCTGGATGGGCTCGGCAACGAGAAGGTCAAGCTGGAGGGAGAGCTGAGGAACATGCAGAACCTGGTGGAGGACTTCAAGAACAAGTGAGTCAGCACCTGCACAGCATCGACGCCGCAACAGCCGACCTGCAGCGGTTCATGCCATGCATGTCTTTTCCCCAGCAGCTAACTTTTACCACTGTTTTTTGTGTCAGATATGAAGATGAAATCAACAAGCGTGCCAACGTGGAGAATGAGTTTGTTCTCCTTAAGAAGGTGAGAATGGATCTACGCCATGTCATTTACTGTAGTGGAATGAGTCATTGCCTCTTCCTCACCTCTGCTAACCGCTTCCTTTGTCCTCTGCTTGCAGGATGTAGATGGCGCCTACATGAACAAGGTTGAGCTGGAGGCCAAGGTTGACTCCCTACAGGATGAGATTAACTTCCTCAGAGCCGTCTATGAGGCGGTAAGACAAACGAACCACATAATAATGCTCCTATAATGTCTGTTTCTTTTAGGGCTCAGATACAGAAGAGATATTGATATCTTACTGCCTTTACCCTCTACCTTCTAATTTCATTTAAATGACATATATCTTTTGTGCAGGAGCTTCGTGAGCTCCAGGGACAGATCAAGGACACCTCAGTCGTTGTGGAGATGGACAACACCCGCAACCTGGACATGGACTCTATTGTGGCTGAAGTCAAGGCCCAGTATGAGGAAATCGCAAATAACAACCGTAAAGAGACTGAAAGCTGGTATCAGCAGAGGGTAGGTAGAGACAGAAAGTAATCTCAACAACAACTCCAGTGTGAAACTCATCCTGCTGGACAAGTCTGTGGAGTCTCTAATAACATGTGTTTGTGTTTTCAGTACCAAGAGATGCAGTCGAGCGCAGGACAGTCCGGAGAAGAGCTCCGCAACTCCAAGTCTGAGATAGCTGAGCTCAACCGCATGATTAGCCGCCTCCAGAATGAGATTGAGGCCGTCAAGGGACAGGTGAGCTGCATGCATTTATATGTTATTAAAAAAATCAAATATACTGATGGTGAACATGTAGAAGGCTTTTTGGATGACAAATATCACTTCTGAAGCTCCTGCTAACGTTTAAACTTTGCAGCGCGGCAACCTGGAGGCCCAGATTGCTGAGGCCGAGGAGCGCGGTGAGCTGGCCGTGAAGGACGCCAAGGCCCGCATCAAGGACCTGGAACAAGCCCTGCAGAGAGCCAAGCAGGACATGACCCGCCAGGTCCGCGAGTACCAGGACTTGATGAACATCAAGCTGGCTCTGGACATTGAGATCGCCACCTACAGGAAACTGCTGGAGGGAGAAGAGCACAGGTAAAAGCTCAGCCGCTTTGATCTCACAAGACCTGGTCTTCTGAAACACTAAGAGACTGCTTTGCATCGTGTCAAACCGGCAGCAACATCGGCAGCTAAACTTGATCCTTTGTATCTCTCTATGCAGAATCACCCATGGCGGTGGATCTTCAACCGTCCACATACAGTCCTCAAGCTCCGGTATGTCTGAACAGAAATCTTTACAATTCACTTCCTTTCTAAGTCAATGCACGAAAATGTAAACGTAGAAATGAGAAAGCTATCGATTTGGTTGATTATGTTTTAATGGAAACTCAAATTCCTGCCATTTCATCTGAAAATGTTTTATTCTCATCAACAGGTGGTGGCGGCGGCGGTGGCGGCGGCGGCGGCTTTGGCATGGGAGGCGGCGGCGGCGGCTTTGGCATGAGCGGCGGCGGCGGTGGCGGCTATGGCATGGGAGGCGGCGGTGGCGGTGGAAGCTATGGCGGCAGCTATGGCGGTATGGGCGGCGGTATGGGCGGCGGCGGCGGCGGCTATGGCGGTGGCAGCATGAGTGGCGGTGGCGGCGCCATCATCGCAAGAACCTCAATGACCTCCTCCTCCTCCCGCCGTTATTAAAAACTGCAGCTTTCTTTCTCTCTAGTCTTCGTCTTCTTCCCTCATTTGGTTCTCCTCCTCATGTTCCCCTCCCCCTCTCCCTGACAACCACTGTTAAAAACCTCAAATGTCCCCATCGCCTCACTCCCTGGAGACACAGTAGCATCAGAAACATCCACATTTGACCCGTAACAGCAGGCAGATCCATGTAATGGAGCGTTTGTTTTTTTACTGGTTGCTACTCCTTCTGGCACCACAAACCTGCGGAGAGTCAAGTCAAGGCAGAGTAATTAGTGGACTAGAAGCAAAGAGCAGCAGAGATGTGAGTCAGCCCTCTCTTCCTTAGATCAGCAGCCTGGCTATCTTTTGGTTGCTGGATCCGCTGTAGTGTCATGACGGAGGAGCCTCACAACCCAACAATACTTGCACTCAAAATGCCAACAGCAGTTCTTAGAGTTGCCCAGAAGGAGGTCTGGATGTTGATGTTCTTGCATTTATGAAGTACACATGGCGTAACTCCTCTTTTTGGCAAAGTCTCTTCTGTTGTCTCACATCTGGGTCATTTTGTTGTGCATTGTGACATCACACAAGCAGCCACGTACTACACGCTCATATTCGTTTGTTTGGGATCCTCTTGTCCTTCTTTTCCTGTTCTCTGAGAAAATACTTTCACTTCCACTCTGAATTCAAAATAAACTTGGATTAGGCTGACTGGGAAAACCAGGTTTATTGAAAAATGTGTAACACCAAAATAAATCTGATTTCATATTCATTTTGGCAGTTTGGTTTCCTCTTTTTGATTTTTGGTCATGACAACGGCTGGCTAAGACCTGCCATCAGATTCTGCTTTATTACCAAGTATGTGTACAATTACCATGCATTTGACAGTGTGTCGCTCTCAATGTACATCCACAGATAGAAATACTGCAAAAAACAAAGATACCAATGCTGAGCAAGAGTTAAGATAAACACTTGAGAAGAAACATAATCTATAGTTATATAAAAATATTCTCTCTATATTTATGTATATATATTAAACAAACACAATCAATGTCTCCAAGTTATTTTGTAAATTACAGTATTGCAAGATACCAGCAGAACTCTCTTTTTCTCTCTCTCTCTCTCTCTCTCCCTCTCTCTCTATATATATATATATATATATATATATATATATATATATATATATATATATATATATATATATATTAATTAAACAACAAACATATAACTTATCTCCAAGTTATTTTGTAAATTTCAAACAATACAGTATTGCAATGCAATATAAAAGGTTGCTTTCTTAACAGTGGTGTTCCATCAGGGCCAGCTAAGCCTTCTCTGCTGGCCTAAACAGAATCACAAAGTTATAGCTTTTTCGTAATTTAATTGTTTTTCACAAATACACTACATGTATTATAATTATTTTTCCCTTTTAGCTTATTTTCTCATTGCACAGCTCCTGTCTTCGTCTGTTGTTCTGCTTCTAGCCTACAGCGCTGCTTGCAGCTTGTTTTAAGGAGAGCTCTCATCCAATCAGATTTCACCTCTATGTCTCTATGGAAGAAGAGTGGCCCGAGGCCTTCTAGCTAACTTTTGCAGATTAAAGTACATGGGGACGTTATCCTTGATTGTCATATACTTCAACAAATCAGATCATTAGTTTGACATGCTGGGCGTATTCTTTGACGTGGCAGGGACACCGAGGTGGCGTTTTACGAAGTACGTCAGTATTAACATTCAATTCAATGCAATTCAGTTTATTTTGTATAGCCCAAAATCACAAATACAGATTTGCCTCTGAGGGCTTTACAATCTGTACACATACGACATCCCTGTCCCGGGACCTCACATCGGATCAGGATAAACTCCCCCTAAAAATAGTAGTGAAAACCCTTTCACGGGGAAAAGAAAGGGGAAGAAACCTGAGGGAGAGCAACAGAGGAGGATCCGTCTCCCCGGATGGACAGAAGCAATGGATGTCATGTGTACAGAATCAAAGTTACAGCACATTCAATGGATGTCACAGAAATTATTCATGTAATAAGTAGTAGGCATGGACCACGACCCAGATGACCGCGTTCCACGACAGCAGACGGAGGTAGAGATGAGGGGCATCAGCAGGGCCGCCATGGCAGGGAGCAGGACCAGCTCCAGACAGCCACAATCCATGGAAGCTTGAGGAGTGGAAGCACAGAGGCTCCCAAGAGGAAGTAGAGTTAGTAATGAGCATTAAAGAGACATTAATTCATCCAGAAGGATATAGAGGAGAAAATTAGAGGGAGAAGATGAGAGAAAAGCTCGGTGTATCCCTAGATGTTCCCAGGCAAAGAAAAGGAGCTTGATAACTGAAGGCTCTGGCCCCTATCCTACTTTTTAAGACTCTGGGAACCACATGTAGCCCCGCATTCATTGAGCGCAGCTCTCTGGCGGGACAATATGGTGCTATAAGCTCCCTAAGATATGATGGTGCATCACCAATTAAGGCTTTGTAGGTAAGAAGAAGGACTTTAAATACATTTATCTGTCTTACAGGAAGCCAGTGGAGATCAGCTAATACAGGAGTAATGTGATCTCTCTTAGCTCTCGTTAGCACACCAGCTGCAGCATTCTGGATCAACTGTAGAGACCTGAGAGACCCAGCAGAGCAGCCTGATAATACAGAGTTACAGTAGTCCAGTCTTGAGGTAATAAATGCGTGGATCAATGTTTCTGCATCCCTTCGAGACAGGATGTGCCTGATCTGTGAAATGTTGCGTAGGTGAAAGAAGGCAGACCTTGAGATCTGTTTCACGTGGGAACCGAAGGACAAGTCTTGATCAAAGACAACTTCCAGATTCCTCACGGTGGTGGTTGACGCCAGAGCAATGCCATCAAGAGAAACAATATCATTCGATAATTGATTTCTCAGTTGCTCTGGGCCAAGCAAAATAACGTCAGTCTTGTCCAAGTTCAACATCAGGACATCCAGGTTTTTATGTCTTTAAGACAGTGGTCCCCAAACTAAGGCCCGCGGGCCGGATACGGCCCGCCTCCACATTTGGCCCGGCCCCCTGAACCAAGGGCGTAGGTTTGCATAGGGTCCATAGGGACTAGTCACGACCAAAGTTTGGGAAAAGACACAATTGTCCCCACCGTCCAAAGTTTGCACAAACTCATCTGTAATAGTATAAAAACTTGGAAGTGGATTTTTCACTCTTCTAGTATAATACTATGTTCATCGCCCAGAAGAGTAAAAAAAAAAGTCCATGTTTTCCAATGCGCCCTCGAGCCTGCGAGTCAGAAAGTGGGGAGTCAGAAACACCGAAGTTACGTGAACGTAACATGCAGAATGAGAGCTGGCAGTCGGACTCATCTGACACGGTAAACTACTAAAATACACCGGGAAATAATAAAGCCTCATATTAGTATTTCGTTTGGTCTCAGCATGAATGTTGTTGACCCTTTTGTGCTTTGTAGATAGGAAAATGCCACCCAAAAAGAAAAGGGATATACGGAGTGTTTTCACCCAGAGGCTAAGTAGCTATCAAGAAGCCCAGGTCGTTGTTAGTTAGCTAGTAGTAACTACCGCATACAGTGCAAACCTGCATTATTTTTAAATGCATTCAGGAAACTCAGAAATACACTGCAGATGCAGTGCAGGATGATGAGGAAGCAGCAGCTGGACCATCAGGGCTTCAGGTGAGGTCTTACATTGATTCTGTGTTGAGGTGTGCTATCATGGCTGACAGTGTAAACATTGTCTCCCTGTTTTAAGTTAATTATTATTACATTAAAACATGCATGTGCAGACTAGGCTAAGTTTTCTTTGCACTTTAGGGAACAGTCAGTTTAAGTGACGGTGACCTACGACGAAGGCAGTGTAGCGGTGTCCTGGATATGGGGAGTGAAGCATACCAGCCTGATCCGAAATTCATTGAAATACAGCAACTTCAGCACAAGAATAGACTGTGACTGTATATTGCCATTTTTGCAAAACGTTTTTCATTCATTTATTTTATTACGTATTTGGTGCAGAATATTTTTTAGGTATTGTAACTAAGGTTGTATTACTGTTATTATGTGTTTTAATCAGTTCCAAGTGACACAAATGTTAATATATTGTAATAAAGCTTGCCTGTTCAACATAATAGCAACACATTTCTTTCTATGGCGGGGGGGGGGGGGGTCTGTGGCCCTCACAGGAAAAAGTTTGGGGACCCCTGCTTTAAGACATGCTTGAAGTTTAGCCACCTGGCTGGTTTCAACTGGCTTGATTGATATATGATATTGATTGAGTGTTTCCTGATAATATTGCCTAACGGAAGCATATATAGGGTGAACAAAATTGGACCAAGGACGGATACCTGTGGTACCCCATTTTGAACACCCGTGCTCACCGAGGCCACGTCACTTACATATACAAACTGAGATCGATCTGATAAATATGATTTAAACCAGCTTAGTGCTGTACCTTTAATACCAATCAACTATTCTAGTCTTTCTAATAAAATGTCATGGTCAATGGTGTCGAATGCAGCACTAAGGTCTAACAGGACTAGAACAGTTACAAGTGCCCTATCTGATGCAACTAAAAGGTAATTCGTAATTGTCACCAGAGCTGTCTCTGTGCTATGGTGCTTTCTAAATCTGGACTGAAAGTCCTCAAATAAACTATTGCTATCTAAAAAGTCACATGCGCTGTGATTAGTCAGTGGACCAGCGTGACTTAAGTCAGCAGAAAGCTACCTAGCTGCTAGCAGAACTCAGGAGGAGTAATAACAGTTCAGGCTGAAACAAAATGGTGTTTTATAAAACATAGTTCAGGAGTGAAGACCACGGCCCGAGCTGAGCCAATCATCCGAGCCCTACGTACTTAAACGCATCAAACCCGTTCACTTCCTCTTCGACTGTTCCGACATGACGTGCGACAGATGAGCAAAATCTTAAACAGCTTACCCAACGCAAACGCTCCTCACCTACCCTCCCGGACAACTAGCTACGTCCCGAGGTCCCGGAGTGCCCTCCTCCTCACACTACGCTTTGTCGCCAGCACCCTCGGCTGCGCTTAGCCCTCCACGATCCCTACGGCTCTCGGCACCCTTAGGCCCACAACTACTATAACTCAGGAGCGGTCATAGCTCATGGGGATGAGCAGTCATCCTACAAGTTAGCAGGTTCAAACCCCAGTGTTTCCATAGTTTGCACGTCAAAGTGTCAAAACGCTACAACTAGCTTTTCACCTACCAGCGCTACCCATCCAACCTTAATGACCACTTTTTTTCCACCGCTTCGTCAGCAACCAGTTCCTTCCGACTTATTTCCCTCCTACCAGTTTCACTTTAGCAACAGCAAATTGCTTCGGATAAAAGCGTCAGCTAAACGTAAAGTAATGCCGCATCCGCTCGACCACGGCGACGTCTGATCACGCCACACGCCCAGGCAACAGACTCTCACCAGTAACTAAACTTACTTTCTCAATTATACTAATTAATCTCCATGCAATCCCCAAAGCACAGCTGACCGCTCTCGGTTGCTCTGCACTCAGACTCCTCCACTTCGCATCTACTCCAAGGTACTCACAACAGTCAGTCACCCATCCTTTACACTGCACCGCAACATAATTTGCCCAGCATTCGCACGCCCGAGGCGACCGACTCCCATTCACGACCCTCGAACCGGCGCGGCGCCAACCGTCTATACCAGGGGTGGGCAAACTTTTTGGCTCAGGGGCCACATTGACTTTTAAAATTTGACAGACGGGCCGGGCCAGTATCAGATGGATAGAGAGTGTTTGTGTGAACCAATATACATTATAAATAAAAGCCAATAACTAAAAAGTAAAGAGAACTTACATTACTTACTAACGAATATAACTTAAATGACTCAGCTTTTTTGTTTAACTTGCTGGCTAAGTCTTCGTCAATTAGTTATACACGCCGAGTCACTGTCCTGCGTGATAAACTACATTTTTCGAATTTGTTTTTGCTCTCTGGACACAAGAGACCTGTTGCAGAGGGGCTCCATGCAGGAAGCTGGCAGGAGGCTGGCAGGCAGAACCCTATATGTCACATGAGCGCGCAGGGCGGCGCAGTCCCGTGGGTCTGACGTGCGTTCGTTATGCCGTATAAAACGGACCATGTCTCCGTGGCGCGCTGGCCTGTGGGGGAGGGGTGGAGGTGAGCAGACAGCAGCAGCTGGACTCGCAGCCTGATGCGCTGCAGGAAGCACGGCACAGCTGTCCTCTGCCGCACGGCACGTAAAGACCGCTGTAACGCTTCTCCGTTCCCGACTTGAGTTAAGAAACATCGATGCTGGTCTTTTGCCGTCATCGTGCTTCGGAAAAACGCCCAACGGGCCGGATCCGGCCCGCGGGCCGTAGTTTGCCCACCCTTGGTCTAGACTCTAGAATTTGCTGCGGGCCAATAAAAACTGACCCGCGGGCCGCAGTTGGCCCGCGGGCCGTAGTTTGGACACCCCTGGTCTATACACATCGCGTTACATTAGCATCTGAAGCCGCAGTTTACAGCCGTCCAATCAGGATTTACCAAGACCTAAGTCATATCGTCTAGCCTTCGCAGCTCGCCCTTCCTCGAATCCCGAGCTTGCAGTGCGCCATCTCATCCGGCTACCATACTCAACCTCATTTTCGCTCGCTTATCCGAAGCATCCTGCTGGACCCCGACCAACGTCCACAAACTCCAGCTCACACACTCAGACTCCCGCACCGCAGGAGCCCGCCGTTCCTCCCTTATCAAATAAACAAATGAGCAATAAAACTCATTAAAACCGGTAGTCACAAACACATCCCCCCTCCACCATCTTTGTGGGCACAAATGGGCCAAGACCTTCGCCGCCCAGTCAGACAACAGCTCCGTCACAGACATCCTGAACACAGGATGGTCTCATCACAACACAGCTCACACTTCGGTCCCACTCTGCACCAGTTCTGCAGTTGAGCCTTTACCACCTACTCACTTTCACAGGATATTCTGCCTGGAGGCCCCAGCCTCTAAACATCGTTATCCGAGGTAACCACGCCATCCAGCAACCCCAAATGTACCTGCATGGTTTGCATCCGAGGTCCACGGCCTCCAGCAACCCCGACTGTAACTGCATTTTTTGCATCCGAGGTCCACGGCCTCCAGCAACCCCAACCGTACCTGCATGGTTTGTATCCCTTACCCTCCATCCCTTTACCCTTCATCCCTCATCCCTTCATTACATTTCATTTAGCTGACGCTTTCATCCAAAGCGACTTACATGATATACAGTAGACCGTAGACACAGCAACGGTGAGCAATAAGGATTAAGTGTCTTGCTCAAGGACACAACGACATGGACTGGCTGAGCCGGGGTTTGAACCACCGACCCTCTGATTGACAGACTGACTTGCTAACCACTGAGCCACAGTCGCCCCCTTCATCCCTGAACCCTTCCCCTAACTTTGCTTGACTCTTTTTCGGGCTCTCTCGCTCCATAGGTTTCCATGGATTGCAACTACACCCGGACCGTGATCCGGCAAGACATCCACCTACTGCCCAGTAGTAGTCGAATCACCATCATAACCTCATTTTGTCGAACCCCCTCCCATACCTACATCCCTCCTGTGCGCATCAATGTCCCACTAACGCACACTACTAACCTCGCTCGATTCAGCATTCGTGCCTTCTCGCACCACAGGTTTCCAAGGATCGCAACTACACCCAGACTGTGATCCGGCCCGACATCCGCCTACGCCCAGTAGTAGTCAAATCACCATCATAACCTCCTCATTTTCTCGAACCCCCTCCCATACCTACATCCCTCCTGTGCGCATCAACGTCCCACTAACGCACACTACTAACCTTGCCCGATTCAGCCTTTGTGCCTTCTCGCACCACAGGTTTCCCCGGATCTCAACTACACCCGGATCGTGATCCGGCCCGACATCCACCTACGCACATCAATGTACCCACCGACGTGCAACACTACCTTGCTTGATTCAGCCTTCATGCCTTCTCGCCCCACAGGTTTCCACGGATCGCAACTACACCAGGACCGTGATCCGGCCATCCACCACGAACTTAACTAATAGTCAAATCTCTACTATGATGGTCGATACCATCCCTTCCGTCGCTACCTTCATTCTACCACATCCCATGTTGCAGCCATCAGTAGTCTTAACTCTCCGTCGCAACTCTGCTCACCACCCTAACAGCAATCAGTTACATCTTACGCATAGCATGTACAGTAACCCTGTCGTAGAAAAGAAGCGATTTGAAAACCAAAATAAAACCTCTTTTGGGGCTCCTTGTCCAGCCTCAACCCACCACACATAGCCATGCTACTCAACAGTCTCTATAAAGCCGTACCACATCGCAAACCTAACCGTCTGCCTTTCACTTCAGACCTCCTTACCTACCGCAGCCGTTCACAACACTCAGACTACAGGTCTCTCTTCACGGACAAAGCATTAACGTCCATGCTCTCGGCGGCAATCAGTTACAGCTTACGCATCGCATGTACTGTAACCCTGTTGTAGAAAAGAAGCGATTTGAAAACTATAAAACCTCTTTTGGGGGCTCCTTGACCCACCGTCTGCCTTTCACTTCAGACCTACCGCAGCCGTTCACAACACTCAGGCTACAGGTCTCTCTTCACGTACAAAATATTAACGCCCATGCTCTCTGCGGCTTTCTTCAGCCTCACGCGCTGCAGATTTTACCGCCTAAAAACTCTGAGATGTCGGACTCCGAAACGTCAGACCCCAAGGTCTGACGTTTCGTCATCTCCATCCTCCAACGTGGTAAGACCAACCAACATGGTCCACCTCAACCCAATATACATCTAGACTCGAACCTAACCGTGCCTACTTAATCTCAAAGCCAGCCAGTCGAACTTCTTTGCGAAACAACATCGCTCGATCCGTGGTCCTCCCCCGCGTACCGCTATACCCGCGCCAACCTAACCTCACCGGTAGTGTTCCCTCTTCTCCATGAAGCTTTCTTTTGGGGACTCTGCACAGCCAGAGCTTCATTCACGAGTCTCCACCCCCGTCATTCCCGCTAGCCATCGGACGCCAGTAGTCTCATCGCAACCCTCCAACCCTCTTCACGACCCCTTCTACCCTTCTCGTTCCCGCGCCTACAATCATCCACGCATCCCTCGACCCCCGTCCGGTTCCTTAACCCGACACTCTCTTCCACCTCGCAATAAACGATCTGTAAACTCGTATCGCTATGGCCGTGGTCTTTGTTAGTGAAAGAAAAGTTATGACATTTTTAGTGTTTTACTTGGTGTAGTTTTTTTGTAACACTCCATGGCTGAAAGAGGAGGGGAAACGGACTTGGGTGTGACAATGCGGATATTTTCAGTCTCTAAAACGCATGTAAACTCCTCACTGGCGTTCATGGCCATCAAGAAGAACCTGGTACTGGAACTGAAGCGTACTGTACAACCGTGTTTGTTAACAAAGAGGCGGATGGACTTTTTCTTTATCAAGTGAACAGCATCTGGTGAGTGAATTGCTGTATTTTTACATCTGCAGTTGTATTTAATCATAAACAAGCCCCGGTGGTTTATAAGCCGCTGTTGCTGCTGCTACTGCTGCTACTCTTGCTCGTGTCGCGCCGGGGACTGGTCCGCTACCTTCAGTGGATGTTGGGGAGCAAACTAGCCAGCGCTAATTAGCTAGCGTTAACTAGCTAGCACTAACTAGCTAGCGCTGTGGAGGTGGTGGCAGAAGCATGGGTTTTCCATCGTGCCTCCTCAGGTGAGCGTGGTGGTAGTTAATATCGTTCCTTCGGATTGTGGCTCGTGCTCTTGAGTGTGCAGTGTTTTACAGTTTTGTTGGATTGTTTTGTCACTTTTTGTTATAACTAAATGAAACTGGTTCTTGTTGATGTGGACTACATGCATTGTCCGACGCAGCATCCCGTCATTCGCATTTTTATGTAAACGTCAGAATGCACAGAAGGCCCAGGGAGAAAATGCACGGGCCGCCACTGGCTTTCTATATAGACTTTGGAAACCCCTAATATCCCCAATGAGGCAATTTGTGCTTTTACATAAATGTAGTGTAGACAGTAGAACACACTACAACAACAACAACAACAACAACAAGATCATTGATCATTACCTAGCAATAAATAATAGATCGTGGCAAAATGTGTTTGTGTCAGGGTACAGGTCTGGACCCAAAAGCAAAACCTCGGAACACCGTAGAGTATAAACAAAAATGAATTTATTGTCTCCCAAACAAACTTAAATACTCAGGCCTTCAGCCAAAACTCAACAAAACAAAAACGGAAAGTCTCTCAAAAACAAAACTTAAATACTCAGGCCTTTGGCAATACTCCAGTATGGCGGTGTCTCGTGTCCAGCTCGTGAGAGAGTCACAACTCGTGTCCAACTCGTGAAACGGGAATCTGCAGTTGCTTCAGCGTCTCGAGTGTCGTGTCTGGGGCTGAGCATCACAGCCCTCACAAGTGCAATCTCCCGACGCTTGTGTTCGGGCAGAGGCCACTCTTAAGCTGCTGCCGTGATTGTCCTGATGCTCTGCAGCTGTGAGCGGTGGCCATCTTCCTCCCAGCTGTCCCGTATCAACCTGATTACAGACCCAACACACAATCTCTGGTCCCAGCCAGCGTTACTCTGGCACCCCCTGGCGGAGGTGCACTCAGGATCCTTACAGTACCCCCCCCTTAAAAGACGCCTCCAGGCGTCCACGGTACCACCGGACCAGGGTGGGTGGAGGGGGGTCCGGTAGGAGGGCCAAAACACTCCTGACGCCCACCGGCTCGTGGAGAGAGACCTGGAACACAGGCAAAAAGTCACTGGACAACCAAACTCAGGGGAACGGGCCGGAGGACGGGCCGGAGGACGGGCCCCAGGCGGAGACTCGGGAGGACGGGCCGGAGGACGGCCCCCCGGCGGAGACTCAGGAGGACGGGCCGGAGGACGGCCACCAGGCGGAGACTCAGGAGGACGGGCCGGAGGACGGTCACCAGGCGGAGACTCAGGAGGACGGGCCGGAGGACGGCCACCAGGCAAAGACTCAGGAGGACGGGCCGGAGGACGGCCACCAGGCGAAGACTCCGGAGGGCGTGCCGGCGGACGGGACCAACCAACCCTAGACTCGGGACGGAACTGGACCGGACAGGACTCGTGACGGGACCTAACCGGACGGAACCTGGGACGGGACTTAACCGGACGGAACTTGGGACGGGACTCAACCGGACGGGACTCAACCGGACGGAACTTGGGACGGGACTCAACCGGACGGGACTCAACCGGACGGAACTTGGGACGGGACTCAACCGGACGGAACTTGGGACGGGACTCAACCGGACGGAACTTGGGACGGGACTCAACCGGACGGAACTTGGGACGGGACTCAACCGGACGGAACTTGGGACGGGACTCAACCGGACGGAACTTGGGACGGGACTCAACCGGACGGAACTTGGGACGGGACTCAACCGGACGGAACTTGGGACGGGACTCAACCGGACGGAACTTGGGACGGGACTCAACCGGACCCAAGGGACCTATGTCAGCCGGACCGCCGACGGGACTCGAGGGACAAGTGTCGGCCGGACCGCCGACCGGACTCGAGGGACATGTGTCGGCCGGACCGCCGACCGGACTCGAGGGACATGTGTCGGCCGGACCGCCGACGGAACTCGAGGGACATGTGTCGGCCGGACCGCCGACCGGACTCGAGGGACATGTGTCGGCCGGACCGCCGACGGGACATGTGTCGGCCGGACCGCCGACCGGACTCGAGGGAACCAGGGTCGGCCGGACCACCGACGAGACAGGTGTCGGCCGGACCGCCGATGGGGCAGGTGGGGAAGCTGGGACCGGGACTAGCACCGTGACGGGACACGGGACCGGGGCTGACAGCGGCACAGGGGCAGAAACTGGGACCGGGGCTGAACGCGACACGGTGGCAAAAACTGGGCCCGGGGCTGAAAGCGACACGGTGGCAGAAACTGGGCTCAGGGCTGGCAGCGGCACAGGGACAGAAACTGGGACCGGGGCTAAACGCAACACGGTGGCAAAAACTGGGCTCGGGGCTGGCAGCGGCACGGGGGCAGAAACTGGGACCGGGGCTGAACGCGACACGGTGGCAAAAACTGGGCCCGGGGCTGAAAGCGACACGGTGGCAGAAACTGGGCTCGGGGCTGGCAGCGGCACAGGGGCAGAAACTGGGACCGGGGCTGAACGCGACACGGTGGCAGAAACTCTGGGAGCTGGAGTCGGCCGGGGCGCCGACCATACACGGGGAGCTGGAGTCGGCCGGGGCGCCGACAATACACGGGGAGCTGGAGTTGGCCGGGGCGTCAACGGGATACAGGGAGCGGGCGTGACCGGCTTCCCCACAGCCGCAGCCTGCGCTGGGGGCCCCCTCCGCCGGCGTCGACGGCCCGAGGCTCTGGCCTCCGGGTCAGAACCCCTAGCCCGTTGGAGGCACCGGGGCCCACCAAACGCCAGCCGGGCACCTGCCCAGGGATCCGGTTCGGGATCCTTCCCCACATTGGGATCCTGGTATCCCGGCTCCCGCACGTACCACCGGCCATTCCGAAAGTAGAACTGGGGGGGCTGCACCACCACCTCAGGATCCTTGTATCCGGGATCCCGCACGTAGTCCCGGGGCCCATCCAGGGCCATCCGGGGTTCCCTCCACTGGTCATACCAGGGATCCTCCACCTGACCGAAGTCACTCAGGAAGTCGTCTTCGGAGTCGGAATCATACCATTCCCACCGGGGTATCTGTGGGCTACCCATCCTCTCCAGGTTTTGCTGGGTCCTTGTCTTGGTCGGGAGATTCTGTCAGGGTACAGGTCTGGACCCAAAAGCAAAACCTCGGAACACCGTAGAGTATAAACAAAAATGAATTTATTGTCTCCCAAACAAACTTAAATACTCAGGCCTTCAGCCAAAACTCAACAAAACAAAAACGGAAAGTCTCTCAAAAACAAAACTTAAATACTCAGGCCTTTGGCAATACTCCAGTATGGCGGTGTCTCGTGTCCAGCTCGTGAGAGAGTCACAACTCGTGTCCAACTCGTGAAACGGGAATCTGCAGTTGCTTCAGCGTCTCGAGTGTCGTGTCTGGGGCTGAGCATCACAGCCCTCACAAGTGCAATCTCCCGACGCTTGTGTTCGGGCAGAGGCCACTCTTAAGCTGCTGCCGTGATTGTCCTGATGCTCTGCAGCTGCGAGCGGTGGCCATCTTCCTCCCAGCTGTCCCGTATCAACCTGATTACAGACCCAACACACAATCTCTGGTCCCAGCCAGCGTTACTCTGGCACCCCCTGGCGGAGGTGCACTCAGGATCCTTACAGTTTGGTTTATTAAGATTGAAAGATCCTGCTCGTTATCCCGGCCAGTCCGTGGGAGAAATGCTCAGATATTCAAATTTATGTAATTAAAAGATTTAATAAAAGATGATGACAAAACAGTTATACATTACTCGATTCGAGGCCTTCCTCCTTTCTGCAAATTCACAGACTGTAAACAGTTAGCTGCCGCCTTTACGTCCAGGAGAAGAGACCGTTTCGTTTCGCGCTGTTAGTTTAAATACTTTTCAGCCACGGAGCTTAAGGCCCTCTCATTGGTTAGTTATTCTTAACATCCCGATTGTCCATAGGTCCATTTGCTTTCGGAGAAGGCGGAGGCTCTTCATCCTCCAGGGACAAAGGAATAGTCCATCTTCCAAGTATCCATGCGCGCATCCTCCCGGGTCCCAAATGTCTCAGTGTCTCACTCCGCCTTCCGCCCAGCAACATATGGAGGAACTACTTCTTCTTAAAGAAACAGTCCCACATTCCTAACTCCTATAGAATCATTATATAAAAACCATTCACACCTAAACATTAAACAATATGACATACAGTGACTTCCTTAATACATACAATTACATATCCTTCATAATGCCCTTCATTATTTATCATATCCTTCTTATGCATTGTAATGTACACTTAAACAATCCTTTATTACACACGTACAGGCAATTTCAAGCTCACTAATCTATTAGAACTTAACAAGATGGAACGCCCATAATCAGCAGATTCAGCTGAAGACGGACGAGTGACAGAGAGAGACAGAGACCTTTTAAAAACTTTTTAAATCCTTTATTCAACGCTGCCTTCACGCTGCCGTGACCCCACACGGCCAGCCCGCACTGCTCCACCGAGCAGGTGAAGCCTGCAGTCCTCACGCCGACACACTACACCACACAAAAACACTATATCACACTTTAACTACTAAATATAGACAGAAAACACAAGTAACTCACGCGCTCACTCTCAGCTGCCATGAGAGAGAGAGAGAGAGAGACAGAGAGAGAGAGAATTGTGAGTGAGACATTTCAAAAACCACAAATGTGAATCTCACCACCTCTTCAAATACTGATGGAAATGCTATTGTTTTTACAGTTCATATTCATGATAAAACTGGACAATACGTGGTAAAATAATACCATTAGTGCTGCATCTACTGTATATTTTAATAAATAGTGTTGGGGGGCTCTTCCTGAAGTCCACTGCCATCTCCACAGTTTTGAGCTTGTTCAGCTCCAGGTGGTTCTGCCCACACCAGAGGACCAGCTGTTCAACCTCCCGTCTGTACGCAGACTCATCACCGGTCCTGATGAGGCCGATGACCGTTGTGTCGTCTGAACTTCAGGAGTTTAACAGACGGGTCCCCTGAGGTGCAGTCGTTGGTGTAAAGGGAGAAGAGCAGTGGGGAGAGCACACATCCCTGGGGGTCGCCAGTGCTTATAGTCCGGTTGCTGGATGTGATTCTTCCCAGCCTCACCTGTTATTCCTGCTATTCTCCACGTATATTGATTTATGTTTTGTATAATTATGATGAATTAGAATTTACATTTTGCATCGTACTTTGTTCGCATTTCATGTGGTTCATTTGTTTATATTTTTCTCATATTTGTTTTCTTCTTTTTAACGTCAGCATTTTCTCCCAGGGATCAATGAAGGATTGTCGAGAACAGGTCAGCAAGTCCCCCGTCCTCCACACAGAATCTCTGCTGTAATATAATGCTGCCCTCTGGTGATGACTCCATAACACACATGGTTTTATCCTCCACCCATCAACTATTCATTTGTAACATGATGATTAAACAGCAACAGCTTCTTTTCTACCACGTTTCATTTTGGAAACAATTCCAGCAGTGATCAAAAAACCAAAGCATGTAATTGCACTCCATAATCTTTATCATATCATGAATATGTTACATAAAAACAAACAAAGTGAGACACGCCCAATAACTGTCCTTGTAAAGTAAAATCAAATGTAACGAAGGAGATTTTTATTTTAATTTGACTTGTCCCAACTGATAAAAAAAATAAAAATGTGTATAAAGCGAAAGCTTATCCTTGACCTTGGAAACTGACATTTTTATAAAATAATCACAACATTTGTGTCCTTTTCATACCACCTCGTCTCACTATCACTACACAGATCGAGCCTCTAACATGTCACAGAACTGAAACCATGAGAGAAGCAAGAGAATTAAATGGACCTTGAGCTAAGACGTCAATGCATTTGACACATTTTAAAATGAGAAGACAGCATTTTTATAATTCGGTAGTACCGTGTTTTGATCAACTTCTACAGCAACTGCTGTCTGAATATCACATAGTAGAAACAATCTCGATGAGAGCCAAGCCCCTCTGTCTTCAACTGACCTGTGCAGGCCACCGCACCAAGTAAAGCAACCCTATGAAATGCAATATAATCACGGTGCATATCCGATGCGGCAAAAATTATTTGGTTTATAGTCTGAGTCTGACAGTGTTGCTTTAGAGTTGGTATTATAACCAATCATTGGAGCCGCGGGCACATCACAGCGTCCTACATGGCCGTCTTACTCGGGTTGTCACGGTCGAAGGTCATGATCTCCATGTGGATAAGACCTGATTGGATAAAAAAAAGTGATTAAGTTGTTTACATTTCCCAGAAAAGCGCTAAAGCATGAATTTATTTCAAGAGTCTGAGCTTCCACTTTTAAAATACAAGGCATTGCAAAAACATACTTTTCCACTCCCCGACGGCGAGCTCCAGGTTCTCAAAGGAGTCGTCGTAAGGCGCAGAGTCTGGCTCGCTCTCCGGGTCATGATATTCAGCCAGGAATGGGTGGGACAGTCCCTGCTTCACTGTCAGCCTTGTCTCTGGGTCCAGCAGCAACATCCCCTCCAAAATGCCTACAGCTGGAAGCATCGAGAGAGAAAATTATATTGTACACCATTTGCTTTGTTTTTTTAACCCGTTACTTGAATCTGAGGATTCCAGCTTTTTGACTCAAATGTTATTTCTAGTTAATTGTTCTCACTCACTAGAATCATTAAAGGCCTACTGATAAAAAATGTAGTGTCATCTAGTGGCGAGGATGCAAATTGCAACCGAATGAATACCCCTCCCCCCCGGAGGAGCGCTGGCCGTCTCCTTTCGGGGTCGTAAACAGTACACGGACCCGATCGCTCCTTTCTAGTCTTCTGACCCCTCAATGTACACTACATGTCGACGCTCACACACATTCCGATACCGAAGGCAGAGTCTATCGGGATCTAATGCTCTCTCCACATGTGCAGCTTTTGAGAGTAATATAGGGTTTGGTATCTTGCCCTGATCTTCCGATTAGCGGACGACCCGCACTACCCCTGAGCCACAGCCGCTCACCAAGCAAACCCAATTGGTCTGTTCACAAAGCGACTGCGTCTGCTCTTTGTTTTTTTTAGCAAATGCCGTGAGGGAATCTGGCAAGAAAACACACTGATAATCAACTATAAACAATATATAATAATATAATATTAATCTGATGAATGAGAAGATATGCCACAGTGATACCCTTCCCCCCATGATCAAATCCATCCACTGTATTTATTATAAATAGCCTAGTTTACACTACTGTTTGTGATTGTTGTTTTTAAATCCCGCCTGGATTATAAATGTGGTTTGTCCGCTCTGGGCTACTGTAGAAACGTGTTGGTGTGACATGGAAGACAACCCACTCCATGTGTAGATATCCATGTGGGCTCATTCTGTGATGAGAACACAATGATTCTGAGTGTCAGGTGATTGTACACATCATTATAACATAGTTATGAATCCTATATACTAATAGATCCTCCTAAATACACAAACATAATGGACCTTTAAATGTAATTTTTGTTATAAATCCATCACAAACACAAAGTTAAATAGAATATACAATGAAGTTG
The DNA here is from genome assembly GCA_023566465.1 of Cottus gobio. NCBI lineage: Eukaryota > Metazoa > Chordata > Actinopteri > Perciformes > Cottidae > Cottus > Cottus gobio. The sequence continues at coordinate 24,929,210 of CM042215.1, forward strand.
CCGTTTGCATCCACCTCAGTCCAATGTGCCATCACTTTGTCATTTTATCTCCTAAGACATTTGTACTTGCAATAACTAACATATGAATTCATGAGTTATGGTAAAAGAAAAAGGCACTCAAGACTTCATGAGATAAGAGAATGGGAAAGACGTGAGGTCAGAGTGACCTTTGTCCTTCCAAATCGAAACAGTCCAAGTGGACGTTTGTGCCAGATTTGTGCCATATTTCAAAGGGAAAAAAAGTCAAGCGGAGGCAGTTCAGCGCACCGTTTCCATCCATGGACGCGAAAAAGTCCTTGAAGTTTTTCTTCTTCTGCGGACAAAGACCCAGCACGTACGATTGCGCCTGGAAAACATTGAAGGACATTTCAGTCTGAGGCCCGAGCTTCAGATAACAGAACATGATCACACAAATGGTGAGTAGAGGCCAATTAAAGTGGCAGCGACGAGGTCTGGAGACAAAACTTACGTCCTTACTCTGCATCTTCTGGACCAGGGAGGAGTCTGGCGTTCCTGTCAGATGGAGGATCTTATTCAGCTGGTCAATACCTGAACAGGCTGGTTCAGGAAGCCCCATAATGCACAACATACACCACATAGATCCAGGGTCACTGGATGCAGGAAACATCAGGTTGTTGGTGGACGATGAGGATGGAAAGGGTCATAATGAATACAATAATAATCAAATATCTAGTTGATAAAATAGGCAATACTCCGGCCATCTAGTACTGCACTTCAACAAAGGTGGGGGACATTTAACAAACTGACATTACCGCCTCCAACCAGTCAAAATGTCATCACTTTCTCATTCCATCCCATTAGACATTCGTGTTAAGGTGTTATAATTAGCATATTCATTCATGAGTTATGTGTGAGCTCCATAGACTGAATACAGTATAAGAAGTGGACGTAGTCACCGTGACGTCCCCCGTTGGTTTGTGTACTGCCGTTTTGAAGCCTTGAGTTTGGCGATTTTTTTATCTTGGATTACGGCCGTCGCCATGTTGTTGTTTTTTTAACCGATGAACGGAAGTTATCATATTTGGAATGTGAAAGAGTGACGTAGAGATACAGCTCTGGTAGAGGCAGTGACCTGTCAATCAATCACAGTAAGTCCGCCCTAAATCACATAACCTGCTTTATGGTCTGTTTGACTCTAAATTACAATAATTTACTAAATGAGCATCATGATGTATTGAAGAAGAATTGAAACTAGAGATTGAGACATAAACTCATGTTTACAATGTTTACTGAGGGAATACATCAAGAGAGAAGTAGAGTCATTTATATAGACTTCTATACAACCAGAGGAGTCGCCCCCTGGTGGTCAGTAGAGGAGATGCGGGTTTTAAGACACTACAGCATCGACTTCCCTTGGCAGAAACGGAGGTTGCCGCCTGGTGAGGTCACAGTGACTGTTGACCACCTAATTCGAATAAGCTCATCCTTGTCCAGGTGGACGTTTTTGCAAAATTTGACTAAATTCCCCCAAGGCGATCCTGAGATGTCGCGAGACTGGACAGGACAGATCACTGCTGCTATTGATGAAAGAGAGCAGAATTGAAGGATCGCGGGTCAGGATATCCTGCTTCTTTTACTCCACAGTATGGGCCAAAAGCCAAGATTTTGCATAGATCGACAATAGCATCATTTTATTTGACCCAAACCTTTCCTGGAAACAGCTTCACGTTTCCATCACCTGGTTTGGAGCATACAAATACGGCGACGCTACACATGTCTGTAAACCGCCAGCAAATAGATTAGTAAAAGATGAAGTAGAGGTTGTGAACTTCAGGATTTTGTTTCAATCGAGCAAGTTTGAACTGCTCTTTCATGTAAGCTTAGCATCGTCCATGTTTCCAGTTTTTCTAATGTGCTACTACAAAATGCAAATCAAAATATGCGAATGGAAACACGCCTCAAGTAGTATTCCGGATTAACCTTTATGTGTAAAATCCTAACAATGCTATATTTCTATTTATCGTTGAGCATACACAGCTTTATTACAATGGGTGAGGATACTGTCGTGTCCTGGGAAAAGCACATGGCCAGTAATCATCTCAGCCAGAATGCAGGCGGCTGACCAGACGTCCACTGTGAGGGGAGAACATTTTAATAATGGAAAATGTAATACTTTGTCGTAGCATACTGCAATATTCTGTAATCTTCTTCAACAAACTGAAAAGGACTACTTGGATTAAAGCGAGGTGACATTATTACCTGTTTGACTGTAGTGCATCCAGTTGAATATGACCTCTGGTGCTCTGTACCAGCGCGTCACAACATAACCGGTCATCTCACTCTCTGCCTGTCTTGCCAGACCAAAATCCAGGATCTGGGAATAGTTACGGTTCAGGATTTAGTTTATATTTCAGTTGTATTTGATGTATATCAGTTCAACTGTGTTGCAAGTCATGGATAGAAGATTAAAATGTCTAAATGTTTTCACACTGTTTTAAATCTCATTCAGTGATTTATTTTAATTTTTGCCTTAAACTTACCTTTAATTCACAGTTCTCATCCACAGCAATGTTACCAGGCTTCAGATCCTAAAATCCAACCACAAGAGGTTTTTAATGGCACAAAGCCTAAATACACACTCAACAGTTGTTGTTTTTTTAAGTTAAAGCAATAGTTTGACATTTTTGGAAATACGCTTTTTGGCTGAGAGTTAGATGAAAAGGCTCAAAACACTCAATTGCATTTTAAATGTGTTCAGCAGCCGGTTAGCTTAGCTTAGCATAAAAAGGGGGAAACAAGGGATACCAGATAGGTAACAAAATATTTCAACCTCGCTAACACTCACTCCAGAAGTCCTGTCCAGCCAGCTAAGAACACAGATCATGCAGTTATATATGCATTCTTGGGACTAGCACCTGCAAAGTCATGACATTGTTTCAAAATGTAATCCCTCACTACTCTTCCATTGCTTATTCTTGGGAAATAAGTGCACTGTGGCTCAGTGGCTAGCAAGTCAGTCTTTCAATCAGAAGGTCAGTGGTTCAAACCCCGGCTCAGCCAGTCCATGTCGTTGTGTCCTTGAGCAAGACACTTAACCCTAATTGCTCACCGTTGCTGTGTCTACGGTTTACTGTATATCATGTAAGTCGCTTTGGATAAAAGCGTCAGCTAAATGAAATGTAATGTAATGTAAAAAATCAAAAAGGTGTGAAAAGCAAAGCTGTGGATTTTGTGGGTAGGGTGGAAGGGAAGAGTGATTCCAGGAAGTTGCTAACTGTGTGCTAAGCTCAACCACCTCGTTATACTACATAATTCAGCTTGAAGGCACACGCTGGACTAAAGTTTGGCATTTGACCTTTTGCTTTTGAGGTGTCAGCCTCAAGTGGCCATTTGAGGAACTGCATGTGTTGGCATTCAGTGTTGGCGTTTCTTTCTCAGCACTTGAGGGTGCTGCTCGGCAGATACAGACACTGCCACTGGGTCATGACTCATGAGCGATGATTGAGTGGGAGTTCATTAATAAATTGTGTTTTTGTACAAAAATCCTACTCATTGTGCCTTTAACTCTTGGAAAGAAAGCAAAAAAGGTACAATGTTTAATGTCAAACTATTCCTTTAAGTGTAAAAAAAAGGGTACTGTTTAAAAAAAAAGATGTAAATGGGACCAACCCGGTGAACGATCCCCGCAGAGTGAATATACTGTAAGGAAGAACAACAAGAACAAGAAAGATTTAAGCACACGATATAAAACAACACACATGGACATACTGTATACACAGCAGAGCGGACCACGTGGATAATCTCTCTCTAAATGGCCCGGTGTGGACTCACGCATCACCAAGTGGCTTGTGAGAGCTGTTTTTTGTGTATTTTTCCGCCCTCAAAGCAAATTCAGACTGCTCTTACAACAAATAATAGTGTTTAAAGCACACACACACACAGATAAGAAGGGGAAAACATCTCAGGATCAAAAAAAGTTTGAAGCTTAACTCGAAGACAAAAAGGGGCATTTTACAAGAAGTTAGCCTTGCTTTCCGGTTTTAAATGTGCTTTCCCTTTCGTTTCCACGGGCCACTCGTAGTTACACGTTGACTAGCGTTGAGTAGAAGGCCATAAATAAGGGTAAAGCAGTACATTGAAAAATGTTTTACTTCCCAGTAAAAGGGCTGACCTTGTGTATTTCAATGAATTCCTTCTGGAGTTGACAGGCTGACCTGCAGCGCACACTGGGGTGGTTTGCAGCAACATGTGAGATCTGGGGCCTTGGCCTGGCCGACATATGTTGATTTCGGGCCTCGCAGGTTGAGAGCGAGTTGCTGTAATCGTTGTTGAGAGGCTTAAAATTGTTTACTTCTTTTTTTTATATTGTTCTTGCTGGGGCGTTAACGGCCATGTGGATGTTGTACAAGGCTACCCTGGTGCAGAGGGAGCTCCAGGTCATGGGATTATACTTTAGATGAGAGATCACGTATAATCATGACCTAGGGTTTGTTACCAAAGTAATTGTTCAAGTGTTCAAAAAAGGAACATGTCATAAAGTAGATAAGATATATTTAGTTTTTGCTAATTCTGTATTTTATTAATTATATAAGACAGAATAATGGAATGAAATATTTAATTGACGCCTTTAATTCTCATGCAACTGGCATTTTAACTGCTTACATACCACCCGACACTGAACAGCACACACACTTTAACTGTCGATGGGCCTTTGTCCACAACTGATATTGGCTAGCTAGCTAAGGTTTATGGGTAATGTTAGCGTGTGATATTTGAGGGTAAAGATCATCAGTAAACATGTCAGAACTGTTGTTTTTCTTAACCCGTTCGCCAGATACAAGTTGTTAGTGCTGTTTGTTTTGGAGCCCAAAAGAAAAACATTACTTACAATATGTTTCACATAACCGTCGAATCACATTTGCAGAAACGCACAATGACAGTAAGTGTGAAACAATTGATTAGGTTTAGCAGACTTTCTCACAGGACCAGTGGTCTCCTGGGTGAAAGTCCTGAGGTTGTTTGACGCCTCCACTCCCTCTCCCACAATCAAAAGTAATAATTTTAAAATGTATTTTAGTATTTACAGGAAGTGAATGCTTAACAATCAAGGAAATACATAAACGTACACTTACCTTGAGTCCTCTCAGCAGCTGGTAGAACAGGTATGTGATGATACGATCAGTTAATCTCCGCTTCTTCATAATGTGGCTCAGATCCTGGGCAACTAATGGCATTACCATATAGCTGGAGAGAGCGAAGAAGAGGAGAGCGAGGGAAGGAGAGCATTGAAAGACAACATTAACAAATAGGTAAGGGGACATGAAGTGGGCCTAAATACTGTCGATGACAACAGTTCATCGCCACAGTCAGGAAATGCACAAAACAACCAAAGCAAACATGAACAAGCTTGCTCTCACACATCCTTGCGGGAACTTTTCAAACGTGCACACACATGCACACAGGGGTTCTCAACAAGCTGCGACAGCGAGCAGAAGAATGTGCTTTCCAAATCCCAACTCACAAGGTTTGGAATTTCTCCAGCGTGTGGTCCGGTGTGAAGACGTCAAGGAGGCAGATCACCTTGAAGGAAAAACCCAGTGATACCAAATGTCTGTTAATACACAAATCTATTTGTCAAAAGGGTCCCATTCAGTGCAGAGTTAGTACCATTGTGCAATCCTGGAGTAACTAAGGTATCACAGTCATTGTTATGTGTCTGTGCTGTAGTTCGCTTCAAAAGAATTCATGCATTCAGTATTGATGTCTTTGTTTTGGTAATTTCTGTTTGAGAAGGTTGGGCTCATTGCGGAAGCTTTTTGCATTTTTTCAAGTTTGTTGTTATATAGAAGTCTATATAAATGACACTACTTCTCTGTTGATGTATTGCCTCAGTAAACATTGTAAACATGAGTTTATGTCTCAATCTCTAGTTTCAATTCTTCTTCAATACAGCATGATGTTCATTTAGTAAATTATGGTAATTTAGAGTGACATAGACCATTAAGCAGGAGATGCTTTAGGGCGGGCTCACTGTGATTGACAGGTCACTAACTTTAACCCATCCACAGTGTGTTTTTGGATAATGAAAGTTGGATCACCAGCAAATCAAGAAGGCAACGAACAAAAACCAAGATGGTGATGACCAAACTTGATATCTACAATCTATGGGCTACTGCTAAAAAGTTAGCTTCTCTATCTATTCTAAATAGAAAAAAACTAAAACTGATAACACACAATGAAAAATGGATCAGAATTATCCATTTGACAACCAAAACACAAAATCTCGTTGAATTTGCTGCATACTAAACTAAAGAATGCCCCAGTAAAAGGAGGTTATGTAAGAGTGATTAAAGTTGCTCAAAGGTTTTCAGCGAAAACACTGAATCATGAGGGTTCCGACAATACACAACACTCCTCCCAGCTTGTCAGGGGGCATTGATGAGATTAAGGGCTCTTGTTGAAGGGTCAACAAAGTTTGCTTATCCTCCTCATTCTTGAGAGTGACCTCCCTGGTTGAGTAAGGACTGAACAAATACACTAAAATCCCAACTCCTTGTCTCAACACAAAGAGTACCTTTGGACAGCTATTGCACTGGATTGTATCACATCAATTCAATTTTCACGTTGTTGGGTCCACCATCTAATGAAAAAAATTAATACAAATTCAAAGTTCCTACATTTTCATGCTGTATGTTGCGGAGCAGCCTGAGTTCCCTATAGGCCCGCTTGGCGTGGATGAGGGACTGGAACGGACGATACAGCTTCTTGATGGCCACCTTTTCCTTGGTCTTCTGGTCCAAGGCAGCACTAAGAGTCAGACACATGTCAAGGGACGTGGAACACAGAGGAGGGAGGGTCAGTAATACATCATCCAGGGCTCCAAATAACGACCATCGGCATAAAGTTATTTTGCTGATCATTTGTAATTAATTGATGAATCGTTTCGTGTCGGAGAGATCGGGCATAATTCCCAGCATAAACTTATCTGGGATTGTACTCCTTATAACCGTATTACATAGTAATGTCTGAAATGAAACATTCAAAGTACTCAGGGCTGATGCCCTCTCCGTGATCTAGGGTAGATTAAGATCTACCTTACTGGCCCAACATTTATAATATCACTGATAAGATCTCCTCTGTCAGTGGCTAATCATTAGATAGAGCTGTCCGTGAGGCATCCTGGATTTCTGGCTGGGTGTCTCCTCTTCGGTGGAGGAGATTCCTGTCGTATCGGAGGACCTGCACCGACTCGCTGACTCGCCTCGGGCAGACAATAGTGCTTCTGTTAGCAGATGTCAACGTAATCTGGGACGCTCGGACCGCCTGTGAGCGGAATGCAGACTTGAGGCTTAAATAGACCGACATGTAAAAAACCTCTTGTGATGCCGAGTATTGAAACGCTGATAGTGGACATGTTGTTTCACCAGTGTTACTGCTGGAATCATTGTGTGTGTTGGAGGTGGGTCACTGCAACTGTAAGTGCCTTGTGTGTTTATTATGTAAAGTGAAACATTTTTAATGTTCATATAGGGGATAGTTGTATCTGTAGGATGGAATTCGTTGTGAATGACATTTTGTATTATGTCCAATATGTTATGACTTCAGTCATGGATGTTTATTAGATTAAAATATTCAAGTGCCTTGCACATTTCTGTCAACAACCCGCCCCCCCACCGCACAGGTAAACTCACCAAACTGTCCCGTAAGCTCCGGAGCCGATCGGCCGCAGCGTCGCGTACCTCTCCGGGACGTCCCACGTCGTTTTCTGGACCTCCAGTCTGTGGAAGCCCGGCCTCACGGGGGAATTCTTCACGGGAGACTCCATGGCGCGCTGGCTCGCTTCTGTTCTCAGGGTGTCAGGCTTTCAAGTCACGGAACGCAGCTTGCAACAGCGTTGGCCTGGCAGGTGAGAAGGCTAGCGGTACAAAAAAAAGAAAAAAGAAAGATAGGTAAGAAGGTGCGCGCACGTAAACGCCCCCTGTAGCTCCGCAGGCCTGCCCACTCGGGTCGTCACATGGGCGAGCTGTCATTCCCACGCGGAGGACAGTTGACTGTGTCTGCTGTCCGACAGGTGCTGAGGTAAATAAACTCGAAGCCCTTTGAGTAGAGTATACATGACAAAGAGTATAGCGTGGCGCAAACAAGGCGCGCGGGAATTACAGCAATTCTGAATATTGCAAAATTGATGAGTGAGAAGAAAAACAAAACACTGATTGAATCAGTGGCTATACCGCACTGGATCATGGGAGAATAATGCGGTTAAAAATTAGACTGCATGTTCAATATTTTATATGTGCAATAACTTCAAAATGAACCAGTGTTTAAAATATGTATTTGGTAAAACGTAGCATGTCCCAAATCCCCCCATACCGTATTTATTTTACAGCTATAAGGTCCAATAATGCAAGTAGTCTTGCATTGTTTTCTGAAACGTCAATATCAATCATTTTTCATAAGCAACTGCAATTAGGATAAGCCAGAAAGTATCACATGCTATTATTTTACGATATTATAATAATATATTCAATATACTGTATAAGGATGTATTAGAGGTCACTTTATCAGCACACATGTACACAATATAACGACTGTTGTAAATTATTCTGTTTCAAATTTTATGATGATAATTTTTTTGGTTGACGTTGTTGGAAATGTGTAAAAAAAAGTATATGCTTATTTACTGGGCTGTACATATATCCTGCGGTATCCCTAAAAAAATGTTCCTCCGTATTAGCAAACATGAGGGGGGGAACAAGTAAACTTCATGGTGAAGTTTACTTGTCATTAGATTCATTAGATTGTACCAGTGATTGTACCAATAATGTGGCTTCAAGTGGTCACCCAGAATGATTTCAGAATGTCTCTCTGATGGTTTATTAGGATTCCTTTCGGGTGAAAAACCCCCACCACAGACCAGCAGAGGGCAGACACGCGGCACTATGGTGGGCTAGACAAGGAGGGGAGTCCCAACTGAACTCATTGTTCATTTTCACCTCGAAGGATTTCAAAACCATGATTTAAATCATTATATATATATATATATATATATATATATATATATATATATATATATATATATATATGACTGAAGTAAATGACTATCAAAGTAAACAAAGAGTTGTCAGAGCATACAGTGTGCATACAGCATACAGTGTGCTGCATATAATTAAATCTGTACTATATGAGCATAAATATCAGAAATACTCTTAACCTGCGTGCACACATCCACATTACCATGTTGGTGGAAAAGCCCTTTTCTGTGTGAACAGGATCACTGAACCAACACGTCATATTATATCTCAATGAGTTTTAATTACGTTCAACAATGAATCCATGAATGGCCAATTGGGGCTTTCTGTCTGAACTGGTCTCGTCGCTCAAAACTACAGTGTCAAGGCCGCAGAGCCAGAGCAACACTCATGAGAAGCATTTTCAAAATAAAACTCTTATGGTAGAGTCCGGTACAGTGAGGATAGCAAATGATGAAGACACAGACTGAGAGGGCACACTTTAAAGCCGAAGTATTGCACTTAAAGATTTTTTTTCAGCTACTTTGCAGCTGTTGTTATCAGCGTATGACAAAAAGTTCCAAAGCAGTTGTTTTACTTCAGTAAAAGTAGCATTGCCACAATGTTGAAATACTTGTTAAAATGCATTCAAAAATATTAGGTAAATGTATTTTAGTGAAGAAAGTACTAATGTATTGGAAGCATCTCTTAATTTGATGTCACATTGGTTGCAGCTAGTATATACGTATACATACTTATAATGTTACACGATTCCCTTTATTAGGCTTTATTTTGAAGGCGAGCAAGTGACATTTCCTGTCCCACCCCTTCTGACTCCATGTGCCTTGTCTCCGCTGTCCGCCGGCGCCGCCTCCCTGACTGTTGTGGAAGCCTCTCAGATGCGGAGACCTGCCCGTCCTGAGCTGCGGCCGAACAACAGAGACCGCTCCGGTTCTGACACACACACACACACAGCCACACACACTTTGTGGGCTCGGGAGTTGTTTCTACTTTTTTTTATTTATTTTTTACAGCGGACACTTTCCCGTAAGTGCACCGCATTTTTGAGGAGGGGGAACAAAACAAACAACCCCAAAACAGTGCCGCGAAGTAACAAGCTGGACTTCATCAGGTACTCAGTACTCGCTGGCTCGCGTGGATGCGAGGCTCCGTCCCGCTGAACACCATGGACGGCTGATTCACGCGCGTCTCCGCTGACCCAACAGGTACGTTCAATGCCATTTGTTCAAGCGGGGAGAAAAATAGGGATTTTGGGGTTCGCGGTAGGCCAAAAAAAAAAAAATACCCCATAAACAAACAAACCCTTAACCGCATCACTTCAACTTGTTGGAGACCGTAACGTTGGCTGGCTCAGCGGGATGCACGGTGTTCTCATCATGACGCGTTTAATTACTGTCACAATGGAGGGCGAGTTCTGCAATTACGTGGGTGCAGAAAGTCGACAAGCACTTTAGTTTTTTTTTTTTTTTACCACCCAGACATCACACGAGCACACACGCACACACTCTCTCGACTAGACGATTTAATACAATGGGTGAGCACATAGATTTGGACTATGGATGGTGCATTGGGGCTTCTGCCCCCCCCTCACACACACACACACACACACGCCATGCACACACTCTTTTGTCAGCTGATGTAGGAATGTGTGTTATCCAAATGCCAAATGCCGTGTTCACCTGCTAGCATTCTGCTGGACACACACACACACACACACACACACACACACACACACACACACACACACACACACACACACACACACACACACACACACACACACACACACACACACCCGGAGGGTGAATGGGTCGCACACACAAGCTGCCTATTTATTGCTTCATTTAACGTAAATATTGACAATGTTCATTAATGTACAGTCGCTTTTCCTTCTTCTTTCTTTTAGATGTGTGATTAGTTTTGGTGAAAGTTCATGGTATTGGTGGGTGATGATGATGGTGGTGATGATGATGAGGGGGCGATGATGGAGTTGGGGCTCTTTGGTTGCTCGTTTCATATTTGCAAAGCATCGCACCCATCATAGACGGTGCCAAAAGTCTAGTAGCTCTTCGGGGGGAAAGAGAAAAAAAGAGACGGTGGCTTAGAAACTCATCAAAGCCAAAAGCCTCTCTGAATATCAGAGACCGTGAAGGAGATTTCTTCTCGAATATATATGTTTTTTGGGGAGTCAAATGTCTTGATGGCTCATTTCATACGGAACCTTTTTGTTCAGGTTCTTGCGGTTCTTCAGCCAAAGCCTTGAAAACCTCAATCCCCTCTTTTCTCTACCGGGGTCCCGGCTTCCAGAGGTCTTTGAATGACCGGCCATCTGCTCGCTAGGGGTCTGTTCCAGAAGCACAATATCACGTTACCCACACTGTGTGTGTGTGTGTGTGTGTGTGTGTGTGTATGGATAAATGTGTTATGGCGTTATCAGAGACCACGTTGTGTGGGTAAGTTCGACGAACACAACCGAGTGCATGAATAAATAATATTGTTTGTGAATTAAGTCAAACGGGTTGTGCCTTTTTAACCGGTCGGCCGGCCAGACGCAGCTCACTCTCCTGATCGGACCTCGGTGTCCGCGTAACGCCAGTCATCCTCACACTGATGGTGCCGTGACATGAGACCTAACGCGCTTTAGGTATATAACATGTTTTAGATTGTAGAGGTCATTGTGACTATAATGATAATAATAGCGTAAAGCGTTTTCGCTGGAAAGCAACAAAGTTCGCTGGATGACGAGGCCTTCCATCTATCTTCATCTATCTTCATCTTCAAGTGTCTCTTCTTCATCGACGGCCACTATATGCCGCTGCAGGGACGACGGATTCTTCCAGAAGTTAACATCGGCGTTAGCTGCTCGTTACGAGTAAAAGCGTTCAAATAAGTCCCTTCCTTCCTGCTGCGCTGTAAGGAAATACGGTTTAGCCTGAATTGTGTTGCCCTTGACATTTTGTCAGTGTGTGTTTTAATTTTTGTGTCTCATTTTTCATAAGGTCAAGGAAACTAAACAAAGTACCTCGCAATAAGGTTTGATATACCGATATCTGGGTGATACCAGTACGGATCCGAAAAGCTGTTTGAGTCGTTATTGAATCGATACACTTGCATGCAACACACACACACACACACACACACACACACACACACACACACACACACTGGAACTGGCACACCCATCTCATCATCGTAAGCTTTCAGAAAATGGAATGGGTTGAAGCCAAAGACAATATATTTAAAGATAATGCATTCAATCTAGATTAATTTCAAAATCAATATAATTTTTATTTGCTTTACCAATTGATTGGAGGTTCATTGAAAATAAATGACTTCATTCTGACGGTATTATCTGGTGGTTTTTCATACAAAACTGCAGGAGCCTTGCCATTTCTCCACGCTGCGCTTTTGAAATCAAACTGTGGGCGATTATTCTCATCAGGGTGGCCCGCAGGAAGTGGTTAGGCTTACCATCCGGACCGCAAACCTCTCAGACACACACACACACACACACACACACACACACACACACACACACACACACACACACACACACACACACACACACACACACACACACACACACACACACACACACACACACACACACACCCACACCCGGAGGGTGAATGGGTCGCGGGGCCACTTCAGCTGCAGCTGGTCATTGAAAAGCCGCTCCTCTGCAGCTGAAAATGTCTATTCTCCGGCCTTCTCTGCCTACGTATGCAGCAAGGACGGAATGTCAGGGTTTATCCGTGTCAAGTGTCGGGGACTACACCGCGGGTGAAGTCATTTTTTAACTTTTCAAAAGAGTGAGAGCTGGCCGTCATACGGGCATTTCGGTGTCTGACGGGTGGTGCACTCAGAATGATTTGGTTTCCAATAAGCTCCTTGAATTGTCAATGAATGACTACGCCGACGACTTGTTTTGACGAGGCCGGTATGATTTCATTGTGAATATTAGGGCAACCTCTGCGACCGGCAGGAAGACATCTTGATTGACATGATGGGGTGTGTGTGTGTGTGTGTGTGTGTGTGTGTGTGGGGTAATGGGGTGTGGAGATTCCGCAGAGAACACTTGCTGAGGCAGCACTGGAGCCACAGGCATCCCTGAGAAGATAAGGAAAGAAAAGAATGCCATTGTGGGGATTCTAAACCCATCATTGTGACTTAAAGCCAAGTCTTTATCTCTTTTTTGAATTCATTTTCCACAAACATAGCGTAAACGCTCCACTCTAATGGTCGCCCCTGGTTTCAGGTATGCTCGCTGTCAGCTGGGTAGACTGGATCTCTGGAGCTTACTATAAACTTATTTTCATTAGCAGCGAGCGTCTATCCACTGTACTTAAATGTAAATCCCCTTCCATCTTATCATCATTAACCACACACCATAGAACTAGAACAGGAGAAGATCAAAATGTACTCTCTAAACTCCTCGTGACGTTACTACTCCACTGCTTGTTTTAGTCGGTACTGTACAACCTCACCTTAGTGAGTCAGGCTTACTTAAGTCAGGTTTGTATAAACACGGCCGACGCTCTGCTCGTACCGCTACGTTGATTTGAACATAAATGTCCCTTCTACTCCTATTTTACATCAGTACCCATTGTGGGCCCTGATGAGACCAAATTCATATCTTTAAATCCACCATGAAGGCTACAAACTAGTAATTTATCTGTAGCAGCACCAAGGACTTTATAGGCCCCCATCCACTATAGATTCAGAACATTATACATTGTGGGAAAAATCTTGCTTTATTCGTTTGAAAGCACAAATGTCACTGGCAGTATGTAGTTGTTTAAGACAAGCTTCCCCCCTTGTTCAGGCAAGCGGTTCTGAAATATGATGTACCTGGTGTTTTATCTTGTATGCATTCAGTCATAAAATGTCAAGTTGAAGGTCTGTTATTGGCTTCTGTTACAACCATTTACATTGGGTACCTTCACTTTCAGGAACACAACACATAATTTGAGTACTTTCGCTCGCCGAGTTCCCATCAACATAAAAATTGGAATGCCATTGTTGTGAATGACGCATCGAACTATTCGTCGGGGTCAATGTCCACTCTCGTCAGCAAAAATAATGGAAATCCTCTTATTCGTCCGTTCTTTGGTTCCAAACCAAAGGGAAAAGCAGAGCCAGAGAAAGAAGGGATCTGTAAGCAGTGTGATGAACGAAACAACTAAAGATGGGAATGCCACAGAGCCATCTTAAATCTCCTCATCCAGCAGAATACGACAAAGCAACAAAATATATAAACGTGACAGCCAACGGTGGCGAGACCTTACCAGGGAGGTAACTATGAGTTGATTCATCTGATTTATTCATCCCAGCATGCCCTGGTGTAAATAATGCTTTCTGCCTATACATTGTGGCCTCTTTGTTGTCACTTATGCAACATAGTTTCTTTGAGCAATATCATCAGTAGGGGACTTTCAATATTGCCCGACCCGAGTTGCATATAGAAGTGTTCCAAACATGAAGATTGTGATTTAGAAATGAGCTATTTTCTAAATGACAAAGAAGCCCTTTATTGTAATCCCCGTCTGGATGTAAAAAACAAAGCATCTAATACCACAGTATGGTCAAGATCAACCCTCCCGAATGTAATCCTTTTTGAAAATCTAATCTAATATTAAACCCAGAGGGTGTGGCTTTTTTTCTGTTATGGTTGTGAGCCCCGGGACAGTTGTGTTTGTGCCATGCCACCAGCCTCTGTCCCCTAACAGACACAACCCGACTCCCCCAGCTGCCCTCTTCTATATGGCCTCCTCAGGCCCTCGCCCTCCGTAGAATCAGAACATATACTGTAGAGGTTCCTTCTGTGTAATCAAGGCGAGTCATTGCCACGCCTCAGATGACGGGAAGGGAATCTCCATCTCGGCCATGTGGGGAAGCTGCAATGTTTCATTTGTGTTGTTTAACAACAACAGACAAGTTGAGGGTCCATGCATGTTTTGCATGCTTGCTCTAGCAATGAGAACTGAAATGCTTGTGTTCTATTCAGGCGTTTTGGCTTAATGACAGTTCTGACTCTGACTCTGATTACATGGGGGTTCCCTTGAATTGGTAGTAAAAAAAAACAATTATAGCTGATGATCTTGCATTGATTGGTGGTGACCATGCACTGATTGATTGGTGAATAGATCTGCTGACCGGATGACTATTGGCTGCAACTAACGACTGTTTTGATAGTCAAGGAATCTTTCAATCAATACTTTAGTTTATTCATTTTTTAATCAGATGAAATGCGTTCCTCGTGTTCTTGTACAGCTCTTTTCTACGACACATTTTGAATGCAGCCATACACTGAGAATAAAATGGAAATGTATGCATTCATATGTATATATGCATGTATGTATTGTGTGTGTGTGTGTGTATATTACACGTACTGTATGTGTACATATGTATGTATAGGTATATCTGTTTTTTTATTTTACTTTAATTTGATTTTATCATCTATTGTCTAATATGCTATTGTTTAAATGTGTTGCTTTTTTGTCAAGTAGTTTGAACTTTTTATACATGCTTTATGACAAATTATTACTTTTATTTCCTGAGATAATGCTCAAGTTTCAGTTGTGAAGAATGAACAAGCTACACTTAAGATCTTACTGAAGGTATGACCTGTCTCTCTGAGCTGATTCAAACTAGCCTATTAGAGTTATGATGGACATTCATTTCAAAACACAGTTAACAGACGGAAAAACCTTCTCTTTGTGATGGATCAGTGTCGCTTTATCCAGCATTGGCTTTAGCGTAGCATAACCGGGGGCCCGGTCCTGGCCGCCGGCTACGTCAATCCACCACAAAACGGACGTTCCCATTTGGCCTGTTCCACTTCTGTCTGCTACCGAGCCCTTGCTGCCCAGACTGTTGGCAGAAACAGAAACAGAAACAACAGTTGCCAGAAACAGAAACCCTCTTCCCCCCAAGCTGTTGCCCCCTGGCACCCAGCCACAGGCCCCTGGACAGTTGCCTTCTGACCCAGTAGAGCTCTGGTAGCGATCCCACTTACTCACAGGTGGGGCATTCCCTTTCCCGAAGAAATGCCTCCCTCCACATTTGTCTGCAGGTTTTTCTTTTTTTTTGGGTGGGAGTATGCGGCTCTGTTGGTACAAACAGCTGTCACCAATGCCCTGAAATGTAATGCTGAAAGTGACACCCACCCCCAACTTACGTTTGATTTGTCTCATTGTTAGTGTTCAAGACCGGCCCTGAATTAATTACCTCCGCTAACAAGCCCTGAAAATCACCCGTGGTCAATGAACGATCGATATCATTTGCAAACTTGTCAAGATAACATTCTGGGACTGGATTGATCAAACGACCTGGCTCGACGGCTTTTACTGAGCTGTCAATCGAGCTAATGGATTTTGGATTTATTCGTTGTACGCACAGAAAGCTGGTCCGGAGGCGACCGCGCAGTCAGCTTTTCTGTTCTCATTGTCTGCAGGGGTTCATCCTCGGGTTTATCAGCAGTGGAGGGGGATTCTCAGACTGTCAGATTACATCCCGACTGAAAGTGGAACGGTTTAAATCCCCCAAGGCTCCTCAAGAAAGATCTTTTTCCTGCAGGCCCACATCTGTTTGGATACTCTTGATTAGCCCATTGATTATCTGCAAACCATGCTGTGTGTATTTACTTTGTCTGTGCTGAACAGTCACTGATATGAATGAGGTTTTGTGACCATGGATATTTGGATTTTATATTAAGATGTAGTTCTTCTGTTGTATATTTTGCTGATGATGCATCCTCAAAGATATTAGTCGTAGTGCCAGGCGTCCGACTTTATTGAATTGATCTACTCTACTTCGTTCTACCTCCTTTAACGTTTCTAGTATTTTAAGAGGATTCTAGCAGTGTTTACACTGTGGAATCGGCTCACTCTGTGCTTTAGATATTTATGTTCTGATGTTGGTGGAAGTCAAATCCTCTTAAGTCTCCCGCTGATTAATGAAAAGCTGAAGGGAAAGAAATAAGGTTGGAGGTTAAACCATAATACCTCCAGGGGAACCCAATATAAAGTCCACTCCAAAACAGAAAAAGCTCAGCACTGGTGCTTTTTGAAAGCAAACCCATATGTAAGAAGTTAGGTCAAAATCAATTCAGTGTGATACTGAAAATAAACAAAATAAATGAATACTGATGTACATTTGAACCAACATTAAACGGTATAAAACAAATTAAACAAATATTAAACCTGTATGTTTTTATCACCTATCAACAGAGAACTAGTGTTGCACGTTATACCAATACTAGAAAGGTATCGCAATGCCACGTTGTTTATTAGCACCACTCTACCTGTTTTTAAAAATTGCAGCAGTCCAAAAAAATAAAATGAAGACCTAGGATTCTGCTCGCTCCAACCATTATGAAATAGTCAACAATCGAAGCGGGATATTAACCACTCGTTGGCTGCTCAGTGATCAGTAGAACTCAAGGTAAATAACAAAGCGGCTGTAATTACCGCCAGGTGTAATGATGAGATTAGATTCTGCATCTTTTCTGAATCTGTGCAAGCATTTCCTGTAATTTGGCAAACACATAATCCACCAAAGAGCGTGTAATGAATCATTATTTGACTGTACTTTTCAGTAGCATGAAATGAAGAGACATACAGACAGATATTCAGGCAGGGTACCATGTCAAAGTCACAAGTTTGGTAACGTGACAACACAACAGATTGTGCTCCAATGCGCTGATATCTCTTTAAAATGGTTCTCAGCATCGAGTCATTGTGGGGTCTCTGGTTCCCTCAAAGGTCAGCGTTGTGAGAACTGATCTGTGAAAAGTTGACTATGAACTTGATGCAAACCATTTGCGCCGATTGTTACATTTTAGATGTAAAATGTGACTGGGCCTTTGACATAGTTTGGGATAAGATTGGTGGTTTTCCTTGAAAATGGAAGTTTTGTCTCTACATGATTGGCTGGCAGATATTGGCTTCAGTGATTATTGACTTCTTGTCTATTGACCATTGTCATACCTACACCATTTACCTACACTATTTACATACACCATGTACCATTTACCTACACTATTACCTACACTATTTACATACACCATGTACATACACCATTTACCTAAACCATTTACCTACACCATTACCTAGAACATTTACATACACCATTTGGGTTTCAATTCTCTAATGATCGCTGCACAAACCCTGCAGTGTCGGACCTAAAGCACGAAGGCATACTTGTTATTCTATTAGTGCCCTCCTTTCTTCAATAGAGTCAATTAGAAGTAATTGGCCATATTTCTGCTTGTTCATATGAATAGAGACATCTGTACCATACATGCATACGGTTGCCAATGTTTTCTTTTATATACACATCTAGAAGTTTTTGGATTTCATCATTGGAAAAGATCTTGAATTGAGTGCTGTAGAATCTGTCCCCTTTCTTAACCATCTAAAACAATGTGAATGGAATAGTCCACTCTTGCTGATTGTTTAGTTACATAGCGATACATGTCGGCTTTCCACTTACTGTTAACCAGCCGGCCAACAGGAAACGCCAATCTCATTCTATGCGCCATTTATCCCTAAAAGGTCTGTATCGAACCTGAAAAGTGCCTTTTAAATTACCCTGCTCTCCGGCTTACGGAACACTGACGGATAGATGCTTTTTTTCTTTCCGCCAAACTATTCCAAAGCCTTTTGTGAGTGGCTGCTCACTCACTTGTTTTACCAGATGAGGAGAGGGATGCTGTTCGGCGCTCAACAGTGTCATTTAGTAAAGGGCCTTGGAGCGGGCCAGAGACGAGCCACGATTCCGCTTGTGTTCGCTCCAAATGCGGCAGCTGTGGCGGAAAGAGGAGGAAATCATTTGGATGGTTTGTTTGACCACGGCAGTTGAAAGGTCTGCCTCGTTTTCTGTGATCCAGTTGGCAGCGAGCCACGGCAAAAACATGAGTGCTTATTAATGTAAAGCCAAGACTGTTCACATGAGTAACATAGAACCCCCTTTTGGAAATTGGTTTTCCATACTATATTTATGTGCATCACAAAACCAACAAGCCATTTAGACTTTACTTGGAACTGTTTCTGGAATTGATTATTGACAATAATTTTAGTCTAATGCTGTTCACCAATCTCCTTTTTTTTGGGGGGGGTGGTGGTGGTGGTGGGGTGGTAAACTAAACAACAGCAATAGGGTGGCTCTCTCCACAAGTACAACGGGATATTCATTTGCACAGGAAATGGATGCAGTTAACGGATAACAAATGTGAAATATGAACAATGTATTCAAGAGAACGCCATGCAAACGCATCCGAGCCAACCCCTTCAATTCTTAATACAAAATACTGATCATAGCAACTACAGCACATACAATTACCATTTGTAGCAAAATAGCAGGTGTCACACTCTCAATAGCTGGGTCGAAGTATTCAAAGAACTTTTGAATTGTCCAGTGAAGGGACAAGGATCCAAAATGTCAAATTCTCTATTGTGTATGTATTTAATAGTGCAGATAAAAAGCATCTGGATGTTTTTTTTTTATTTCTTTCATCACAGACCAGCCATTAGTGATGAATTAAACCCCTTTTACTTCAAATCAGTTCTAGTTCGGGATTCTTGGAACCAGCCAGCGTTTCCACCAGTGTCTGGTCCAGTGGTCACCAACCATTTTAAGCCCGAGATCCCTGAGCTCTGCCTTGGTGACAGTCAAGATCTACCTATAGAGGCGTTGAGAGGAAAAAGACTGTCCAGACTGTACTTACAACTTGAGGCTTTTTATTTGGCCTAATTGAATGAAATCAAACACTATGGTCCAGCTTTCAAATGGATGTGACCAAGAACCTAATAACTAATAACTTAACTTAAATTAACTTAATTTCAGTGCAACATAAAAAGGAAATTATTTGTTAACCGCACACAATATGAACAAGAAAAAACACATTTGCAATGAGCAGCTGGATGAACTACCAATATGTTGTATTTACCAACTGAAGTTACAGCACAACACTGACAACATTCTCAGTCAGTGCAACTAATGTAAGTCCAGCTCTATGTTACATTACATTACATTACATTTCATTTAGCTGACGCTTTTATCCAAAGCGACTTACATGATATACAGTATACATTAGACCGTAGACACAGCAACGGTGAGCAATTAGGGTTAAGTGTCTTGCTCAGGGACACAACGACATGGAGTGGCTGAGGCGGGGTTTGAACCACCGACCCTCTGATTGAAAGACTGACTTGCTAACCACTGAGCCACAGTCGCCCCCATGTCCCATCACAATGCCATCAGAAGTCATGTGACTCAAGTCAGTGTGATGACTGTGACTGAACACTGTCTGTGACTGAACACTGTCTGTGACTGAACACTGTCTGTGACTGAACACTGTCTGTGAGCCTTGTAGTTCGGCTCATACGCACAGACAGCCAGTCTGAGGCAGTCTGTGAGGCGTCTCTAAGTAAGATGTGAAAATGCCATTTCAGAGGTAAGTTGTTAGTGCACATGCGCTCGCTTTCCGCTTGACGTGATAATCAGTCTGAAGTTGCTTTCGCGTTGCCTGTGGAGTCTGTCGATTGTGCACACGTCTCTTCAGTTGCATGCCCTTGTAAGGAGCTGGTGGGGCGTTTCTGTATACAAATCCAGATGCACGAGAACGCAAGTTCAATGTAAGAATCCTCATTCAGGTGAGCACAGCTGAGAACACTCCGGCTGTGTAAGAACCCATTTTCAGGCGTTCATGAATAAGGCGGAGATCTTTTCTGACGTTGGTCCGTAAGAAAACATTTCAGAAGACACTTCAGAAAATGTTCGAGAATGAGGGCCAATGTGTTTCTGAATTTATTTTTATCTTATTTTGGAGAGCGACGGGGAATCGCGATCGACGGGTTGGCGACCACTGGTTTAGTGGAACCATCGTGTTGAGGGATGCGGCAATGAGTCACACTGATTAACCAATTATTGGATCTTTTTTGGGCTTCTGAATCAATTTAGGTTGGGTACCCATTTCATGATGGTGGGTTAGATGTTGTAACCAAACAGAGCGGTGTGGGTGTAGAAGGGGGGGGTATAGATTTTCACAGTGGTTGCAGCACAGCTTACCACACAGTGAGAGGATAAAATGACACAAACCCAGAGAGCCGATCTTTATAGTCCTCCTGAGTGTGTGACAGCTTCCCTTTTCTGTCTTCTTCCGTCAATCGCATGTCAAATGCAATTATACTTGTTCCATTGCTGCGGCAGATTGTTTCACAGACTGTTTCCCCGTGTGAAAGAAACGCAACCGAGTTCAGGAACCATCTGGAATGCAATTGAAACTCTTTTGTTAGACTGTTTTCACTTCTTTCCCCCAAAGTTTCAGATTCAATAGTAAACAACAAACATATTCCATGTAAATGTACATGTCACAGATTTAAAGCTGACTTCATCTTTGCTTAAAACAATAATGGTTAAAAGGTTTATTGTATTCTTACCCCAATTTAGTTTTTTTTCTTCAAGTCTGATCCATCAAGCCCTCTTAAATGTTCTGATGTCTCGTAAGAATTTGAGTTATTTCCTATTTTGGGTTCCAAAGATTACGAAAACCAGGTCATCAAGATAAAAGAATTAACTCTGTGGCGGTCGGCTTGAAAATGTGGGTCGTAGCATCGGATGAGAGCTTTCCAGAACCGCTCACCTGCCACCCCGCTGCCGCCCGGTGCCACGGACCCGCTGCGCCCTCGCTCCCTTTGGGAAAGAACAGCAGGACATATAATAATAATAATCTGCATGATGACCTACAAAAAAAAAGTAATGATTATGATTTCGGACAAAATCGGACAGCGAGTTAGATACCACGCTCATGTCTGCATGGGCAGCTTAGCTTAGCTTAGCACCTCTAAAGCTCTCTAATTAGTTATTATTAATAGATTGCTCTTTGTTGGTATGATGACCGTGTTACTTTTGGACAGAGCTGTAGAGACATTTACTTTACTCAGCTTGACTACATATAGTGGCTTTGGTTGTAGACACATGGTCCCCCCCTCCTCCTCCCCTTCCCCCTTCTGTTGTTCCGGGTTACGATACCTCCCACCAGGTCTAGCCCACAAGCTATGCACCGATCTTGTTATTGTAATGTCATGCCGTCAGTGGTTGAGCGCAATATGAGAAGCACCCCAGAAGAGTGTGTGTGTGTGTGTGTGTGTGTGTGTGTGTGTGTGTGTGTGTGTGTGTGTGTGTGTGTGTGTGTGTGTGTGTGTGTGTGTGTGTGTGTGTGTGTGTGTGTGTGTGTGTGTGTGTGTGTGTGTGTGTGTGTGTGTGTGTGTGTGTGTGTGTGTGTGTGTGTGTGTGTGTGTGTGTGTGTGTGTGTGTGTGTGTGTGTAGGCCTTCAGAGTTCTTCATCAGTTCAACAGTAGTTGGATCAAGTCTGCTTGTCCAGCTGCTGAGTTGCCCCCCTGCCAGACACACACATGCACACACTTTTGCACTGGCTTTCCTTCCTGAGCCTAAACAAACGGTAACTTTAACCCTCGACGAACCATGAATCTTAAGTCAATTTGATTTATACATTTTTTTTTTCAGGATTGAGACTTTACACAAATGTCCTCACTTTGAATGTCTAATTGGTTTTCACAAAACGGGTCATCCTATACCTCCTCCTTTTTTCCATCACACACACACACACACACACACACACACACACACACACACACACACACACACACACACACACACACACACACACACACACACACACACACACACTCTTCCTCTCCCACACTGTCCACACAGAGGCATGTCCGGACAGGTCATGTCCCTCTGCCCCTCCCACTTGTCTTTTCTTCTTTTTCGTGGGGTCCCACAGTTTGACCCCAGTTGCCCTTGACACATGCATTTCTACAGCGCCCGGCCAATCAATGTGGACCTGCGTGTGCCCCCTCGCTCCCTGTGTCAGATGTCAGCCCCGCTAATTGAAGCCAACAACAACCCGTGGTGAGACGTGAATGAGCATTTTTTCGGGCGCAGTGTTTTGTCGCCGTGATCGATGAGAATGGAGAGGACGGAGGATGTTGAGACCTTCTGTTTTTTTTGTTTTCGTGAGGTTAGTGAGAAAGATTGCACCGCAATCACGTCAGCTGTCACAGTAGCAAGATGAATGTGGGATGGGAGTTGCGTATAAAACATTAGATGAAAGTAATATTAGCATCTTACATAAAGCACAATAGGGGCCATCTATTCCTACAAAAAGCTTTTACTATACTGCTTTTACTATATATTGAGATTCCCGATATATTGAGATGTTACTTGCCATTGTTGAAACAGAAATGGAGAAAAAGATATATATATATGTATGTATTTAGATTTATATTGAGGAGCGGTATGCGGTTTGCTTTCATTGTCTGTTGATTAACCAAATGGTAATAAAATCCAGAATGTAAAACAAGGTGCAGAATATAAAAGTCTAATAAAATGTAACTCAAATGAGCGGCTCAAAGAGGAACCACAGATATGCGCGATTATGACTGTCCATATGATGCTCTCGAGTACATGACATGAGAGAACTCTCTCGCTAAATGGACTTTGAACGTGTCGGGCAGCTGCTCTTGTGAGCAAAACTGTTGACAAAAGGAGATGCAAATTGGGCGGTAAAAAAGGAGAAGCTCTTAGCCTTTTAGCTTCTCTGTGCGACCAAGCAGGTGACAATAGCACGGTGCATCTGTTGCTCTGCTCGGTGTGGTGGAAGCAAGAAAAAAGAAAAGCGCAGGCACTTTATGGAGTGGAGAGTAAATTATCTACCCGGACACTTATGTCTGTGATGTCTGCGTCTCCAGAAAAAACATTTACACTCTTTATTTCTGATCTTGAATGAGAAGAAAAAAACAGTCGGCTTGAGCAACAATATGAAAAAAGGGGGGTTGGGGGTTCTTTTAAAGCTACTGTAATTAATCCCAAGCATCAGGCCGACTATTCTCATTAATAATGCATTTCTGAGCAGCAGTCTTGACATTGGTGAGTGGATTCAAGTCTTTTATTCAAAGATTCTGCAACAATGCCAGGCAACCCTTGGAGCCAATCTGCCCCCAACCCCCCCCTAGAAAAAAAGAAGAAAAAAGCCAGCAACCAAAAATGATCTTTTAGGGTTTGAAACAATAAGGAGAACGGGTTTGCATGGCAATTAAAATACATTCAGAGGTAAATTAATGCCAGTCCCTTATTTTATCTTCACAACAAAGTAGAAAGGAATTAAATCACATATTATGGAGAGGTAAAGCTGTTCCTCAAAATTGCTACTCCCCATTCCACAAACCGATAGCCCAGTGCGTTGCAGGACTACTTCCTGGTCCAATTCGCCAGTCTGATTTGCTGTGTTTGGTACGAACATCTTTGTCACATGAATGGAAGAGAAACGGCGTGAGGACATCGGGAATAACTCTGGAATAACTTTAGAAGGTGCAGTACTGTAATATAAAAAAAATACTCCATCTCAATTAAAAGTCCTGCTTTCTAAATATTAGATAAAAATGAAAAAGCATTTTCCACTTCTCACTATTGTTGTACTTGAAGGTGGCTCATTCCGGTGGCTCTAGATCGAGGGATCGGGCCCCCGACTCACAAGACTGATCTGTGAGCTGATTAGTTTGGTTGGAAAGAGGGAGAAACACAAAGTTTGCCAACACAAATTCATATTTTCTTTTTTTCACAACTTAAACTTGAGCAAAATCTCATCAAATAATAATAATAATTTGTCATAAAGCACTTATCAAAAGGTCAAAGAGCTTCACAAAAAAGCAACACATTTAAACAATGACAATATATGATAAAATCATCAAATTAAAGTAATAAACAGATGCATACACATTTACACATACAATATTTGTACATATACACACATATACATGTGTATGTATGTATTTATTACATACATACATACACATGTATGTATGTATGTATTTATTACATACATACATACACATGTATGTATGTATGTATGTATATGTACACACATATACACACACATGTATGTGTGTGTGTGTGTATATATATATATAAAAACCTTCCTATATATGGACCTTCTGAAGGATTTAAAGGGAAATAATGTTAACTACCAACATCTGAAAAGTGACAAGGGGCTCAAAGTATACGAATACATTTTATTTGAGTAGCATTTTTCTTAACAATGGTACAGAGTGCTTCATCAAAGAAAGGAATACCAAACGGGGTGGGTGTGTGTGTGTGTGTGTGTGTGTGTATGTATGTATATATATATATATATATAAATAAATAAATAAAAGACTAAAGGTTATTAGCCGAGATGAGGTAGAGACAATAACATGAATGAGACCATTTCCAAAACCTTTCACGAATAGAAAAGTTTTTAGACGAGACGTGTGTGTGTGCTTTATGATGATGTTCCAGTCCGTGTGGATCGGTCATAGATTGTGTTTGTCTTTCGCTGGCCTGATCACAGCCAAAAGCATCTGGGCCGGCCGCGGGGCCTCTGTGGAGCTGCAGCAGCGGTTTGGCTTTGATGATCGGGATGTTTGCTTCCACAGTGGCTTCTCTTTGGTTCCAACACACTGAACTCAAGCTGGCTGCTTTTATGCATCCTTCTGTTCAGGGTGGCGTTTTTCTTTCTCTTTGCTCAATATTGATGTTTTTTTTCTTCATTTTCTAACCATCTCTTATTCACTTCTCCTCTCTTTCTCTCTTTTTCTTTCTCATTGTCACACACACACTCCTTTGTATTTCTTGGCCTCTTCAGTCCCTGTTTTTTTCACCCACCGCTCTCTTAGTTAAACCCTCTGGTTTGATCAATCATTGATGATCCCAGGTGTCCTGAAACCTCAGGGGGGAATCCCGATTGCCTACATCCCCCCCCCCCCTTCCTCCCCTCCTCTCCCCTCTCTCCCCCCCCCCCCCCCCACACACACACACACCTTCTGCAGCACCCTCACAGCCCCTCCTTGCTTTTTAAGATCAGAGCAAAACCCTACTCTCTCTTTTGCGATTTCTTATCTAGCTCTTTCCCCCTGTCCGCTGGACACAGGAGAGCCAGCTTCAATTAAAGAAGCAGTGGGGTTTCCTAAGCCATTAGCCATATTAGTGTTGGGTCTGTGCCCGTGCCCCTTCTCGAACAAAGACCTCTCCATGCTTGCTGGAGCTGCTTGGTTGGCATTTGTCTCGATTTCCTGATTTACATCCTCACGCCCTCTTGAAGACGCAGTCGGCGGTGGCAGCATGGCCGTCTTCAGTTTGATTTAATATGTAACTGGTCTTCCAGGTGGAGGCGTGGAGACTTGCATCTCTTGGACCTTTCACTTGCTCGGTTCTGGATAAATTCACCCAAGCTCAAATATTAAAAAGGCTATGATATCTAAAAGACAATCTGCAATTGACTCGCCTGATACTTTCTTTTGTTGGGAGTGGTTTTACATATTACCAATCGCTGTTGATTCCCAGCAAGTCAACGCTAAATTACCCAGATCCGCTTTGTTTGCCCCAGTCCGACAAAATCCAATCAAGTTGCAGGAGTAAACCACTGAGCACCAGTTGGCGCCAGTTACTCTGTTTATAAAATGGCAATGCATTTGGTGAAGAGCATATAATGACTTGTTTAGAACTCAAAACTCAGGGTTTAGGACTTCGGTCTTGACTTGGACCTTGTCAGACTTGACTTGAGACTTGTTAGACTGGACTTGGGACCGGACTTGGAGCTTGTCAGACTTGACTTGTCAGTCTTGACTTGTGACTTGTCAGTCTTGACTTGTGACTTGTCAGTCTTGACTTGGGGCTTGTCAGTCTTGACTTGGGACTTGTCAGTCTTGACTTGGGGCTTGTCAGTCTTGACTTGGGGCTTGTCAGTCTTGACTTGGGGCTTGTCAGTCTTGACTTGGGACTTGTCAGTCTTGACTTGGGACTTGTCAGTCTTGACTTGGGACTTGTCAGTCTTGACTTGGGGCTTGTCAGTCTTGACTTGGGACTTGTCAGTCTTGACTTGGGGCTTGTCAGTCTTGACTTGGGGCTTGTCAGTCTTGACTTGGGACTTGTCAGTCTTGACTTGGGACTTGTCAGTCTTGACTTGGGGCTTGTCAGTCTTGACTTGGGGCTTGTCAGTCTTGACTTGGGGCTTGTCAGTCTTGACTTGGGGCTTGTCAGTCTTGACTTGGGACTTGTCAGTCTTGACTTGGGGCTTGTCAGTCTTGACTTGGGGCTTGTCAGTCTTGACTTGGGGCTTGTCAGTCTTGACTTGGGGCTTGTCAGTCTTGACTTGGGACTTGTCAGTCTTGACTTGGGGCTTGTCAGTCTTGACTTGGGGCTTGTCAGTCTTGACTTGGGGCTTGTCAGTCTTGACTTGGGACTTGTCAGTCTTGACTTGGGGCTTGTCAGTCTTGACTTGGGGCTTGTCAGTCTTGACTTGGGGCTTGTCAGTCTTGACTTGGGGCTTGTCAGTCTTGACTTGGGGCTTGTCAGTCTTGACTTGGGGCTTGTCAGTCTTGACTTGGGGCTTGTCAGTCTTGACTTGGGACTTGTCAGTCTTGACTTGGGGCTTGTCAGTCTTGACTTGGGACTTGTCAGTCTTGACTTGGGGCTTGTCAGTCTTGACTTGGGACTTGTCAGTCTTGACTTGGGACTTGTCAGTCTTGACTTGGGGCTTGTCAGTCTTGACTTGGGGCTTGTCAGTCTTGACTTGGGGCTTGTCAGTCTTGACTTGGGGCTTGTCAGTCTTGACTTGGGGCTTATCAGTCTTGACTTGGGACTTGTCAGTCTTGACTTGGAACTTGTCTCTGGGCTTGAGTGCAAAGACTTGCTTTTGACTCTAAAAACAAGGATTTGGTCCCACCTCTGAATTTTACCACAGCTGATGCCCACAATACAACGATGCCATTGTTGGTTATTGATTGAAAAAAAGATGACAATTCAATGAAAGAGCAAGTCGGTGTGATTAATGACATCTAGAATCCTCTCAATTCCTCCCTGAGAGTTGTATCACATGTTTAACCTTTAGCAATGACTCCTTTGTCCCCAGATCACAATCACACACCTCAGACCTTCAACACTGCCAGGCTGCACTCATCAATCATCTTTGATTTTCTGCCAGGGATTCAGATACTGTGTGTGTGTGTGTGTGTGTGTGTGTGTGTGTGTGTTGCACATCCGTCTTCCACATGCATGTTGCTGAGCAAGATGGAGAGAGCACAGTCTATTAAGCATTTGACAATTGAAGACCTCCCACTCTAGGAGGCCTGCTCTGATTGTCCTTTCTCCCAATCCCAGGAAGCCAGGGGGGGGCGGGGGTGGGCAAAGGCGTGTCTCCAGGGGGTGTCCATTTTCTTTCTAATGAAGCTGTCCTTCACACGGCTTGTTGACAGAAGGCCAGGGTGTCACTCCCACCTGCTTACACTCCAGAGCCACCAGTTTAGGAGCTCATTTTGAGGCTCGAGGAGTTGATCAAAATGTTATGATTTATGATTGGAGCATTTTGTAGTCTTCATTTAGCTAATCAGATGGATTTCTCTTATATCAATTTGTGACATCTTGGCATAATAATAAATCACGTAATAATTTTCATGATCAATACTCAAGCCTTGCTTGTAACTCGGCTCTAGGGATGGCATCTTGGTTGGTCAGTCTGTTGGTTGCTCACTACTCTGGGCCAGACTGAAACATCTCAAAGATGGATGGCCATGAAATGTTGTACATTGATTCAGACCGGCTGGAATCTGAAAAATCCTGCAGTATTGCTTGGAAAATTACTTTAAAAAAAAATCCTTGTCAAAATAGTGGAATCCTCATTAGCTTAATCCTTTCAGCTCAGCAGTTGACACCAACAGTGTTTCTTTCCGTCCTCAAGCATGGTCGAAATAACCAAAAACGCTGCTTCGTACTCTCAAGTCGTTTCTTGGTTCATCACATCATCTGGAGGCGCACACCGCTCGGTGAGTTTCACCGTCGCCTACAGGAACGGCGTCTGGATGACCGACGTTTTTAGAGCTACTGGAGGCGAACCAGTACGAGTAGATTTAGCTTTGCAAGAAACGGGTAAACGGGATGACAAAATAACTACATATTGATTCTGATTCATAGTCTGAATTCATGCTTTATCAGGCAAACCATTTTTAAAATACTTGTTTTCTGAATGGAGTTTGGTTCGATCGGGGCTATGCTGTGCTCACATTGTAACTGCCACATCAACACTAGTAGGCATTAATACTGCAGAATTTATTTTATACTTACGTTCATTACAATTATTGGTTTGTTATTTTTACAATCCCATTTCTGTCATCCGGTCTCTATTGTAGAGCTCTGGGTGCCCACGAACGGCGACACTATATATATCTATATATATATCTATATCAAATCAGGAAAAACTCCCCAAAAAATAGTGAAAACCCTTTTACAGGGAAAAAATAAAAAGGCAAGTAACATCTCAATATATGAGGAATCTCAATATCTATCTAATTAGCTTTTGCGTCTCGCAAATACATAAACTGCGGCAGGAAGTTGCGTCTTTGCATTGACTTTGTGTCGCCGGTGAACAAAATATCGTACAAGCGAACTCAAAAGATCAAAGTGCTGTAGTGCCGATCAGCATCAGAGAAGCTCTTGTTTGTTAGTGTGTGTACTGGGGTCTTTCGGGGTCTTGTTTGTGTTAATTGGTGTATGTCCTAATTTTGCAAATCACTGTATTATTTCTATCATGCGTTGTATCCTTCTAATACACCTGTGTTCTCTGAATACACCATTCCTTTTCTTCCTTGATCAACACGGCTCAATAAATGACATAGATCTCTCTCTACTTATATCACTATTTTCAGTTGTCCTGTGACAACATGAAAGCACCATCATTTTTAAAGCTTTTAAAGAAGCACATTCTTATGTAAGCACCACACTGGGACCAGGAAGTACCCGCCAGTAGCTACCCAATGAGCAAAAAGCCTGTAGGACTGTAGAGTGTGATCCGGAATGAAATGTGAATTAGGAACGCCTGTCACTGGTCCCTTTTTAAGGGATTCAGTGGGATTATGTCTGCATGGGTGCCCTGGCTGCAGATGAAACGCGTCTGGGATGAAAGTGGGCAGTCTTTGCATGCATGCAAGCTGAGTTGACCAGCCCCACCAGTGAGGAATTAAGGCCAAGTATTGTTGTATTGGTTTTCCTGCGGTTTAACAGTCAGGTAGCCCCGAAAAGCCAAGGGGAAGAAACAAATACTGACAAACACAGAAGGTGCTTTTAGAAATGTCTCGGCCACTGATGGATACTAAATCAACTCCACCCTTTTTTATTTTGAAAGAGTCACCATCATGTTTGCTATTCATCATAATGGAATTGCTATTAGAAAGTTATTTCAGGGCTGAGCCCCGCACACAAAAACCTTAAAGGCTGCAGACGCCCACACTGATATTTGATTTGATTCCCCGGACGGACAGAACGTCAGTGTGCTAGCAGAACAGACCCAACAACAGCTCTTTCATCAGGCAAGTTCAGGTCACCGCTCCCAACTGACTGTCAGCCCCGACTGACATTACCTCATAAGGCTAACAAGGAGATCAACTGGGACTATATTACAATTGGAACAGCTAAAGTGTATTTATCTACAAGCTGCAGCTGATTTGTTTCAACAGACCAAAAATCGTTGCTGTTAATGAAACTTACATTACGAAATGATACAAGATATTAGATGCTTTATCATTACCGTGCAACGAAGTTGATGGAAATTGTTTTGATGGTAGCTGCGTTCAAGTGCAAAGGAAGACAAAAGAAAACGAGCTGACAGACTCCACATCATATGCCGTCACGATATCAGTCTGGTACATCTAGTGGGAATTAGTGCTTACGTAGCAGGTAAGGTTAGCTAACTTTAGCTTTCCAAGCGGGAGTTTGTTACCC
This sequence comes from Cottus gobio, assembly GCA_023566465.1. NCBI lineage: Eukaryota > Metazoa > Chordata > Actinopteri > Perciformes > Cottidae > Cottus > Cottus gobio. Next base: position 24,960,037 of record CM042215.1, read on the forward strand.
TAGCTTTAACCCTAACCCTCTAAATTAGTGTGTATGCAACCAATGCTTTGTGGGCTTTATAAAAAAGGGAAAGAAAATATGACATAACGTTTTATGTATTTTAACATTCAAACAATGATATAGCAGCAGCTTGATTTTTCACCAAAATACGTGAAATGACCATAATGTCTTTACGGCTCATTATGTGGTGGTGGCACGTAATGCACGTAATGGTTAAACACAGGACTTTCACCCAGGAGACCAGGAGTTTGTTTCCTGTGCAAAGTGAAAAGACAATGTTAGCTCCGTAAGCTAAGTTACTGAACCAAAAAGCAACGTTGACTTGTTATAAATGTTGTATGTATGTATGCAAGTTATTTTTAGGCATGTACAGATCCAACTTTTCATAGTCCCAAAACTGATACATGGGCTTCGGGTATCGGCCTTCATGGATTATCGATCAGAAAGCAGCATTCACTACTAAGCTGTATGCCTCACTGTGTTGAAGTGACTTTCTATGTGTAAGGCATCACCAGGTTTGACATTGCTTTCCTAACTTTGTAAAACAACATGCAACAACTAAATACATAAATATAAATGTACCAAGTTTGTATTTATTAAAATAATTGTTATCCCATAACAGATCGGCCTATTGTCGCTGATACCTGATCTCTATATGAGTTGGTATTAGACTGATTTCCGAGATCAGTATCGGCTCATCGCTCGTAAATTCTACCCAAACTGTGTTCTTATATTTCCTGAATGGAATGTGGCTTTTCTGTGGTGGCAGCACGTAATGTACCAACGCCACATAATGCGCGGTTAAGAGGACGTGGTAATATCACATATTACTTTTTAGATTACGTTGCATTGCCCTCTTTCCAATTGCAGTTGAATTCCCTTTTGAAAAGTGGAAGAAGATATGGAAAACAGCTGCAGTTTCATTTGGGTTAACAATGGCTGACACACATTCTAACCTACGGAGTATATATTTCTCATTATGAATGATGTAATGATATAATGCGGCGGCGGCTGCCACTACAGGGTGTGCAGGGACAACAGTTGCAAAACGAATCCCTGACCAAACATTTCAGAAATGCATGGCATCCAGAGAGGCGCCTGAGATACCGAGCACAGCGGACAGAGGAGGGGGAGAGGGAGGGAGGGACAGGCGAGAGGATTCGTCGTGAAGGGCGAGACGAGAGGGGACGCAGGGCCGCCTCCATTTAGCATGTTGCGAGTCAAAGGGTCGCCATGGGTCACGAACCGCAAACTCATTCATGAATAAAACAAACCATGTTCTCAGATTCTCGTTTCAAACTGAACGTCCCGCAATTTTGTTTTCTTGAGGCTTATTCCAGGGATTTTGAGAAAAGCACAGTGCATTTTCCATAACCGTGGAACTTATTAAACCGGAGAGTTGGCAGAAAGTGGACCAGATTTTCCTCTGCCCCGGAATATTAGCAATAACACTCTGCTTTGCTTCGTTGGTCTTGAGGCTGGACACCGGCTATTTAAAAAATGGAGCAGAAAATGCGGCCTGATGTTTCACAGAGCCCTCCGAATCATGAGATGAGCTTACTCCCAAAAGAAAATGCTAAGAAGCGTCACTGGCCAAAACAAGGGACACAGGAGAGCACAAGTGTTTTCAGACCACAGACAGTGTGACAAGCTGATTAAAATGCCCACAGACGGAGAGAGCAAGACCTCCACTCTCTATTCACTGGACCCGGGCACGTCGTCACGACAACGGCGGACAACAAAGGGCTTTCTTAGGCCATTGAGTGCTGTGAAAGAAGAGGCAGCCGTGTGTGTGTGTGTGTGTGTTTGTGTGAGTGAGACTTGGAGGGGACATGTGGCTGTACAAGCCGTAGGTGGTAATGTATGCAGACGTCCACAAACAAATGAATACGCATGCACGTCCCACTGCCACCTCCTCTCGCATTCTGCCACACAATGAGCATGCCAGCATCCTCGATGACGTGCCGCTTCATCCCGGCATATGGCCAAACCCCAAACTAGCCACAGACAAGCCGCTTCAGCTGGCTTTGTCTCTTTTGTAGACGGAATGCAAATGCCTTTTGTCTGTTTATATGTCTGTCATTTCTTTTTGTGCGTCCCTCTTCGCTCTGGTGATCGCTCTGGATGGATCCAGTGTATTCGATAGCGGCGTCAAACATTTTGTTCTACAGTCGCCGTGCCGCTCTGGTGAGCGTGCAAAACAAGACGGCTCAGAATGGGCCGACGCTCTCTGGAGAAGCGCTTCACTCTCAACTGCGCTTCCTTTGGTCCTCAGCAACACACCTGACAGTGTTGCACCGCTGAAGCAGGGTTCCTGCATGGTGAGGTGGTGCTGATGGGCAGGTGGCATCTTGCATGGTAGTGTGTGAATGGGTCAATGATGACATTATTGTTAAAGTGATTTGAGTGGTCGGAAGACTAGAAAAGAGTTATACAAGTACAGTCCATTTACCATTTACCCACCCAGGTCACGGCTGCTCAGAAACACTGGTGAAATACACTATGATTGACAGGAGAAAAAACCCACGTCAGAAAACACGGTGAAATACGCTTGTGTTCATTTCCAAAGAGGTGTTGATAGTTGCATACTTTGACATAACCACCGCGGTGTAACGTTGCACGGAATACCAATACTGGAAAAAATTCTACATTTACCTTTCACAATAAAAGAAGAAACATACACTACATTGCTGATTAAGAGAAGGCGCTTGAATTCATTTTGAGCATTTCCCTTTTCACTCAACTGATTGATTGAACCAATCGGTTAGAAGCAACAGTTTCTCCAGTTATGCTTGGATATTAAAATGTATTTACACACTATGGTACAATAATTAAACTCCTGTTGTTTAATGGCTTCTCTTCACATTCTCCACTTCCTTGTATTGACGCCGTCAAACTACAGTATGTCCTGTTTTTTGGGGGGTATTTCATTTGGGTGTTGTAACAACATACCGCAATTATGACATGGAGTTAATTAGTTACTATGTCAGTTTTGAATTGCTTAATATTTATATCAGGTTTGCTTGAATCTAAAGGAGTAGGTCAACATGTTGAGGACTATGTTTATTTTGCTTTCTTGCCCAGAGTTCTATGAGAAGATGAAAACCACTCTCATAGCTTCCATTAAATATGAAGCTGCAGCCGGCAGCAGCTGAGCTTAGCGTGACGTTTGGAAAGTTTCTCTTTACTTTGATTGTTGCTTGAATATTTAACGTTGCAGAGAAATCCTTTAGATTTCCAGCCCATTTGTCGGAAGCGAGCACCGGAGCCTAAAGCTCAGACAAAAGTAATCACGACGTGTTCAAATGTAATCTTGTAAAACAGAGTTTTTGGCGAGACTTGAAGCACAATCCTTGCACACGTTTTTTTTTTTGATGATTCCATTATGTTTTCGCTTTGTCATCCATCCCTCCCTGTTTCTCACGTCGTCGCTGGTGTGGCCGGCTGGCGGAGAGCGGAGGCCTGTAATTGTGGCAGCCCTTGTTGGCTGTACTCTGCAGCCCGGTCAGCAGAGGCTCTTTCTAAGGTTCTGACCACTGGCCGCTTAACACACTCTGTCTTACACACACACACACATGCACACGCACGCACAAAGATAAGAAAAGCGCACACCGGCACTATATTCAAACATGCATTTTTAGATTTATAACAGACATGCTTATTAAGTGGCCACGTTGTACCGCACTCCAGGGCCACTTGGGTCCCACAGCCGTTGGCCTGTTCCCGGTCCAAAAAGTTAAATCGGGCCTCAGCTGCTATTGTCAATCATTCTCATCCTCTCTCTCTTTCTCATGAAGTTCGCCTTCCTCCTGCTTCCTCCCGACTGCTCTTTGATCCTTGAGCCTGGTGAATGCTGAACTGAAGAGTTACAGCACCATCAGTTCCTCTCTCCCCCCTTAGTCAAGGTCAGAAGGTCAGAGGCCTTGTTGTTGGATGCTCAGAGTTGCACTTCAGATATTCATGTTGCATTATAATATAGATGGATGACAGATTTATAGAACAGGGATTTCAGAAGGATGTGAACATATGAAACACAAGTGTTTTAATGTAAAACTTTGTATGAGATAAGTCATTGTTTTATTAAATTCAATAAAATAAAATAATGACATTTCTCCTGAGGGCACTTCTGCCCAGTTTGATAATGTAATGTCTGGGACTCCATAAAAACATAAAAAGTACATTATTTCCTCTCTTCACATTTGCATATTGATGAAGCTGCCATAGTATAACGGATGGCCTTTTGGTTCTGCATTGTAAAAAGATGGTGTGAGAAGAGAGTACTAAAGTCCGTTGGTCTCACAGTGGGTCTCAGGTCGTGTGTGTCATGCTGTACCAAGCAGCCCGGCATAACACCTGCTTATCCCCAGGGAGGGCGTTACCGTGTCCAGGGTGAAAAGATCCTGTCATAAAGCAAAGTGTGTGTGTGTGTGTGTGTGTGTGTGTGTGTGTGTGTGTGTGTGGACTCTCTTTCCAAGGGAAGTGGCTTTTATCCTGTGTCCGTTCAGCGCAGCCACTCGGTCGAAGGAGCTGTGAAAGAGACACTATTCCCTCCCGCGGCACACAGAGAGCCCCTTCAGCGCACCGGAGGGCCGGCGAGAGAGAGAGACCCTCTGTGTCTGCATGTGAACCGGGGGGGCGACGGAAGTGGAGAGGGGCCAAGCATGTGTACATCTGCCTCTCATAATATTAGCGCTCTCGCTGATCTAACTATATAAGTAGGGAGACGCAACCAGATAATAGATAGATAATAGTAAATGTGGATTTGGAGGGATCTCCAGTTGCGTTTTGTCACGGGGGGACAAAATGGACTTGGTTACACCGGCATTCCCTGTGTTTATTTGGGTTCACGCCCACAGTAGCCTGGTTATTAGAGTTCTGGTCTCTTATCAACCCATCAGGCCGGAGATGTCATCAGCAGAAAAAGGGGAACACGGATGATGGGCAGACTGCCAGCTGCAGTGTATGCACCAATCAGGCGGTTGAAATTCTTATGGACGGTCAACAGTTAAACTGTGTTTAACTAAACAAGTGCAATCTGCCAACCTTTTAGCATGCAACTTAAAAATAATGAATCCTGTTCTGCAGAATGGAAAGCAATGCCAATAGAGCTACTCGACATGAACTAGGGCAAAGCGATTAGATTTTTTTTTAAAAGTTTTTCATCATAACGACGATAAATGTATCAGATTTATTTCTGATACAGTCATTTTTTTATTAGTTTTGCTCTACCTACAAAAACAATAGACGGACAGACAATACGCAGTAGCCTAGCTCCTTGGTTGGTACTCCTTTGGCAGTAAAGCGGGGGATAAATTGTTCCAACCCTCGCAAAATAGCTTGCTTCACGATCAGAATTAGATAATATTTTGGGTAGTTTAGAAGAGCCTAACATAGAATAATTAGCTAGACTTAAGCCAGCACCAGTCTCTGGTGGGCGTACTCTATAGTTGTTTACATTATATTTAATCAACACTGATCGACCCGGCCCATTATGATGATAAATAATTGTATATTATAAATATACACAAACTGTAAATTGAACATTATTATTGTCAAATATATGTTGTAATAATTATCGACATTGATCAATATGACAAAACAAAGGGGATAACTTTTTGACCATATCGAGAACTGCCAACACAACCAATGCTTGACCCAACCTTGACAAAAGCTGGATTAATGCTTGGTCCAGCCAACAATACCCGGGCTCTGGGTCTCACCCGATGATATCACCGATGATGTCTCCATGGAGATTTCAACAAGCCGAAGGTTTGCAGTGGAGATGTCATCTTTCTTCAAGACTTCCTTTCTGTCGTCTTCACTACCGACAGTTTCCTTCGGCATTAGAAACTTGCAGGCGAAAAACCAGCAAAGGCCTTGATTATCTTGAAAAAAACTCCTTCCAGACCCGACTTTTAAATCAATTCCACTACTTATAGTAATAGTTTACTGGCAAACTATTGTGCCTGTTCTGTGTCTTCCTGCCTGCATGTGGTCACTGCAGATCTCAAAACAGATGCTCTGATGCTCGTCTCTCTACTGTACTCTCTGGACGGGATCCACAGATGCCAGTGTCGCAGAGCTTGGGGGCCGTGGGGGGGGGGCGAGACCCAGCCGACCCATCAGAACTTAACAATGCAAGGCAGTGCTCCATGGCTCCAGGCCCAATGTCCCCCACTGTCCCTGTGCTGCTGACCCCACACATTTTATAGGGTCTTATGCATTCAGTGGGCTGTCACGGCTCATTAGGAGCTTTGGAAATGAACTTGCACAGCAGACTCTCTCAGCGATTAATAAACATGGACAGAGAGAGAGAGAGAAAGGAAGACAGAAAGGAATGGTTAGGGTTAAAGTTCACTGAAGAGAGCACATTCTGAGAAGTTTAAAGAGGGCATAAATACACTTCGCACACACTCGTATATCGACTTTTCTAGTACTGCCGATCGGGATGGTATGTCCCTCCTGCCGTCTGCAGTTAAAAGAAAGTCATTCTGGGTTTTAGTAGACTAAAAGTCTGAGGAAATCTCTTGTGCTTGTCCCAGAAAGTTGATGAGCCGAATCATCTGTCCATGACTCTTTGTCTGAGAAATTCTTCAAGTAAAAGCTTTATTTTTGGGCAAGACCCATGAAGACCTTTGTGCTCTTGTCAACTATTTTGCGGAGGAAACAATTCATGCAAACAAGTCAACAACACATTGGTTGTATAATATGAATGGTTATGAAATGGCAAAAGAAAGTCGCACCCACAAAGCATCATTAATGAGACCGGTTGGTTGGGTTGTTGGTACAAAGGAGTGTCCAGCTGGTTGACAGCCAAACAGGAGGGCCCGTTCCTCCCCGCGAGGTCCGGGCAAGAAGGTACTCTAGAACTCTCATCCGGAGACCAGATACCTTCACCCCAGGCCTTTCCAAGCTGATCTAGAGCCAGTTGTGGCGCACCTTCACAGAGTAAATCAGAATCGGAATCAGAAGTGTTTATTGCCAAGTACATTAAACATATGCATCAAAACATCCCAGGGAGAGGTCCCATGGGGGATCCTCCCACAAAATCATCACTGAAAAGAATTATCACTGAAACTCATGGCAATCGATTTTCGGATTGACGGATAGTTAATAAAAAAAGGAAACTAATCATTGTATTGAAGAGCTGAATATTCAACTGAAATAATTCTGATTCAGGTACACTCGGATCACTCATGTGTTTATTTATGTTTGCTTGCATGTGCACATTTATATAGCTTCTTTGTGACCACCCGTTCCCCTCCCCGATTCAGTTGCCAGTCTAATGGTCTACCAGAGGTTATTTATAGACGTTGGACTGTGCCCGATGGCCGATTATGCTGCATTCCAGACACACACATCTGATGAACTCCAGAGATTGTTGGTGAAACTGCCCCTCTGCTCCTCTGAAGGGTGACAGTGGTATTTGTAATACTACCAAACACTAGATTATTAGTAAAAGTAATGTAAAGTAGATGTTTCACTCTCAACGATAAGAGACTGACTGTGGCAAAGGCCAGATGTAAAGCCAGATGTTAATAAACGTGAACCTATTGGATCCGCACCCTCACTCCAATAATGGTTCAGTTCTTGTCTTAAATGGCCTAAAAGTAAGCTTGTTGATTCATGTCACTGAAAATCTACAAAGTACCTTCAACGCTCACTTTCTATTAAATGGATGCTTCTAGAACAAGCGATCTAAGTTGAAGAGTGGTGATTTAATTGATAGGCTAATAGGTTTTGGACCTCGTAGGAAGCCGTCATAGCTGTAGAGGAACGTCCCATGGCGATGGTTGTCGCAGCACGCTATAAATATGACGGCGGCGGCGTGTCGTCCGGTCACAGAGCAGGTGAGGACGTCTGCTCCCAGCAGCAGCGAGGATATGTCTCGACTTGTTCCTCGGCTCTCCGTTCCAGAAGCTGGATGAGCTGACAGTACCCATCTTAAAAAGTTATTAGTTTAGGAACCTGACACACTAATTGTTTTTATATATAATTCTGGAGACATTCCTGAATAAGGACAATATGCTTTGGAAAGTATACAGTTATTTAATTCCATCCAACATATCAACTATATGAAAACCTCTCTATTCTCAGCATGGCTGTTGTTGTCGTCAGTGGCTTCATGGTCCCAGAAATAAGAAGAAATAGAACCTTCCGACTCGTAGAAAATGCTTCTCCAGCCTTGTTTTGTCTGCATGGGCAAGTAGCTGTTGGAGGCCAATGCTAGCTGATGACATCAGACTTTAGAGAGTTGTTGTTGTATAACTGACATTATTGCATCACTTTGCTGCATTTTCTGACTCTTTTATATTTGTGCATTATGCTACATTCACCATTTAGGCTGTATGATTTATGTATTGACATGTTACTACCATGGTATGTAAAAATGAAATCTTGACATGTTCACAATAAAGATATGCCAATATCTTAGAAACAATCCACTCTCCCTCCTGACACCCGTATTCTGAGTGAATTTGCCACAAAAAAAGAGATTAAATGAACAAAAACAAGTTAAAGATGATATCGTGATATGATAATCATCTTGTGAAAATGTTCTATTGTGGCAGCCCTAGCTGAGACTGATGGGAACGTCATTAGGTAATAGTGGAGAAATACAAATTTGAAGTTGATGGCGGTTCATGTCTGTCAGTGACCGTGATTATCTGCCAGTGGTGGGCCGAGCCTAGAATAGCCTCAAAAGAGAACTGGTATCGGAGAGCTCCGCGTGTTTGGCTCAATAAAACATGAGGGGCGCGCTGAATTGGTTTGTTTTATATCTATTTTTCATGACTACTATTCCTCCCCTGTCTCAAACTGCTGCAGATTTTTCCAGCCCCCGTTAGACTGTAATGGCCACTCCTCTTAACACATTACACACCCAACTCAAATCCTCTGACAGTGGGCGTGGAGGTTATTACTTATTATATGCTTTATCCTGCTCATGAATAAGTAAAAGAGGAGGTCTGGGACACACTCACCCACTTACCAGACACTCACTGAGACACATGCGACTGCTCCTGGTTGGCCCCCTGGTTATGTACACAAGCACAGATCTGCACCCACTCACACAACAGATTCCTCCTCCCTTTCAGCACCCTCGTCCTCGTCCTGATTGCAGCCCCAGGGGGTGGACAGCGAGGTGAGATGGCGCCGCATGTCTGATGTCTGAGCGGTCTACTCACACGGCCATGTAATGGTGATTTTTTTTTTTCCCTAAATATCACAGTCTTGTATCGTCGTGGCTTTCTTGACACATTTTCATCTGTCATTACGCAGCGTGTTGGAGCATAAATAATACCAACAATGCCAATTTCTAACTAGTTAATATTCTGTCCGTCTGACGTGAGACACTTTCATGTGGAGCGAACCACTCGCAAGACTCCACTGGTGGCGTTTTATTCCACGACTTGTTCATGCTGTATTTGCGGCAATGCTTTTGTGGGTGCTTTGACTTGTCTCGCTAACTTGTTGAATGTGAAACACGTTCCGAGAACATGGGCACCGGACAAAACCAATTCCTTGAGACCTCTTCTTTTTCTCTTTCTGTTGGGATTCATGGCAGTTGGTATCCATTAAGTGTCGCATTGCCATCGTCTTGCCCCATCTATAATAATAATAATAATAATAATACATTTAATTTATATAGCGCTTTTCAAAATACTCAGACACTTTACACAACATTTTTAAATCATCCTATAAGCTAAACAATAAAATGAATAAAATGCATACAAACAATAAGAAGATAGAGCACACAGTCACACATTAAAAGCAGTTCTGAAGAGGTGGGTTTTGATTTGAGATTTGAATATGGAAAGGTCGGTGCAGTCTCTGCCCATCTATTCCAGCATTGCCTGAAAGGACATCCCAGTAATGTAGCGGGAACTATGAAAGAAGTTACTGTATGTATTTCTATGCAACCTTTCCTGAGGTCAGGGAAAGGTCTGAGGAACCTGTTCAATAATTTAACAGGTTTTTATCTCCTAATGCGAAAGGCTCTCAGTGTCCACAAACCACTCTCCTCTCCAGAGGTGTTGAGTGATGGCTCTGGAAATGGGGGAGTGAGAGTTATTGTTTCTGAATAATACAGCTGTAAGGTGCCGTAGGCGATTTGTTAATATTTTAGATCCAAGAGGAAACTGACAGAGGAGCGGGTAGAGAAACATCACAATAACAAATCTTTCCACCACTTGCATGCAGAGCCATGCCAAAAGCCTAAGTAAAAATGTAATATCTATATATATATATATATATATATATATTGTTTGGCACCTCAAACAATTAACAACTAATTATCAAATTGGAACGTCTGGCAGGAAACAAGTGTCTGGAAACCGTAGAGGACATAACGTAGTATAGAAAAGGTCAAAAGAGCAAAATGTTGTTGGGGTTTTCCTGAAATTAAGTAAAGATAATTGACGCGCAAGATGTATCAATCTGAATGAAATGTTTAAATAAGTTAAAATTAAATATTTTTTCAAAAATATATGTAAAAACACATTCACATGCGCATGTTTTGTGAAGCTGCTGTAATAGTCATAGCAGAAGCAGTAGATCTATTTATAAGCACTGTGCTGTCCGTTGGTAAAAGATCAGGTGAAACAGGAGGAATTTTGGATTACATCCCTTGCAGAGGCTGATAAGATTGCTGCTTCATTGGACATATCGTTGATATTTTCCTTTCTCTTTTTTAATTTTCTCATTACTCCTTAAAGAAAAAACAACAGCCCGTTAAACTGTCTCTCAATTTCCAACTTCCCAAGCCTCTCCATGGCCCTCAGGCCCCAACTCATTTGTTCCTTCTGGGGACAAAAAACTGCTTTTTTTCTCCACACTGGATAGTTGCCTTTTTTATAGCAAAACCTACTGAAACAGTAAATATTGCATTTCAACTACACAATGTGTCTTCAAGGTAATGATGGAATATGTCAGCCCATGTCAGAGCATTTTCTTCTGAAGAGCTTCTTCTCACCATATCTTAACATTTCTCTCAGCCTAAACCTAAGCTCTCTAAAACTCTAAAACTGCACTACTGGGTGGCGACTGTGGATCAGTGGTGAGCAGGGTTGTCCTTCGATCAGAGGATCGGTGGTGTGATCCCTGGCTCCGCTGGGCTATGTCGATGTGTCCTTAGGCAAGACACTTAACTCCCAATTGCTCCCGTAGCTGTGTCTACGGTGGATGAATGTTGGTTTGTTCTGAGCGTATGAATGGGTGTGAATAAGTGAATGATAACAAGTAGTGTTCAAGCACTTTGAGGGGTCAGAAGACTAGAAAAGTGCTATACAGGTACATTTACTCTACTATACTATATAGAAGCAGCTTTTAGCCTTACCGAATGTTGCCAGTGAAGGCTTCTAACACTGCTCTGTTTCTTTCCTCAGAATATTTGCCATGCCACATGGGAAGGCTCTGAACCCCGCTCTTCTCTTGCTCTTCATCTTCATAGTCTTCGCCACAGCCCATAGTCGCTCCTACCCTCGCTTCTCCCGTAATGACACTGAATTCCAGCACCTGGTGCTCCACCCAGACCCCTCCGTGGGGACTGTGTACGTGGGGGCCAGAGACCACCTCTTTCAGCTGGACGGGTCAGACGGACTCCGGCTTGAGCTGGAGGAGACGACCGGTCCCGTGAGCGACAGCAAAGACTGCCTCCCCCCAGTGACCGAGTCCAACTGTCCCCAAGCCAGGAGGACCAGCAACCACAACAAACTACTTCTGGTGGATCCAAAAGCGCTGGAGTTGATCACCTGCGGCAGCATCCACCAGGGCACCTGCCAGAAACGCAGCCTAGCGTCGATCAAAAAGGTCCGCTTCTCCACCGAGAGGCCCGTGGACACGCAGTACGTCGCCGCCAATGACCCGTCGGTGTCGACCGTGGGGCTGGTGGTGGGGCTTCGTGGCGGGGAGAGAACAGTGATGTACGTGGGTCGGGGCTACACCGCCAGCCACCCGCCCATCTCCACTCGCCACCTCTCGTCAGAGCCCGTCTTCTCCTACGAGGAGACCGCCAAGCTGGCGGTGGCCGGACGCCTGTCGGAATATGACCACCACTTCGTGATGGCGTTCACGCGGCGCACCTACGTGTACTTCTTGTTTTACCGCCGCGACATCAAGTCGGTATCGAGGGAGTATCGGACCTATGCCGCCAGAGTGTGTGTGGACGACACCTCCTACTATTCCTACGTGGAAGTTCCTCTGGTCTGCCGGTCCGCTTCCTCTCCCTCCAGGACTTACAACCTGCTCCAGGCTGCAAAGGTATTTCATCCCCGAATATCATCAACAAACGAGCCCTTCAAAATATTTGTAGGGTGCAGCAATTCAAAATCTAGTTGGAACTTCATGGTGTGTGGGAATTTCAAGTCTTTCTGTGCTGGACTGAGTTGTTTTCCCATGCCTTTGTTGTAACAGGTGGGACAAGGCGTCGGCCGGGAAGAAGAGGATCTGCTGGGAGTCTTTTCCACCCGCGCCGGCTCCACAAACAACGCTGCCTTGGACGCCTCGGCTCTGTGCGTCTACCCTCTGGATGAGCTCGACGGACACATCGACTCCACCCGCGACCTCTGCTACACCCAGGACGGCCGGGTGGAGGGAGGAGAGGTGGCCTACATAGAGTACGAGGTCAAGTCCAGCTGCGCCAACCTGCCCATGGTAAGGATGCGGCAGATGAAGGAGAGCAAAGGAAGCAGATTGTTTCCTTGACGGAAGAAGAAGGGCTTTTTAAAACAATGATTTTGTCAATAACGAGATCAGAATTGCTTGCTTTAATTTATTTTTTTCTGCTTTGAGTGCTTGTTAAAGCATGTATACTGACCGTATACTGCTGTCTTTTTCTACCTTAAGTATATTGATTCAATTGGTTTCGGTGGTTAAAAAAAGAGGAAACAGAAAGCACAGCCCAGTAACAAGGGATGACTGTATTTCCCAGATTAAGTTTAGCAACAGGAGAAATGAAGGCATTGTAATGAGGCCCTCGTTGGAAATCCCACAACCTCCCAGATGCCCCAGGAGTAGCTTTGCCCAGCTGCAGCCCTCCTGTGACCCCCTCTGCTGCCGCCCAGGTCCTGCCAGCCCTTAGAACCATTTAATGGGACCATTAGGGATCAATAAACCAAGCTGACCCTGAATCAGCTGTGCTGCTGCTTAATGAGCTCTGACAAGGGATTTTTTTTTTAAACCCACTGACATAGGAAGACAGAGATTAAGGTTGAGAGAAGGTGGGGGTACAAACATGGGAATAGAAAGACTAACGCACACACAGCGACAGGGACAAAGAAGAAAAGGACATGCTGAATGAAGCAGAGAGATGATTGAATGAGGAGAGGATGTATTAGATCACAGTTCCCCTTGAAACAACGCTAAGCCATCTTTTTTTTCATCTTTTTTTTTTTTTTAACAAAAGATGTCCCATTCTACTTCCTCCTTCAGGGCCAATTATGTGCAGCCGGAGCTTTGAAACTTTCCAGAAAGCAGGATTTAAAAAGCAGTTGTTTTGCGAAACCAAAAGAGCCAGTGGCCTTTGTCTGTATGAGACTGCTTTAATCTGTGGCGCAATCCTCTCACGCTGTGGAGGATTCAAAGGCTCTCAGGCAACAGCAGGAAATAATGGGAAGGCTCAGGTGTTTGATATATTAAGAGCATAAAACATCAAACAAAAGTGTAGTATATACATCGAATCAAGGAAAATGATCTCGATTAAACTTTTCCCTTGTGTGTTGCAGAATACCCTCAAGGCGTATCCCTGCGGCTCCGACCACACCCCCAGTCCCATGGCGAGCCGTGCACCGCTGGAGGCCAGGGCCGCGTGGCACACCTCAGCCGCCCGCCTCACTGCGGTGGCCGTCAGTGTCAGAGATGGACACAGCATTGCCTTCCTCGGAGACTCCAAAGGGACTCTGCACAAGGTAACTCATCCACGCGCTCTACTTTCTATTTTTGTGCTAGTTTTCTTCAGGCCTCTTAAAGCATGCCCCAGCATGCACTGGGAGGGAGCTAGGGAGACGCCCTGGGACTCATCATGGGGATAACAGAGATCTGTGTGTCATCGGAAAAAATCGGACCATAAAATTAATTTCCTATTATAGCAGTTTTGTGTTGTGCAGTAATTTTCAGCCTTGCCCAATGTGTTCGTCACTGCCTAATAACCCATCCAAGCATGACTGGATGTATTTCTTAGCAAAGCAAACACACCTCAGACTACGTAGAACATTTCCCAACCAAAGTGTGTGCCAGTTCCCATACACTTCTACACGGCTTCAGCTCCCGGTAGATTCCAGTCATTCCGGCACTCACAGTTTTCCAACATACACAGAATAGCATACCGCCGTGATCCCGTCTAATACACTTGCTATTTGTTCTGTTCTGAGTGCAGAATGAGATCATTGGAGACATGAACGAAACCATGGTTTAAGATCGTGATATATATGTATTCTTAGTTTGGTGGAGGGTACTTACTGAACAAATATTTGTTAAACGAGTCTCGCCTTGTTTGTTGAGCTCTAAGTACTCTAAAAACACCCTTTTCAGCAACATCTGCATGGATCTGATAGTCGTCCACGTCGGGTGATGCTAGACATAACTCTGCAGAGGTGTAGTCTGTTTTTCCAGTGCGTACGTGTGAGTGCTTGATCTGTTTGCAAATGAGAGGGAGGGACAAGTAGTGCTTTTAGGTTGCAGATCAAAGCAGCACTCCATGTAGCCATCTGAAGTTCGCTTTTGTAACAGGATTATGGTATAACAGCAGGACAAATTCCACAGCATCCAGATATAGGGGTGTGCGTGCATGTGGGGGTGTGTGTGTCCACATATGATGGTCAATTTTTTGTGTATTTGGTACGGCCAGTTGAGCTGGGGACAAAATTTGTGTCGCCAGCTTGATTTTGATACAGCTGCAATCGATCCTGCTGGAGTTAAAAGAATAGTTTGACATTTTGGAATATTCCGCTCTATTCACTTTCTTTCTTTACATTTGTACCATTCAGTTAAAACAACTATCCTGGCCTCCAGGGAGCCAGATACAATATATTCATTTGCAGTGACTGCTGTGATAATTGTGCATATCAGAACCAATGCATGTAAAAAAGCAGGCGTGTGCTCTTGATACGAGTGCACAGAAAGGCATTCTCGTGAGCGAGCATTCACAAATGTTGTTCTGAAAGCACGGGGCTGTAAAGAGAGTCATCCGTCCCGAGAGTTAACAACGCTGTATGTATTCAATATTCAGTTCACCAATAAAAGCCCTTTTAGTGCGTTCATGCACAACGCCGTTTCCAAAAATGTCGAGCTATTCCTCTAATCTTAGAGTCGACAATGTAGGAAATTATGTATTAATGTAAATCGCTGCATGTCAAAGCTGATCAACCAATATCTTCCCGTTTGTCTCCCTAGCTTAATCCTGTCACACACCTGTTGCACAGATATTGCATCTTCAATACAGGTCACATTCTTTACAAAATGTGACATGCAAAACTGCATAAAATTTGCCGTGCTTAAAAGAGCTACTTCCCATGCCATTCATGTGTTGAGTGCATCCTCTTAATGGGACAACGGATTCTCCATCCTGTTCGAGTGAGAGCCTCCTGGAAAGAGGCACGGAAAAACCTCTGCTAATCCCATCATCATGAGGTAACATGAGAGTTTGAAGGCCTGGGAATCACTTAAGCCAGAGGTGTCTTCCTCTGCCTCATATTAGATTTGACTGCCGTAATCACATTCACGGCCACTTCTGCTGCGATTCATATTCAAGTGGGATTTGATTTCCGTTTGAGTTGTAAGCCGAAGAAGATATTCCTTTTTTCGTCAGCTGTTCATTTGAGTCTTGCGGTGTAAAGAATATACCAAAATGTCTGGTGTTTTTCTGCAGGTATATCTGGGCCAAGACGGCCAGGTGGAGGTCTACGCGAACGCGACAATCCAGATCAACTCGCCCATCAACGGGGACCTTTTATTGGACCAGACTGGAACACACTTATACATCATGACCAAAACTACTGTAAGTATCCAAATGTAACACTATTTTGAACAGTTAGGTGGTGAAAAGTAATTTTCAGTTTACATTTTTGAACCACTCAACAGATGTATGAACAGCCGTGCCCTTCTTGGCGCGTCTGCCCATTAAACCGCTTGCCCAGATGTCTCCATACAAAAGATCTGAACATGGCTAGTAATTCATCTTCAGACAAATGATCGTTTGTCAGACTTTTTTCACGCTTTGATGCTTCCTCAAGCTGTGTCTCTTTTGCAGAGAAATAGGATAAAAGACTAAGAAGCATTGAACATAAGATAAAACAGAGAGGGCAGCTGGCTGTAAGGGTTAAAGGTCACTAACCTCGCTGCAATGGGTACAACAGTCAGCAGGAGGTGTAAGGTCGGACACAACAATGGTATTGATCAGGGAAGTGGCCTCCATTGTGTTGGCACACTCCCTACAGAGTGTCTGTGTAGGAAGCCATAGATGCTGATGAATGGATATGGGAAACTGCCGGTCTATATGTTGACTGGCTAGTCTCAGTCCCAGACCAGTGAACGGTTTAACCTAATCGACTTATATTTAACATTAATCTAAAACTAGATATGATTACAAGCATTGCAGTTGTCATAGAGCTACTGATAGTGGGTCATAAGCAGATTTAAGTTTAGTGTCTTGGAGTTAGAAATGTTATTATATTTTTGTATAGATTCTCTGGCTAGATACATCAGACGATAAAAAAAACAATAAAGTAGAACAAGATTAGGAGAGTGAATACTATAAAAAAAAAATGCTGTAGCATTCACTACTTCATAGCAATATAAAGTTTATTCTATAGCACATTTTGTACATAGGACAATTCAGTGTGCTCTACATGAATAAATACAAAGTATCATCCATATATTAATTATGATTGAAAGATACAAAGTACATAAGAAAGTCATTAAAGAGTACAATGTAATTATAAGACAAACCATACACAATTGTATACAAAGTACAAAAATAGGATAGATCAAATACATTACAAAAACATAGTAGCAACACTTTTAGGCACATAAAAAGAGAAATGTTTTTAATTAACCAGGATTTAATAAAGTACTACAAACGGCCATCTTCTGGTTTGCTCCAGTTGAATGGCCCATAACGGCTGAATGCTGCTTCCCCATATTTAGTTTGGAGTCCATGGATCTCAGAGCCCTGCTCGATTCATATCCTTTCAGTATATCAGAGATGTATTCCTATACATTCAGTGATTATTATAATTTGTGTGTTGTTTGTAGCAGCTGTTAAAAACAATCTATTCTGCAACTAACTGGAAGCCATTGTAAAGTATTGTGCTCTGTTCTCTTAGTCCTGGATAAAACTAGCAGCAGCAGCTTCTCAACGAGCTGCAGCTACTTAATGGTCCCCATTGGGAAAACCAGTTAAGAGGCCATTGCAATAGTGCACCCTACCGGAAAAACAAGCATGGATGAGCTTCTCATGGTCACTTTGGGACACCTTGCTTATTTCTTTTTAAGATGATAGAAGGCTGTTTTAGTAATTGCTTGAAAGTGAGATCTAAGAGCGCCAGGATTTCTGGTTCGTTGCTTTTTCGAGCTTGATATTGAAGTGGTTTATTAATAGTGATTCTCTTCTCTTTGTTGCCAAACATAATAATATCTTTTTTTTTCTTCATTTAGTTGAAGGAAGTTTTGGCTCATCCAATTATGTATCTGCTCTTATGGGCTTTGTGCTAGAAAAACACACAAATTGGTTATTCTAGGAATTCAATGCTCTGAAAAAAACCAGTAAGTTTTATTTTCAAATATTAAAGTTAATCGTCAAGATAAATTTGAGGCTAAACGGACTCAACTTGTGTTATCTATATCTAGCTAGCTGAATATCTGTGAGCTAGCTAGTATTGTTAAGGCTATTAACTATCTTGCTAGCTTTAGTATTCTAGTATTGCACATTAGCTATTCAACATTGATTACTACAAATGGTAAGACTGCTTTCAGCTGGCTTGAAACCTACATTATTTAAGCATTACTTGCCTGTAGCTTTCCAGTTCAGCTAGTTAGCTACAAGCTAGCACTGGCTAAAATATTTACTAGTCATTTATTATTGTTATTCCATCGATTATGTTTTTTTTCAAAGAGGTTTACATATGAAAACTGGAAATCAAAACCATCATGGTTTTGATTTCCAGTTTTTTGTTCTGTTTTAAAGAACGGGAGGAGAAAATATTTAACTTTGAGGAGCTTGAGAATGTTGGTTTGCCGCATACCTCGCCGCATTCACCATGTGGATCTGTATTTGTGTACTCTCTTATCTGTCATTTTCAGGTAGAGAAGCTTCCAGTGGCAGAATGCGGCGACCACCTGGACTGTCAGTCCTGTCTGTTCGCCAAAGACCCCTACTGTGGCTGGTGTGTCCTGGAGGGACGGTGAGTCAGTGGACATGTAACTGTGGGGCTACCGCCAATGCTCTCTCACGTCCCTCGCCTACTTTAGTCTCATCCTTGTCTCTCTCACCTCTCCGTGTTGTTGTTTCAGGTGTGGCCAGCGCCAGGAGTGCCAGCGGGGGTCCATGCAGGGCCAGTGGCTGTGGAGTTTCAACCAGACGCAGCAGTGCCTCAGTATCCAGCGTCTCAGCCTCTACAACATCAGCCGCGGGGATAAAACCGATGTAATGCAGGGGGAATCGGTATTCCGATCACTTTCCTTTTCCGTCTTGTTCCCCTTTTTTCTTGACGTCCCTGTCCCATTCTGTCTCCCTGCCCTCAGATTACGGTGTCAGTAGAGGGCCTTCCAAGTCTTGGAAAAGGAGAGGCCTACTCTTGCTTCTTCCAGGACACAGAAGCTCCAGCTTCACTCGCTAACAGCGGTGTGATGTGCTCGACCCCTGATGCCGGCAGTTTGCCCCCCATTAATCATGGCGATGGTGAGTGTTCTTTTGAATTCGCTCAGCAATTGTACCGGACAACTTTTTTTTTCAGGATGCGCAAAACTTTGAGGGCGTAACAATCCACTTTATATTTAAAAAGAACTGCCGGCGATGCCATCGCTAGACTATTACATCTTGAATCAGTTTGTCTGTCCTCGGGAACTTCAGGAGCAAATTTCGTTAAATCCGGTACCCACGTTCACCTTAACTCAACGATGAAGTGATTAGAATTTGGGGGTCAAAGGTTAAGGTCACTCTGTACATCCAATTCTTGTGATATCTTGTGATAACGCCCTGTTATGGAGTCCAGAAGATTATGTAATAACAATACCTAAAATGTTTATAACAATAATTTATTTTACCAGTCGGTTGTATCATACCCACGTGTATGATAGCGTGCAAACTGTACTCTCTCAACGACGCTCACTTTGTTTACATAAGTCACAGGGAGGGCATACATTTTGCCACCCTTATTACTTCAGGTAAGCAGCATTTTCCAGTTCTGTTGTTTCTTTTGTCAACTCGTAAAAAACTACGGGGAAAATTGACCATCCTGCTTTAAATTTCAAAGAACCATTTTGATCGATTTTCAATTTACACTCGAACACCTCTACAGACACAAAGGTTGAGCGCAACAAAAACATTTACAAAACTGGCAAAGCAGCACTGTGATGCTCCTAAAGAATGACACACACAAGTGGTTCAGATCATTTGCGTTTTAAATATATATTCATTCTACTGCAGAGTTCGTGATGGTGGCCCTGTCGCTGCGTTTCGCAAACATGACGGTAGCGGAGACCGAATTCACCTTCTTCAACTGCAGCTTGGTGCAGAAGCTTTCTGGGCGCAGGCCGTGAGTACACACACACACACACACACACACACACACACACACACACACACACACACACACACACACACACAATAATGAATGAATAAATGAATAGTTCTTTTGACAAATTTAACATTCCGAAACATCTTCTACATATTGTTTGGGGTAAAAGAGCATTTATTTTATTGTCACTTCTGTTTTTGTTTTGTTCTGCCTGTACCCATGCCGTGTGCTCCGCTAGATGCCAAGGGTGCGTCAGCAGTCGCTGGGGGTGTAACTGGTGTATCCACCAGCACGTCTGCACGCACAAACGCAGCTGCAGCCGAGGAGTCACCATCTACAACCACAATGTGAGTCAACATGAGGGCTGGAAAAGGAAAGCTGTTGATT
Organism: Cottus gobio; assembly: GCA_023566465.1. Classification (NCBI taxonomy): domain Eukaryota; kingdom Metazoa; phylum Chordata; class Actinopteri; order Perciformes; family Cottidae; genus Cottus; species Cottus gobio. The sequence goes on from CM042215.1 coordinate 24,980,154, forward strand.
GAAGTGTTTGCAGAGAGGTGTCGAGTCCACTGGATGATCCTTTTGGAGTTAGTGGTGCTGTTTAATAGTGTTCCTTGATATTTAGGGGTATTTTTTAAATATTTTGTCGAATCCCATTAACATCAATAAAGGTGCAGATTATTAGAAGATTTGCAGCCTCTGACCAAAGAACACATTTGAATTTCAATCAAAAAGTTTTATCTGGGTGTTTACTGTATATTTAGGGAAAACACGTGTGTAATGTCATTTAAAGGCCCCATGTTTGTTTTGCTGCGCATGTGTCATAAAGCACTGTGCAACATGCTGCACATATTAGTGTGTGTATGTTTGGTGTAGTTTTCTGTTTGTCTTCTTTATTACAGTTTTTAGTTTTTTTTTACCATAAATCTTTTTTTTTTTTTCTCCCCTCATGAGATGCTTCTTAATGTATTTGCACACCCTTTCTGTTTTTATCCTAATTTTGTCTTCCCCTGCCTTTTTTTGGTCCTGTCCCCCTCCTGTCCCCGCTTTGTACACTTGTGCTGCTCCATCGTCAAGTTCAAACCGCCAACACCTACCATTCCACCGCCCGCCAGAAATCTGACCCCTTTACCTCCTACTGCCCGGGCTGCTGCAACATCAACAACACAGCCGTCCCCCACAGAGACTCCCACCCCCACCACAGCAGCTGTCCCTTTAACGTCCACCGCGGTGATGCTACCTACCACCCCTACCGCCGAGCCCACCTCCCTCCTGCCCCTGGCAACAACCTCCCTCTTTGTCGGGATCTTCAGCCGGGCCACTACGGCGCCCACCAACATGCCCAACGCAAGCGAGGGGACGACAGAGGGAAACGCCAGCATTGCAAGTTTCTCAGAGGCCGAGGCGGACTTGAATATCACTGACAAAAAAAAACTCACTACGTTACCCAGCAGTACTAGCAAAAAGGTAGACCATGATTTGGGGTTTGTAGAGCTGTCTGGCGAAGCGTTTGGTTCTTCCTCCGACGTAAGCCCGACCCCCTCCAGAGAAGTGACCCGATTAATAGACCTCTCCGTCGGCGACACGAAGGACGCCATTCCTCCGACCGGCAACGAAGAGAATGACTCTCCTACACGGCTGAGTGGGTGGGAGGAGCCTGCCGTGGACACTGCAACAGGTCCATCCCCTGCAGGAGCCAGTGAAAAACTGCCCAACTTCACACAATCGCCTGAAACAGTTATTGACCCCATCTCTGAGTCTGCAGCAGACTACCAATCCGATTCTTCCACCAACTCGTATTTCCCGGTGAGTGCAGAAGCCTCGCGTGCAGCTAGTCTAGAAATCGTGCTGTCGCCAAGAGAAGCTGTTTAAAGGCCCAGTGCAACAACGTGTTTCACAGTTGAACCGAATATTTGAGCACAGTACATTTACCTGAAAATCAAATCTACTGCTAAAAAAAGTGTTTGGGCACACACACACCTCCCTAGTTGTTGAGAGAGATGGGAGGCGCCGGGCCTCCCTCCGTGACTGGTTGTATAGAAGTCTATAGAAAATGACTCTACTTCTCTCTTGATTTATTCCCTCAGAGATTTTATGTCTCAATCTCTAGTTTCAAGTCTTCTTCAATACAGCATGATGTTCATTTAGTAAATTATGGTCCAGATAGAGTCAAATAGAACATAAAGCAGGGTATGCTTTAGGGCGGGCTTGTGATTGACAGATCTTACCATGGCGATGTGCGTGTGTCTTAAACATTAACTTTTTACAGTGTTTTACAGTTCATGAAAGTAAATTATAACAATTATTTCTTGTAATTTCTGGTTGCAAAAACCAAGATGGCAACGGACTATATGCCAAACTCAATGCTTCAAAACCTCAGTCCACAAACCACTGGGTGACGCCACGGTGACTACGTTGACTTCTTATGTCCACTCCACTCTCTAACTCCGGTTACATTACATTACATTTAGCTGACGCTTTTATCCAAAGTGACTCACATGCTATACAGTAGACTGTAAACACAGCAACGGTGAGCAATTAGGGTTAAGTGTCTTGCTCAAGGACACAACAACATGGACTAGTCGGACCTGCTAACCACTCAGCCACAGTCGCGCCGGTTCCACTGGGACTTCAAAGGAAAAGTTATGGGATGTACTATTTTCTGCTTCTTGCCGAGAGTTAGATTAGAAGAACAATACCACTCTTGTTTATGTATGTTAAATATGAAGCTACAGCCAGAGGGCGGTCAGCTTAGCTAAGCTTAGCATAGAGACGGAAAGCCATGCCGGAAGGATGTTAGAGTGCTACCCATCTTCTGATCTTAGACTAAAAAGTGCATAAGAGAGGCAAACAACTGACACAAAATCAATCCAATCTCAGATGGGAGGATGGAACTGAGAAATCGACGGCACTTAACCCGACAGGTCTTATTGACTAGTCTACCCTCTCATACCATTTGTGTTCATCTCACCCTGTGAGAGCTGCACTTCCTCCCATGAGCTAAGCAACATTATGACTTTTTAAAGTCAACGTCCCCGCCTCGCGTTTCACTCGAACGTCTGATGTTTCATCCCTGTGGTGTGTTTCTGTGACTGTGGTCGCTTAGTTGTTGTTTCTTTTTTAGTTTAAAGCGAAGGTGTAAGAAGGGATAGCTACTCTCCCGTTGGATTTTTGAAATTGTTTGTTATTTGTTGTTGAGAATTCACCTTTCTCTTAGAGCATCTAAATCTAGATTTGGAGGATTGGAGGTTGCCCAGCTTCATAGCTGGTAAGGAAGAATAATTGTGAAAACTCTTAAGTTGTTAGCAGCTTCGACCAAACGCATCCAAATGCTAATGATAATGACGGGTACCTGTTTGCAGAGATCCCTTTGAGCGAGATCTAGGTAAAGGTTTAAAAGAGTTGTATTGTTCCCACATGTGTAGATGTTTCTCATTGGAATGGTGACTAATGTTTCTTCAGGAGTGTCCGTGTGTGGAGAAAGTTCAGGATTCCTCTCTTCTCCCGGTCAACGTGGAGAGGAAGGTCACTCTGGTGGGACAACACCTGAACCTGTTTCAGGTAATGTAGCCATCTACCATCCCGTCTTACAGGTACAAGGCACTAAAGGTGGGGTCAGCCCTTCTGGAGACAGACTCAACCACCCAAACAAACCTCCAGGTTTACTCTCGCTCCCACTGCCTTCTCTTTCTACACCCACGGCCATTCCCCTCTCCTCCCATTCACACTGTATAAACACAGCGCACTCACAATGGACAGATCAACAAAAAGGTCTATTGGATTAGATTAGCAGTTAGTTAAAGCTGTCATCATGCAGGTTATTCATAGATCGTATAGTTTCAGCTAAAGGTTCAGGGATTAGTTTACATGTTATTATCAATAAGTAAGTATTTAAGGGACCTCTTACCTCGAGTGCTGTCCATCTAGATTGTTTTGGTGTGAGTTGCCCGGGAGTCGGAGATGTCTGCCTTCTCACCAGTGCGACTAGATCGTCTTGTTGTGCCAAAAGCCAGAAAACAAGAACTTCTTTTTCCAGAACTAATGACCCCGTCACTCGAAACTGCTTCTCCGAAACGATTTTGAACCGTCCCTTTAAAGTCTGTTCACCAGCAGTGAGTCCGAGAGCAGCTACAAACATATTACTTTATTTGTATGGTACATAATAATGATATAAATTCTTCCATAATAAGAAACGTAATTCATATAGCGCATGATAAAATAAAATAACAATACACTTTATGTGTATAACACATTGTGTTAATAATCATATAATAATACTAATAATTAAGTTTATTTGTATATCAAATAATAATACAATAACACACTTTATCTGTGTAAATAATGCACAAAGTGCTTCACAACTAAATATTGAAGATGGGTGAATACTAGTTCTAGGGACATAAAGGCTCATATTAAAAGCTATAGATCATGGATGTTTTGATCCATACTTCCATAACAAAAGGTGCATTATCATGTGAAGACTTCAAAAAGCTTTTGCAGTGACGCAGTAGTTCTGTGACAGTCTGTTCGTATCCCTCACCGTGTCCATACTGACAGGGTGCATCCGCTCACCTAAAGTTCTGTGGTCTGCACACTTAGGACGAGAACCTGGACTACGAGTGTGTGCTGGACGTTGAGAACCGGTCGGTGGTGGTGGACGCCTCCGTGGAGCCAGTCGCCACTCAACCATCGGCCTTCTCCATCACCTGCCGACCCCACCAGGTCAGAACACGCCTCCGAAACCTGGTTTCACATCTTTGAGAGTATTTATCGAACAACGTCAAATACCCATGACTAATTAATCAACAACCACAGTAGGGCTGTCACAATGTCAGATACGTTCTTTTCAGATAAATATTGCTTAAACCTTTTAATTGTGTTTTTTTTCTTTTAAGAAAAATAAATGACTGTGTACATCCAATAACTTTTTTGAATCCTATATAACGATTTATCATTTGCAATATTAACATATCAGTTTTCACATTTCTAAATATTACGTTTGTCGTCAATGCCATAGTATTCTAAATCACGCCTTCCTAAATCAAAGTGAGAACAATTATGGCAAAACAGAAATGCATTCATTTGTAACCTTTCAACCCTTAGTAATTCATAGGTAAGCGACAATATAGGGTTTCATCACCGATTGCAAAACAAAAACAACCCATGAGCTGTCTGAACCAAGGTTGAGTCACCATTGGGAAGCAGCGAAAAAATCATTGTCCTTTATAAACCGTTTATTGTTACCTCATTTGCCGGTCCCGATCTGATGGAGTAAACCCCGCCCTCCTGTAGCAGCCATAATGACTGTAATTAGTGGTGTAACGGACCGCTGTCCATCCGTGACCCGTACTGACCCCCCTCACAGTTCTGACACCGTAATGACACAGTTTAACGTTAACCATCACAGTGAGAAATAAAGTTTTACTGCCAATATTCAGTCAAATATACGAACAGGACATCAGCGTTTATGTTTTCCGGCTTACGAACAAATTCAATTCAGTTACATTATGATTATTGGTGAAGGTAAATTATAACGTTATCATGATGTGTTCAAATGTCATCTCGTAAAATCTAGTTTTGGTGAGAAACTTGATTAAATCCAGTTGATTGAACGAGATGTTTTCATAATATAAATAGATATTATTGCTGAAATATGAGCTGTTTACACTCATAATACATCAATAAAACTACTAATGACAAAATTTGTTTTAATCCATAAAAATACAAAGTTTTATTTCCTTATTATTGTCCGTATCCTTGTTTGTATGAAGAAAAAACCCACTAAAAATGTACAGATCAAAGTAGAATAATATGTAGAATGTCTGATGCATTACAGAGCATTGAAATTATTTTTTGAATGGTGGCAAATAAAGAAAAAACAGTGATGAGTCATGAGCTTTTTATGATCCATTGCACCACAAGCTGTAAACCCCTTTTTAAATCAACGAGAGGAACCGATCAACCTCGCCGTCGTCACGCGCACCAATAACCCAAAATCATGTTCGTCTGCGTCCCCCTGAGTGTTCCATGAGCTCTCGTGGTCAGAGGATCTGACATCACAAGTATGTTTGCTGGTTCTGGTTTCAGTACGCCTACTCCGCCCCGATGGAGGAATACCCGGCCTCGATCAACGTGAGGAGGAAGAACTACTTCCTCATCGACAGCGCCGAGGATCTGTATGGTGCGTGTTTTTAACACCGCCGTGTGCGATGCATGATGTTGATGATGTCTCTTCCTCACAGACTTCCCCCCCCGTCCCCCGTCCTCCTTTTCATTCCAGTGACTCTGTTCAATTGCTCAGTGGGGCGGTCGGACTGCAGTCGGTGTCGCACCGCCGACCCCAAGTACGGCTGCGTGTGGTGCGGCGGCGCCGCCGGCTCCCGCTGTGTGTACCGGGACTCCTGCGCCGAGGAGGTCAAACACACCTGTCCGGCACCCGTCATCCACTTCGTAAGAGCTGTTTGCCCTTTCTTCAGAGCACAAGGGGGCATGAGACGCTGGGGGGGATGTACGTGATCTGTTCTAGTTCTGATCCAAACTGTGTTTATGACACAGGTGAACTAAAAGGTTTCCTCAGGATTCTCTTCCTTAGTCCTTTACCATAGTGTCCAAATGAGAAAAAAAAAGTTTTGGCTAGTGAATTTATATATATTTTTTGTCAGAAACATTTGGCTAAGTTTGTGTTGTTGTAATACTCATTTCAGCCACACAAGGCTAAATTGCACTCCCTTATGTTCTAAATCGGACAAAAAGTATTAGTAGTATGTTTGCTTCCAGGTGACTTTTTGTTTTTCTTTGCACTTTAAACACAAGTTACACATGTTGTACATTATAGCAAGTTATGTAACAACAATGTTATGTATTTATTTTGGCTAGAAATGTATTGTAATTGCCGCAAATCTGTTGTAAGTAAAATGTTCTGTCCTATTTAGAATATGGCCCAAATGACTATTACAACAACAAACACCTGTGATCACAGATAGACAAAAAATGAAAGTAAATACAAACGTTGACCAGAATGATTCACTCTAGTAGTTTTTTGTTTTTCTCACTTGTATCCAATGGTCTTCTGTAGGATGAGAGAAAGGGGAAGAAGTGTCCAGTTTGTTTTCAGATGAAATATTATATTTCTGTCTCTTTTATCCCCCATCTGGATATATTCTGGGAACGTTTGCACCAACTGAGTGACCACTAAAACGAGCTGATTTTCAAACTCTACAGGAACTCCGCTTTTTACTTTGATGCCTTATCTTGTTATCTGTTATCTTATGCCATTGCACTGGACTGTATTTGCTCCATCCCTACTGGACTTCCATTTTCACGTCACACTGCTATGCTGTCTGCGGCAATAATCAGGACATTCGATTCAAACATCTGGTCCTCTTTTGTTTCAGCTGGACCCGGTGTCCGGTCCCGTGGAGGGAGGGACCGTCGTGACTATTTCGGGCTCCAACCTCGGCCAGAGAGCAGAAGACATCCAGAACTCGGTCACGGTGGCCGGGGTCCCCTGCAGCGTCATCCACAGCCGCTACGAGGTCTCCTCGAGGCAAGTTGCTGTTTTCTCAAACAAACCAATTTGGAAGTCAAAAGGTCAAGGTCACTGTGACAATGTAGTATGTCTAGGAAAACGCCCTTGAGCAGAATGTTTTCAATTTTTGCACCAATGTCCAATTATCACTTATGGACAATCAAAATTCAGAGGTCAAAAGGTCACTGTTACTTTGGCCTGAACCCAGGATTTAATCTGCATATTATGACACTTTTGCACTAATGTCTAATAAGATAAAACATTGGCGTGATGGTCGGCGGAGGAACACAGCGGCGATGTGGCGATTGTAGTTGTGCTCGTGACAACCGTACATCTTGATCCCGCAGGATCGTGTGCGAGACCACAAGCAGCAGAGGGGAGAAGAGCGGCCAGGCTTCGGTCAAAGTGAGGGGGGGGGGCCTCGGACTGTCCGCTCAGATCTTCAGCTTCCAGGTAAACGCCTCAATAGTCAAGTTTGCATGCACGGGAAAGAGAAAACAAAAGAACTGGAAATCAGGGGGCTTTTGTTCATACTCGACTGTCAAACTTGTTTTGGGAGGTTTTCTTCTTGAGAGCACAGCTCGTCGTTCCAGCGCACATGTAAACTTTCTTTATTTTATAATTCTATTTTTTTCAACCAATGGGTGATGTCTCGATGACTTCGTCCACTCCTTGTATGCAGTCTATAATCTGCACAATTGCTAATTAAGAAGACAATTAATTGAGAAAAGAATCAACATTGCTTTATTATTCTTACATGTAAACAAATAGTCTTTCTTGAGCAGCAGCACTAGAAGTTCCAAAATCTTTAAAACACATTCTCAGCTAAACGATGATCTAAGGGATTATCTGCCATTGATTTGCCCTTACATCTTGGATCAAACCCCGTATGACATCACTACTGTTACCTGCTGCTCCACAAACAGACTGATGTTCTGCTTGTTGGTCATGTGACCTGCTGCTGCTTCTTCCTTTTACTTGTGAGGCTTTTATTGAGTTCTAGAATCTACTGGAGTCAAATGTAGAAACACGTTGGTTATTTTTGGTGTATGTGTGTGTGTGTGTGTGTGTGTGTCTTTTGAGTATTTTATTAATTTGGAACCAGTTCAAATACTTCTGATCAAAATATGTTAAAATACAACTATACAAGGTAAATTGAAGTCCTCTTCTATTATTTTAACCTATATAATTTCTCATAAAATGAAAAACAGGTATCATCGGGGCACCATGAAAAAAGGCTCAAAATCGGGTGAAAAATTAGGAAATCGTAAATAAAACACGATTAAAAACATAAATAATGGACCTATGAAGTTGTTATTTGGTCCACATGTTCCTGGGACATGTGAGCCTTGTTCTGTGAAGGAAAAGTGATATGTCAATGTAAAAACCCATCCGAAATTTTTTTAACCCTCTAACACTAATGTCAGGTGAAAATCACCCGAACACCTGCCTGTTGAAAAAAACAGGGATCGGAGCATAGAGACACGCCCACTTTCAGTAACGTCAGTGAGAAGCAGGAAGCTACACAAGGACCCGCGCAACTCAGAAAAAAGCAACACAATGAAAATAACGTAAATATAATCGCTCGGGTGAAAATCACCGACGTTAGTGTTCTAGGGTTAATGTGTATTTTGGACATTTTTTTTCCCACTAGTCTGAAAAACAAACTATAGAAGACAAATAGCCCAAAATCTCCAAATTGACCAGCCTCCTGAGCTTCAGGAAACAACAGCTGTCACATGGCTTTCGTTAATTAGACATCACTTGGAACTGTGCCAAGTGAAATGTAAGTGAACCTCTGCACACAGCAGCACGTCTCCTCGTTACCGTAACAGTACAAAGACTGCAGGTTTGACTTCATTAATTAGCCCAAGTGACAAGAAAATTAATTGCTGTACTAAGCAGGCAGTGAGGCGACCTTCTGGCGTTTTCCCAGAATGCCCCGTGTCTCTTTTATCACCGGTTATAAATCACCGGTTTAGAATCGGATTATTGATCGTACTTTTTCTCTTTCTCTCTCTTGTGCATTTGCGTTTCATCACTAGGATCCCGTACTGAGCGGCATCTTCCCACAAAGAGGGCCCAAGGCGGGGGGCTCCTCTCTCACCATCAGAGGCCGGAGACTGAGGACCGGACACCCGGGTGAGGTCGGCGTCCTGATTGGAGGAGTGCCGTGCGTGGTGTGAGTGTCTCTAATCAACGTGAATTGAGTTTTTAACATTGAGAGTTATAAAAGCAAACTTTCTTTTTGTGATTAAATGTACAAAAATAAATAAAAAATGTCTGCCTCTGTTCAGGCTCAGCATCCAGGAGGATCAGATCAGCTGTCTGACCAGAGGCAGCAACAGAACAGGAGAGCATGGCATCACCGTGCGGTTCGGTGGCACGGAGCGCCACCTACAGGGCCTGGTGTATCATTACACCCCCAACCCCAACATCTCAATGGCTACTCCGTCCAAAAGCTTCTTCAGGTGCTTATCAGGCTCAATAAAGTTAAAGTTATCTGGACCAAGTACACAATATAGATATCTATGATGACACAATATTATATCCCAAGCTTGTGGCCTGGACACATTAAAGTCTTACTTTAGGCAAAAATCTATCGAAGTAAATGATCGGTCCTGATCGTCATCTGGAGGTCATGAACATGAAATGCAAGGAATGTTTTTCTTTTACACCACTTTCCCCTGCAGCGGAGGCCGAATCATCAGGGTCTCTGGGCAGAACCTGGATGTGGTCCAGGAGCCGAAAATGAGGGTGACCCTCAGTCCCCCCGACACTCTCCCTCCCAGGCGGAGGAGGAGCACCCGAGGGAGCAGTGAAGGGAGCCCGACCAGAGGACAGGATCGACGGGGTCTCTTGAAGAGATGGAGGAGGATCGTACCGGAGGCAGACTGCCCCGAGGGCACGCTGTGTCACGTCAAACAGGTATGAATCCTCTTTATGGGTTTAATGAGCATAGTCATAAATACAATTCAGAATGGAGAGTGGTGATTATGATCACAATTTACTTAAAAGCTATTTTCATAAATGCAGATTTCCAAATATACGTTTCATGTAAAAAAATAAAATAAATCTGCAGTTAAAGAAAATCTAAAAATAAACAATGGATGAACTGGAAGACAATCTAATTTCTCATATTTCTAAAAACGTCCATAACATCAATGGTTGTATTGCTCTTCCCCTCCAGTACGAGGCTCGCTGCACAGTGAACGGCTCCACCCTCATCCTGTGTCCGACTCCGGCGGTGGGTACAGAGGCCAGGAGGGCCAGGGTCAAAGTTCACTTCCTGTTGGACAGCCTCCATTTCGACTTCAGCACCGTGGGGAACGAGGCCTTCAGCTATGAGCCCGACCCACAGCTCTACCTGCTGAACCAGAATGACCCCAGCAAGCCGTACCACCACAAACCCGGCAGCATCATCTCCGTTGAGGTGGGCTCCAATAACTGCACTGCAGTAATACTGTAATCATTATCAGCACCTAAATAATAAACACATACGTGGTAAATGTTTTTTAGTTTCACTCATTTTACATCGCACCGCTCCAGGGAGAGAACCTGGATCTAGCGATCTACAAGCATGAAGTGGAGGCTCGGATCGGATCAGGGGCGTGTTCCGTGAAGACCCTGACACACAACCACCTGTACTGTGAGCCGCCCGCGCAGCAGCCCTCAGTCCCAACTGGCACGAAGCAGGATGGCATGGACAGTCTGCCTGAGTTCACGGTGAGGAAATGCTGCAAGTTGCACATTCACACCCAGCGTGGCAGTCTGATAGTGCTGGACCCAATGTCTGTTTTACATTTGAAGCTTCCGTTTAAATAAAGCCTTAAAAGTCTCCTCAAAGAAATGTGAAAAAAGATGTATACATGCATTTATGGTTCCGTTAGATTGCTGCCTGTCGACCCGTTAACACAGGTCTTCTGCAAGCAGGAGAGCAAGTGCAGTGAAATGTTTTTGAAAGGCTAAATGCCAACAATTATGGATTGAAGCAGAAAAAGAAGCTGCGCAGCATTCTAACACTGATTTAGAATGTCGACGTTCTGAATGGATTCCCCACCGCTCTGGACTCTGGGCGGGTTAGGCGAGTCTGAGACGAACATCAGCACTAAACTGTTTCATACAAAAGTGGTTCATTCAAACTTGTTCTTCTTGGCCTCTGTTCACTGTGTAAAACGTCTATAATTGTGTTTTCCAGGTGAAAATGGGGAACCTGAACTTCTCTCTGGGCAGAGTGCAGTACGACAGCCAGGCCCAGTCTACGTTTCCTCTGGAGGCTCAGGTGGGAGTCGGGGTGGGAGCCTCCATAGTGGCTCTCATTGTGCTCATCATAGTCCTCATATACAGGTAAGCACACAGGCGTTACCTTATCGTCCTCAACGGGCTGCCATGTACACTGGCTGGAATAAGATCATACCAACTATTCTTTAGGTTTTATTGGCCGGTATCTGAGTTTATCAAAATCTGTCCTGCTGATTAAAACATTCTGGCAATTCTTTTTCTAATAACTATAATTGTCGGTAAGGTTCCATAATTGTTTTTCCACCCTGTCCTGAAAAAAACGTCAACCATTTGGAAGTCAGTGTAAACCATCAAAAATCTAAATGTAATTGTTTTACGTTTCAAATTTTTCAAATTGTAATTGTTTACTTGTTTAATTGTCAAATATAGTGATTATTTGCATTGAAACACACAATTCAAGTGAGTTTTATTCTTGCTTTGAAGAAGCTTAGAGCTACTGTTGTGATGTCAAACAGGTCATAATTCCATCTGTAATATATATTTTGTATTGCTATAAATACATCCCCTTTAAACAGGATTTATTCAAGTTTCTAGCCAAAAACTACATTAACCAGATTTCATGTGAACACATCATGATAGCGTTATAATTTACCTTCATCCAAGACTTACAAGTCAATCACTCTGATTAAATACTACATGAGAAGTGTTGACTAACTGTGTGTGTGTGTGTGACATTACGTTGTGCTAACTATTATGGCACACCATAATAGTTTTGGCGGGATCGGCTCCAGCGCCCCGCGACCCTAAAGAGGATAAGCGGTTCGGATAATGGATGGATGGATAATAGTTTTGGCACACCTGTCTAAATGGGACCATCAAAACCTTTCTCCTCTATCCTTCTTCTCCTTCCTTTTTCCTCTTCCTTTTTGATTTGTTTGCTCTGCCTTCTTTTTTAGTTTACTTTTTCTTATTTCTTTTTACTTTTCATACCTTCTACTTTTAAAAAAAACTTTTTCTACCTTTTCTTTCAATATTTTTCCTCATTCTGTCTCCTTCCTTCTTATTCTTCTCCTTCTTCTAACACCACAGTGCTGGTTTATCTCTGACCTAAATGTTGTCTACATCCTTGTTGTGCGTCAGGAGGAAGAGCAAACAGGCCATGAGGGACTACAAGAAGGTGCAGATCCAGCTGGAGAACCTGGAGACCAGTGTGAGAGACCGCTGTAAAAAGGAGTTCACAGGTACAACCATTTCAGAAAATAACATCAAAGTAACATCAGCTCACCAGTTGTCCCGACATCAGGAACGGTACACAAACTGAAGGCCTTACTGCCCCGCTTCCTTCAGACCTGATGACCGAGATGATGGACATGTCCAGTGATTTGGTGGGTTCGGGGATCCCCATCCTGGATTACCGGGCGTACGCCGAGCGCATTTTCTTCCCCGGGCACCAGGAGTCGCCACTGAGACGAGATCTGGACGTCCCGGAGAGTCGAAGGCAGACTGTGGAGCAAGGGCTGGTTCAGCTGTCCAATCTGCTGAACAGCAAACTCTTCCTCACCAAGGTCAGACAGCGGGTTGTGATGGATTTTCTCTCCTCAATTGGAGCAGGTTATTAAATAAGAGCAGTTTGTTATCGGGAAAGGTCTTCATGTCAATATTCCCCTCCTTTTTGTCAGAATTAGTGCCAGCAGAACAGATAGAACCTGTAACACAGACTAGAGGTTTATCTCCACATCCTCTTATCCCCGTCGTCTCCCCAGTTCATTCACACTCTGGAGGTCCAGCGGACGTTCTCCCCGAGGGACCGGGCCTACGTGGCCTCCCTGCTGACCGTAGCCCTGCACGGTAAACTGGAGTACTTCACGGACATCCTGAAGACGTTGCTCAACGACCTGGTGGAACAGTATGTGGCCAAGAACCCCAAGCTGATGCTCAGGAGGTGAGGGCGAGGCCGGGTGGGGAGATCATCGAGGTGCCTTCAGCACATTCATCCGTAACTCATGTGCTTGCTTTGTTTTTCGAACCTTTTCCAGAACGGAATCGGTGGTTGAGAAGCTTCTGACGAACTGGATGTCCATCTGTCTGTTTACCTTTCTGAGGGTACGTCCACGAGTATTTGTTACACCTGGCCAGAGATCAGTGAATAAAGATTGTAGTAAAAGTATTTATTTAGTCAGGAAAAAAAAGATACATTTGAGAAAATACAAACCCAAAAAACTAATTATGTTTGCACAACATAACTATTTTACTCTTTTATATTTCCTACTCAATCATAACTTTATTGCTGCAAGCTGTCCACAGCAATCAGTAACATTTGACACATCTTTTCATTAGAAACACTTCACATTTAAAACACGCGTCACAGAAACAAGTGCGTTCAGCAGCGTGTGCTCGGACTCGGGTCGCTGAACGAGTCCTGATCGAGTTCTGTAGCGGTCGCACAGTGTTGACCTTTACGTGTTTTCACGCTTGGCCAGGAGTCGGCAGGGGAGTCGTTCTACATGCTGTTCAGAGCAATAAAGCACCAGGTGGACAAGGGACCTGTAGACGCCGTGACGGGGAAAGCCAAGTACACGCTGAACGACAACCGGCTGCTGCGAGAGGACGTAGAGTACCGCACGCTGGTGAGAACACGCACAGGCGCCATGTGACGGGCATTACACAGGCCGGGTTGGTATGGTAACGATGTCAGAGTCATGGCATTGACTCAAGGGGATCTGTTCTGTCCCACCTGGATGTGTCCCCATGTTGTTGGTGTCGAGATGATTGTGGGGGACAGCAATTTATGAAATCGTTCCATTGAACGAGAAGAATGCAATGAAATCTCCTCACCGACGTCCACTAAAAGTGCTCGTTGTTGCCGCTGACTACCTCATTTTGGTATTCTGACAGTGTCTGACAGCATTATGGAAAGAACCAAGTCTCCCTCCAAGGAAGTCTCGTTCTTAGATCTCACGAGAGGTGACTGGTGTTGTCCGTTAGTTGTGTTGGCGTACAGGAAGCGCAGCTTATTGTCATCAAAAAGAGTTTCAACGCCATGGCTGAATATTTAGCTGATTTTCACAATATGGATGTGACGTGAGAATTCAGAACGGGACTTCTCCTTGAGCGAGACTTCGTTAGACACAATAACAAAAAGAAGAGATCAAGCTAAAAGGTAAAGAAATACGTTTTATTTCTCTGTCGGGTTCTTTCCATAATGTTTTTAGACAATGAGAATAACAATCTGAGTGTGTCAGCAGCAACAACGAGCACTCTTAGTGGACGCTCATTGACGGATTACATTGAACGTTGCACTCTCGCTCAATGGTCCAGGTCCTATCGAAACCAGCTGTTAAAGGTATTTAGTTTATTCCAAACAAATTGGAAATGTTAAATATTATTACTATGGACTACTGCACCCATGTCCCAACGCATGGCCGTATTAACTCAGCTTGATCCCAATCTGTCCAGACCCTAAACATGGTGATGCCAGCTGCAGCCCCGGGCGGAGGCGTCGCCACGCCGACGGTGCCGGCCAAAGTGCTGGACTGTGACACCATCACCCAAGTGAAGGAGAAACTCCTGGAGCAGATCTGGAAGGGAACCTCCTTCTCCCAGAGGCCACACATTGACTCGTTGCACCTCGGTGAGTCCACTTCCTTTCACAACACCAGATTGTTGGTAAGACGGAGCACGCCGTCTCAAAACTACCTGTGAGTCACAAGGTCACGTAAACATTCCTTTTTGTTTCCCAGAGTGGCGTTCAGGTGTCGCAGGTCACCTGATCTTGTCGGATGAGGATCTGACATCGGTAGTGCAAGGCTTGTGGAAGCGCCTCAATACACTGCAACACTACAAGGTGAGCGCGAGTCATACACACACACACACACTGAAATACACACTGTCTGAGGCAGCAAGTGTGTGACTGCTGTTATGTGCCTGTGCGACGCAGGTCCCCGACGGAGCGACGGTGGCCCTCGTCCCCAGGAACACCAAGAACCACCTCCACGACAGCCACGATTACATGCCCGGAGAGAGTGAGTGCCCCCGCACCGGTGCAGTATTCAGATATGAGTAGTTCTGGAACGGCGAGGTTTGACTCTCAATCCCTCTGCAGTAGATTTGTTGATCGGTCGCAGGATGAAGCTCCGCTGATATTTCTTGTTATTCTTACCTGGTGATCTGACTTTGCATCACTTCACAAGAGACAGGAATAAGTAAAAAAAAAAGTCTTAAATAAGTAAAGATTAATTTTGGCCTCCTCTCAAAATACACAACCGCCAGGTTCAATGAAAACAAGTCATGCAGTTTTGCCAAATAAAGTTCGGACTTATCCACATAGCCAAGTAGCATTCACGTACCCTTTTACAGCCAACGTCATCTAAAACATGCGCACATGTTGGCAACGTTAGTGGCATTTTGCCGGCATGCATCCAGACGAGTCAGCGAGCTTCAAATGTTTGAATAAAAACTGAACAGCAGCAAAACGGCTCGTAGCATCGATGTGTTTCGCTTGTCGGTCGATAGTCCAGCAGTGGACTCGAGTTCTCCAGAATTCAGAAGACGGGATCACGGCCATTTCAGAGCAGCAGGTCAGTTTCAGTTTAACGAGGGGCCGTGTTAACTGGTGACTCTCGGCCAACCGAAACACCAGCGATGGCTGCAAGTTGGTAAACGTGCAATTTAATAAAATGTCCCATTTTACCACCTCATGAAGCCAAACCTCCGAGTCTATTTGTTGTCACATGACCTCAGATAGCATGTGGTGACACCTGGCAACTTGCACCAAAACGTTGTAAGGAGGAAAATGTGTAGTTTTTAATTTAACAGAGAAAAAGGCGCGAAAAGCAATAAGGAAGCTATGATTGATTCACCTGAGAACAACAGTCACGTGACAACAATCAATCAAAGCGATTCGAGGCGAGGAGACTTCTACGTGTGCACGGCGGCCGTGTCCAAATGTCACCAGTGTCCAAGCCCGTGTCCAGGCCTGTGCAGTCTTGTTTTAGCCAAACGGAGCACGGACAACCAGGAGGGGGTGCTGTTTGACCACAGGTGTTCTGTTGCATTGGGTAGGATGAAGTGGGAGAGCTGAAAGTCAGTTAGTTGTAAAAGCAGCAGAGAAAAAAGGCAAAAAGCATTTAATACATTATGTTAACGCTGAGACTTAAAAATAAGAATCTTTTTTTCACACAGTTTCAAAACACTGTGTGTGTGTGTGTGTGTGTGTGTGTGTGTGTGTGTGTGTGTGTGTGTGTGTGTGTGTGTGTGTGTGTGTGTGTGTGTGTGTGTGTGTGTGTGTGTGTGTGTGTGTGTGTGTGAATACACAAATACTGTGCATTGACACAAATATCCATATATATATATCTATATATAAAATACATCTAAAAGGGGACAGGGGGGTCAAGCGAGCAGAGTAGAATAATAAGTATAACAATAAATAATCCAAAATAAGAATTCAATAATTAATCAAATAGATTATTATTATGTAAACGTTTGTGTGTGCGGGAGAGGGGGGTAGGGACGAGGGTGACAGTGTCACCAGGAACCAGACCAGACCTTTAACAACTCCGTTCAGTGCTCAGAGTTTATCGGCCCACCAGCCGTACTGAACCACGCTGTCCCCTCTCACCAGAGACCCCCATGCTGGACGACGGGGAGGAGGGAGGAGTCAGACTCTGGCATCTGGTGAAGGCCGGCGAGGAGTCAGAGCTGCCCAAGCACAGGAGGGGCAGCGTGAAGGAGCGGGGCGGCGAGAGGGCCAAGGCCATCCCCGAGATCTACCTCACGCGGCTGCTCTCCATGAAGGTAAACCAGATGATCCCCAGCGGGTGTCCATCAAGGCGGCGCCAGATGTGTGTAGATGTTAGCCATAAAACAAAGACCCAGCAGAGGAGCTGAGTGAGACTGCTACGAGAGCAGTGAACAGATCTGCTCCTCTGCTCCTCCATCTCAGGGCACGCTGCAGAAGTTCGTGGACGACCTGTTCACAGCGATCCTCAGCACCAGTCGCCCCGTGCCGCTGGCGGTCAAATACTTTTTCGACCTGCTGGACGAGCAGGCTCTGCAGCACAACATCGTGGACCCCGAGACCATCCACATCTGGAAGACCAACAGGTAAACTGGTCATCAGGGGGGCTCACTAATCACTTAAATAACAGATATATCTATGGTGGTTCCAACAAATATTACCAAAGCTCATGAACTCTTATTTAACACTTCCCACCCGGCCAACGCGGATCCGCATTTTGACGATGTTGACGTGATGTTTCTATTAATAGCTCCACAAAGAAACACAGAAATATGAATCGGCTGTTGCTGGATGCGCCAGTCTGGAGTCCCCGCCCCCTTGCTCTGTGAACCCCTACGTGACTCTCACAGGAGCTCACAGCCTGTGGAGTGTGTTGAGCTCTCACTGTGATTTGTCGATTCAGGTGTTCATTGACATTTCGTGTGAAACTAACCAATGAACACTCAGGAAATCCCTAAGGACCCACCCACCTACACTGCAAAAATACACAGACTTTCAGTCAGAGGCCCTTCCAACCCACATTACACTGCAAAAAAATAGTAAAACTTTTTTTTCCTTTTTAGTACATATTTTGACTCAATTATATAGTATTTAGTTTGAAAACAATTATAATGTTCATTTTTCATTTGCACATATCCAATGAAGCTTGATCTGTAGTACAAAGTCATTCCTCACTCCCATTTTATATCAGTCCCTCTCTCATTTTGGTGAAAGTAGTGACAGACAACATTTCTACTCAAAACGTTAACAAAACATTTGGTATTAGACATTTATTTACATTTATAATACGGGTAGATGAAATCAAGCATTCTGATTGGTTGAGAGTGAGTCACGGGGTGTACTTTATTGAGCCATAAAGTACTGTAGCTACACCTGTTTACATTTACCGGAGCGTTCCATATCAGTGCGCACTCAAAATAACAGTTGGTCCCAAGTAAGTTCAGTTTATTAAGTTTAAACAGGTTACGTTTATTAACCTAACGGTGTTATACCCAGTGCCTACGAAGCATTTATGATTGATTTAAATTCAATATTATTTTATTAAAAGTGTTCCATTGTCCATTTTGTTATTTTAATGGCAACTTTTATAAAATGAGCGGGAGATTGACAGGCGGATCGGTGCGGCTGCAGCAGTAAAACCGGCGCTGCACCGACCGTCTACGTCCCAACCCTCACCTATGGTCACGAACTTTGGGTCGTGACCGAAAGAACGAGGTCTCGGATACAAGCGGCCGAAATGAGTTTCCTCCGTAGAGTGGCCGGGCTCAGCCTTAGAGATAGGGTAAGGAGCTCGGACATCAGGAGGGAGCTTGGAGTTGAGCCGCTACTCCTTTGTGTCGAAAGGAGTCAGCTGAGGTGGTTCGGGCAGGTCCAGCAGGCCTGGGTCAGCCTGCTGGACCTGCTGCCACCGCGACCCGACCCTGGATAAGCGGACGAAAATGAATGGATGTATAAAATGAGCAATGTGAATGAATGAGATGGTGCGAGATCTAGCTAGGCTAACACACGTGATGTTCCCAATGATGTTTGTCTGTTGCATAGCAACAGCCATACCTTGTGCTGAAAGGCAGCTTACTATTTACTTTTTATAATGTCGTATTATAAAAGCAATAAGGTACTCGATGCAGTACTGTATCGTCAATAATGTACTGTTGACCAGTACATTATTGTACGATATAGTACTGCCTCTCGAACCTTATTGCTTAAGTATAGTATAGTATAGTGTGTGTGTGTGTGTGTGTGTGTGTGTGTGTGTGTGTGTGTGTGTGTGTGTGTGTGTGTGTGTGTGTGTGTGTGTGTGTGTGTGTGTGTGTGTGTGTGTGTGTGTGTGTGTGTGTGTGTGTGTGTGTGTGTGTGTGTGTGTGTGTGTGTGTGTGTGTGTGTGTGTGTGTGTGTGTGTGTGTGTGTGTGTGTGTGTGTGTGTGTGTGTGTGTGTGTGGCCCCTTTCACAGTTTGGTTCATTTGGTCATAAAAATATAAATAATAAAAGCACCACTAACTTTCTGGTTGCCATCTGAACAAAAGCCTCCCTGTTCCATATGAATATGCTTTGTTAATAAACATCATAACTAGTGGATCACTGTTTCAGCTTGCCGCTGCGGTTCTGGATCAACATCCTGAAGAACCCGCAGTTCATCTTCGACGTGCAGACTTCGGACCACGTGGACGCCGTGCTGTCCGTCATCGCCCAGACCTTCATGGACTCCTGCACCATCGCCGACCACAAACTGGGACGGGTGAGCTCATCATTTAGAGGCACTTTCAATGGTCCATAACATGTATGATTCTTTTACGCTGTGGCTCTGCCGTCAAATAAACAAATCCAGGACGCGTGTTCATGCATACGTCTTCCTCGCACAGGACTCCCCCATCAACAAGTTGCTGTACGCCAGAGACATCCCGCGCTACAAGCAGATGGTGGAGAGGTAAGAATATGGCAGCCAGTCGCTCCGCTGACCCCAGGCATAACAAAACATTCTGGAGGGAGGGAGGGAGGGAGGGAGGCCGAGGACAATCTGTCGGGGCCAGACAGAGGGTAGACCCAGCCCGCGAGGCTTCCATGCATGGATAGTCTGGGAGCAGACTGCTACACTTGCTCCTGTCTGTCTGACCCTGCAGATTCCACCGGTGATGCGTTCAAGCTCAGCTTGGCAAGATTTTCATGTGACAAATATGCCTGTTTTAAAAAGCCTTACTAGGCTTATTTAAATAAAAAGAAACTGGATAAAGCAGCAGAAAACCGTGTTCTGTACTCTTTCTCTTCATATTTCCACCCAAACTGACTATAGATTCATCCAGCTTTACCATTCAGATTTCATTGGCTGATGATAGCTGGCTCAGTTTAAAGGGACTTAACAATAAATGTAAGACTTGTATTTTCTGATGTCCAGTGGTTTAAGGTTACCCAACTGCAGTGATGTAGAAGTGTACTGGGTACACTCTGACATCACTGCACGGTGTTAACGGACAAGCAAACGGAGCGAAACAAAGATTTTCAGCTTGGCTTTACTTGCATAAAATTATTCTTTAAGTTAAAGGAGACATTTCAGGTTCATACTTGTATTGATGGGTCTGTACTAGAACATGTGCACATGATATGTCTCTTTTAAAAAAAGTCTGTCGAGCCGAGTCTTTCCAGAGCAGCTGTACACCTACATGTAAAATATTGACCTCTAACAGCACATCCGTACAGAAAAACGTGTTTCCTGCTCATATTTAAAGCTGCTCTATCATTGTTTATGTGTCACGTGAAAGGGTTCGTTGGAACACACAATAATCAATAATCAAGTTACAGCCCATGTGTAAATACATCTAATTGTTATTGCAAGTTTCAGATTAAATTATATATTGTATAATTATATTTGTGCCGTAAAATACCATAAAGGGGCTTGAGGCGGCAAACTCCATTACATTTCAAATTCAAGGTGTAGGGTGTTTACTGTGAAACAATAACCTCTCTCTCTCCCTCTCTCTCTCTCTCTCTCCCTCTCTCTCTCTTTCTCTCTTTCTCTCTCTCTCTCTCTCTTTCTCTCTCTCTCTCTCTTTCTTTCTCTCTCTGCAGGTACTACGCAGACATCCGTCAGACCATCTCCGCAAGTGACCAGGAGATGAACTCTGCTCTGGCCGAACTCTCTCGTGTACGTTTCCCACTCTTTGTTTGTTCCCGCTTTGCAAGAGTGAAAGGCTAAAGGTCGAACACATGAATCATTTCAGGTCCTGGAAGTTTCCATCTGCGTGGGCGCCGTGACAAGCTAGATGTGGATTTTGAAATAAAATATGAATGGCAACCGATGCATCTTTTAACAGCCTTCCCCCCACCTGACGTTTCCTCTCCTCTCTGTTTTTTCCTCTCACAAAACAGAATTACGCTGCCGAGGTCAACAGTCTCGTGGCTTTACACGAGCTGTACAAGTACATCAACAAATACTACGATCAAGTGAGTATAATTTATTTTCAGGGGAGTGGTTTAGCATATATATATATTTATATATATATATACGTCACTCAAATGCCTTCAGCCTTTCACTTCCATTTATAAAAGGATAAACCTATTGAGGTAATTGCACAATATTCCATAAATATGTAAATTGGTACACTTCTTCCATCTTCTGTCAGATTATCACAGCCCTGGAGGAGGACGCCACCGCCCAGAAGATGCAGCTCGGTTACAGACTCCAACAGATCGCCGCCGCTGTAGAAAACAAAGTCACAGACCTATGACCCAAAGGACGGGATGGAATTCACCCTTTAACCTCAAAGTGACGTCTCCCGGAGAAAAGTCCTCCCTCGTTCTTTTCAAGAAAAAAGAGGACATAGGAACACTGTGGCACATGCCGGGATTTTGCTGTCATTTTGAAGCACTGATTTTTAGCGAAGGGAGAGATTGTCTTAACAGGATCACCAATACTGCACCATGTTTCCTGTCCCGTGTCCGGGAGCTACAGGAAGACGCCCTTAGACTGTTCCACAGGTCCTAACACTGTGAGTAAAGTGACACAGCTGAGGGTAAAAAGAAGAAAAAAAGAACATGTGAAACGAAGCACATAAAAAAAGGAATTTCATGACACCTCTCGTAAGGATTTCCCATGTTGCCTCGTGGACTCAAGGGTCTTCCTGACAAACTGCACTGAACAATCCAAGTTTCCAGCTCCACGTAGTAGTCCTCTGCTTTCGGCGAGCTAGATGAAGACACCGTGGACGAGGGAAAAATAAAGACTTAAATGTCAACAGCTGTGGAGTTTTTCCTCCACGATATGTCAAAGTCTTACAGGAAGGACAAAGAGATACAGGCAGAGCACCCTGGACGCCGGAGGACCGCCTTATCGTTTCGGAGCGATGTTTTCATTCTGCTTTTATCGTCCTGAAATCATTCTACTGAGTCTTACTCTATGAATTGTTGTCCTGTGTAAACATTTTCCCAGGATGTCGGGGGGCGGGGTTAAGCTTCACACCGCCAGTTGTGCTTTTACCGCAATTTCTAGATACTGCCTGTAGTTTAAACTGAAAAAGAAACGTTAATTTTATTTCGTGGTACAAGAATACGTTCATGGTGACCTCATGCTATTGTGAACAGATGTTTATCCAGTTTGTATTACCTGGGATCATTTGGCAGGGGAACTAGCTCGTTGAACGGATCCGTCCTTCAGGAAACCTTAAAGTAAAAGGAACTCCATGCAGACAAAACCCCTAACGCCAGTCTCGTAATCTGTACGAACTCAATGAAAACTGATCGAAAACGACCAAGCCTGACTTATTGGATGATAAATGCACAAATAGATGAATAATGCCCAAAGGAATTGAGGAATTAGGTTTTACTGCCACTTCACTATTTATTTCCCCTGCCCATTTTCCATTTGTGTAACTTATTTCACTTCAACATGTTTTTACTGTGTGATTGACAGTAATTTTCCTTCAGTACATGGGTTGTCATGAAAACGGTCCTACTGAGTAAATCTGAGGTGACTTGAGACATAAGTTGCACAATTACATCGCTACATATTAACAGTCACCTTGCACATCTAGTAAGAAATTATTTGCAGCATTTCACAGATGTGTAAATAGCTTTGTCCAATTCATTTTTTTTTTTATTTGTATTGATGTGTCGCTGTTGACAATACTTTTATGTTCTGCTTTTGGATTTCCACGCAGCCAGTACCCAAAAGCTTTGTTATCTCTTCCCCCACTTAAATATGGCAAAGTCACATTTGGCCTTTGGAATTTAGTCTCTGTAACTATTACTAGTACACTTTAATACAATGTTTTTTTTTTTAATGCTGAACAAAATCAAGGAAACAGCTGCTGACACTGGATGGTGGTTATGAGTTCTGCACACAAACATTTCATGCTGATGGACGGCGCCATGACATTGTTCCAATGGCCCATTATTACAAACCCCAGCAGGCGGAGCAATAGCCCATTTGTCCGACAGCCCGTTAAAAACAAACTCCTGTTGCTCCAAAAAACATAAACTCTTGATGCAACACTCTTTACTCAAAATGCTCTTGTGTTAGTGATAAGCTGCACTTCTTCCATCTTTTAGATATTCCTTGCTTTCTCTCAAGACTTAAACCCGAAAATATGTTGAATAAACAAAGGTACCGTTGCTCTGTGAAGATGTGAAAGTCTTTTACTAGTTTTTTCAAATTTAATTTATTTTTTATTTATTATCTATTGCATACGTTGTTATTATTTCGAATGTATGAAATATTACTGGTTATGTCCCTCTGAATCTTATACAACATCATGCATATTTGGTTTTAAAGAGAACGCAGTGGACTTTTAAAACTTTCTTTTTGTTTATAGGGTTTTCTTTTTGTCCGTTGACCTACTCTCAAGAGTGTAGTCAGTCGAAATAAAATTCACATCAGCTGTCCTCAATTCTGAATGTTTCAATCTCTATTTTTAGAATCAAAAGAGAAGTATGATTTTTAACGTTGAAAACTATTATTTTTTGTACATTCAAACACCATTCTTTGCACATTAGTGTTGCTTGTGTCTTACTTACTCAGATGTTTGTACCATATTTTCCTGTAGATACATTCTGCTCTTTACTACTCCTGACTTAAGTGTTCTCTGACTAATTGATAGGATTAACCTAACACCGACTTAATGTGACGCAATAAAGTGGTCCCGATGTTGATGACCGTCTGAAGTTCTTTGGTTCTTATTTAATTCAGTGGACCGTATAGATGGGGGCTCGTCCTCTACGTCCACTGTTGATCCACTTTAGAGACAAATGAAACCCTTTGACTCAACACATTCAGTGTTAAACTTGATAATACATGTGTGGCAAAGAGCAAAACAACTTTACTTTAAGTATTTCTACATTTTTGGTCAGGTTTCCACAAACAGACTCTTGGGTTTCCATTTTTATTAATTTTGATGGATCTTATGAAGTATTAACCCTCCCGTTGTCCTATATGGGTCACTCTGACCCATAGGGTATATGTATGAATCTATATGTGTATATGCCTCCCGTTGTCTTGGGGACAAACCGACCCGCGTACGAGTGTACGTCTCCCCAGCCCTAGTCCAGGGGTCAAAATGACCCAGAGTGTTTGTCCACATCCGTCCCGTGGTCCTCAGGTCAAAATTACCCTAGGTATATCTCCCAAACCCTCCACGTTGTCCTCGGGTCAAAATGACCCTTTGTGTATTTCCACGACCTCCAGTTGTCCTCGGGTCACTCCGACCCACGGTGTATACCTCGCCAACCCTCCACCCTCCGAAATTTCGCGCCGCGTTACTCGCGTGAGTTTAGTCGCTCCACTTTATGTGGTTAATTCCCGTCAACGCAAATTCGCTTTAACGCGTCTGAAAGGGGGTGGGGCTTATCTCCGTGGCTTATCTCCGTAAAAACAGTACCGTTTCCCCCATCCATCATTAAACTAACCACTAGTTCTGCTTTAAACTTCTTGTGGAAGTCCCTCTAATATCGGACCATCAAACGCCCCCGTGTCCGGGTTGATAATATTATCCGTAGCCGCACAACAGCGCCTGAATGACGGCCGCTGCCAGCGCTACTTCAGGTGGATCAGCAGCCGTTTGATTCAAACCGGCAGGACGGCGGTGATGACGCGCAGAGCTTCTCAACGCTGATTGGCTTTCGCCAAGCGATTTTTCGCCCGAGTTGGAAAATTACGCGTCAAACGCGCCGCCCGGCGAAATTTCGCGTCTGTCGCAACCAAACGCGTCTGTGCATTGACTTTACATGTAATCTGGTCGCGCGAAAAATTTGCGTCGCGTTCGGTGTGAACACACCATTAGGCCAGGGACTACTAAAAGACTTTTAGGAGGCAACACTGGAAAACAGCGGCGATTTCAAGATCCATTCCGGACTCCGCCCATCACCCAGATCGCAGGAAAGATTCCTTGGATCATCGGATCAACGGCAGCCATTGCAAGCGCTTCCCGGAACCCGACAATAAACATGAAGCGTGCCAAGCTACCGACAAACAGCGCGCCGAGCTATCAACGAATGCATCAGGGGCCACTTGTGAACCAATAACCTCACTTACTTTGTGTGGCTGGGGAGAGAGAGGAGGGCAGTAACCCGGGTTTCTCAAACTGGAAAAAGGTCACCTGTAGGAGGTCAACTCGCATGCCAAAAAAATAGCAGTAACTTCAAGGAAACCCTTTTGATGATGGGCTCGAATATATTCGGTGTTAACTGAGCAGTGGCTTTAAAGAGGAGTGACACATAATTCTGCAGAAGTCCTGCAGCACAGGGGGTGCATTAACATAATTTGTTGATTGAGAGATTGACGACTTTAGGTAATGATTCTGAAAATATTCTGGGTAAATTCCCTCTCCCACTTTTCTTCCAGGAGCTGTGTCGCTTCTTCAGCGTCCTCATCACTGCTCCTCTCTCATCCCCATTCTCTGTCTCTCCCTCCGCTTCCTCATGTGGATCGGACGACTCAAAGACACTTGATGCTCCCTGCCGTGGATGCTTTTCATTTCTATGGCAACATACCATGTCCGCGATGCTGTGCGCCACGTCCTGTGGGTGTGCCCGTTCCGCAATACGGCGCCGCTTCCCTACTGGCTGTACGTCAGCACCACACTGACGCTTTCTCACCTTTGTTCAGTGCTCATGTATTTGACAGGGACCAGGGACGTGATCTATTGATGGCCATTGATGTTTAGGAGTCCCCGACTTCAGCCAACAACATCGAATGCTGTTCTGCTGTGGATCGTCTCCAGGCAAAAATGTTTTGCTTATGTGTCGCTGTAACTTTTCACATTTCGCACCATGACCAAGGACAAGGAGTTGTGTTGAAAATAATTGGGTTGGCTGTGATCCATCCAGGAGCAACAATGTTTAACATAATATACATAAGTATACTATTGCATCTACTATGAACTTATCATCATAATCCTCCGAAAAGCAATATGACGCTATGAAGGACTTGTAACGTTGCGTTCATAAGTATGCTCAACAACACAGGATGGCTGGAACCCTTGGACCACATACTACACAACAGCTTTGTCAATGGAGGTGTTCACTAATGTGGTCTGCTTGCTGCTGGAGGGAGTCTCAGGAGCCCTTTTCCTCTTTGTTGATGTCAGTTCTCCATAGTTGAAAAAGAAAAGGTGGTTTACATGCTTTCTCTGAAACAGTGACAGAAAGACATTTTGGAAGCATAACAACTTTAGCTAGCCTCACTTGCTACACACACTCCGACACGGTTCAAATCGTAATGCTGCGCTCTCGCGGCTCCTGTTAATCCTACGGTGTGGTGGCTAAGCTAACTTAACGTTAGCTAGCCGTGAGAGCACAGCATTACGTTAGCCAACTTAACTTTAGCTAAAATTAAGTTAGCTAACGTTAGCCAACTAGTGCTGCAATGATTATAGCTAAGACTACACAACTGTCAACACTTCCTCACTAACTCGTCTACTACACTAATTGTCTCATTTGCTTTACGATAGCTAGCAAACGTTAGCCTAACACACCATGTAGAGCTAAATTAGAAGATCAGACACCTGTCTTCCCCCCTCCCTTGCCAAAGATAAACTCCAATCCTGTGGGAAACTGCTAGATATCTCAACAGGTTTATGCTAATTGTGATTACTAAACATTAACTTTGCGGCTCATGGGATTAATCTTAATTTACCTTAATGTGTTTCCTGAGGTTGGATGGGGAGTTTTTGAATGCCAATATTTCAGTAGCTTTGGGTAAGCATACGAGGCACTTCATCCGGTACGAAGAGTCAAGAAAACATAAAACATTTCTCGCAAATCTTCGTCACCACCGTTCTGCTTCCATCATGAAATCAGTCATCGTAGCAGCATGTTGCTAGCTTAACGTGATTAATAAAAGATTTAACTTTCAAGCGAGGACCACTGATTCCAAACCTGCTTGGTAGAGTCTGGGTTCCAGTCTGTTTTTTTTTTCTAAAGATAGATTTGATTTTGTAGTGAGTAACGAAGGTTTCAAGGAAAAGTATCACACACACAATGTGTTTAATATGTAATATTGGAGGTCGTCCTGTGCAAGGGATGATGACATCGAGGGACAAGGCGGTAATATTGGACATCGTCCCATTTGAGGGGATGATGGCATCGAGGGACAAGGCGGTATTATTGGACGTCGTCCTGTGCAAGGGACGATGACATCGAGGGACAAGGCGGTAATATTGGACATCGTCCAATGGTATCGAAGAACGAGGAGATCATAAGTTTTATATGTAATATTGGACGTCGTCCCGTGCGAGGGACGATGAAATCAAGGGACAAGACAGTAATATTGGACATCATCCTGTGTGAGTGGACGATGGCATCGAAGGACAAGGCGGTAATATTGGACGCCGTCCCATGCGTGGGTCGTTGACATCGAGGGACAAGGGGGTAATATTAGACATCGTCACATGTGAGTGGACAATTACATCGAGGGACACGGTTTACATCTTGTGTACATCACCAACTCTCTGTCGTTGTCCTTGGGTCTAAATGACCCGCGTACATCACCAACCCCTCTCCCTTGGCAGTCTACCCCAATATTGTCTATAGAAATGGAAGGCTGCTTTCCGAGAATGCTGCTGCTTCTGTCGGGCTTTGTGGGCGAACACGGAATCGTCACAGGCCGGTATATTCGTGCCTCCATTCGCAGAGGACATGTCTGCGTTCCGGTGCGGATCGATGCCAGTGTGCCCATATCTTTCCCCGCCCCCCTGCGTGTATGACCACATCCTCCCCTTGTCCTTGGGTCGAAATGAGAGGTGGAGTGTTGGGAGGTGGGAGCCCGAGGTGGCCACCGCGATGAGGCTTTTTGACTCCCTGACGAAAGTTCTCAAGCCCACGGTGGCTCGCGACTCTTTTTTTGACTCTGATGTGTGATGGGTGTTCGAGCCTGAGCTAGCCCAGTTCCCTCTGACCCTTGTGTATGTGTAGATGTCCTTCCCATTGTCATCCGGTTTACGTGACCCAGTGGGTATTTCCACATCCTCCCGTTGTCCTCGGGTTAGAACGACCCTGTGTACATCTCGTTGATTATTCCGTTGTCCTCGGGTAAATGTGACCCTGTGTATGTCCCGCTAACGCGACACGACGAAGCTGCTCAAGCCAGAGTTGGCTCACGCTCTCCTGATGAAAGTCGTCAAGCCCACGGTTGCTCGGGACTCCCTGGTAAGTCAACAACCTGGACTTTATACCTTGTCATGTAGGTCTGGAGGTTATTTTGTACTCGAGCCAGTTGATTTTACTTTCAAAGATATGTTTTTGTCTCTGATGTGTGTTGGGTGCACAGTGCTCGAGGTTGGAGGGGCTACACCAAGAAGCATCTCAAGCTTGAGTTGGCCACCACAATGAGGCTCAGGACTCCCTGATGAAAGTTCTCAAGCCCACGGTGGCTCTGGACTCCCTGATGAAAGTTGCAGAGCCCACAGTTGCAGAGCCCATGTGACCGAAGGACTGAGGGGGCGCAATGTCACTTGCGACAATTTCTTCACCTCCTACAAACTCCTAGAGGGCCAGAGCGCGTGATAGGCCCGAGGATCCCGCCGCCCTGGCCACCAGCGCCTCCTCCACCGTTACCGTGCCACTCGGGGCTGCGAGTAAGCAGAAGAGGTGTCAGATCTGCCCCTCGAAGAAGGACTGTGAAGCATACACCGTGTGCACCGGGTGCAAGAAATACATCTGCAGGGGCTGTGCGCTCTTATACTGCCCGACGTGTGTGTAACATTCCGCCGTTGTCCTTGGATCTAAATGACCCTGGTACATCACCAACCCTCTGCCGTTGTCCTTGGGTCGAAATGACCCGCGTCATGATGCGCACTCGTCGGAGGCTCCAGATAAAAAGCCACAGGACAGTGTGACCTGCAGGACACTGGGTTTATACGGCATGAGTGAGGACATTACAAGGGTTAAAGCATCTCACTAATATATTTGGGTATTTTGACAGCGCTGCTCTGAACCTGGAGCTATATTCGTCATTTACTCTGTGCTCGGTCACACACCCAACCTTATGAAGTAATGTATCTCAACTCTCCACTCATGCTTGCAAAATAGAAAGCTTATTGTTTAAAATAATCCAGGGCGTGTTGAAGAACTACAGTGGTAATGTAAAGAAAACACCAAAGGGCCCGCTCTAGAGCCCGTGTTTGGTTTGCCCGTTCTGTGCTATTGTAGAAACATGGCTGACAATTCAAACATCATAAAAGTGGTGTTCATTTGTAAAGATCATCTTGCTGAACAAAACTGTCAGTATCATAAACGTTTGTTTGACACAGATCTTATTTTCTGCTATAGTCTAATATCCAGTTGGAAGAACCCCTATTGAAATTTTGTGGAGGGAATCAGTGTGACACTGACTTCCTGTTGGCCTAATACGATTAGATAGTGTTAAATGTTTGTGTAAGCGTGAATAAACGGCCACAGAGGTGTGCAGCTAAAGAGAGAAGTTTTGTCGGCTGCGTTTATTCCCTGCGCTCCTACACCGGCTAATATAGCAGTTAGCTGGCTGCAGATGGTGTTAACACATGTCTATGATGTCACTGATGTGTAGTTTTACGTGTCACAACTTCACAGTATTCCTTTGTGGAATCATTAAAGATATTAGAAAATTAGTTTATTTGAAGTGAAGAATTATAGAATTATATATTTGTATTATAGTATTATTTATTATTATTATTATTATTATTATATATAAATAAATATATATATTTATATATAATTCTATAGAATTTGGGCAAAAAATGTACAGGCCCCACAAGGGAGAAAAAGGAATGTGTGTGTGTGTGTGTAACCATGTATAGCCCATGGATGTGTACACATATTCTATATATCTATATACATATATAGATATATATAGATACATTAACAAGAAGATGATCATGACCGACCAGCTGCCTTCCCTACTAGCCCAGTGATCTAGATCCATGCAGGTGCTGTTTGGATGTCTCTCAATGTGTACACACACACGTGCACATGCTTCCTGTTCCTGTGGGAAGTGTCTTATCAAAGCTCTCTGAAAATGGCCAACAGTAACAGTCCGTTCAGGCTTTTGAGCTTAAGACTGGACCCACTTTAGACAGTAATAGCCGGACACAGGGGAGTTAACCAAAAAAAGAAAAAGATCTGCACACTCTAATGCAGTGGTTCTCAAACTTTTTTTGTCAAGCCCCACTTTGGAGGACGAAAAATGTTCGGGCCCCACCGCCCCTACAAAATTGTAACAAAATGGTCCATGCTGAATTTTTATTGAAATAACGACATTTTGTGACTCCTCTATCTGTGCTTTTATTAATAATAGAACAAAGAAAATGTAAGTCACTTTCATGTAAACCAGATTGCTCCATCGGACAAAAACAAATAAAACGTGCAATCACTTTGTTAGAACAATACAAAGTTGTGCAAAAAAAGAACTAATATTTGGCAAAAATAGCTTATTGTAATAGCCTAATTAACATGTTTTGTACTGAATATCTTTTCAGGATAATAACAATAAAGTACAACCTGTGAAAAACTAAATAAAACCAGTTAAACATATTTGGCAATAAAGAGTTTTACACTGCATATCTTTTC
Source organism: Cottus gobio (assembly GCA_023566465.1). NCBI lineage: Eukaryota > Metazoa > Chordata > Actinopteri > Perciformes > Cottidae > Cottus > Cottus gobio. Next base: position 25,010,928 of record CM042215.1, read on the forward strand.
AAAACAACAATAACGTGCAACCGGTGCAAAACAAAACTAAATTAGTGCAGATATGAGCCTGCTTTCCACTACAAATCTTTGTAAAACGGGGTTGTAGATTTGATACGGCCACTCTCAATTCATGCTCAAAGTTGAGCTTCGATCTGTATTTTGTTTTGAGAGAGGCAACAGCAGAAAAGCCGATCTCACAGAGGAAGCTCTGCGCGTCATCACCGCCGTCCTGCCGGTGCTGAATCAAACAGCTGCTGGTCCGCCTGAAGTATCGCCGGCAGCGGCCGTCATTCAGACGCTGTTGAGCGGCTACGGATGATATTATGAACCCGGACACGGGGGCGTTTGATGGTCCGACATTAGAGGGACTTCCACAAGAAGGTTAAAGCAGAACTAGTGGTTAGTTTAATGGTGGATGGGGGAAACGGTACTGTTTTTACGGAGATAAGCCACGGAGATAAGCCACAGAGATAAGCCCCGCCCCCTTCAAGGGGCGAGTAAAGCAAGTAGCGAATGACGCGAATTGACCACATAAAGTCGAGCGACTAAACTCACGCGAGTAACACACCATTAGGTCTACAAGTGTGAGTCGCAACTCGCAAAAGGATCTGTCGCGATCGCGCATGCGGAACCGTAACGGCGTAATTTAAACCACAGATTTGAAAATGCGAAATGCATTCTGGGATATTGGCTGTCTCAAGTACGCACAAGTCTCATCCTATGCATCCCCGGTAAAATGGGCGGATCAAATCACATCCGGGCATTTTCACAATTATTTAAAATAATACAAATAAAAATAAATAAAAATCTACGTTTCCCCAACCCTCTCGCGCCCCACAGTTTGAGAACCACTGCTCTAATGCATTGCAGCACTTCAAGCAAATACTACTTTGTTGGAGCATGGGGATGTCAACAGCACAAGAACATGTTTGACCGGTTACGCATGTCGATCTAAAGGTTAAATTTCAATTGAGATGTTCAGGGTGAACTAAAAAGGCAGACCAGAAAGCAACCAAATGAGTATTGGTATAAAAAAAACGTTACAATTCAGAATTGATTAGTCATCTGCTCAGTGCCTCTGATCAGCCTTGATATATACAAACTGTATAGAAGGAATGTCAGCCAGTATCAAATTGATGGCTTGATCAAAATGGGGGAAATGTACTTCAGCGAATGTTCTAAATTGAGCATAATGTACTAAATTAACATCATGCTGTATTGAAGAAGACTTGAAACTAGAGATTGAGACATAAACTCATGTTTACAATGTTTACTGAGGGAATAAATCAAGAGAGAAGTAATTTAATCATAGGCTTCTATACAATCTGACTTATTTTTGCAACCTGAGGAGTCGCCCCCTGCTGGCCAGTAGAGAAAATGCAGGTTTTAAGACACTTCAGTATCGGCTTTACTCGTCAGAACTGAACACTGACTCGCTTGACATCACTTGAGGACATTTATCCAGCTTTGCAAAAGGCTTTCAACATCTATTTTCTCATATGCAGTCATACTGCCCGACACCTCTAGGTGTCACCTCACTGAACTCTCTAGAAAGTGAATGGGCATCTTTTCTAAAATGTTGTTCTGGCTGTGGATTAAGTAATGACCTCCGGAAATGTTACTTTCTGGGCTGTTTTCATTATTTAGGTTTTGGCCCTGCAGACCTGTTTAATACACATATTACTTGTTTTTAAGGTGCTTTTTTTAATGAAGTGACTTGAACTAATTTGTATCAATGCTTTTTCTTTCAAATAAATAAATTGCAGGAAGTGATTTCTGAATTTTGGATAAGAAATAATTGTATGTTGCATGTTGGTCGTACCGTGCAGCCAGTGTGCTCTTTAGTCAGAGTAGTGCGATAACGCGTCACGTGACTGAGAACGGTTATTCATCCAGAGGTGGAGAGGACCTCAGCGTTCCCCACTTGTAAATCCCGTCACACATAGTGTGCTTTTATTACCCAGCAACCCTTTGGCTCTGCCTTATCAGCTGAGCATCTCATGCCATGTTAAAGAGGGGAGTGTTAACGCCGCGGTGTTCGCCGACAGAGAGCAGAGAAGCACACTTTGAGATGTGGAAAGTTTTCTGACAACGTACACACACACACACACACACACACACACACACACACACACACACACACACACACACACACACACACACTGACATTTATAGCAGTACACTTGTGGATGTATATTTTTGACCATCCTATTTTAAAAAGAAAGCCAACGACTTTTAATGGTTATTCATATAAAATGTGTGAGCTTTACAGTACAGTACATATGCTATCATTATTATTATCATTGTTCTTATTAAGCAGCAAAGTCCTTTGTGTTGAACTCCTGGCTGACTTGATCACCTTTCAGAGGCCGTAGCAGCTCAGTTTTAGATCTGGGGTGAATTCTAAATAACGCTCTCGAAGTTAGACTGATGTTTGCAGAGGGGAAAAAGTAGAACAGCCACATTCCCAGGGGTCCCTTGACCTCTCACCACAAGACACGTGAAAAAGAGTGGGTTCTATGGGTACCTGCTAGTCTCGCCCTTTACAGATGTGTAAAGTACACTTTATGATAATCCCCTGCAGTTTGGGGCAGAAAAAAGCTGTATAAATGTGTTTTTTTTGCCTTTTTGAAAAAACATTTTTATTAGAATATTTCTGCATGGTGGACTCCCTAAACAGTCTTGGAATTTCATGAATTGTTGTTTGACTGAAAGGCTGAGCATCTTGTGGATCCAATGAGCCCAACTGTATTCATGTGTGAAGATGTCAGTCCCTGATAAAATCCATTTTACATACTGAGACCATTTGTTTAAAACTTGACCTCACTGCTGTGACCTCCAGAATGGTCACAGCCTCATAAAACTTTAGGACCACAAACTGGAGACCGAGGGCAGCAAGAGGGGTCTCTGAGCAGTTTCCAGAACAGAAGCACTCGCCACCCAATCGCAGAAAAAACACAATTCTTGGGGAAATCCCACCCCCAAAAAAGTCAACATGGGTCTCTGGGGGAGAGGGGTGGAGTGGAAGACGTCAGCGCACAGATTAGCACCTGGGATCACACCTGAGTGACCATGTCTAACGCGTAATGTCACAGAAAAGATGGGATGCAAAAAGCTCAAGCTCCTCAGCTGACCCTCGTTCTCATGACTTTATTGTGACACTTGATATCTTGTTGGAGGACGGGGATCCCATTCTCGCGGTTGAGCAATGTGTGATCCCCATGGCCCAAAAGGTCAAACCCCCCTTGAGACAGGGACGGGGGAGATTCAGCAGCTGTCACTCCCTCTCCTCCCTCGGTGTGGCCTCACACCACGCTCCTCATCTTTTAGCCCCTCTGGACTCTGCTGTGGCTTTCCCACAGCAGCAGCCAGAGAGAGAGAGAGAGCGAGAGAGAGACTAACCAGACCATGAGTGAGTGGAGGACATCAACCACACAGTGAAGCAGGTAAAAGCCTGGCAGGAATGGGAGTCTGCAGGAGGGGGGATTTCCATGTTTAGATCCTGCTGACTGGTGTCACCCACCCACCCTACCTCTCAGCCGCTCAACTGTTTTCAAGTGGTGTGAGTTTCACTTGCAAGATTTGACCTCTGCAGGCTTCAGTCATCCGCCACATTTTTAATTGCAGGCAGCAGTTCTTTCGTTTGCTCCGCCGGCTGCGTCTGCTGCACACCATGCACAGGAGTCCCACGTACAACGCTGCTCAGCAGAATCAGGCGTAAGTGTGTGACTTAAAAAAATGGAATACTGTAGAAAAACATTTTCTGATTGTACTTGAAACACTGGAAGCAACTGGATAATTCAACTGTGCACAGCATGTTTTAAACCTGAAACTCAACAACATGCAACTTGGCTGGTGAACTTATTTTTCCTACAGCAATGCAGGGGAGCAGTTAAGTTTAGCAACGCCCCAATAAAGCAAGCTGACATTATTTTAGACATCATAGAGGTGACTTGAAGCTGCAGTTAGTAACTTTATTTAAAATATGTTTTGGTCTTATTTGCTCAGACTGTCTCTGTATCCTGACAGTAATGCACAAGACAGAATACCTGTGCATGAAGTCAGGCTCCTCTGTTCTGATTGGTTGTTTTATCTCTGGACGCAGTGGAATTGTTCAAATGCACTAAAGGAGGCAGGAACTTGAAGTTTATGTGCTGATGTCTGGATGTAGTAGTTCATTCATCACAATAATTTATTGTGTATCGTGATACAGTTACGTTGTCTAAATTGATAACATGCACATATCAACTTACATCTCTCAGAAGATCTGATGTGAAAGCACAATTAGTTGGTGAAACCATTCATTTTGCACAAAGGTTCTTACTTAATTAAGAAAATGGTCTTAAAATAGGCTTTACCAAGTGGTTATTTCATATAGACATTATATGTATTGAGTTACCATGAAAGCATGCCATATCGTGATATATATTGTTATCGAGATAGTACATGACGTATATGTGAATAGAGGATTTTGGCCATACCGCCCAGCTATATTTGAACAAATGTGATTAAAAGTTAATTTGTATTAAAGTTATCAACTGTATCTTTGAATGTTAGCTTTGGGTTTCAGACAAGATATCAAAGTGTCACACATCTCTCACATCTTGCAGGAAAAGAACACCATCAATTGTTGAAGTGAGCAAAATTCACCATTGTGTGTCCCTAAAAACAAGGGTGCCGCTCACCAAACCTCCACTCCAGCCACACAGAAACCTGACCTATGTTCAGTATTCTCAGCCATGACGTGACCGCAGCCGTCGCTACAGTAGATACCCAAAGCAGCTGGGATTTGGAGTCATCGGGTTGCGTGAACACACACAGCAAAATGATTTACAGTTGAGTCAGAAATAGTGCAACTTCCGATGCCGAGTGTCCACTCTCTGCCAAGCGGTGGGGGCAAGTTTCCATGGCAAGACGAGTCCAAGTGGAAACTCTAAAAGTAGTTCAACTCTCCCGGCTGCCCCCAGCAACTCGACACTGACGCACATACTGTATGCAGAGCAGGCACAGGCAGTGATGCAGGAGACTGTGGAATCAAGTTTTCATGCGTTGTGTGTGTGTGTGTGTGTGTTTGTTTGTTTGTAGGTCGTCCAATAACTTTGAGGCTGTAGGATGCCACGAGCAGCTGGGTCTAAAGGACAGCCAAGACACTGAGGACCCAGGAGAATACTGTTATGGTACATCAGCGACTCTTAACTCACTCCATCATCTGCCGATGCGCTCACTCACCGCTGCCAATGTCACCACACGTTTTATTCTCAGCCCCTCCACCCCGTGAGAGCAGCCCGCGTCCTTGACACAGTATATTGCTTCAAATAGTCTGTCACGATGTGTTTGAGAAACAAAATTTTAATTCTGATTGGTTTGAAGTTTTGGGAGACCATCAATCAGCACAAAATGTCATAGAAATCCATGACAAATGTGTTGAGATAATTTAATCCTCACCAATGGTGGACTGGCTCTCATGGTGGTAAAATCCCAGTGTATGGGTTGTTTTTTACTCAACCTGGTCGGCAGTAAAAAAATTTTTTGTTACGATACGTTACTGCAAACAATAGGATGCGTTGAATGTCGACGTTTCTGAACAAAAGATATTTTTCATAAATACGTTTCCTCGTATCACCATGCAGAAAAACACATTGTGAAACGATTGGTTAGGTTCATACTTTTGTGTGGAAAAGATGACATTACGTAACAACCGTAATTATACATCAATTGCAACAACAAACAGTATTAGTCTTGTGTTTACGACCCAACCAACTCGCCATCCGACCCCTTTGTGGACTGTCTTGATTCTTATACTTGATTTACCAAATGCAGAAACGTCCACATTCAACATCTCCAAAATTTGCAGAAACGCACAAGCCAAACAAAATGTCCTGGCGACTGGGATGTTGTTACCATTGGTGATTATAGAATTACGACCAAGATGTATTGAGTTGGACATTTCCCAGCGTGAAAACACAGGGTAAAAATGTGTCTGGTTTTTGACCTGTAAGTGCTTCTCATGACACTCATGGCAACTCGTTTCCTTCTTATTATACATCACTAGAACATGCAGGACCATTTTGAACCTGTCCTTTTGACCTCTTGCCAGCTGTGCAGGTCTCTGCTTGTACCTCTTAAAAGCCGATAAACCACAAATCCCTTACAAAGTAATAAATCATACACCACATTGACATAATATATGCATATTAAAACCGACACAGTTGTCCTGTCACCATGGCTACATGTGAACAAATATGTCTATATATATTAGATTAGATTAGATTCAACTTTATTGTCATTACACATGTACAAGTACAGAGCAACGAAATGCAGTTTAGCATCCAACCAGAAGTGCAATAGCAGTAAATACCAATATACAGATAATAATAAGTATTTTACAGATAATAAGTTAGTGATATAGGTACGGGATATACAGATTGATTGCGGTAATATGTACATGTTATACAGGTTGATTTGTGCATTAAATGTAGGTAGACTATAAGCAGGAACTATAAACATAATTTACAAAAGGCAAATGGGCATATGATAAGTTAAGTAATACAGATTGAGTGAACGTTAAATAGTGCATAATAATAAACAGTAGCTGCCTAACGTTACTAGACTAGTGAAATGTTCAATTTTTAGTGCAGACAGTTCAAAATTGTTTGAGTGCAGGTGTAAAGTCTTTGGTCAGTGGGGGGAGATGACGAGGAGATGGGTTTGTGGGTGGAGGTGGTTGGGGAGTAGGGGGGGTGTCAGCATGGGGCAGAGTTCAATAAGGAAACAGCTCTGGGGAAGAAACTGTTCCTCAGTCTGCTGGTCCTTGTCCGGAAGCATCTGAACCGTCTGCCTGAGGGCAGGAGGGAAAACAGTCTGTGTGCAGGGTGGGAGGCGTCCTTGAGAATGCTGCGAGCTCGACGCAGACAGCGTTTCCTCTGGATTTCCTCAAAAGTGGAGTTCCTGTGATGCGTTGGGCAGTTTTCACCACCCGCTGCAGTCCCTTGCGCTCCGCAACAGAGCAGCTCCCATACCAGACTGTGACACAGTTGGTTAGGATGCTCTCGATCACACAGCGGTAAAAGTTCACCAGGATGGCTGAAGACAGATGGTTTTTCTTCAGTGTCCTCAAGAAGAAGAGGCGCTGGTGAGCTTTCTTGACAAGGCTGGAGGTGTTGGTGGTCCAAGACAGGTCTTCCGAGATGTGGGTCCCCAGGAACTTGAAGCTGGAGACCGCTCAACATCCATCCCATTGATGTGGATGGGCGCATGCTTGCTTCTTTTCTCCTTCCTGAAGTCCACGATGAGCTCCTTGGTTTTGCTGGTGTTCAGGAGCAGGTTATTTTCGGCGCACCATGTGGCCAGGTGCTGTACCTCTTCCCTGTAGGCTGTCTCATCGTTGTTGCTGATGAGACCAATCACCGTGGTGTCGTCTGCGAACTTGATGATGGAGTTGGATCCATGCATAGGTCTGCAGTCGTAGGTGAAGAGGGAGTAGAGGAATGGGCTGAGTACACAGCCCTGTGGCACACCGGTGCTGAGTGAGATGGTGGTGGAGCAGGTATGGCCTGACCTAACATGTTGAGGTCTGTTAGTCAGAAAGTCCAAAATCCAGTTGCAGAGGGAGGTGTTGGTGCCTAGGTCTCCAAGTTTAGTGATTCACTTGGAGGGGATGACAGTGTTGAAAGCCGAGCTGAAGTCAGCAAACAGCAATCGCGCGTAGGTGTCGGTGTTGTCCAGGTGTGTGAGCACAGAGTGCAGTGCTGAGGAGACTGCATCGTCTATGCTCCTATTGCTGCGGTAGGCAAACTGGAGTGGGTCCAGTGTGGGTGGGAGGGAGTCCTTCAGGTGTGCCAGGACCAGCCGCTCAAAGCACTTCATGATGATGGGTGTGAGTGCTACAGGGCGGTAGTCGTTGAGGCACGTCGGCTTGGAGTGTTTCGGCACTGGCACGATGGATGTGGTTTTATAGCATGTTGGTACAGCTGCTTGGGCAAGGGACAGGTTGAAGATGTCCGTGAAAACCCCAGTGAGCTGTTCCGCACATGCCCTGAGCACACGACCAGGAATGCCGTCAGGTCCAGCAGCCTTGCGTGCGTTGATCCGGCTCAGTGCTGTGTGGACAACAGTGGAGGAGAGTGTGGTGGGCTGGTGATCTGCTGGGAGTGTTGTCTTGGTGGCTCTGTCTCTGTTTTCCCTCTCGAAGCGAGCATAGAAGTGGTTAAGCTCGTTCAGGAAGGAGATGTCTGTGGCTGTGGGGGTGAGGTTGCTGGGTCTGTAGTCAGTGATAGCCTGGATGCCCTGCCACATGCGTCTGGGGTCAGAGTTGGAGAAGTGACCCTCTATTTTTTGCTTGTAGCAGTTCTTGGCCTTCTTGATGCCCCTCCTCAGGTTAGTCCTGGATGTGCTGTCGGCCTGTGCATCCCCCGATCTGAAGGCCGTGTTGCGGGCCTTTAGCAGGAGTCGCACCTCCTTGCTCATCCATGGCTTCTGGTTGGGGTATGTGGTGATCTGCTTCTCTGTGGTGACGCCATCAATGATGGTGGTGATGTAATCCATGACAGAGGAAGCATAGATGTTAATGTCAGTGTGTGAGCCACAGGTGGCCCGAGAAGCAAACATACTCCAGTCCGTGTGTTGAAACTTATCCTGGAGTACAGAGTCTGTCCCTGCTGGCCACACCTTGATGGTCCTCACTGATGGCTTCACACGGTTGATGAGGGGTGAATATTTGGGGGTGAGGAACAAAGAGAGGTGATCCGACTGTCCGAGGTGGGGGAGGGGGGTCGCGGTGTAGGCAGCAGCCATTTTTGTGTAAACATGGTCCAAAGTTTTGTTTCCTCTGGTGTGGCAGGAAACGTGCTGGTGGAATTTGGGGAGCACCGTCTTTAAGTTGGAATGATTAAAATCCCCCACAACAATAAAGGCAGCCTCCGGGTGATCATATATATATATACACACCTATATATATTTCTGTTCAGGGTGAACATGACATATATATATATATATAAATAGAGATTCAGTTTCAAGAGCTCTCAACGATGTCCAAGATGTTTGTGTCATGCCGGCTGATACGAGCTTATGCATCATAATGTTTCAGTGTCCCGCTGGGAGATTTCACAGCATTACTCACTGCAGACACGTTATAGCTTAGAGGAAGTTGTAATGCCAGAAATATCTGTCGTGCCACAGTTTAGTCTGCTCCCTCTCTAAGCTTTCTAAACACCAGATGAAAACTGTAAACTGTGTGATTAAAAGGTCTGTATTATTCCATGGAATAATACGAACCAATAAATAATAGATGCCAACAGATCCTTTCTTAGTTTTCTCTTGTTTTGATCTCCTCAGGTGGGTACCACCCTGTCCAGATAGGCGACACCTTCAACAGAAGATACCAGGTGCTTTCCAAGCTTGGCTGGGGCTATTATGCCACTGTGTGGTTGTGTCTGGACCTCAGGTAGGGTTAGCTAGGGACTGTACAACATTGTTTTGTGTTTGTGTGTGTGGGGGGAGGGGGGCATTTATTAGCCATTTATTGTAAATATAATATGTATGGTTAACTATTGCTAACTTTAGCAAACTCAAGGGAAAGGTCATGTTGTGATTGGTTCACACAATGTACTATATATTTCTCAAAGCTGGAAACTAATGGCCACATTCATGAGGAGGTTATAACACACACACACACACACACACACACACACACACACACACACACACACACACACACACACACACATATATATATGTCAGATGTTAGCTGCAAAGTTAACTAGCTAACAATTAGCTCAGCTAGCTTGCTCTACATCTTTCTATAATGGAAAATTGTTGGTGGGTCTGCAAACTGATTAATTAACATGAATTGAGATACCAATTTTCACCCAACTGCGTAATATATAACGCATAACGGTCATTTATTGTTAGTATAACTCGTATATAAACCTTGACACACAATAACAAGCCCCTTGTCAGAGAACAGCTGGACTGTTTCTAACAATGTAACCAAATGAGTCTCAGCTATGACTGTTTTGAATAAAGAAATATTGAATTGACAGTTGTAAACGGCCACAATCAGACACATTGACACAATATATGCATATTAAAACCGACACAGTTGTCCAGTCACCATGGCTACATGTGAACAAATATGTCTATATATATATATACATAACCACACCCCTATTTCAACCTTCTTGCCCCCTCTAATAATTGGTGTACAGTCCCTTACAAAGATTTGTTTTCCCCTTTTGTTTAACGCAAAATGAAATGCAAAATGAAACTTCTATGGTAAATAACTAAGATAACAAAATGCATATTTGTATGACACTAAAGCCCCACTTTTATGGATTCAGCAGAGAGCAGGGCTGTGTTCCATATCCGAAAACAGATCTGATCCGTCTGTGTCAGCAGGCTTGGTAGGCGCGTTGCTGTAAAGGTGCTGAAGAGCGGAGCTGGCTTCTCCCAGGCGGGACAGGACGAACTCGCCCTCCTACGATGCGTCAGTGACACGCTCTTTGTGTTCCTCCTCTCTAACATGTCCCACTAGTTCTGGCAAATCCTATTTCTTTTGGCATTTTGGTTTAGAATCCTCTTCCCTTGTCAGCCATTTCCCTTTCCCCACTTTATCTCAACCCATCTCACACATCTCACTATCTCTATCCGTCCCTGTCCTGTTTATTGTTTGCCTTCATCCCTTTCCTTCCTCTCAACGCTGCCCCTCCCCCTCTCCGTTTCAATCAGGCTAGCTGTCCTACAAGCAGGCATCCATCCAGTCGAAGGATCGTTCAGCTGCTTGATGAGTTCAAGCTGGCCGGAGTCAACGGGGTCCGTATCCTTTTTATAGACGACCATTTCTTGGGCCTCCACTCTAAACCCGAGGGGTGAAGAGCTTTTGTCTCTAAAAGAGCCACTAAAAAACAATGGTCAGAGTGTCAATATCAACCATACAATAACATGTATTTGATTTATCTCTGCAAACTCGAACAGACTTGCATCCATCGACTATATCCAAGAAGTGGACGTAGTCATCGTGACGTCACCCATTGGTATCTAGACTGCCGGTTTAAATACTCAAGTTTGGGGATTTTGCCGTTGCCATCTTGGAATATGGCTGTTTTTTGCAACCGATATGCAGCCGTATACTTCTCTGCTATTGGCAGCAACCTGTCGATCACAGTAAGCCCACCCTACATGCTTTATGGTCTGTTTGACTCTAAATTACCATAATGTACTAAATGAACATCATGCTGTATTGAAGAAGACTTGACACTAAAGATTGAGACATAAACTCATGTGTACAATGTTTACTGAGGGAATAAATCAAGAGAGAAGTAGAGTCATTTTCTCATAGACTTCTATACAATAAGACTCCTTTTTGTAACCAGAAGAGTCGCCCCCTGCTGGTCAGTGGAGAGAATGCAAGTTTTAAGACACTTCAGCATCGGCTTCACTTAGCAGAGCGGAGATTGCCGCCTGGTTGCATCACACAGTAAATAGTGCTAGCCATTAGCTTACATGTAAATGTCCTCAAATACCTGCTGGTCAGACATGTGCCTGGTGCTGGAGCTGCTGGGGCCTGACATGAGAAGCTGGCAGCTGTGTTTTGGGAAGCCTGGACTGACGCGGCCTTCAGTCAAACAAATACTCACTCAGGTAATCCTCCTCTCTTTGATCTACCAGTTCATGCTAATAGAGTCAGAGATCAGAAACAAGTTCAGTACTTGTAATGGAACCTGATGTTTTTGTTGTGTCTCTAGATTCTTCAGGGCCTGGACTACCTCCACACTTGGTGTAAAATCATCCACACGGACATCAAGCCTGAGAACATCCTGCTGTGTCTGGAGGAGCAGTCTCACAAAGTACCAGCAGAGGACAGCAGCTCCTCCTCTGTACTGACTGAGAAAGAGACCAAGACAACAGGCACTTTTTCTCCCTTTTTTACGTACAGATGCTGGAGATTGTTTCAGAGTTAAATTCTCAAGGCTGGACTGTCTGAGCGGCGACGAGGCAAACTTGTGTGCCAATGTCATGCTTTTAATGTCTCTTTAATAGTCTCTGCTCTGTACAAACATTTAAAAAATCTCCTGGGTCAACAAACAGGCTGTACTGAGATCTAAACTCAGAAAAAAAATGCTGTGATGTATTCAATCCAAAATATTATCTTTTAACACAATTTCTTGTTTCTTCCAGAGAAGGAGCAGGTGAAGCCGTACAGTATAAAGGAAATTAAAGTGAAGATCGCTGACCTGGGCAGCTCCTGCTGGGTGGTCAGTATTTGTCTTTATATTGTTTGACATAACACATTAGCCAAATGCTGAATTTGTTTTCAATTTCTAGACCTACAAGAAGGGTCCATCTGTACAAGACATTTGACCTCATGTGGTCATAAAGACCCTGAAAGCCTGGTTTCAAAGTATGTAGTTAGGAAACACTACCTGCTTCACAACCGACAAACAAAGTAAGAGATTAGCTCGTGAACATTGATTGATTTTAGAAGTTAAGGAGCCCGATATCTTTCTTAGGAGTTATATAAATATAAAATCAGAGAAACACAACCAAGTGAATGCTCAGCCTGGTGTCACACAGGGCATAAAATGCAGACGCAAGTCTTTGATATCTTTTTTTGTTGTTCAAAAAAAGGAATATGTATATATATGTGCAAAGGGCTGCATGCCCAGCAACTGTGCTCTGAAACCCAATGTAATAAACCTATCTGTGTCATTATTAGACACTCAGAGCAAATGACGTGCTATATAACGGGTGAGAAAGTCCTTTTACTTCAGCCGTCTTTTGTGTCCCGTGTGAAACTAAATATTGAGTTAATATTTGCTGATGACGTTATGTTACATGATGTTAAGTCTGCATCTCAAGTTACGTAACAGATATTTTAACCCAAACCATGATCTAACTTTTCTTCGAAACTTAAGATTGAAATGTTTCTGTCTGATATGTCTGTCTCTCTTTCTTGGACCAGTACAAACATTTCTGTGAGGAGATTCAGACGCGTCAGTATCGCTCACTGGAGGTTTTACTGGGATCTGAGTACGGCCCTCCTGCTGATATCTGGAGTGTCGCCTGCATGGTGAGAACAAAACATACGATATTAAAGTTTCACTGTATGAAACACTCAAACCCATGACTTCATGGAAATATTATTTTTGTGGGGAATTTTGACCACATGAGACAAGAGCTTATAGTGGCTGTCCCACCACTGGGTCACTGGCCTGGTGATCTCTATAAACAGAGTCTGCATTCATCTAGCCATACAATATGAGTAATGTACATTCAGATTCATCCTTTGGGAATCATAAAGGTCTGTACTGAGGTATGTGCCAATCCATCTCATGGGTGCACATGCTGAGTAAGTGGAGAACCAAATTCCACGGCAATCCATGCAACTGTTGTTGAGATATTTCACTCATGGTAGCCATGCCATTGTTCCAACGAAAACACCAGTAGTCCTGAAAGATGTCCCCAGTTATTCTGAAATCAAACTTCCATTGTTCTGAAAGCCTATTGCTGTGAAAATACACACTTGTGGCAAAGTCAGGATCCACCCTACTCTGTCTTTGATTGACTTACTCTGATATTGTTAATCCTAACCCTAACTAATCTTATTCCTCTTGCCTAAACCTAACCAACCCAACCAACGAAGGCAACGAGTACTAAGAAGCAGAGTGGTAGGTAATGCCTTTGCCGGGAGGAAAAAAGAAAAAAAAAGAATCATGAAGTTCCAATTACAGTTTTTTTCAATCGCTAACAAGCGCTTACCCATACTTCAGATACTTTTTCTAAACTCTTAACACAGACTCACACCTACAAACCACAATTGGCCAAATGGATAATTTTCTTCTCAAAAACACATTTTGTTAAATATATACTAACTCTTCATTTCAAAATAGAACACATCTTTCTCTGCACACACTAACTTTACACTGGAAATCTGACTCAAAATGAAATTATTCTGTCAAAGAATAACTCTTGTTTTCACTTCACAAGGTCCTTCCAGTCAATCAAAGTACACCAGGTTTCAAAATACTGTATATTGCTGACATTACAAAAACTGCATAGACTTTTATGTTTCAGTTTTACAGGTATTTGCATGCAAAACATGCAATCCACTGTTTTTACACTAAATCTCTTGGTTGGGAACTGTCTGTCCACATGTAATGTTCACATTCAAAAGCATTCCAGTAAAAAACAAATCAGTTTTTTTTCCCTTTACTGTTTACTACAGGAGGTACAGTATAAATACTGTTTACAGTATGATACAAGAGAAAAGGTTTTACAGTATTGCTTACAGTGAACAAAATATCCATGAAACACACAAGAGCATTCTGAACAAAAAAACAACAGCAAAAAGCCCAGATAAAAAGGGGGGCGGGAACATCACTCCTCAAAGTCCTCCTTTTACTGTATAAGTAATGCCACTGAGTCTAAGCCAGACTGGAATCAGCTGTGGTTTGACCAATTTACCCAACATAAATCAGCTGTGTGTCAATTATTCAATTGTTTGTTTATTATCAGCTGAGATATATTGTTTTAGAACTGATATCATTGCAGAAGAGGTTTTTAGACTGTATCTAAGGTTTGGAATATTGTTTTTGCCATTGTGGGATGTTGTGTGTTAACATTCGTAAATAATACAAAAACAATCCATAATTTTGTTGGGAGGTATAGCTTGTCTGTTAAGAAAATGTAAGTATTGTGGAAATGTGTTCACTGACTGCATATTGTTTGAAAACGACACGAAATGTGTGAATGGTATGGCCACAAAAGACCGATGCTGTGCTAATTGTGTTTAGAGTTTTGAAAATGTGACCACTGATTGGACAAACGCTTGGTTGCGCCTGAAAAAAACTGTAAGTCATTCTGCTTAATAATTAGTAGCCAAGTGTGTCTGTTTGTTGCAGGAAGAGAGTGCATTTTGGGAGAAATTGGCCTTATGGACAATGGGACATTTGTTTGATGACTATTGGGGTTTTGGAATATTGGCCCATAACCATTGGCCCAACCTTTATGATACAGACTGTAGCAGGTTTCCAATAAGTGCGGTTGAGATTAAGACGCTCACACATCTCACCAGTTTCCTTTTCTCCCTTTATTCTTTCAGGCCTTCGAGTTGGTCACTGGAGACTCCCTGTTTGAACCCAAAGCTAGTGGGTCCATTTCCCTGGAGGAAGGTACATTTAGTGCACTGACGCTGACGGCAGCATGACAGACTCTGACACATGATTAAATGAGAATACACAAGTGCTACAATGTACATGTTGATGCAGTACACGCTAACTTGTACGTGCATGTGTGTTTGTTCTCTCCATCCACCTCAGCCCATATAGCCCAGATCCTGGAGCTGCTTGGTCAAATCCCACCAGCTGTTGCCTTGTCGGGTAAATACTCCGCAGAGTACTTCAACCGCAGAGGTAAGTCCACCACTTATTTTTCATGTGTGTTGTGTGGTATTATAATTATACTTTTTATTGATATTATTATTGTTACTGCTGAGCATCCTCCTGTAATACTGGTTGCGTGTCACCCAGGTGACCTGCATCGCTTTGGCCCGCTGAGGCTCTGGAGCCTCTTCGACGTTCTGGTGGAGAAATACCACTTCCAATTGGAGGAGGCCACTGGATTCTCAGACTTCCTTCTTCGGATGTTGGACTACCACCCGAAGAGGAGGGCCACCGCTGCACAGTGCCTCCATCACCCTTGGCTGACCTCCTGATAGCCTCCCCACGGACCCCAAAGGCGGCGTCCTCCATCTGCTGTCCTCGCGGGCCAGACGAGGTCAGCAGCTCGGCCGGGTCGACTTGTGAATGTATACCAGCCGCAAACTCAATCTGTGAGACGTTAAAAAAAATGCTCTGGGCATCTTTGAGATTTTTGGGCCTACTAGAGGAATCCAAAGAGCTACTCACAAATCTGTGAATTCCTGTAGAATCTGGTGATTTCCCAATTTAGCAATAGATAAAGAGGATGCTCTTCCCCACTGGAGCCCCATCATGCACTTTATACTTCTGAGGCGGTTTATTTATATCTTCCCCAGTGTAACTACTGTATGTCTGGTGCTACATGTAGGACTCAAAGGTCTGGCAGTCACTGAGGGATTATCCATCGTCTCTTGCTCCACTGACAGGCCTGACACTGCTAGCAAGTGAGAAGTTGTCAATTTGATGCAAACTATGAGTGCAGCTATTATTCACTGCAATTAGATGTACTTTAGCACTAGGATTGGTAATCTTGAGAAAGAGTACACTGGATTTAAGAAAATAGAATCCAACCAAAAAAAAAAGGTCCAACTCTTTTCCAAGGATAGTCGCAAAGTCGGCAGCTTTCAGCCCTTCAGGCCTGCCTCAAAAGCCACTCCCCCAAATAAAAAAGTAAACATGGATGGAAAGGCAGGGTAAAGTCCAATATGACAGTCGTGCGACAGCCTCAGATACCAGATTTGTTTGTCTATTAGTATTTGATTTGTTGATGGCTGTCGGGATGTAAAAGGAATGTCTACAAATAAAATAAAACATTTTTTTGAAGAAGAAGATTACCCTCTATCTTTAAAGTTGATTTTATTTTAGTACAGTGTAATGAACACCCAGATCAATTGCAGTGCATGTGTACAGTAAGTCAACTTTATCTAAATAGCCAGAAAATCTCACATTTGCCGAACAGCATTTTAAGGTGTACAATATAACACTCACACGATTGAGATAAGAAAACCTCATTGAAAAAAATATTGA
The DNA here is from genome assembly GCA_023566465.1 of Cottus gobio. NCBI lineage: Eukaryota > Metazoa > Chordata > Actinopteri > Perciformes > Cottidae > Cottus > Cottus gobio. Next base: position 25,027,640 of record CM042215.1, read on the forward strand.
ATCATGACCACAAACGGGTTTGGGACACTTTATTCCAAACTGCTTCTCTGAATTTATAAAGTGCCATTTTGTAATTAAAGTAAACATCCATACTTGTTCCATCATTGAGCCTGCTGCTGATGTATTTAAAAAAAAGCTGGGCTGACATTTACATTACATTAATGCACATATTGCAAATATTTAAAGTTGCAAAACAAATCAGTATACTACATAAGCAATTGATCAAAATTGTTGATCAATTGTGTAGTGTGACAAGGCACATGTTGACAAACAAAATATCTACTCAACTTTTTTGCCTCTTTTAGGTCATTGTCAAAACTCTGTTTTTTGTCTTCATGGTAACATTTATTTAGCACATGCTTACTTTATTGGGTTCAACTTTTTCTCAATACTCAGTCAGCTGTCTTAGTAACATAATGCTGTCCCATCATCCCATCATAAAAGGCATTCATACATCATAGTTCTGAATATGGTTTTTCTCATTCCCCTTTCATGCACAACCTTTTTGTTAGGTATAGGCCACAAAACTGCTTGATCAGGGTTATAAAAACATCATCATTTGTGTTAAAATTATAACGTAACAAGGTAACAGCATAAACCAACTGCATTTATGGACTTTCATATGTAACGTTAACGAGCATAACAACGTCATATGTAACAAGCTTGAGTAAATATTTACTTTTGGTTTCACGCGGGACACAAACAGTGGCCTCCTGGGTAAAAGTCCTGTGTTTGTTTGATAAAGATGAACAAAAATAGATAAATATAAAAGGAATCATCATCTGACTAGTCATGGTTAACCTGATATGTATAAACTGTGACCACTGTGCTTGCTATGCTGTATTGTACCAATGTGAATAACTCCTGAAGACACCACTGTGACCCCATAACTGCATAACATTGTTAAATGCAACAAACAACATTGAAATCAAACAATGGTGACCTGACCTTTAGCTGGGCATGGTCCCCCTTCTCTCATTCTCTTTGGTCCCACTTGGAACTTAAGCATCAAAGTGTGATTTGTCTTGTCCTCATTAAAACATATTACAAAAATCTCATCAAGGTAATGCTTTCCAGAACCAACACTATATATACATACACAATGTGTACTTTGTAGAACATGCATCATGTAGTCCAGCATGTCAACCTATCCAGCTGTAGGCCCGGCACTCTGCCAGTGGGTCCTCTTTATACACCACGGTGTACCCGCACTCGGTCCTGACCCGACGACACTTCCTGGGCCAGGAGGTGGGCTTCATTGGCCTGGAGAGACAGAGAAGAGACTGAGTCAACTACGCACCTAGACAGAACTCTCATGCCAGGGCTTTATAGAACTGAAACACATTCAAATGACCCAAAGTGAGAGATCTACTCACGTGAGGCAGTAGGACCCGAAGTCGTGACAGAAGCACTTGTCGCAGCCTCTCCGGAAAGACTCTCCTGCTTTGTAGTGCTTGTCCTTATAAAAACAGATGCCTGTAGGAAGAAACGAGTGCCACAATGACACATGAATCCCTTGTGCGTCCACATTTCTATTTTCCCTTTTCTAATTTCGAGGTATGACCCGATTACACGTAGGTGAAAGTCTTTTAAGTTGCTTCAAAGCTTTGCAGATTCTCAAAAGCAAAAAGTCTGCTGTCACCCCGAAATACATAAAGCACCGCTGCAAGAGGTCAGGCACACTAAATCTAGCATCCTTCCATTGCTGCAGGCTGCCGGAGCCATCCTCGTGGGGTTTGTCAGTCACCTTGAGAGGGGGATCAATAGGAACACTCTGCTGTGAGGAGCCCCGAGGGGCTGAATGCAAGGTCAGGGTAAACAGGACATTTGGTTTAATGGCTCGAGGGAAGTCACAACAGGAGTTGATTTATGCTCCTGGGGTGGAAAAGCAGCATCTCCTGGAGTGGGCCGGGCCGCACAACTACAGAATAATCCAATCACTCTACAGGGAAGAAGAAGTAGTCCTCACCTTTAATGTGGTACACGGAGGCTTCTGAGTATCCGTCACTCAACAGAAGGATGAGGCCCAACGCAAACGCCAGCGGCAGAGAGCACCCGTGAACGTTACTGATTGAAAGTAACATTGTCGAAACACGTATATTCTTTCTTAAGTCTCCCAACCGGTTTTATTATCTCTTAAAAACTAATTCTGACTGTCCAGTGAAAGTCCTTGTGATGGCTCAGTAGACACTGGCTAATATTTATAGTCTCACATCATGACTACCAGAGAGAAAATGAAAGAGAGAGGGAGAGAAAAAAACATCATCTCCACATGTTTATATCTCTGGTTTGATCCCATCGTCCAACTTTTGTCTCACAGCGAGGTGTGTTTAGAGATGTACCCATGCGCCCCTAAATATTACCTTTGGCCCAGTATTAAGAGTGCATGGGTGAAAGGATGGCCGGCTCTCCAATGGGACGCTCAATCGCTCCAGTGGTGGCCAGCTGGATTATTCTGGAAATCTTTTTTCATCTTCTTCACCATCTTCATCTCTCACACTCATGTTATCTTTCACCTACACATTTCTCCTTATCCCTCTTTGTACCATTCCCCTCCATCGCCACCTCCCAATACACTCAGATGCTGACTTTTAAAGCCGAGCCAATGTTGTGTGAATGATGACGTTGTGGTGACATTGTCCCTTGCCAAAAGGTAATTGCTTTAATCCAAATGATCCCAAAACTGTAATATGAAACATCAACAATGCATGATAAGACATTGCATTTCAAAATGGATTATTCCTCTCATTCTGAGCAACTTTGGAGACGTTTTGTGGTGGCACAGCTTCCCTTTCTCTTGCAAATTGGAAAGCTGATGTTCTATATAATGCATGCTGTCTGTGTTTGGAGTGTCATGGTTTGCATTTTCTGCTTTAAACTGTTTGCATACATATACATATACTGTCTGCAGTACATGTAGAATAAAGTAAAGACCTCAATATTTTCCAAGGATGTAAAACAAATTTGGTTGTTTTGCACTACTAGTAGATGTTGTCTGTCACATGGGAAAAATATAATAATATATATAATATTTGAGGGCAAAGTCAGAAAGTCCCCATGTTATGTCAAAAATAAAGACCCAAAGGGCAACAACTGCTGTCCTCTGGGTCTTTGTCACACACAGGCCTATTTTACTGCACGTGTGATGGACCGCAGGACGGCCCGTGGTTAGCCTCTTCCTCCCTGACAGCTTCTCGCTGGTAACCAGCCTACACACCGCGCTCCAGCTAAAGAGAAAACAAACAGGACATCGAGGGACTGGAAGGAACTTGCGGTGGTTGAGGGGCTCCCGCTAGATAACCACCACGTCATCCGTCTTTAGTCACACAGGAAACACCTTCACGGCGTCCAGGGGCTCACACGGCAGGAAGCTCCTGTTTTTGTTTTACTCAAAGTACTGGTTTATACACTTTGCTCGTTCTTCCTGTGTCTGTATCGGTTTTCCAGGTGGTCCGATTTTCTACCGCAAAAACTTGCCTGTAGGTGTGACCAGTATGACCAGTAACAACGGCCATATTGGAAGACAATGCGTGTGACGTGATTTATGTCCAAAGTCAACATTTGGTACTGCACTGCGTCGGAGGATGTGAAGATCGCTGGGGTTGACTTTCATTCAGGATACTGGAGTCTGAGTCCTTTTCATTAACTTGAACCATAATCTCTTCCTCAGGTGTTTCGGTTCCTGACTCTAACCCAGAACCACAGTCTTTCTCTTACCATTATCATTATGTAGTTGCCATGCACAGTATAATTGTGGCAAGGGAAGATTTAAAAACATGCTGGGATTGGACAAAGTTCTGGTTCCTGTTGCCTGCGGTCTCCAGAGTTTGAGTCCATGTGCTCCACTCCTCATGACACTCTGGGTAGCTAAAAAATTAAATCCTGCCTGTATTTCAAATCCTAAACTTTAAATTTGTCCTTTTAATACAAACTGCCGCTGCTTTTATGAAGTACGTACTTTTGCATGTCATATGACGTACTACTTTTGCTCTTTGAGCTGCTTGCTCATTTATTGTTGTGCAGACAATTGTGGGCCAGAGGAGCAAGCATATAGCACACTGCGACCGGATGCAATAGAACATCCTGCGTAGGAGCACTGACCAAGCCGTCATATTGGACACATTAGGCTTTGAATATATATGTGACATATGTGATATTTTACCCCTAATAGACACCCTGCTATTTGCATGAAACCCCAGCAATTGATGGGCCACATCTTGGAGGAATTTCACTGAAAGCTGGGTATTTGCAGAGCGCGAGTTAAATAGGTAACAGCTGACTGACACAGTGCAGTCGGTCAAAGTCAACAGATTCTATGTGAGCGAGGCTGACTGTGGTAGGTTGGCCGTAAACGAGAGAAAGAGGTTTTGCCTCCGGAGTGTTAACAGCGTGGTAGGTCAAAGTGGGACTGAGGGCAGGAGAGAAGGACCACACAGACTTTCAAAACCACTGACGATCACAATGTTATGAAGAGAGTCCATCAGGTAAAAAGTTCTTCTATTAGTCCAATTTCACACCTTCTAGTCACTTCTGGTTTCATGAATCCTATTGTTCCTGGTTTGAGACCGTCCAACAGCCCACTGTTCTGATCCAGACTCATTTTTAGTCTTTTACAGACATTCATGTTTCCCAGAGGATGAATCTAACTGACTTCAGGGATCCCCTGAACGCTTCTTAAAATGACATCATGAGGTTGACTTTTGAGTGAAACATCCAACAACTTTTGCCATGAAATTCAGTGTTCACATTCATATCCTACTCATGATGAATTATAATACCTTCCCCCACTGTTTCCAGACATTTGCTAATCTATGCTATATATAGTCTGAAAATGCCTAATAAGACAAAAAATGTCCTGCATACTTCCTTGTCATCTTGCATCACCACTTTTAACTATAACCAGACAGTGTGCTGGTTCAGGTTCCTGCAGGTGAAGAATTAACTTAAATGTCAGTTCTAAAACCCAAATGGCAGTGAAACGTTTGAGGTTTCTAAAAGTGGAACTTTGTCCTTTTTTAGTGGAGCAGGCCTTGTGGTATATAAAGTCCTGCTTCACAGCTTCCTAGTGGATACAGCACATCATTTAATAAATAATGCTGCTGGGTGACCATCGTGGTGGCTGCAAAAAGCAGACCACACAGAGGAGGGATCCACTGATGAACAGCAAGTGGACTACTGTGACAGAGCTGCGGATTCTCAAGTTGCAGTCTCGGGGCCATGCCACCCTCTTGGTGCCCATCCGAGCGCAGTGGCCCCTGTGTGATATTTTTGGTTGGGTGACTCGCCCTCGACACCGCAGCAGAACTGGATGCTCTTCCTCGACTGATAATTACATAAGAAGTCCTGTTTAAAACACAACGTTGTGCACGATAAAGGATATCAGGCATCAGGGCCTTTAAAAAAATTAGATGAATGAATAAAGCAGTGCAGATGAGTACCAGAATGGTGTTTATTGCTTTGCTTTAAAGGAACAGTGTATAGCATTTAAGGGGAAAATATTGTATAAGTATATTTTCTTTAATTTATCACCCGAAAATAAGAATCATGTGTTTTTGTTAACTTTATTTACATATGAAGAAGGGTCCACGATGTTGCTACGGTTGCCCAGAATGAACAAACCAAACACTGACTCTAGAAAAGGCCTTTTTCTTTTTTCTTTTCGTCAGAATTCTCATTTCTCCTACACCCTTGGCACACTTGGAAAACATTTGACTTGGTTTGCGATGTGCGGTCTCACCACTAGATGCCGCTAAACCCTACACGCCGACCCTTTAAATATCCATAGGATTAATTGATTCAGCCAGGAAAACGTTATTGAATGTAAAATATCTTTTATTCAACCTTTCTCAAAATGTGTTTTTTAGTAACATAAATTGTCATCATGGTGAGTTGCAATACTATTCACAAATAGGAATTCATTAGACATTATAATTTCCCAAACCAAAACCGTCATAACTAATGAAACGCAACAAGCCTCTTTCACACTCTGTCAATAATCAAGCAACTTTATAAATAGACTTTTATACATTTATTTTGAATTGGGGTTGGGTGTTGACGTTCTGACAAGCAGTCATTTTGAATCTTACGATGTTAAGTCCAATGTGACAGAAACAACAATAATCACACATCATACGCAGAAAGTATGCAGAAAGTAAACTGGAACAGACAGGAAAGGTTCTGCTGTTAACACATAAAAACAAAGATCTTTTCAGAAGTACTTGACAAATATCAGAATATCATTCTTTTGTTGTACAAAACAAAAACAGATTTTCTTTTTTTTCTTCTTTTTTCACCATGATAGATGGTAACATCTGATAGTTTGCAACATCTGCATTTCAGGAGTCAAAAGATACTTAATCACTGGGCTTTGCCCCTGACCCATCCCCAACAAACTGTCTTTATACAGGATATTGCATGATAAAAACCATGATGAAATCATTGACATTTACACAGTCTGCAAACGTTTTGACACTTGAGTTTGCTCGACTCTTGTCCTTTTTTTTTATTAGCATTTTATTCTTTTTCACTTCTTTAATATGCTTTTGTAATTCGAGATTGAGGTGAATTCAGCTTTTGGGCTCCAATCAAACTGAAAATAACAAAGTCAAGTGAGTTTTTTTTATAGTTCTATATATCAAAATGTTTCCCCTTATCAAGCTAAATAACTGGGTGGGAGGGGGGGGGGGGGTAAGTAATAAAATACTTAATTATTTTAGTTTGAATTGTTGGACTTGAAGCTGAATCGACCTCAGATCTGCAGTGAAGCCATCTCGCTTCGGAGCTCGGTCAGTGTGTCGTCTTCAGTAGAAAAAAAACCTACAGTGTACTACTAGTTTTGCTGGTTCTGCACCACGTCTGAATTAAATCCAGAGTTCTTCGAGGCACATGGAGTGGTACAAATATGTGCTCATTGGGTTTTAAGGTACTGTCAGTTCCTCGTCAAGGTTTGTTTCAGTTCATCGTTGAGGAGACCTGACCAGTGGTCACACAGGAAGCCTGACGTGACCCTTAGGCCTCTGGGCTTTTTTCTTCTTTCTTTATTTCCCTTTTCATATAGATTTTCTTTTTTTCGTAAGGTATGTCCTCGGCCTGTGAAATAATTCCCAAATGAGAGATGTACGCTGTAGTAGATGTCTTACTCACAAAACATTACCGCCATTAATACCATGAGATAAAAAAAACAAATCACCATGCTGACCAACAAAACATGTTTCTTGCAATACCAAATGAATGAGGTCCGTCAATATCGCTTTAATTGTTTCTATGGTATTTTTAATTTGTTTTAAACTCTCTCAAGGGTACTTCAAGGTTAAAGTGAAATAAACCTTTCAGCATTGTTAGATTGAGCATAAATTGTCATATTGTCTTAAAGGCCCAGCTTGGAAAGTGCTACTGTACTAAAACATGTTAAAACTAAAACTATCCTAACAAGATGCAGGATGTGTCATTTGGCCCCAATGACCACATCATAAGACTGAAAAAGCCAGACTGGTTTCTATGTGTTCATCATTGACCGCCATGAGCCTTTGATACAGTAATGTACAGTACTGTGTTCACAGCTTCCTGAGAGTTAGCTAAAAACCCACCACATCTAGCTATCTGCTCATTATACGTACATAGGAGACCGCTGTTTGTGTCCTTTGTGAAACCAAAATCAACGTTGACTTGTTTTACAAACTTAAATAACGTAACAAACGTAACTTCTTAAAGCCAAATTCATGATGTTTTAGGAAACATAAACAAGTAGCCTTGTTGCGTTTTGTTTAAAAATGCAACGCTAACCACGTCTTTTTAGAAATGCGACCGTAAACTGAGAGAAAATATGTTCCCCTCAGAATATAATGGAGAATGCGGTTCAGTTGTATGGAGACTGGCTGGCTTACTGTTTATTAACCCAATATAGTATGTATATGAAATTTCAATGTCTTGCGATTTGTGACTGCTTTATTGTTTTGTAAAAGCAACCGACGTCTTCGGATATTTTATCGTATCCTCATACAACGGAAGTTGAGCAACACTTCTTTGTCAATTTAGCTCGTTCTAGTATATAGGCCTTTCAAAATAAAGTTCTGTCTTAACAGGAAACTTGGTTAGGTAAAGGCAACAACACTTAGTTAGGTTTAGGAACATAAATGTTGTTTGGAATTGCACAAAAGTGCTGTTTCGGATGTATGCAAGTTACGTGACCAAGAATCACATGGGGAACGAACAGCGGTCACCTGGGTGAAAGACAGTTTTTTTGTTTTACCCATTTGACACAGTGAACCACCAGATCCTCATCTCCTCCCTCCAGGACCTGGGTATCTCAGGCACTGCACTCTCCCTCCTCTCATCCTACCTCAGCGATTGCACCTACCAGGTAACCTGGAGAGGATCTGTATCTGAGTCTTGTCCTCTCACTACTGGGGTCCCTCAAGGCTCCGTCCTGGGTCCTCTCCTTTTCTCCCTGTACACCAACTCTCTGCCTGTCTGACTGACATTTCACAATGGATGTCCGCACACCACCTGAAAATTAACCCTGACAAGATGGAACTACTTTTCCTTCCAGGAAAAGTCTCCCCCACTCACGACCTGACGATTACCTTCAACAACTCAGTCTTGGCCCCGACCCCGACTACCAGGAACCTCGGTGTGACCCTTGACAGTCAACTCTCCCTGACTGCCAACATTACCGCAACAACACGTTCCTGTAGGTACATGCTGCACAACATCAGGAGAATACGTCCACTTCTCACCCAGAAGGCGGCACAGGTTCTCGTCCAGGCTCTGATCATCTCGCGCCTAGACTACTGTAACTCCCTCCTGGTGGGTCTACCTGCTGGTGCCATCCGACCGTTGCAGCTCATCCAGAATGCAGCAGCTCGACTCATCTTTAATCTCCCGAAATTCACCCACACTACTCCGCTCCTCCGCGACCTTCACTGGTTACCGGTGGCCGCCCGCATCCGCTTCAAAACATTGGTACTGGCGTACCATGCTGCAAACAGATCTGGTCCAGTCTACATCCAGGACATGGTAAAACCTTACACCCCAGCTCGTTCACTCCACTCGGCTTCTGCCAATCGCCTTGTTGCTCCGTCACTGAGAGCTAAACACTCAACAAAGTCTCGACTGTTCTCTGTCCTGGCTCCTCGATGGTGGAATGAGCTCCCCATTGACATCAGAACAGCAGAAAGTCTCTACATCTTCCGTTGCAAACTAAAAACACATCTTTTCCGACTATATCTTGAATAAAGGAAGTAGCACTTTAGTAACACTGGAATGGCTCTTACTGATAGCACTTTGTAGTTCAACTTTATTGATGAAATTGTACCTTCTTGATCCTTGTTGTTCTGATTATTGTTTGTACTCACGGTGGAATGCACTTATTGTAAGTCGCTTTGGATAAAAGCGTCAGCTAAATTAAATGTAATGTAATTTACAGCCCCTCCGCCCCGCCCGGTGTGGGCTTTTGTGGGCTTTTGTGGGCTGGTTCATGATTACGTGGATTACATAGGATTTGATCTCTTGAGAGATCTAGCGTTTCGTAGGAATAGCTACGAGCGCTTAATGAGAGCAGCCTGGATATTTCAAGATGAATACTATTGTCAATAGTGCAACCCTAACAAAGGGTACCATGGACTTCAGGGAATTATGCCGACGTGAAAGTCCATTATGTTAACTGCTGGAGGACACAGATCTCCTTGTGTGGTTGAACTTTTCAGCCGAATGGATTTAATTACTTCTCAGGGTTGACCATCAACCCACTAAATGGGCAAAACATGCCAATTTCTCATCCATCCATTCATTATCTGAACCGCTTATCCTCTTTAGGGTCGCGGGGCGCTGGAGCCGATCCCAGCTGTCATTGGGCGAAGGCAGGGTACACCCTGGATAAGTCGCCAGTCTATCCAGGGCTCACATATAGACAGACACGGGCAATTTAGAGTCCAATTAACCTAACATGCATGTCTTTGGACTGTGAGAACCCAGAGAGAACCCACGCTGACACGGGGAGAACATGCAAACTCCACACAGAAGGCCCGCCCAGACCGGGATTGGAACCCCGGCCCCTTTTGCTGTGAGGCGACAGTGCTAGCCACTACGCCACCGTGCAGCCCCCAATTTCTCATATGAAACTTAAATATGTGCTTTTATTACGCAACTAACTTAATTCCTGTGATGACTGGGAGCCAGCTTTGGTGCCTCAGGAGGTTCAGTTCCAGTAAATGAGCCTGAAGTGCTGCTCTAAGAGGGTAAGAGCCCCCTAGCTCTCTATCGCACTACGCAGCGCAGCGTGTCGCATGTTATCATCACATTTGTCACCGATATCATGACAACCGGATTGATGGTTGATGCAGATATATCAAGTGGCCATCGACTACTGAGGCCATCGCTGTGCTCATGGGCACAATGTGGAGTCACAGACCTCATATTTTGCTCGCAGGGCCATCAATCCGAGCAAAGGATGCTCTTGCAGGTATTTTCATTTTTATGGGGCAGATGCCTATTTTTTTTTTCAAAGCAGAACACGTTCGTATAATTTCAAAAACAGGAAATGCATTACATCTCGGGCGTGTCAGCCAATCACTTCTAGGGTGTCTGATAGAAATTCCCACTCGATCACTGTGACAAACGTGTTGGCACATCATTCATGTCGGAGGTGTTTCTCATCACAATCGCCGACGCCAGTGGCTTCGTGTGGAGAGCTACATTGAGGTTCATTGTCGTCATAGCAACAATCTGGGTGGTATCGGTGTTATGTCACAATGCTACATAAGTGATACTTCTTCTTGACATTATTATTATTATTATTATTTTGTTAATGTAACACATGGCGGCTATTTTATTGGCTGATTCCAGACATATTAGACTCAATGGGCCTCATGCAAGAACCTTTTGTACAGCAGTAACAGATTAATTTTGAAAATTGCAAAGTGGTCCAGACCTGATGGACCAGTCGAGAACAGAGACTCTATTTCCCCACAGAAATATGTTTGAATTAATTTTAAGTTTAAATATATGGTATATGATGTATATATATCAGTTTGTTTTTTCTTTTCGGAGGCTTTGATTCTATTAAAATGTTTCCCCCGGCAACTTTACTGTAGTTGCTCACCCTGTCAGCTGCATCAAGGTCTTCCTGCACAGCCTGGTCTTCTTAAAATGACGTTGCCATACAACAAATTTAATTTCTGCGGATTTACATTTGGTGTTTCACTAATACCTTTCTGATCAAAGTGGTTAAACCGTACACCCCTAACTAACAAACTAACATGACTTTCACCCAGGAGACCGCTGTTCATGTCCGATGTCAAACCAAAAGATTGGTAGTTGTATGGGAACATCACTTTTAAGGGTTGTTCTGCAGGTTGTTTTCCAGGGCTCACAGTATTGGAACATCTCTTTCTGTATAATATCCTCCCATCTTTCTATTGCATTGACTTGAGCTCCTCCCATCTGAGTCATGGTCTGCTTTGCTTTAGCTTGATGTTATTTTAGCATCTAACTCAATATTGAACCATTCTCCCTTTATATTGAGGCTGAATAAAACTACTCAAACTGCTGTCTGCTGGTTTCCGACAGCAGGACTTGAAACTTCACTTTGCAAATTTCTTCTTTTTACTCTTTGGTAACATTTCTGTGAATAAAACAAGGAACACTTTGGCTATGCGCTCACTGATCCGAATGAAACTTCTCAAAAATTTGCTGAATTCAACGCAGAACACTTATCTGACACAACCTTCCCCAAAAAAAGGAATATTCTTAAATGTTCTTGCATGAGACCCAATAGATTCCAGTTTGGCTACTTTTACGCTACTTTAAACAGGGGAGAGGACGTCCTGTGGACTCTTGATCTCGGTATATCTACCACAAAATGTATAATTAATGTAGAGTCACTGATACTTGGGGGTTATTTACTGTGGTTTCTGTCCCTCTGCGATGACTCGTTGCATTGTTTATTATTCAAAGAGGCAAATAAGTGACATCACCATAGGACAATGCAGCACTTGGGGCTTCCATCTGAGAGGCCTGTCCAGCCGTATTCACCCAGTCTTAAGACATCTGTAGAGTAAACGGATCACTGTATGCTGGAGCCATAAACTGGAGTAAACTGCACACTGGTTTAAGGGAGTTACAGAGAAGTGAACTCGGGCATGAAAAAAAAAAGAAGTGATTTCTTAGTCAGTCTTAGCTTCAATTTAACTTATTTTATGATGAAATACTATAATACGAGTCTGTTTTGAGGCCGTGGTGATGCAGGGGAAGCACATTTCTTTCCTCTGTGTCCCCAAAAAATGCACACTTTGATTCACAGTCCCCTGCTTTTCTGCTGAACAAGATCTCACTCCCCGTTTGTCTAATCCCTCCAAATGAGCAGTGAGGAGTCATGTGAACACAATGGTTACTCCGATGCTCTTCTGGCACAGGGAACACTGGGAACGCTGCAACCAAAGGGTAGAAACACTCGAATGCATTAGAGTCGGATGAGGTTTTGTCGTCGGCTGCGTTTGTCAGCAGTAATGTTATTTACATTGTTAAGTATGTACAGTAGAGGATCTCCCAGAGATGTTAGGTATCTGTAAAGCTGCACTGGGGGCACTCTTTTTTTTCTTTTCTAAATTCCTCACATCTGAAACTCCTTAGATGAAGAGCCATTCCAATGTTTCGAACATTTAATAATGGACCTGCTGCTGTGCCCGACTGTCAGTGTCAGTAGTCCACTTTTCTGGAGCCACGAATTACACAAACGCACAAACTCAAAAGTTATTAAATAGCAATATTTGAAATAAATGGTGGTTCTTCATCATAAGGATTAGATTTCTCACACAAATCAAGACTTTAAATACAGTAAATCTTTTTCTTTTTTTCATCATAAAAGTGTTGGTTGAGAAAGCCAAGCTTTAAATGCACTGTGCAACTGTTGTTGTTGAAAATATAGTTTATCCCAGTGTGTTTTAGTTGTTGTCTGTTTCTATCTTACAGAATCCTGTACACTTGGTGTCTGTATTAGAGTGGGTGGTATCCTGATCATTGGAGAGAAGAGAAGAGGAGATTAGAGGGGAGGGAGAGTTGTGTCCAGTGCCATCGTTGCCCTCAGTGAAGACGCTGCACTCCATACCTCGGCTCTCTTCTGTCCCGCACCTCGATCTGGAGAGGACGACACAGAGGATTCTCATTGTTATTTACAGAGGAATGAAACATAATGAATGAACATTTCAGAGGTTGTAGGTGAAGGAAGACCGATACGGTGCAGTTTGTTTGTACCCGGATTATTGTGCTTTCATGTGGTGTCGGAATAATCTGAAATATTTCACGTGTTTGCCCCCTCAGGTCTGAACAACAGACACGTTTTTTTTCACTTTAAAAGGTAAAAACACACCAAAGTGGTACCGTACACACATCTACAGGGAGCGGGACCAATCAGAGGACCAGGTGGATGCATCTTTGTCGGCACTCTTTCAGTGTCATTCCAATTCCCTTAAAGCTTGTCTTCCTGCTGATAATATCAACTTCTGCTGCAGCTGACTGTCTGATGTTGAGTGCGGTGGGTTTTTGGCACGTGTTGCAAAAGTTGTGCACTTTGGCACTATACAATTTGGGTTGTACAGCTCTGGATCGACGGTTGTGCCATTGGTGACTTTTGTTTGCGTTTCTCCAAAAAGTGAATCTCTGTAAACACATTTCGCCAATACATTTGGCATTGCGAGTTTTCTCGTGTTCTGTTTATAGTCGGAGCAGTATTGACATGTCTTAGTAGGCTTTGGCTGAATGCAGGTAATAAACACACAATTTAGCTTTTTATTGGTTTACGATTAGCTTGTAAGCTACATCTCCCAACTCCAACTTGAGTCTTGCGTCTCAAGTTGTAAACAGACTGTAAACAACGGGCTTATCCGCTGGCGATACCGGACCCTCAGAATTAAAGCCCCTTGTCCCCAGAGGCTTTTCCATCAGATCGATAGCTGATGAGTTCCAAGATTGTCCAAAAATTCTCTTTTAATTATTTCGCTGCGTTTTTTGTTGTTTCTTTTTAACCGCAAGTTAAACACAGTTCCCACATTAACATAAATGGGAGGATTGGCGTTTTTCACCTGATTTGGTGTGAATGCAGCCGACAGAAATAAAAGAATGAATTCAACCCACTACTGCACTTAATTATATACATCTACATACAACATCATTTTTTAGTATCATTCTAAAGTCTAAAAGGCCTTCATACTTTCACGTAATACTAATAACAGTTCATATAGTTAATATACAGTCATATTTTGACATATAGGCGGTGGGTGTATCTATGGGGGCAGCCTACGAAGTGATGCCATCAAAGAATAAATCACATCTATCACTGTCGCTCAGCAATAAATGACCATACAATCGGCTTTGGGTCGCAATCTGTGGGATGATTGATGAGCACAAAAGACCCCTCCACCATAATGCGGCCGGGCACTGTGGCATGCTCTAAAGCCAATGAGGCTTTGCAGAATGTGAGGTTCAAAAACATACACACAGAACATGTATAAAGCAAAAGTCAACTTACCCTCGACACAGCAAAATCTGCAAGGACAAAAAAAAAAGAGTGTTGGCATAGACACGGTGAGGCAAGAGCAGAAAAGTGCATGCCTGTGCAAAAACATGAATCTGCTTATGCAAGTATAAGTTAGGCCTTTAGGTCATCACTTAATGGTAAAATAAATACCAGTCTTCATTCATTTAATTCGTTTTAAATTAAATGTTTTTTTACATATATTTGAAAGGAAATCCACATACTTTCTTTTCATTACTGACCAGACAAGACCGATGCTGTCATGGACCGTCCATAGGCTGTCACACAGTTTTGTTTTAGCATTTGATAAAAAGAAGCTAAAGAGAACATCTATTTCTGGAAAAGAAAAACGAGCGAAGCATTCGATGCATTGAATGTGTAAAAATAAAATAAAAATCACTGACACTGTCAATGAGATTAATCAGATAAAGACAGAAAGACACGCTCACGCTCTGGAATATCTCCAGTTACCATGGAAACCATCGAGAAGATTGGCCGTCGGAGAGAACCGAGACATCTTATGTCACTTTTTCCTCTCAGTCTCTTTACTCCTCTCTTCTACTCTGTCTGTATACCTCAGTAGTCTCCGTCTCATGTCACTGATCTGTCTCCATCTTTCCTCTTGCTGTGGTTCTGTGTGTGCTGTTGCACAATGTGTCAAATCCTCCGATGAGGAGACTTCTCATTGTTTGGCATCACACATTCTACTCTCGCCCTCCACTGCCTTCTTCCGCCATTCCTTTCCTCCTCTTCCTCTTTCCCTTTTCACACTGCTGAAAGAATGCAATTCAAATGTCCTGACGCAACATCGTGCAAACTGTCAGAAACCCTCCGGAGGCTGGAGAAACGTTCTCCACCGCTCCTGAACGCAGCTCTGAGAGCAATGTGGCCGGAGTTGCTGAGGTGAGGTTACTGTGTAGTCATTTTAACCGGGGCAAATCTTGTTCACGTTAATTGCCTTACAGTTAAAGGGCCAGTGCGTGGCATTTAGGGAGCTCTATCAGCAGAAGTGGAATATAATATTCAATCAGCGCATTATCACCTGAAACTGAGCTGAAATGAGCTGCATCGGGAGCTGGTCCTCTTCAAGGAGCACGTCATGTTGCAGCGCCATGTTTATGACAGTAGCCCAGAACGGACCAACCAAACAAACCAAACTCAAAGGCCACCGGAATTCTATGACACAATTGTGAAACTGAGGTAAATCCACCACAAAATCCTACACACTGTCCCTTTAAAAGCCTAAAAATGAGAAGATTGGTTGGCAGCCAACAGTCATATAACATTGCAACAAGTATTTTGATCAATGTGTAATATTATTTCAATTTCATCAAATAGCCACATACATTTTTAATACATCAACCAAAAGCAAAATTCAGACTAATTAGACAATTAAACAACATCGACTAGCATTATATCAAAGTAGGATAGCAACGCTCCAACATCCCTAGGCAGCCAAACTCTTCCCAAACCTTTCCCAACCTCATCTTTAGTCCTCATCCTCAAAGCCTTTTTGCCAGTATATTAGTGAAACATACTGGTTGAAAATACTAACAATAAAGTACAAGTTTGTTTTTCTATCCATACAAAGTTATTTTAGAATGCAATGACTGTTCTACCCTGGCATGAAAATCAATGCTATTTCTTTTTCTCATTGTCTCCTATGGATCATTGATAAGTGGAGAATGCTAGCAATTATTTCTTCACGAACCTTTGTTGTCCATCTGCAAATCATCAAGATAGAAGTCTGTCTGCCGGTTGCCCAGGACGAAGGCCAGGAAGGAGAGGATGAGGGCGTCCAGGATGCCCATGATGGCCAGCATATAGGCCCAGCGTACAGAGCAGTCGCCCAGAGAGTACTTCCCCGTGCGCTCCCCGCACATGTCCCGGATCACCTCGGCGTCCCATCCGTCGGGGAAGATCATGCAACCCAGCACCAGGCACACTCCTGCAGCCGGGCACAGAGGAGGAGAGAAGCAGGGTTAGAGTGTGTTGAGACAAAGAGAGTAACGGAGAGGAGGGGTGGTGTGAGGAGTAAGGTAGGAGACAAAGAAAGAGACATTCTAAATAACAGAAGGATGGAAGTTGAGGGAGAAAAAAGTTGGTAGGCTTATATTTATATTGAGGAGATGAGCATATCTTAAAAAATATTACTAGCTCATGATAAAGCTAGTTAATCAGTTAATATTTTGAAAATGGATAATTTATGACACCACAGATATGCATCGTAGCATGTGACTCAGGCGGCAAACCTCCACGTTGGAAAGTGAAGCCTTAAACCTGCATTATTTCAAATAACCAGCAGGGGGGTTGTACAGAAGTCTATAGTCTATGGGGGCAACTGTGGGTCAGTGGTTAGCAGGTCTGACTTTCAATCGGATGATCGGTGGTTCAAACCCCGCTCAGCCATTCCATGGTTGTTGTGTCCTTGAGCAAGGCACTTAACCCTAATTGCTCACCGTTACTGTGTCTACAGTAACGGCCAGGCTTCCCTTGGAAAAGAGGTCATTGTATCTCAATGGGACCGACCTGGTTAAATAAAGGTACAAAAAAAAAAAAAAGAAGTCTATAGAAACACAGTAACACAATGTAAACATGAGTTTATATCTCAATCTCTAGTTTCAAGTCTTCTTCAATACATCATGATGTTCATTTGGTAAATTATGATCCATTTAGAGTTCATTGTACCATGCCTTCGCCAAATGACAGCTGGGATCGGCTCCAGCGCCCCGCGACCCTAAACAGGATTAGCGGTTCAGATAATGGATGGATGGTCCATTTAGAGTCAAATAGACCATAAATAGGCACCGTTAGGGCGGGGATACAAGGTGATTGACAGGTCACTACCCTATTCAAGCCATATCGAGCGCCAGTACGTTCCTCCGCAGTCCAAATACGGTCAATTACATTCACTGGTTGCAAACAGCCAAGATGGGGATGACCTTAATCCAAGTCGGCAAAAGCCCAAACTGCAAACTTTAGGCTTAAACTGCAGTCTACAAACCAATGGACACAATGACCACTTCCACATCTTTATTTTAGGCTATGATTGTGCACAGAACAACACACAGTGAAATGTAGCCTCTGCATTTAACCCATCCTCGTATAAGGAGCATTTCACAGGAGCAGTTTGGGGACGCGCTGTCTTGAGCAAGGGCAAGACGTGCATTGTACAGATTATTGACCTGAGTGACAGAATTTTACACCATAGATCCCAAACGAACCTGCATGCACTCACACCCACAATCAACTGTGAGCGCACACAGTGCAAAGCCCTTTAAGGAAATGCATGAATGCAATGTCTACACTACAACAAAAATGTTAATCTATACTTTCCACCTCTGCTCATTCATCAAAGTGAGCATCAACGGGGAGCTGATAGTGCCATACTCCCTGCTCACCAGCACTGTTTAAACAGCAGTCAGCCATTGCCTGAGGGGCTGTCAGTGAAGCAGTACTCCGAAGGGAGATGGGGAACATACATGGCAGACGTCAAGCTGCATCTTCATTCCAGACGAGACATGTCTTTTCCACAGGCAACATTACTTGTGATACACATGGAAATTCAAACGGATTTGGCTGAGTTGGAGATTTTTTACGCTTCAGCCCAAAAAAACATTCAGAAGAGTCAATGTCTACAACTCCATTGGTGTGCAATTGTGAATATTTTAAATGTTGTGTGTGTATTGAAGGATTTTGGGCCGCGTTCCAACACGGCTGTGTGGTGTAAGGCATATCATTGAGAGATCACTGGCTAAAATGTAGAACGGAGGAGTTTAGATGACTGATCACTGATACATGTCTCTCCCTCCTGAGCCCTCTATTGCTGTCGATACAGAGATGAAAGAAAACAAAAATATTCCCATTAGCCGATGCATTTGTTAAATGATTGAAATGACTGAAGATCTTCAGTGACACACAACAATTGCTCTTTTTATGGGCGGGCCTGTGTTCGTGTTTGATTGATATACAACATAAACCAACTCATGCAGGAGCTTACAAACTCAGGACAAATGACATGTTTATAACATGTTTTCAAGTGATTCATTCAACTAAGTAGCTATCAGGTCTGTAAACTATTGTTAGCTTCACACTTATTTGACTGTGGGTATTTGTCTGGTAGCTTCAGCAAGTCTGGTTCTGGACCTCTTAATAAACAAAATTTTAAAGTAGAGACCGATCGATTGGCCAGTCAGAGATTGGGTTCGAGAGCAAGACCGCTCTCCAGTACTACGACACTGGAGGATCCACACACACTGATTAAAGTAGTAGATGAGTAGTAGAGTTCAGTAGGCAACACTGTTTCAGGTGACAATGCTTTAATTTTGACTGCGAGTAGGTAGCAGGAAGTGAGCGCTTCTGTAAGTGTTGGCATTTGAGGCTGTGCAGCAACATTGGGACTTCTCTGCCAGGCTCTAGCTACGTTCCTTTGAAAACAATGGCAACACTGGCAAGCTTGCAGCTACATTAACAAATTGCAAAAATGACAACTCCTAAATAGACCGTTTCTTTTTCTGAAAAAAACAGGAAGCTTTTTCATGTTGACTGTTAATGAGGTTTTGTGCCTTCCTCGGACAGTTTACAGTATACAAATGGCATCAAATAAAGAGAGACAAAGGTACCCGGCAAGAATTTAACAGGGGCAGGAAATTGTTATGCTTGAATGGTCTGAAGGTGATGGAATTGAGTGTATTAGCTGGCACATTAGTGATTCCCGTGTTTCTCCCACCACCCCATCCATCATGAACGAATGGTGGGTGGTGAACTGGTGGCAACAGATGAGGGAGGATATCTGATTAGTCACCTCTCCGTGCACAGGAGAGCACCACGCAAACACGAGGAGTTGTATTTCAGGCTGAGACTTGGAAAATACGACCGCTCCTCCGACCGAATGATTGCAGGCGTAATGAGAGAACGTAATGGGAGAAGGCATAATGACGATAACGCGATAAGTAATGAGAGAATAGAAGAGCGATGGAAGTAATCGTCGTGGGAAATCATCACAGTATTAACTTCTTTTATGACCTTTACGCAAGATATTAGCATAGATGAGAGCTGATAAAATCATTAACTGAGTAATGAGCGTCAAGTTACATGTTTTATGGCTTTTTGATGAATGTATCCCCATCTGGCAAGAAACTCGTCCAACGTTCTTAAGTGAGCTTCCTGAAAATGTGGATTCAGAGCCACGTCCGCATGGTCGAAATACTTCATACCCTTCATCAGTTCCCTTTGGGGAATATGAAATCTTGCTTTGCTTTTGTGTGGTGGAAAAAACACCAATTTTGTTCCCCAGCTGAAAATGCACAAGGTATGTTTGTGTTGTGAGCAATTAAAACCCCATTTTCTGAATTAAATTGTAATCTGGTCATTGATTTGGTCGGTATTTATACTCCCCCAAAGTAATTGCTGATCTTTGTGGCAACATTGTAAAATGTATTTCCCAAAGGACAAGAAGTCAGATATTAGCTCCGGTTGTAGATTAATCTGTTCATCTGCGTATGAGTGCAGAATCTGGACCAGATTTTAGTGTTGGAAGCGCTCGGGTTTTCCGCTTGTAGTCCTAGTAGTATCGACCAATCGCGTTTGAGCTGGCTTTGGTTGAATAGATGTAAAGTTTGTGTGAAAGGCAAAAGAGAATCGTAAGCTACTTTATTGTTGATAATTCAGCTTTTTATCAGCTTGTGAAACAATCCGGTCAAGTTGCCAAACAGATTTAAAACAATGACCGGAGCACTGAAGCTGGCTACTATAGAACCCCCGAACTATTGCCCCAAGAGGCATATTGTCGCCAGACCGATAACTGATGGGTTCTGAGATTGGCTGGACATAAACTTCCAGGTATTGGGCAAACAAAGGCCTCCCTTGTTAACAACGTGGTTGGTCAGTGATTACTTTGTGTGAGCACAAAGGTGTCAATCCAAAACGTTTGGTCACTGCTTTTTACATTCGTGACATTTATGCTTTACGAACTACCCAGAGGTAGGATCAACCAATCGACTTGTTTGACACTTAATGTGGTATTGTGGTATTTGGTGTGTGAGTTGGCTCCCCACGCCAGCCCTACTCTTACCCATAACACCCTTCTTTCTGTAGATCCATTGAGCCATTTGTATGTGTCTTCATAGAACTACAATTCCAGAGTGAAGGTGTGCAGTCCAGTCTGGTAATCAAATGCATCACAGTCAATACGCTGTGACGTGATTAATTAATTCAGACTGTGTTACATTCACACTACGTAAGCATCGCCTATAAGATTAATAAATCAGCAACATCAGGCTTTTTGCATCCTTTTTAGGAAGCTTTGAACCAGGAAGTAACAACAGTGCTCTCAGTCACCAGTGAAACAAACACCACTGCTAAAAGCTACTGATTCAGTAGAGTTGGTGCAGATGTAGAGAAGCCCTCTGCAGGGCAGTGTGACAGTAATGACCGTGGGACATACTCTGTGCCCAACTCCTCTATCTGCTCTTCTCCTCCATCTTCAACTCAAATGTTAAAGGGGGCACCAGCTGGCTAAAAATAACCCCCACCTTCCAACAGCCCTTTGAAGTCATTGGGGGTTTCCCCCTGTTCCTCCTCCCTTCTACTCTCTCAAAACACTGCATGCTGAACTTGGAAGGAATAACTTCAAAGAGAGGAGGGATCGAACAGAGAGGGGAAGATGGGAGGGAGAGAGAGAGGGGGAGATGAAGAATGAAAGGGAAAAACGAGTCATGTGATAAAGAGAGCAAGACGGCTAACTGCTGCTCAGCTCCATTATGCCTTTTTTTCTCCTCTCACATCCTGCCATCTCTGTCATTGCAAGAATCTGCGGCCCCGTTATCTGTTAGAAACAAGGCTTCAAAGCAGATCGCACTGATGAAAACATTCTGAAATGCGTTGCCAGGACACTTTCGTGATCCAACTAGGTGAAATGACTGCAAATCAATTTATTTATAGCGCCCTGAAGTTATTTATGGACTTATTACATACGCATTTTGTCAAGACTTTCTTTTCTACATGTCCACACAAATAAATCACTACTTTCTTGACAAACAGCCCAAAAATGATCACATACGAGCTCCTAAAATGCCATTAGTGTGCTAATGTATATATATATATATGTGGCAGACTGAAGGTATTTTAAGATTAAGTGTGAAGTATTTTGATGGGAGCAGATCGAGGCTCCACAGTATTCCAGAGCAGCTTGACAATGTGTCTACAGCCGTGACGCCATCCAATATGGTGTCATGTGCCCTTATGAGTTACTTAATGATGGTAGTGTAATGCACAGTAGTGCACATACAAAGTATTACATATTTAAACGCAAGCTGACATTCACACGATTTGAATGACCATGGATCTCCAATAGAGACAAACAAGCATTCACATTGTCATCGCAATGCGGCTGTTCGTGCCAGTGTGGAAAACTAGAGTCAAGGCTTAAATAAAGTGCTGATACGTCATTTGGAACAGAGTCACTCCATGGACTGCACTTGCCATTCTTTATGGATTTGAAATTAATCCAACAAAGGAGGATAAAAGGATGTGATATACACCTCTCACTGCTCACTATAAATAAAACTGCTATTTAACTGTGTGTCATTTGTGTTGGGAGTATTAATTAGGTGGATGAGGGATTGACATACATACATTATGTTGGACTCAGTGTCAGCTTACGCGGGCCTCTGTGTAGACGGGATGGGTTGAATAAAATGGGGGCGTATAAGTTCTGCAGCTGGTACTGGATGAACAAAATGGCGAACAAGACTGCTTTCTATTTCCTGTATTCTCGCCCGTAGCGGACTTTTGTACATTAAGTTACATAACAAGTGTGACAACATCACGTAACAACGAACCTAGCAACTGAAACCTAACCAAGCCATGCCGCCAGATTACAACATTATTGTATGTGTTGCTGTTGAGGTCCCTTACAATTGCCTTTCAAGTTGAAGGAGCAAAGGTGTGTGTTTTATAGCTTATACATTACATTTTTAAGTTGTGAGCGTAAGATTATTTTATCAGTAACTTAAAAAGTTAGATTGTGATGCTTTAAACTGTATTTAAATTAGCATATCCGATTAGCTACTTGATAATGTAGCATTAAGGCAAAGCTGTGTGCTATTTTCATACAGTTTATCCAGTAATTTGGAACATTAGTTAAATTATTTTATTATTTTACTGTAGCTATGGTGTGACTACCAATTTAAAAAGGTCTTTCAAAATCCAGAAGACATCCTAGAAGTCGGAAAATTAACAACAAGGCTATATTGATAACCAAAGTGTGACCTGTTTACACCATTGCCTCCTCATGGAATCTGTTTTGAAGTCCTCCACAGAGCCGAGTGGAAAGGTGTGCTCACGACTCCATTAGAGTCTGGCTAGACTATCTAATGGACGGCCTCCTCGCTGAGGCTGAGCTTCTGATAAACCCTTTACATTTTATATATCCCCCAAATTGTTGTCATTGCTAAAAAAAAATGACAACATAACAGCAATTCATTTCCTGGTCTTGAAAACCAAGCTTTTACACTCTTCCGTCATCTTCTCCTCAAACATCCCAGTGTCCTCCACCGTCTAAGGAGGAAGCTCGCTGGCCTGAGTCCCAGATATGGAGAAAGGATTGGCGGCCGGGCAGAGGCTTGCACATCACCATATCATGTGTCACCTCACAAGTCCAAGCGGTGTTATGGATTGAGCCGCAGAGCAGTTTTGTGAGATACTGAGGGATCAGTGAGCGGTACCCTCTGGCCAATACATTTAATTCATAATTAGTAGAAGAGTGTCTCTATGAACCAGCATGTATGCTGAGACAATACTTTAAGAAAACACAAAAATCCAGTGTGCCGCATATTATCTTAAAATGTTTCATTGTCCTGAGGATCCATATTGAACGATCATGGACGTGATGTGCAAACACGAACAGGAACATACTGCTCCATTGACTTTAGAGCAGGTTTGTGTTGCTTTAGCTAACCTAAAGAAAGCTATGAGCCACTCCGCCTTTAAGACAAACCCGTGGATGCACGAAAGGAAGGGCACAACTACATTTTTGCCGCTGGGCATGGAAATGACGACTTGGTCTGAAACTAGCAATAAAAGCTATTCCAGGACAAAAACACCCACAACTAAAAACATGGCTGACTGTGACAAACTGATTCTTTGACAGGTGAACACACTCTCAGCAGTGCAGCCTCCACATTTCTTCTAACGCTTTCCCGAATACATTTTGGGCGAAAAAAGATACTTAATATGATTTATTTAGATAACCTAACCATCTAATAACATGGTGACATAATGACATAAATGTGCACACACACCTGGTTTTAGTATATGATAGTATGTATTACTTGAATTCTAAATATATATAACATGGCTTTTAGTTGATGGTTATATTGTTTACAACATGAACTTCCATGAGTTGTTCTGTGATGTTGGGATCGATGGATTCACAAGGTGTAACAAATGCTTTCCATTGTTCTTTTTCTAGTAGGTGGTTGGACATATTTGAGTTCCAAGTGGACAAAAACGCAGCATAAGTCCATGCCCATTGGCATTGAAGGCAAAAAAAGTTATTTAAATTGAACATTACACATACTATCTATATACTACACCCCAACACAGTGGAAGTGAATGGAGTTTCACATAATTAGAAAATAAAAATAAAAAATCTGTAACATCTCTTCCTTTTATAGGTTTTTATACAAAATCTACAAAAGGAAGCTCAAATACTGAATTAAACAAACCTATCTGTTATTTGGGTGAACCAAATGTTCAGTTGGCACGTAAGAACGCAGATGGGTTCGATCCCCGCGGAAGAAATGTGTGGCGGTCGGCTGTTCGTTCATCGTGTCCTAAACAAACGCTGCCGTCGATCGCTTTAAAAAACATCTGCAAAGTACCTCCGGAAAGATTACATATATATATATATATATTACATGATGAGCAGCAAGGATGATGTATGGTGGAGAAATTCTCCCTTCATACTTTTACATCTCATCAACATGCTTCAGGGGTTTTCTCTTCTTTCTTCTGCTTCCTTTCTTACACACACACACACACACACACACACACACACACACACACACACACACACACACACACACACACACACACACACACACACACACACACACACACACACACAGTGAGTGACAACACAGAGAGGGGGTCAAAGGAATCCATTATTCAGCTGTCAGGGTATTTTTAGAAACACCCCGGTGACTTTGGAATTATTTATTAAGTGCCTGATAATTAAAACATGTACGTTTTGGTTGGGAAAGTCAACCAGGAATCTCAGAGAGAGAGTGAGAGAGAGAGAGAGAGAGAGGCAGGGATATCCCTCGGGGAACCTCTTCTCTCTATTTCTCTCTCTCTGTAGTTCTATATTTAACTCGACCACTGCAGTGTCTATTTATCTCCTGCAGGAACCGCATGCGTGATGCGTTTGTCCACATGCACCGGCGCTACTGCACGTTCCGAGCAATCATACACATGGACGAACGACAAAAACACATGCTTCACACATTTGCTAATGCAGAGAGAAAAAAAACACTAGCTTCAAACATTCTCATCAATATTTCAACTCTCACACCGTCACTTATGCATTCACCCGCTCTCACACATGTGTACAGACGCATGCGTGGCCACACACACACACACACACACACACACACACACACACACACACACACACACACACACACACACACAGGCTTTCCCAATGCAGTCACACATGTACAGTATTCTTCACACTGCTTAAACAAAAATGGACAAGGCGGGCGGTCTGTATACACATGCGATGCGACAACATTGGTTATTTATCAAATGCTTTTCCTTTGTTTATACAGGTGTGTTATTGGAAAACTAAATAACAAAACTGTAGTCAAGAAGGGAGTCATTACGTTTTGGGTTATCAAGTATTCATCAGTGGGGAAGGAAGTATTCAGATCCTTTACTAAAAGACCTGTTGAGGTGTCTTAAAACTTGCATCCTCTCTACTGACCAGCAGGGGGCGCTCAATTATTGTTTGTTAAGTAAATTATTGTTAATTTAGAGTCACATAGACCATAAAGTAGAGTATGCTTTAGAGCAGGATTACTGTGATTGACAGGTTGCTGCGGCTACCAGTGACAAACGGCGACAATACATCAATTCTCCTCATTCTAAATATGGAAACTCCTGTTCATTGGTTGCATAAAAGCCAAGATGGTGACCAAATCGCTGAACTCAAGGCTTCATAACATCCGTTCACAAACCAATGGGTGACGTCACGATGACTATGTCCACTTCTTGTATACACTCTGTGTCTTAAAACTACTGAGAGGAACTTTAAATGTTGTGGATTTTGGCGGTCCCTGAGGACAAAAGCGGTAATATTTACTGAGCACCAGACTCCCTTTAGAAAACATCTCATTTTATTGCAGCAGGGTCAGTCCTGTACTGCTCAGTCCTGGTTCTGGTTCTCCCATAAATGAATAATGTTGTCATATAAATATAGTGGAGTAAAAAGTACAATACTTCACTGAGAAATGTAAAGAAGTAGAGGTATGAAAAAGCATGACATGGATCAACTCAAATAAAGTACATGTACTTACAAACAGTACCTGCGTAAATCAAATTCAGTTAAATTCTACTACTGGAATAAATAGACCTGTCTGTAGGACATGCTTTCATATTGGAGTATTCAACACACACAAGCTTCGTTCAATACCCACATTCAGCAGCAACACAGGCTGTAGTTTGCTCTTCGTGTAGCGAGGTGGAGAGCTAAATGTGTGATGGTGAGATGGATGGGCGTGTCCCTTTAATTGAGGACACTGGAGTTTGCACCATGTCACTTCAATCTGTGTGACAAAAAATGATTTGTTAACTGTAACTACGACCTTTCCTTGACCTTAACTAAGTGTTTTAGTTGCCAAACTAAACTCTTGTTTCTGATGCCATGAATGAAAAAAAATAAAGAAGCATAAAGTAATTTGTAGAATTATTAGTTGCGTTTGATGAGAGCACTGACATTACAGATGTTGCTCAACTGGCCATATTCAGTCGTAGTGTTGATGAGACGTTGGCCGTCACCAAGGAGTTCCTTAAGTTGGTACCTATGACAGACACCACTACGGCGAATTACATTTTGACTGGACCCGTGCTGTCAGTGAGGCTACAGACGGTGGACCATCAATGATCAGGAGAAAAACAGGTGTTGTGACGAAATTCATGGAGAAAGTACAAGCTGTAAATTGAGGACATTTCACTGCATCTTGCAATAGGAGGCATTGTGTTACAAGTCGTTACAAATGGAAAACTGTTTGTGACTGCTTATGACTGCTTGTGACTGTTTGTGACGCGTTCGTGACGGGTCCGTGATGCAAACGTGTCACGAACGCGTCACAAACATATTATATATTTCATGTCACAGTAGTGTGTGACTGCTGGGTTGGAAACCCCAACTCCCTCAATAAACCCGCTAATGCTAACATCTAACTGAATTGCATAACATGCTCTTACCACAGGTTTGATACCTGCCTTAAAGCTTCACTAATTACTATTCTTATCATAACAATTCATCAAATTGCATCAAAAAATTTGACCACTCCAGTCACAATCACCCACTGTCCACCGAAGCTCTCCAGAGCTTTTAGCTTCTTGTTTTGGTTGCGTGACCCCAAACACTGCTCTCATCTAGCCCATTCCTGTACACAGCAGTGCACGACAGAACGACAGACACATTTCCTGCAATTAATTTGATTAATTGGTGAACGAAACGGAGCAATATCGCAGCTGAAGAGACAGATGTGTCCCCTCAGGAGTTGGTGGAGACCAAATATAGAGCTGAAAGAGAGTGAATATTGATTTCAATTTGTCAGGTGGCCACAAAGAAACAGCTTCGCTCAAATAATAATGTTCTTTGTGTGGTGCTGGTATATGGTTTATGTAGGGGACTGTTTTGATCATTTCATAAGGGCATTGTCGTGTTCGCTTAATAATGCGTGTGAGACAGACTGTGTACTAAAGTTGACATGTTTAATCAGATGCCCACTCCGTATCTGTTTCCCCGCCCCCACATTCACTCCCTCATCCTATTGGTCCCAAGCCTATCAACATACGGCTTCCTATTGGTTAAACATACATGTCAATCAACTGTTATCCATAACATTGAACAATACCACATCTTCCCTTTTAAGATAACAAAGAGTAAAACGTTGTTTCCATTAGACCATTCGAACCCTGTAAAGAAAACAATGTTAGGCACTTAAGTGAACATTGGAACTTGTATGAAACAAGTGCATTAATTAAACAACTGCTGTTCCCTGAATTCTCACGTAACATAAAGTGTTTTAACTACGCTTATTAGCTTCAACTAGCTTTCACATATCCATGACACCATAACACAACAATAACTCAACATATATTTCAGAGATTTCTTTCACTTCATTTCAGTTCACAAGTTAAGCCTTGCAGGCTCAATGACGGCTCTCCCAGACCTAGTTCTGAGATTGGGAGTCTCTGCAGGTACGACTGGAGGTGTCACGGCAGGTGACATGGGAACCTGCTCTGACATGTGCTGCTGTGGTGGTATCCTCTCTTGTGTAGGCGTCTGTAGAGGTATCAGATGCAGGCGGTTGCGTCTCACCACCCCCTGAGGTAAATCCACCAAATAAGATCTTGGAGTAGAGTGGTTCTGGGTCACAGTTCCAGGCGTCTTAGCGTCGGTGACCCATACAGGTTCTCCTGGTGACAAGACACTGAGCATTTTTGCACGGTGACGCCTGTTGTAGTGTGCAGCATCTGACACCCTCTTCTCCTTTTCCTTCTGAGCCAGTGCGCTGTTGTCAGGCAGTGTAGGGTCCAGATGAGAGGGAACAGTTGGCACCGTGGTGCGTAAACGTCGGCCCATGAGAAGCTGAGCCGGGCTGTATCCATTCTGAAGAGGAGTGGCTCTATAAGCGAGTAGAGCAAGGTAGGGGTCATCTGCCTTCTTTAGAAGGTTTTTCACCGTCTGGACCGCTCGTTCTGCTTCGCCGTTACTTTGCGGGAACCTCGGGCTGCTGGTGACATGTCTGAATCCGTATGCAGCTGCAAACAAGGCGAAGGCCTGCCCAGAAAACTGAGGTCCGTTATCTGACATCATTACCTCCGGGATGCCATGGCGAGCGAAGATCGATTTTAGATGAGTGATGATGTCGGTGGACCTGGTGTGAGATAAGAGTGCAATCTCAATATATCTCGAGAAGTAGTCTACGACAAGTAAGTATGTCTTACCTCCCAGTTCAAAGAGGTCCGCCCCCAACCTTTGCCATGGTCGGTCAGGGTGCTCTGAGGGCATGAGCGGCTCATTGTGATTGTGTCTCTCTTGTATGCATGTTCTGCATTTGAGTACCATGTCGTTTATCTGCTGACCGAGTCCCGGCCACCATACAGACTGGCGTGCACGTGCTTTACATTTCACAACACCTTGGTGTCCTTCATGCAGCTTGGCTAGCACATCGTTCCGCAGTGTTGCAGGTATTACCAGCCGTGAGTCTTTTAGTAGCAAACCGTCTTCCACTGTGAGTGTGGCTCGCTCTAGCCAGTAGTTTTTCAGCACCGATTCCTGTTTTACATGCGCTGGCCATCCTTCTCTGCACAGCATCATGACCCGTGAGCAGACACTGTCAGCTTTGAGCTGCTCTTTCAGATTGTCTATGTATGAGGGACTGGCAGGCAGATTTCCCATGATACAGTCCACATATATGTTTGTGCTCTCCATCAGTTCGTGTTCATCTGGGGACATGCTCGCTTTCACAGGCGAGCGTGACAGTGTGTCTGCTGTCCAGAGTGACTTCCCTGGCACATGTATGATTGTATATGAGTAGCGCATGAGCCTCATTCTGAAGCGCTGAATTATTGGCGGCACAAGATCGAGTGCATGGGCTCCAAGTAGGCTGAGAAGAGGTTTATGGTCGGTCTCCAGGATGAAATGCTTTCCCAGGAGGAAATCCCGGAACCGTTCACAGGCCCATGTGAGGCCCAGAGCCTCCTTTTCAACTTGTGCATAGCGTTGTTCAGTTGGAGAGAGTGACCGCGATGCATAAGCCACAGGACACCATTCACCGTCCACCTTCTGGAGAATAACACCTCCCAAGCCATATGATGATGCATCGGCTGATACTTTAGTGTCTCTGTTTGGGTCATACATGGCCAGCACTGGAGGAGAAGCAAGTGCCTCCTTCAGCTCCTTAAACGCCATTACCTGGTCAGTGTCCCACACCCAGCAGTTCTTTTTCGAGAGGAGGTCACGGAGTGCTTTGTCTTTTTCAGCCAGCTGAGGAATGAATTTCCCGAGTTGGTTGACCATGCCGAGAAAACTCCTCATCTCACTCACATTTATTGGCTCCTTCATCTCCGTGATAGCCTCCGTCTTCTTCGGATCGGGCCGGATGCCCGTGACTGAGATGATGTGGCCCAAAAAGGCCATCTCGCTCTTGTAGAGTTCACACTTTTCAACATTCAGGGTGATGCCTGCTTTCTCCACTCTTTGTAGCACAGCATGGAGTCGTGTGTCATGCTCGTCTTGGTCCCGCCCCCACACTAGTAAGTCATCAATGTGGCAGACCACACCTTCCAACCCCTCTATGACTTCCGCCATCATGCACTCAAAGTGTTCGGGTGCTGAGTTGATGCCGAAGGGAAGGCGGTTAAAGTGGAACCGCCCGAAGGGTGTTATGAATGTGGTGTACCTGACTGACTCTTCAGCTAAGGGGATCTGCCAGAACCCCATGTTAGCATCCAATTTACTGAACACTTTTGCTCCAGCAAGCATTCCGAGGGACTGATCCACTGACGGCAGAATGTACTTTTCACGGCGCACATACGCATTCAAGCCAGTATAGTCCACACACAGTCTCAGGCGTGAACTGTTTTTCTTTGGTACGACCACCATACCGGCACACCAGTCTGTTGGCTCCTCCACACGGCTGATGACGCCCAGCTCTTCCATTCGCTGGAGCTCTTCCTTGACTTTCCCCATCAGCGGCAGAGGAATTCTCCTAGGGGTTTTCAGTGAGAAAGGCACAGCATTTGGTTTTAGTTTTATGTGATATGCCCGTTTCACCTCACCTAGCCCATTGCACAGTCTAGGGTACGTCGACTTGAGAGTGTCCAAATCTATGCTGTCAACACGTTTGAGCAGGCCAAGGGCTGTAATGGCTGGAAATCCAAGCAAGGGCGTGCTCAGATGTTTGACCACATAAACCTTCTGCATGGTTTGCTTGACTCCACTCCTCAGCTGCAGTCTGGCGAACCCTGACACATCCAGCGGAATCCGTCCCGGACCAAGCAAAGGTCTCTCTGCTTTCTGAAGAACAGGCTGTTGTGTACCGGAAAATATTCTGTTCATATCAGTCTGTGACACAGCAGTGACATCCGCTCCGGTGTCGAGTTTGAACTTGATTGTGGTGTTCTTTATTCCTATGTTAGCGGTCCATGCAGCTTTGTCGGACGTCACAGAACCCAGGAAGAAACTTTCATCCTCCTCCTCCGTCTCCATACCGTCCACGTGTTCGCCTGCACGACAGACACGCTGAAAGTGACCTTTTTTTCCACATGAATGACACTTTGCATCGTTGGCAGGGCACTCATGTCTAGGGTGAGGTGGGCCACCACATTTGTAGCACTGGGAGCTATGTGGATGTCTACTCTGGCTGCTGAAGTGTGACTTTTCTCCATCACTTTTGTATTTGTTGAACTTGGGCTTCTCTCTTTGCTTTCTGCCTTCAAACACTCTGTCCACAGTGGCGGCGTCCATCTGCACTACACTACTGACATCACTCTTCAGTGTGTTTTGTTGCTTTTTTATCTCCTCTGATTGTCTTGCCATGTTAATGGCTTTTTCCAGATTTAAATCCTTCTCCATTTGCATGCGTTCGGAGAGCCTTGCATCAGCCAGTCCCACTACAATCCTATCTCTGATTAGCTCGTCGTGCAATGTCCCATAATTGCAGTGCTCTGCTAATGCATGTAGGGCAGTTACAAAAACGTCAACGGTTTCATTTGCCTCCTGTTTGCGCATGTTAAAACGAGCGCGCTCATATACGATGTTCTTTCTAACAATGAAGAAAGACTCAAATCCGTCTCTCACTTTTGAGTATACCTGCTGGTCTGTAGCACTTAGTTTTAAGTCTCGCAAGACGTCATCTGCGTCATCTCCCATGCAGTATATCAAGGTATTCACCTGGTTGACTTCGGAGCTTGCAGACAGGTTACTTGCCTGACGGAATCTCTCAAACCTCCGAATCCATTTTGTCCAGTCGTTCGGCTTCGCAGCGCAGCGCAGTCCAGGCCAGGGAGAGGGACCGCCAGGTCATCGCCGAGCTGGAGGAGAGGCTGAGGGCCGAGCAGGAGGCTCGGGCCCTCGCCGAGCGACGGCTGGCCGAGGAGCGGAGGAACTGGCGGGTCCCGTAGCCGGGGGGGGGGCTCGGGGAGAGCCGACTCCCAGGGCGGTGGCAGAGAGGACTGCCATCGATGGATTTTCAACACACACACCCTAACTTCTCTCTCTTGTGTTGCAGGTTGACGCGTCGGACGGAGGGCGGGGGCCGTTTTGTCCCAGGAGGGGAGAGGGGCCGACCCGGAGATCCTACCTCCTGGGACGCCAGTGCGCCCTCGGTTCGGACCACGCTCCGCTCCGATGCCTCCACCGGGTGACGGATGCCAACGCCCGGATCACCCGTTGGCGTCTGGCTGTATTGCCCGTTAGCTTTTAGGTGGTCCATAGGTCGGGGCGCAGATGGCTGTGGCGGGCTCCCCTCCCGCGCCCAGGGGGCGGGGGGGGGGGGGAGTAGGCTAGGCCGGTGGCTCCCCGGCCTAAGTCGGGTGGTGGAGGTATGTGGGGCAGGGGGCGTGGTTAAGCGCGGCTGCTGCAGGAGAGAGAGAGGGAGGGCTTGGGGAACAGGTGCGGGGGATCAGGGAGATCGCCGCACCTGTGGCTAATGTGTGTGTGTGTGTTGAAAAGGCCCACAGGGACACAGAGTGGGGAGTTGGACGACTGGCGAGAGCGGCCACAGCAAGTGCACGCTGGACCGAGCGAGAGCGGGAGGTCGGCGAGTGATCGGTGGGAGCGGGAGGCGGGCGAGAGCGAGGGAGAGAGTTCGGCGGCTGGTGAGAGCAGTCGGTGGGAACGAGCGGACCCGAGCTCGAGCAAGGCGAGAACGCCGGTTCAAAAATAAAGACTTGTAACATTCATCCTGCGTCTGTCTCCTCTGTGAGTCGTGCCTGCAGTCCCCAGGGACAACGACGATCGTCACAGTAGCGCTGGGAGTGTTAGCCGCCATGCCAAGGTTAGCTGCCTCCCGGTCCTGCTCGTTATCACTCATCTAACTTCACCGAACACTTCTTCCGAACTTTTATCTACGTCCTGTACAGTAGTACAACTTTTATATGTCCTGTTTTAGCTACACAGCACTTCTGACACCATGTCGTGTTCACTTAAAAATGCGTGTGAGACAGCCTGTGTACTAAAGTTGACATGTTTAATCAGATGCCCACTCCGTATCTGTTTCCCCGCCCCCACATTCACTCCCTCATCCTATTGGTCCCAAGATTATCAACATACGGCTTCCTATTGGTTAAACATACATGTCAATCAACTGTTATCCGTAACATTGAACAATACCACAGGCATAACCCTAACCCTGACCCATATGATTTAATAGCTTTAATAATATAATGTCAAACATGATGTCCAATCCTTTTAGCAATGGATGGTTTGTCAATAATGCTCTCCACTCCTCCAAGTTTCTATTTCCATCTTTGTTCTCTATTGCTTTCACTCACACACACACACACACACACACACACACACACACACACACACACACACACACACACACACACACACACATCCGACCAGTCTCTGACAGGTTGTTTCCCACAGGATAGCACCTCCCCTGAGCCGCGGCCCATGTCCTGCTTAGTTCTTTTAAATATTGCAACAGCCAGGGAAAGACGTTGAGGAGAGATGGAGGCATGAGCTGATTGATGGCAGATAAAGAGAGTCATCAAGCTGCAATGGCTTGTGGGCTTTCCTATGGTACCCTGGTTCTGCTGGAGGAATGGAAGGAAACATTATGAACAGTAAAAGAGAGAGGATAGAGGAGATAGAGAGGATGAGGAAGTGAATGACATAAAGACACAAAACAGACCTCTCTGTCTCTGTGAGGAAGGGGGGAAATCATTTGTACTAAATTAATTGTGTTCAAAAGGGAGGATTAAAAGTGAAGCTCTAGCAGTTTTCCAGGAGCATTTTTTTCCTCCACTGAATTAATCTAAATCCTTCCAAAGGTGTGAGCGGCTCTTCTACCTTGGGTGCTTTTGGGAAATCTAGCCATCCTCTGTCCTGCTTAGTCAAGATTCGAAGTGTAAAAGGAGCCCATTATCAAATGTCCCATGGAGGTGTGGCATAACTCAGGGAAGATATGAGGAAAGTCACCTCTCAGCAGGTTGCTGTTGATTCGCTAATGACCCAAACTACTCCCACTTTCAGCCACACTTGGTTGGTTCCTTTGCCCACTGACCTCATCATTGTATACAATTATTTTTTGTTCACTTTTAATCCTCCTTGTATTAAACTGTTGATAATTTCATATTTCAACCGTTGCTACCGTTCACAAAGCAAGCTCAACTTAGTGTCACTCTTTGATCCACCTTGGCGATCCAGCTGGTGTCACTAAGCTGGTTATCATCCGAGTCACATGTCAGACAAATTATTACAAGAAACGTTATCCAGGCCACAAGTAGTGTTAATATTATATGAAATGAAAGAAAGATAGCTGTGGGGAGACTGCACTAGAAACACTATTAAATTGTTTATAAATGTTCCCGACCCCATTCTTGCTGCCCAGTGGCCAAATACTGCAGCTCGGTTAGAGGCCTTGTGCTTCAGAATATGACGATCTGCGCAGACATTCTGCTGGGAGTAAAGGAGGAAGTCAGCTCAGTGTAAAGAATCATATCCAGAGCTCAGTACTGTTCCTCATCCCATCATCGGATCGTCACTAGGGAATATTCTTGATCTGACCACAGCATCACTACCCCCTTAAACTACATCACCATGGAGTCTATTCACCAAATACGCTTCGGTTTTTATCTTACATGCACGTGTTATACATTATTATTTTACTCAAAATGAAATGTCTACTGACTGAGCAACACAACAAAACTACATTTTAACTGTAGAGTTGTAATCATTTATTTTAACTTGCAGATGTAGATAAAGAATGTCTATGTTTAAATTGCAATACATATGAAGGATAATAATAATAATTAATATGGAATATTAATTAAGATTATGAAGATGTGTATTGTAGCATAGTAGAAAGACACTGTGGGTTTTTTGGTATAGGTGTGAATGGAACAAATTAAAGATGGAGGGCATAGACAAATGGAGGTTGCATGTGGTGGGGAGTTGGAACAAGCATGTTGTAAGAAGGGACTATTTTCTTGAAGCACAGGAGGGCGGAAACACCGGAAGTAAGAAAGCTAGCAGGAGGTAGGACTGTTTACCTGAGTAGGACTCCGCCCCTGTGAAGGGTTTAGCCATTAGCATGCTATGTTATAGTTATGTTATTTTGCATGCTGGGAAACTAACCAATGAGAGGTAAGCTCAGCGAATGAGAGTATTTAACCAGTCGCGCGAACGTTTGTACGGGGTGATTATTCCTTCTCGTGAATCACACAGACAGCTAACAGCTTACAGCACGACTGAAAGTGGACTGTGAACTGCCTGAAGCGAGACGCCCCCGGCCGGGAACTATATTCTCTTCATCATTCTGTTCTGTTTTTAATTATAACTAATTAAATCCTGGACTTCTCTTCACCCGATCGCCCAAGGTTTCTGAACTTAACATAACCCAAACCACGATATCTTTCCAAACCTAAAAGACTTGTTTCATGGAGTTTATTCTGAAAAGACTTTTCCGCTCATTAGATACAAATATCTAAAAACATTTTTCCCCCTTAAGTTATCTTTGTAATCTTAAATGAGTACAGATGGATGAGTCCTGGTTCAGTCAGGAGACCGCCGTGTCAAACAGGAAGGAAACATTGATGTTTTTGTCACGTGACTTACGTACTTCAGTAACAACACTTTTCAACAATTTTAACCCAAACTATGATCTATTCCAAATTTTAAACAAGTATTTTTGTTGCCTAAACCTAAGTTTATACTGAAAAGACTGTATGCACGTAAGAAGCTAAAATTGACACGTGTTGATGGCCTTCTTAGGAAAAACTGTTCATAGGAGATCATACGAACTGTTGTGTGAGGACATGTTGAAACATGTACAAGAGAGAGCAAGAGAAAGAAGTTCAAAACCTGTCCATTTAGTCCGACCATCTGTGTGACAACAGAAAAGGCTATAAGGTACATAACCCACAAACTGGGCTTTGTGATACAGACCTTTGCTGCAGCGTTTATTTATAACAGCAATACAGGAGCAGTGCATGAGTTTCTGCTGGTGCTTTATTTTTTATTGTTGTCTTTCACAATATTGCTAATTTTAGGCCTTTTTTGTAAAAACTCACACGCTTTTTTGCCAGGAGTTGTGAGTGCCATCGTAAAGTCCTTTTTTAAGTGCATTAACCTTACAGGTCATCTGTGGCCCATCTTCAGCTCATTGAAGCCAAGACACACGGTGTCACTTCTCTCTGCCAAGAGGTCTGCATCCCAGTGTTTTGGCCTCGGTTTCAATCTTTCATTTGAAGAAACCAATAAGTCCCATTAGCTGACCACAGGATGGATTTGTTTGGGCTAAGTTTGAAGAACTATTCATACATAGACTTCTGACATGTAGCTACAGTACGCCAGTAAACCCTGCTTTATCTGGACGTTCAAACTTTTCTTTGCTTAAAGCTGACACACGGTTGAATGGATGAGGATAA
Source organism: Cottus gobio (assembly GCA_023566465.1). Lineage (NCBI taxonomy): Eukaryota > Metazoa > Chordata > Actinopteri > Perciformes > Cottidae > Cottus > Cottus gobio. The sequence goes on from CM042215.1 coordinate 25,064,067, forward strand.
TTTCATTGGGTGAACATTTCTGTTTCACCTTTCTGTTGCAGTAGAATAGCCGACCATTGCGATTCGGGACCCGGGCCCTGAAGGGCTCCCTAACTGACAGTCTTGGCCCGTTTGGTCTGAATCTCAGCCACCGCCGCTGTGTTCGCTGTGGTATACGCTGTCCTTGCGTGGTGCCAGGAGACCTGTCGCCACGCCCGGCAGGGCAGAGTGGATGATTAAACAATCATCTCCAAGGTGGCGAGCAGCATTAAGCTGTCTGCCAAGCCCATTAGACACTTTACCTCCGCCCCACTTTGCACTTTGTGTCGACTGAAAGGACAGTAAAACCTTGTGAAGTTTTCACAAACTCTGACATGTGCTCTCAGATTAAAGGGAAGGCAAACACCAATTTAGATTTAGAAGGAAAAATAGAATAGAGGTATATTTTGTAGGAAGTCAAAAATGTCCAAATCCTGAAGACTTACAGTTACTTTTCTGAGATTTAATTTATGTATTGTAAAGTTACTTCTAATCTGGGTAGAAGTGAATACATTGTGACAGTACGTTATAGTTGAGATGTTAACCATGCAAGATGTTTGTGTTGTAAACCCAGACAATAAGATTTCAATGTACTTCATCAAAAGCAACAGATTTACTCTCATATTGATCTAGTCTGTTAAGGGCGTGGCCAAAGTCGTGCTCGGAATAGGCCGACTGCCTGGCGTGCCAGTTCGCAGCGAGCCGCCATGGCAGTCTGTGAAGGGGAGCACGGGGTGGGTGGCTCAAACAAACACAGGACTTTCACTTAGTTCACCGCTGTTTGTGTCCTGTGTGAAACTAAAAAACAGCTTGATTTATTTCAATGTTATTTTTAAAAGTTAAATGAAGTCCCATAACAAAACCTGCACAGTTTCAGCCAAACCAAGATGTTTTACTGAACATGATCAAGTAGTTTTGTTGTGTATATTTGCATCTTTGCCTCAACTTTGTATGTTATTGTGCCGTGCAAAACCGTTGCTTCGCTTTTGCTGTGAACATTAACTGCAGGAGTTCTATTCGTAACAGGGATATTTTAAGCTGCGGCTTTGCAACTTTTACCTCAGTAAAGGATCCACTGCGGCTTTTCTTTTTTAACCAAGTATCTCTCTTGATTAATGATTCGTGGAAAGACCTGTGTTCAATTCCTGTGAAGTCATGAAGATTTATAGGGAAAAAATCTGTACCTCTGCTATTCTGTCTGATTCATGCTGATTGTAGAGCACCAAAACCTTTTCGACACACTCGGCAGAACAGAGGACGGAGTGGGCAGATGAGGAAAGGAACAATACAGGAGGAGGGGGGGAAAGTGCTGATCTCTCTTTCTCTCTCTCTCTCTCTCCCTTCCTCTCTCCCTCCATCTCATTTAGAATGCTGACTGTTTCCGTACAGAAAAATGACTCCCACGCTATTCTGCCTGGCCTATTTATCACATTGATCGGCTTATGAAGGAGTCGGATACACACAGGAGGCTCGCTAGAACTCTGCATACAGAGATCCTGATACGTGCTGCTCTGCTCACAGGTCAGGTGCTGCTGACGTTGTCATTTTACTCCCTCTGCCATGAGATCTCCGTGGATTCAATTTATTTTGTTTTTCACTGGAGATCAGCATTATTAAAAAAAAGACAGTAGCAATAAATCAGACCAAACTTCATAATGTTCCTGTGTGGGTTATTCTGAATAATCAGTCAATACGAGGATCAAAGTCTTTATCCTGAAAGTGGAATCTAACTGAAAAAGTCAGGAAAGCAGCACTGAAGTATTCAGTGGATCAATCAATTAGTATCAATTACTGATTTGTCGTACAAAAAAGAAGATCTGATTCCAAATGTCAATATTTGATCCACTGTATATATATATATATATATATATATATTCACCCCTACAGTACACACTAACAGTTGGAGATGGGCTATTAGCAATCAAATGAAACCAGAATTTGACACATATAATTTTATTTGTTTATGATGTATTGTTGTCATTATACATCCTATCTTGTTCAAATACGTTTCCATCCATATTACGTCGCCATATTTCATGTATATTTATTTTGTGTTTTCGGGTCTTACAGCACTGGCCCAAACCTAAAAGGGACAATGGTACACTTGTCGCCATCGCTAAAGCTGTATTGTCCGTGAAGGTAGCACTGTAATCTGCCCACGAGAGACCAAAAGATCACCGCCTAAAAAATATATTTAATCCAATCGACCTGGAATCATCCCATACAAAATAATAAAAACGCGTCGTGAGCGTCAGCAGCGGATGGATGCACGAGTGACATTTGCGTCAGTAAAAAAAAAACACATCAGAATTAAGCGCCACAGAGCGTGGCCTGCGCCGCTGTAACTGATGTGTGTTGGTTTTCACGCAAATGAAAAAAAACAAAAAAACTGCAGCACAAACACTTGTTTAACCTCACGCCCACCCGCGAGAACTCTCACGCGATACGACATTTAGAGGAGCGCGAGCCGGTGCCACCCCGGTACACTGACCTCAGAAGTCCTTAATGATGTTTTGATGATGTCACACCCGTTAGTATCTCGCGCGGGAGGAGGAGATCTCCAAGTTTGCAACTTTCCTGTGTACATTGTGATATGTTGAATTTTAAATAAATGATATATACAATTTGAGTTTCTGATACCCTGCAGATTCAGGTAGATTCAAGGACTGAAGAATGTGTCAATGCAGCAGGGAATTGTGGGTAAAGTGATTATCTGATCAACCAGGAAAGGAGAATGCATTCATAATAACAAATGCATTGGTAAAATATTGCAAATGTTGATACACCAACATTGTGTGCTGCAAGGCGGCCTTTCCTGCAATTAAACAAGGAGGGTCATCTGAGTTCAGGACGGGGTTTCCCCCTTCATCAAACGGTCTTTTTTTATATATATTTTTTAAATGTAGTCTGTGCTAAGTGATAAGGTTTGCCCTACCGCACAGCAGCTGCATCCAGGCGCAGGTCTTGTAAACGGTGGAGGTGTTGCAGAAGAAGAAGAGCGCCATGCAGGCGATGCAGCCGAGGATCAGCACCATGGAGAGCAGCACGAACACCGCGGCCGCCTTGAAGGCGCCAGACGGGATGGAGCCGAAGTCGGCGAAGCTGCCCGCGCAGGTGAACTCCCGGCTGGGCGACGGCCCGGTGCCCACGCAGTAGTGGAAGAGGCCGAAGTAGCCGGCCTGCGGCGTGCTGACGCTGTCGCCGATCCAGTAGGGCTGCATGAACACCACCACGTTGACGATAGCGAAGCAGATGGTGAAGATGGCCCACAGCACGCCGATGGCGCGGGAGTTGCGCATGTAGTTGTCATGGTAGATCTTGGAGGCTTCTTGGGAAGGCAACATGTTTGGTGTTTTTCTTTTTTTTCTTCTTCTCCTTGTATCTCTCTTTCAATATTGTTTTAGACTCTTACAATTAAAAAAAAATCTTGAAAAAATGCCCCACTCCCCCCCACACAACACACTTTGGCAACCTCTAGTGTGGCTATTAAAACAGGCCTATAACCACACGGTCAAAACGCAACCAGCACATATGTGCGTGATATCAGGAGGCTAAACATTGTAAAAAAAAAAAATGAAGAAAAAAAATTGAGTGAGTGGGGGGGAAATGCTACATTGAAGGAAGAAGAAAAGGGGAAAAAAAAATAAAACATAGCCTACCTACACCTCTAATGAATAATTGACCGAGACCAGTGATTCAACATTGCCGTCTGAGGCGCGTCTCCTCGGGGCTACCATGAATGGTTGAGAAAAAAAAGAAATAAAAAAAATCCATCCAAACAGGAATTTTCTTTTATTTCACAGTGGGTGGATTGGTGGGTGAGTGGGCGGGGGGAGGGGTGAGTGGGGGTTAAAGCTGCGTTCCTTCCTCATCCATCAGTCCGTCTCCCGGGTGTCCTTCTTTTATTTACCATCCGTGGGATAAGGACGCGCCGGCCGTGGAGCCCGTTGTTACCGTTACCGAGGCATGTGCAGGGGGTGCTCCCCCTTTTCCCCTCTGCTCGCCTTCAGCGTCCGCGCAGCATGTGTGTGTGGGGGGTGGGGGATCAAACGGAATGAAAACCGATAGAAGGTGGAAGAAGAAAAAACAGGTTTTCAAAAGGGAGCCCTCTGTCAAATGTCAACAGTCCTTTCCTGTAAATCCGACAACCTCCACCGCCTCGACTCCATTATCAGCATCTTTCTCTTTTTTGTCGAAGCTGTATCCAGTATGTCTCCTCTTGCTCCCTCTCTCCACCTCTCTCTCTTTCTCCGTCCTCCTCCCTTTTCTCGGTGCCCCCCCTCCTCTCTCCCTCCTCCGGAAGATGCTGATGTTGTACTGATGACAGTGACGGAGCGCGTTCTCGTACGCGCAGGCGCAGCAGTATTACAAAAATGGGAGGTGTGTGTGTGTGTGTGTGGGGGGGGGGGGGGTTCACCTCGAATAATTTGAGCAAATGATTCCCTCATGTTCGCATGGAACGGATGAGGCGTTTTCGTGACGGAGACGCTCGTGAGTTAATGTGCGCGTGGACCCCCAATGAGAGAAGATGCGCGTTCACTGGGCGAGATGGGAGCCAATCATGGAATCCAACTACTTCTGGTGCTATTTAGTCCTATCTGGTCCTATCTCCTATTTGGCGAGCAGTAGTGATACAACTAGAAAAATGTGGAATGTCAAAAGTGTTGATCTTTTATTTGTGTCATATTATTTGCATGCATTCAATATCTTATGCAATACAAATGATGTGCTTAGTATCAGAAATAAATGTACTCAATGTGCAGGTGAATAGTCCTTGCAGTGTCATAGTAATATATTGCATATTTATACTATTGGATGATTATAACTGATGCATTGGTCTAAGTAGCATTTTTGTGATATAGCTGATGGATGTGAACTCTTTTTATACTTGTTGTTAGTTTTATCTATAACAACGTTATATTACTTCATATTTTATAAACTTATTTCAATGTTTTTTTAATTTAAAACCTGAATCGGCAACGTAACTAGTGCCCATACCTGTTGGATGAATGTAGTTTAGTAAAAAGTACAATATTGTCTCTAGTTGTGGAGTAGACGAATAAAACTGAAATACAGGGAAGGTTGTTCAGGGCTCGAGTAAATGCACTCATTCAATTCCACCACTGCATTTGTAATACTGTTACACGTGAGTTGACCACATCTGCCTATAGCTAATATGAATTTAGTGTTTCAGGTGTGAACTAGAATTTTATTTTCAAACCTGTGACGTACAGGTTGTATCAAAGTAGAACAGAGTAGAATGGACTTTCACATCAACAGTGCTGGATGATCAGAACTGAGGCCATTTTTTTGTGTACCTTTGCCAGTGCAACATTTTCTTTATAAACGTGTTTTAATAATGCAATTCATGATTAATTCAAGTAGTTACTAGTCGTTAGTTAAGTATTAGTTTGTGTGTGACCCCATCTAAAGTGAGGACTATCTGCTTTACAAAGCATTAATTAATGACATTGGAAGGCCAGCTTTGCCTCAAAGCTAACACAGATCTCCGTTATCTTCTCAACATAAAAGGGAAATAGAAACACACAGTGATGCTTGTCAGTGGCATGAGTGGTGAATAAATATTATTGATTATGAGAATCTAGCTAGCTAGCTGTGGCTTGTTTGATAGCCAGCTAGTAAGCTCATCACCCACTAGAGGTTCTAAAACTGCATGCACCACCTCAGTTGTAAATAGAGCAATACAGATTAATTAATTTATCTGACGCTTTTATCCAAAGCGACTTACAATAAGTGCATTCACCATGAGTAAAAACAAGAATCAGAACAAGAATCAAGAAGGTACAATTTCTTCAATAAAGTTAAACCACAAAGTGCTATCAGTAAGGGCCATTTAAGTGTTACTAAAGTGCTACTAATGTGCTACTTTCTTTATTCAAGATATAGTCGGAAAAGATGTGTTTTTAGTTTGCGACGGAAGATGTAGAGACTTTCTGCTGTTCTGATGTCAATGGGGAGCTCATTCCACCATCGAGGAGCCAGGACAGAGAACAGTCAAGACTTTGTTGAGTGTTTAGCTCTCAGTGACGGAGCTACAAGGTGATTGGCAGAAGCCGAGTGGAGTGAACGAGCTGGGGTGTAAGGTTTTACCATGTCCTGGATGTAGACTGGACGCGATCTTTTTGCAGCATGGTACACCAGTACCAATGTTTTGAAGCGGATGCGGGCGGCCACCGGTAACCAGTGAAGGTCGCAGAGGAGCGGAGTAGTGTGGGTGAATTTCGGGAGGTTAAAGACCAGTCGAGCTGCTGCATTCTGGATGAGCTGCAAAGGTCGGATGGTACCAGCAGGTACATTACATTACATTATATTAAATTTAGCTGACGCTTTTATCCAAAGCGACTTACAATAAGTGCATTCCACCATGAGTTCATACAAGAATCAGAACAACAAGGATCAAGAAGGTACACTTTCTTCAATAAAGTTCAACTACAAAGTGCTATCAGTAAGAGCCATTCCAGTGCTACTATAGTGATACTTTCTTTATTCAAGGTATAGTCGAAAAAGATGTGTTTTTAGTTTGCGACGGAAGATGTAGAGACTTTCTGCTGTCCTGATGTCAATGGGGAGCTCATTCCACCATCGAGGAGCCAGGACATACCTGCCAGGTAGACCTGCCAGGAGGGAGTTACAGTAGGCGCGAGATAATCAGAGCCATGAGTTGGGTGTCATCAGCATAGCTATGGTAGGAAAAGCCATAGCTTGATACTCATAATCAATATGTGCCTGCAAACTATAAAACGGTGCCGGGCCAGAAAGAGCGCTGGCCAGGTGATGGGACTGAGGCTATGCCCGTCAGTAGCACGAGTGTTGAGAATGTTTTATAGTTTGTTAGCTTTGAGGCACTGCTGGCCTTTCAATGTCATCTATTAATGCGTTATAAAGCATGGAGAGTACTCACTTTAAATGGGGTCACACAAAATACCTAACTAATACTTAACTAACAACTAATAACTACCTGAATTAATTATGAATTGCATTATTAAAACACATTTATAAAGCACATGTTAACCATTAGTGCATCTATACGTTCTTAATAATTGTTTTGCAATATGTATTACTTGATTGATTACATTTATTAACTCGAACTTCAATGCAATGAAGTCCGTTTTGTAGTCACACTCAGCTGAAGGACGCATCCTTCTTTAAGGCGTAGGGTATAAATACAGCAGCGAGATAAACGTCTCTCTCTCTGATGGAAACCGGAACTGTAGTAACTTTTCGTTACCATTGGTTGTCACAGGGGGATGTTTTCGTAAAATGGCAACCTCAGCATAGGGAGAAAAATGTAACTCCCAAGCATCTTTGGTAGAAGTTTGTTTTCTTCTTTTTTCTAGGCCATTGGAGATAATGTAAATTCAACGCTCTTAGCATTGGCTTCACTTTTCAGACCCGGAGGTTGCCGACTGGTGTTCTGTTATCACCAGATGTTGCGATAGCTGTTGAAGCCTTCATTCTCTGTCCATTAAAAGCTCTGTTGCTCACTCTAGGGAGAAACACATCTGCACCTCAAGCTAGCACATTCATGGAAAACTAGGCCGAGACAGTGATCCGCAAGGCAGTGTATGCTTTAGAGGTGGAACATACCGAGACTTTAGCATTAGACCTTCACTCACATCTCCACACGCATGCTTAACTAAATTCATACAGAAATCTGATTAATGATGCACAACCTCAATTCTTCCTGTCATACCTTCAGGCTCTCGCCTTCTTATTTCACTGCACTCAGACTATCTTTCTTCAACCTCTGGGACCTCCTGTCATCTGTTAGCAGCAGCAGCAGCAGGGAGTTGACAAGCTGCATTAGTGTGTTCCTGTGTGTCTGTAGTAGCATGCGGGGGATTCATGTGTGTGTGTGTGTGTTGTGGTGTGTGCTAAAATTGGTAGAGTAAGGGCAAAAGGTACAGCGTGGCTGCTGAAGTGAGGACATGTCAGCGGAAGAAAATAGACTTGTACACGGCGAAGGGACGCCTCTTGGGGGATGAGAGGTGTTTTCGGAGAGAAAAAAAAACAAGATTTGTGAATTGTCAATGTCTGCATGACTGACTATATTCGTGTGTGATTGTGTGTGTGTGTGTGTGTGTGTGTGTGTGTGGAAATTGTCAGTGGCAGTAAATTAGCCTTATAGTAAATCAATCTTCAACATTTTTTGACAGTTTGTATGCTGTATGCTTAACACAGTATTTCAGAGCACGTTCACATGATCTTGTGTTAGGTTGCCATCTGTTGGTGAAACAGTGCTATGTGGAAAGAAAGTCCACAGTTTCCCAGAAATGATCCATCTTAGAGTGCCTACAGTTCCGTTAAAGCTTCAAGCATTGCTGAAAACAGCTCATAAGATACAAAAGATAAGGCTCAGGATATCTTGTGCTTCCATTATTGTCAATAACTGGATAATAACAAATATTGTCAAATGAAGGCAAGCCAAGGTAAATTTATTTGTATCAGGCATTTCAACAACAAGGCGATTCAATGTGCTTCGCATAATACCATTAAAAGCATCAAAACATAATGCAGAAAAAAAACAAGATTTAAAAACAATTAAGAACATTCATTAAAACATTAAAAACAGTCAAGAAGCAAAAAATAGAATACAAGTAGTGAGATGTAGAAATTCATTAATACTTAAAAACTCATTCTGGTTCTCCCGTGCCTCCCTTCCCTCCAGTGGGCCCACTAATGCCTGGTTCTCCGGCAGCGTGGTGTCGGTGTTGGCTCCCAGTGGGGACCAGAGGAGTAACTGGTTCAAGCTCTGCTCCTGGCTGGAGGCAGAGCTTCCGACTGCATGTCGAAGACGGCAGCGGAAACTGGACCTGTGCTGGTTCCTAGCGGGCTGGTTGCTGACATAGGATGTGAAGCTAATTCTGAAGGGTTCGTTGAATCACATGTTTTCTGAACCAGGCAGCCCAAAAATAGGGTTTTCTTATTTGACAGTTTGTGGGTTCACAGGCAGTCCACAAACCAAAATGTGTATGCTCAAGCACTGAAAACTCAAGTTTCTACACAGAAAAACCTAATTCTGGTGTTCACATCTAACTGATTCAGTGCTCAATGCAGAAGATAAGAAAATATGTAGCCATGAAGAAAGAATAAGGAAGTGAATAAAAACTCACTATTTGATCCAAGGCTACATATGCATCATTAACAGCTGTATGTGATGCCTTTCACTCAGCCGTTTTAACTTTCTCTTATCAGACGTCCGTCAGCAAGTGGAACATGTCGCTGATCGGGAGCAGTGGGGCCCCTCCATTAAGTATAGCATACACAGCAGATTAAAGGCTGCATGGCCAGAACATGAATTCTTTAAATGTTGCAAAAACATAAATTCTGCTCATCAGCTGTTTCTGCTTATATTGTATATACATCAGCTGTTTCTGCTTATACTGTATATACATCAGCTGTTTCTGCCGATATCTAAGCCGATGCAGGACTGTTTATTTGTGTTGGTTTCCTCCCTCGCATCTTATACACAGAGAGCTTCAGTGATCACAAGCCAGGTAAACACAAATAAAGTAATGGCTTTGAATAAAACATGCAGTTTGGGGTGATTCCCACAGGTAATCCGTCCATATGATGCTCGTAAGCTTCTGCCAGTCCGATTGAGGCTGGAAACAACCTGAGGTTTTTAAACTGTCTGCACATAAACAGCAGAACATTGTTCTGCCGCAATACACTACACTCAACTAAAACACAGTTCTACTTAAGTCTGCCCTAAAGAGTGAGCAATTCTGGATACATTGCTCTGGTTAAAATGCTTGTATTGATATGTTCATGCTTAAAGTTTTGCATATATATAAAAATCATAAAACACATGATTGTTCCCTCTGTCCCTAAATTAAATGGATGTTGGATGTTGAACTGATTGAAAAATCAAGTGAATATCCTCGTGGATGAGAAGACTCGAGGTGACAAAAATATTCCAAAGGCCAATATCTGAGGCTGAACCAAATTTCATGACATATTTGAGTTGCAGTGTGCCGCACTGAACACTAGGGGGAAGCATTTCATCAAACCTGGCACAGTTAAAGCTCAGACTGCTCCTCATTTCAAGGTACGTTTTCCCTTTTATACAGTTGCAACCACTTTGTTATGGCTTTCTGCTCTTCAAATTATGTCACAAAAACTGAAAAGCTAAATAACTGGACTGAGCTCCAACGCTCATTTTCTATTAAGCAGTAAATAAAAACAAATAAATAATTGTGTGTGGACACAATAGCGTGGGAAGAGATCCTAAACATGCACGTCACACGTAGAGACAATACTTTCAGAGTTCTGCAATGCTGTTGTTCCAGTTGTCTCTTGTGCTGAACCCTCGCAATGTACCCTCGTGCTTAGTCTGGGGGCCATTCGAACACACAAGCCTTGCGAATCAAATATGCTGTCACATGATCAAAGGCCGCTTCAAACTGGGATCTGAGGCAAAAATGTGCAAATGGCAATGTGTTGCGAGGCTCGACACGGTCAAAAACACGGTGAGGAACTTCAACTGAAAGCCCACAATGTGGAAAATCCGCACGGAAATTTCATCACAAAAAACATAAATATCTCTTATCTTACATAGTGCCCATGTCCACACAGCAAACACCTATCTGTACAGAGAATGTCTTACGAAAATGGAATTTTCGTGTTGCCTCACTCGCAGGAGTTTGATCACGGGATCGTGAGTGCTTATTCAAGTCACTCGCCATAGATGCGGCGCTCACTCCGTGGAGACAGCGCCTCACCAATCATGGCAGAAATAACCTCTATTGCTGCTTCCACATGTTATGGTTGTGGTAAGTACCAGATATCCCGGAAAACTAACCGGCGTTGTGTCCACGTTCACAACATAATCCTGAGGCCATCTGTGAAATTCATGGATTTGACTATCTGTCAAGCCACACGCCGGCTGGTTTACTCCAGCTTTGTGAACCCAAAACAAAATATTTCTCTGTGATTTAATTGCAATAAAGGGATAAAAAGGATGCCGAAATAACGTAAAAAGTCTAAAATTCATGCTTTGTTAGGTCAAGTAAAAACATAAAATGCTTGTTTTTGGATTTTGGACCAATCAGTGCTGGGCTTTGCTAACGTTGTAGCTGCTCTATCAACAATCCAAATAAATGTATTTAGCCGTAAATACCACAGCTCTGGTCTCTGTGCTAATAAATAATAAGAAATCTCACTAATATGAGGTATCGTAGAGCTCGGGATGAACTTCTACGGTGATAGGAGGAGCATTTCAACGCGAAAGTATTTCAACTCAATATTTCCCTATCCCTTGCTGACCACAGCATGAGGGAGTTATGTTAAGTACAAAATACATACACGATTTGGACCCCAAATTTGATGCTAATGCTAACTGGCTATAAATGTAAGTAAGTGCATATCAGCGACACCTCAAGAGTGTTGAGGACACATAGACCGTGGACCTAATCAAAGAGATGACATATATTCCTTTGTGGACAGCAGTTTTAAAGCCTCCAGTTCGGCATTCTGGTTCTCATCATATTGTTTTTTGCGACAGTGAAGCTAAGTACAACCTGAATATGGTTTTAGGTCACCAACATGTTCTATATATTAAGTTTTGTTTTGTTGTACATATAGAGCATCTATTTTATTCCTATTATGTTGTGTTTGCTACTGTGAACAAACAAATGTCCCCTTGGGGAAAGTATTTATCTACCTACCTACCTACCTACCTATCTACCTACCTACCTACCTACCTACCTACCTACCTACCTACCTACCTACCTACCTACCTACCTACCTACCTACCTACCTATCTATCTGTCTGTCTGTCTGTCTGTCTGTCTGTCTGTCTGTCTGTCTATCTATTATGGACTGAAAATACACTGTGAAAGGGTTAAAGTTGTAAGACAAAAAGCACGGACAACGCTGTGGTAACGACCTGCCAATCACAAGGTAGCCCAGCCCTAAATTAACCATAATTTACTAAATGAACATCATGCTGTATTGAAGAAGACTTGAAACTAGAGATTGAGACATAAACTCATGTTTACAATGTTTACTGAGGGAATACATCAAGTAGAGTCATTTATATAGACTTCTATACAACCAGAGGAGTCGCCCCCTGGTGGCCAGGAGAGAGAATGCAGGTTTTAAAGCACTTCAGCATTGCCTCGAAATCAGAGGCCAGTTTATTCCCCTACCCTTTCGCTGAAGACATTGAGGAGCACCACATGGCTCCTACCCGGGTTTGCTTCTACCACATATCCTATGTATACTCCTTGTTTTAATGTCTTTATACTTTTTATATTCTACACCTGCATCCCCTCCTCAACTCCTTCTAGACTTAATCAGTCAGAATGTATGTGCTTGCCCTGCTATAATTAGTGTGTGCTTGAGCTTATTAGTGAGTTGATCTGTGTGTTTGAACCATAAGCGCACTTAGACTGGCTTATCACACCCTAATCAGAGAGAATTGTGTCTGTGGCGAGACTTCCTGGATGCAGGTCTGTGCAGTCTGACAAAAAGGGCTTATTTAAAAGGCATTGAAATGTTGTTGCATTATTTATATACATATTACAGTTTTTATCAGTCGCTTTGGTGCATTTCTTAGATCAAAAGTGCAATTCTCGATACTACTTGTAAAAATTCCAAATCATCTAGTCACTTGTGCACATCATTAAAGAAATGTCTTATTCCTTTGAACAAATTGCAATTGCTTTTGTACATATTGCAATTGATAATGTACAAGTGTCAGCTTTTTTCCACATTTTCAATTGCTCATGTCATGTTGATCAAAATAAAGTAGATGGTTCTCTGTTGAATAGTCTTACCCCTCAAAACATCTAGGCATTAGTTCCTTGCATAAGCCATTACATGCAAAATTGTTGAACTGTTTGTCATAAACTGTCAAGCATTGTTTTATACATTTCTATAAGACCTTTTGTACAAAAAAGTGAATTGATGAATCATGCAGGTGAAATTGACCCTCACTCATGAAGGAATGTATAGTGTTAGTTCAACCAATAATCAACCAGTTGTCTAAATTGCTCAAGGGTGCATCTCATGAACAATCAATTGGCAAGCATATATAGACAGACCACAACACAGAGTTGCAATTTTCCTGTGTTTCTTTCTAATTTAGTTTTTTTTCCTTTGTGCCCCTTGTCTTTTTCTTACTGTAAATTATTTTGTTTTTTTTTCTTTCATAAAGTAGCAGTAGTAAAAGCTGTGGAAAACTAAATCCTGTCCAGTCTCTTTCAATCAATAACCCACATACAGTAATATGTAAATAGTACTGAAATTGATATATGCCATAGAAGCCTTGTGCATTTTCAATACAGTAACTGTCATCCAAACTGTAGCCTAAGTTTACACAGTTACATTGACAACATGCCTAAACATTTTGACGACCTTGTTCGTGAACAATGACTCAATGACTTATCATTCTGATGACACTGACATGATCATTGGCATGAATATTTACTTTTGAGAGATGTACTAAGGATTTTTAGTGACTGACTAGCTTTAGAAACATATCTATTGTATATTGCAGTTTGTACAAATTGTTCTGAGAAATGCACTTATTATTTTGCACATGTTAGGGATGATGTGAAAAACGCACCAAAGCGACTGAGAAAAACTGTAAGCAAGCTTATGATGGATTGTTAAAACAAATAAATGAAAAGAAAATCTGTTTTCATATGTCTTGCTTTTACTCAATACACGGGAGTAAAACTCTTTTGCTTATTAATCTGACTCAGTATGTATCACAACTTTTCCCCTGAGAGGGTTTCAAAGTGCAGTGACCTGCGACGGGACAGCAGATGTAATGAGGAATGGAAAAAGGAAAAAAACTTAATTAATTAATTCTTCCATATATTGTACTTTATTTTTCTCTCCATTATTGCTGTAGTTTTCTGCATTTGGACAGCTGCTTTTTTCCTGCTGCGAAATGGAAACTAAACAGGATTTCCTCCTCCTTAAATAATTAGCTGACACTCTGCTCACACACCTACACACACACACACACACACACACACGCACACACACACACACACACACACACACACACACACACACACACACACCCCTACACCCCCCCCCCCCCCACACACACACACACACGCACACACACAAACACACACACACACACACACCTAACACATACCTAGCCACTGCTCTTTCATCAAACCACTTTATTTATAGATCATCCAGAGAGTGGAAAATGTTTAAATAAGTAGACTTTCCTCTCTCTCTCACACACACACTTCCTTTATCTGTCTCCTATTCTGCATCCATCCATCCATCCATCCATCCATTTTCCACCGCTTATCCGGGGTCGGGTCGCGGAGGCAGCAGGTCAAGCAGGCTGACCCAGACTTCTCTCTCACCCGCAACATCTACCAGCTCATTCTGGGGGATCCCGAGGCGTTCCCAGGCCAGCTGGGAGATATAATCCCTCCAGCGTGTCCTGGGTCTTCCCCGGGGCCTCCTACCAGATGGACGTGCCTGGAAAACCTCTAAAGGGAGGCGTCCTGGAGGCATCCTAATTAGATGCCCGAACCACCTCAGCTGACTCCTTTCGACACGAAGGAGTAGCGGCTCAACTTCAAGCTTCCTCCTATAATTTACATTATATTTTATATTTTTCTACCTTTTTTAAGAATACGATTATTTTTCTACAATATTTTTGTCTAATACATTGTTGTTGTTTTCTGCATCCAACTTCCTCAATTTTCCTTTCCCCTACTCACCTCGCTGCTGTCTGCCCATGAAAAATTTCAATTTCTGTCCGATCAAATGCAAAATTGACACACACACACACACACACACACACACACACACACACTGAAAAAATGTATTTGTCATTTTTGGCGTTTCACAAGGCCAAGGGACAACTGTCACTAATTTTTTACTTTTTTAACAAAATAGAGCAGTCCCTGACATAAGACAAGGCGCATGATAAACATAATTTCAATAATAATAAATAAAGTTCAAATATAATCAATTATAATGAAATGAACAATGAATTAAACTGTATCAGAGCAGGATTAGTGGCCGATGAGCATAGCAGCGGTACCTGTAGTGCATCACTACCCCTTGGGTAAAGGTAACACGATCTGCAGTCATTTCTACATGAACCTGTTACAGTCTCTGCAGCCACTGACTTATGGTTGGTGCTTTTGCATCCTTCCGGTTCACAGAACCCACACACAGATTGACTGGTGAACCCACCTACGGAAGATTGAGCTGCATCGCCTTGCCTTTGCCTTTGTTTTGAACACACTGCTTCCTTCCTCTTGTCTGATTCCCAACCACCTTTTTCAGCTTTGTTTTCCAAAAATACAATATTTCAAAACAATGCTTCTTTTCTTGTCTTTTTATTTTTCAAAAATATAATTATGGTGATTGGGTCACCGTGGGAGGCTTTTAAAGAGTGTGTCATGATGCTTTCAGGAGAGCTGATTAATGGGAAATTACAGAGTGGCCTCTTTCCAGATTTAGAAGCGCAGACGTCTCATTAGAATATGAAAGCTATTGCTGCTTCTGTGAGGGTAAGTGACCACGGGTGTGCGAGCCCCGCTGTTTGCTTTCCTGCTCCAGTATACGCAGTATACGATGCCACCGCTTAGGGAAAGCGGGATGCTGTGTCCTGTTTGGGGTTTCCACAGGTGAATTTGTTTGGTGAACTTCTAGAGATTTGCATGAGTAATACAACTCTGGTTCCGCCGAGTGAGGCCAATCCTGAAGTGTCTTAAAACCTGCATTCTCTCTCCTAACCACCAGGGGGTGACTCCTCTGGTTGTATAGAAATCTATATAAATGACTCTACTTCTCTCTTGATTTATTCCCTCAGTAAACATTGTAAACATGAGTTTATGTCTCAATCTCAAGTCTTCTTCAATACAGCATGATGTTCATTTAGTACATTATGGTCATTTAGAGTCAAACAGACCATAAAGCAGGGTTTGCTTTAGGGCGGGGCTACAAGGTGATTGTAGTCACAAAAGTAAATATTGGAGCCTCATATTTTTTGAAAAATAGTTCACATTATATACAAACTTAAACACTGCCCACATAAGATTGACCAATATATATCTGATGCACACACAAATCACATGAACGTATCACTAACTGTAATCTATTACATTGACTTCATAATGCAACACATTTTCTTATGTATCTTAACATGTGAAAATATATGTTGAAATAGTATATGGGACTATTGACCTCCAGTATCACTCAAGTCTCTCCTCATGTCTATAATCCTTTTCTTTTTCCTTGTTGTAGCTTCACACTTTATTATTGTTCACAACTAATGAAGATATTATTTGTTCCTCACTGTCAATGTTACTCATAAATTAACTGAATTCAAAATTACCCGTAGGTGTGAATGGTGGGCCCTGAGATAAACTGGACCCTGCCTCCACCCAATGACAGCTGTGATCGGATCCAGCCCCTCTAAAAAAGGAAAGTGGTTCGGATAATGGAATGGAATAGATCAATCTCTAAATGATATATGAACAGACCCCTTAATAAAAACCTTAAGAATATAGAGAGGAAAGAAACTGGAAAGTTTGCTGTACATAACTGCTAATGAGGTTTCTGGCTCAGAGTCTGAGAAAATAAACTAATTTAAAGATATGTCTTGAAGATACTACAGGGGAACAGAGTGAGACATCACCATGTCACTTCCCCAGTTGATTACTTACTTTAGGACAATTCTTTTTTGTAATACAAGTTTTCTGAAATGGTATAAATATGTACATTTGGCGTAATCTAATGGTAAATTGTGGTGAATCGTTTATTTCCACTATGGTCTGAAAGAAAATATCGTATGGGAGATGAATTGACCAATATCAGTGCATGAAAAACAATGTTTTTGCATGGTTTGCCTCAACATTAATTCTTAATTTGTTTATTAAAATGTCAGTATGTATCGACTCCTGTCCGATCTATGCTCCTTCATTGGTGATCTCATTATCACCACCTGAGAGAGAGACAGAGGGAGAGAGAAAGCACTGAGAGAAAGAGGGAGAGAGAGAGAGAGAGAGAGAGAGAGAGAGAGAGAGAGATCACTGAGCTGTTGCCGGTGCCTCCGGTTGGCTGCGCTCTCCTCCTCCTCTTCCTCAGCGCGGACAGAGAGACACCGGGGAGCGCACCGTGGACGCATGAAGGATGAATGAACTTTAAATCTGCCTCACAACTTTCACTGCCTCTCTCCTCCCTCTCTCTCTCCCTCCTCCGCGAAACACCAAAAGAACATTTCTCCGACAATGGATTTACCGCAATCACGATCCTATTGTGAATGATCGCACCTTCTTCATCATCTTCTCCTTCTTCTTCTTCTCCTTCTTCTTCTCTGCGGATGCTCATTAGCGTCTGGAGTCGCGATGATGGCATCGATAGGGGAATTCGACCCTCTCAACACCATAGTCCCTGCAACTAAAATAGAAGTTACCGTCTCGTGCCGGTAAGGTCGAACCCCCACGCAAATACACGCACGTGGATGTATATGTGTGAATGTGAGATTAAAAGTGTGCATCGCGGGAAAATCGCGGGAAAATATGCAAAAATCCGTCAGATATGGAACCCAGATGCAGGCGCTTGACATCAAAGTGACATAAGTTAATTACATGTATGTGTGGGTGTGTGGCTTTTTCTGGAGAAACTAATGTGCACCTTTTAACATTGTTATTGTTTTAACGTTCAAGTTTTAAATTAAGTGGCTGTCCAATGCATTAGCATTGACACAAATACACAAGACACACATCTAAAAATAATTGATATGCATCCGTCCCATGCAAGAGTCCCTGATGCCCTCTGCTCTCAGGTTGTGTGGTTGTGTGTACACACACCCACACACATACACACATATATATATATATATTAAAAGAGTCTTGGTTTCTGCACCAGGTCCAGCCGATGCCCCGCTGATAGCCACAGACGCGCGTGTAGGTTGCTCATTGTTGCTGAGCATCAGTGTCACAGTTTTAAAGTGTTGCAATGTTATACAATTTAAAAAAACGCTGTCAGTATCATCATCATTAACAACCACCATATTGATGTCACCTCCCCTGTGACTAAACATCACATCTCTGCTCCCGGCTGAGCTGCCCGGAGCAGGAACTCAGTCCCGGGTGCCACCGCCTGTCAGCTGGCCCTATGGGTCCCGGGTCCGCCTTCTGAATAAATGAATAGCATGCTGCTCCCGTGTGGTCCCTCCTCAGATCCGCCAGACACCTGAGTCAGAGACGCCCCCCCCCCCCCCTGCAGGGAGTGGGCTTCAGATGCATGGATGACGGGGTTCTTTTGTGTGCCACCACCCCCCACAGAAGAAAATTAAATATATATATTAAAAAAGAAATAGGTAGAATTACATCTCAGATGTTTTACGGTTTATTATTTTTGGACAACAGTCTATTGTTCAATTTATGGCATTTATTTCCACCTTTTTGTCTTATTTTGTGAGATCGGCGAGACAGCCCTGTCCCTTTTTCATGCATTTATCAATTTTGAGCTCTTTTGCTTCCATAACATGTCTTCTTGCTGACCAGTGGAAAGAAAACATCCAAAACACACAGGTGTTTATTCGACTTTTTATTTATTTGGAGTGAATATCCAAAATTCACTCACTATATCAACCACATGAAACAAGAATTCTGAGCTTGACTTCGGTTCTCATTTCTGTTCTGGAAACGTGTGAAAATTAGAATATATTTCGTAAGTAAATGCATGATTTGTACAACATTTAAGATACAAAAAAAAAGATTTCTAAATGCAAGTTGTCAATTTGAAAATGTTCATGGTGATTCCTCTTAGTTGGACATGTTTTGACCCGTTCATCTCTTCTTAGTTACATAAAGGTAAATGCATCCAGCAGCTGCTTGTCTTTGCTCATTAAGACTGGGAGTAGGGAGCCTGGTTCTGTCCAAAAGTAACACAAACCTTTACAGCTCACCTATTAACATTAACAACAAGTATTTCTTCATCTTCCTCTTCATCAGACCTCGACTAGTTGCTGAGTGTGCACTATATTACGTGGCTCACTGTGGCTCGTGTGTCGGGGTAAAGGCTTGGCAGCACTTTTAGAAGTTGGTTCCACACAATTACTAAGGGAGCAATTTAAACCGGCCCATGACCTTACCCGGGGCTGAGCTGAGACTGAAACACTCTAGGGAGCTAAATACAAAAGAGATACAAAAATGAAGTTGAGGAAATCTAAATGAATGAATACATTGTCAAAACTCAAACTCCAAACTATTTTAAAAAAAAAGGACTGGAAGGATCCATTCTTACCTGAACCTTTGCTGTTTCTACAGGAGTCTGCTGGATGTGGACACATTCTCCAAGTCAGATCCGGGTATGTATGAAGTCTTGCTGTCTGAGAGATCTGAATAATAGAAGAAGGTTTGTTTTGTCGGCCATGTTTGCTTCAGTAAATCAGTATATTTAACTGAATATCACTGAAAAATAATCTGGGAGATACATTTTTATTTATTTGTTGACACATTATGTGTCCACCACATGTTCTTTCTTACTGCGAGAATATCTGTACGATATAATGGATGGTGCTCTACTCTTGGTCTGGTAAATAACCCAGAAGGTCAGAGCTATTGATGGGCGACACGTCTGCAGAAAGAATATAAGAGTGAAGAGGGAGAATAAAAAATGAGGACAGGTACAAAAGTGAGTAAAAAATGAGGACAGGTACTGAAAAGTCAAGGTTGATTAAAGGTCAGGACCTTCGGTATGTTGGGTGGTAAAATAAATAAATATATATATATATATATATATATATATATATACATATATTTACCGTATATATAGGGGAAGTCATATATACTGTATATACTGGCTCAATGAAGTTTGTGGTTTTCTTTTTGTTTTTTAGTGGAAGGATATTTCTCTTCAGCAGTACTCTGGAGCTGCAGATGTTAGCCATGTATGAGATATCTGAGCTGTGTTTGATCTGAAAATAATAATAATAATAACACATTTGCATAATTCAGCTTAAGACCCAGTAAACAAATGAAGACCAGAATGATGTATTCATGGACAACCAGTAACAAAAGTTAATTTGGACAAATGGTTCTCGAGACAACAATCAGAGCAATAATAGAGCAGCAAACAGTACTGTCTACCTGAGAAGAGCATCAAGTCCCTCTCCCTTTATGTTCACATATCTGTGCGTATGACCCACAGTCTTTGCGTTTGTTGCCTCAACCACACTTAAGTGTAGTGCCTAAACCATACGCTAGTTTTGTTGCCTAACCCTAATGTTAAATTGCTTTCGTGGCGACAGCATGTCATTTCACACATTATGTGCCTCCACCACATAAAGAGGTGTTAGGAGGTCAAGGTCATTCAAATTATTTCGGTGATATCTCGTTTTAGCACTGTTTGCACTGTTTTGCAAAGAACAGCACTGTTGCTGTTGCGCTATTCTCACTATTAACACTGTTAGCCGCGGGCCGCTGGCTCAGCCCTCGCTGGCTCAGCCCTCGCCGTTTGAGATGTGTCGAGCCCAGAGTATTAAATGTACTGCCTTTAAATAACACAACCAACAATGTTAGCAACAAGGGAAATTCATCAACATCTTTACCAATTTCAATTGGAGGGTATCAACCTGCTCACAAAATTACATATATGGTCAAATATAAAGTACCAATTGTTAATGTAGTGCTCCTGTTGTATTGCATGTCCTGGGCCTCAGAATTCCTGCTGCTTGTGTTATGCTATGTTGTTGAATCGTGACAAAGCCGAAACTGGGGAGAGAAAGAAACAATTCACTGAGTGCTTTAAAGTTTTATATTCAAAGCACAACAATAGACTTCACAGCAGCGTTCTCTGACACAAAATCTGTCCAGGGGCTGTACGGTTGCATATGTTATTATTGATGTTGTGTTTGTGTGCCTCCTATCCAGCAACAGCCGAGGCTGGAGGCATTTTGGCCACTTTTAGAATACCAGCTCAAATACGTTTTTTTCCCGGCACATCCAGATCGTATCCACATTTATTTCAGAATCTGGAAAACAAAAAAGGATCCAAACCACATTTTCAGGTGGTTTGAAATGTGATTATAATATAATTTTTAGAGAAGTAGCTCAGTGATGGCATGTAGGACAGCGGTGGCATTCAACTGCAAGACGGTTATTCTACTTTTTCTTTAATCCTTGATTCTGGGCTGGGAATTGCCGACTAATGCTGTGGAGGCCAATCGACTCTCTGCTGGTTGTCACTCCGCCAGCAACTTACAAGAAGCTCTCAAATATTTATTTTATTTTCAAAGGACAACATCTTTCCAATCGAAGAAAATAAGGGAATAAAACATGAAGAGAGACAAAAAGGGCTGGACGGCAACTTACAAGAAGCTCTCAAATATTTATTTTATTTTCAAAGGACAACATCTTTCCAATCGAAGAAAATAAGGGAATAAAACATGAAGAGAGACAAAAAGGGCTGGACGGCATTAAATAAACACAAAGAGCATGGTACACGCTGTGGAAGCGTTAGTTAGAGAGTGAAAGTAGGACGGAGGATCTAAGTGTGGCGCGACTGTAAAACATCACTAATCAAACTTGACGGCATGTTACAAGGGATCAATTGATGCACTTTTCAAGAATTGTCATTAGCAAGAACTACCTTCATCTCCAGCTGTCCATAATTTAATAATAATCATTTTTAGCTTCACAGATGTCGCAGAACAACAATGATCACAACAAAAAGTGTGGCAGACAAGGCTGCAGAAGAGTGCCAGAAAGTGCTTTAGTCAGAAAACTAAAGTGTGTTTGTCCCTTGAAAAAGACCTAAAAGAGCCGAGGGGCCGTTTGAAAGAAAATTACAACTTCTCTTCACCTGGCAATCCAAATTGCTCTTTTACAAGTTCTATGTATTTGTCCACTTTTTCCCTCCTGACCCTGAAGCTTTCTACCAACTGAAAGTCCGGCTGCAGCACCAGAACAGCAGCACGGCACCTTTGAGAGATCCTCGGGTGCAGCTTTCTCAGACAAATGTAACCCCAAATCAGCCAGACAGTCGGGCCTTTTTAATGAGTTACACAAGTCACAGCTGGAGAGCACAGCTGTCTGACTCCTCGCCCGATTTGGTCTCCAGGCTCGGGTCATAATGCCCCGTGACCGGACGCAGATGTGAGGGGCAGCCGGAGGAGCTACTGGGCTCCAACCAGTACAGACAGGGAGAAGTGGTGCATGGGCTTTTCCTTCAGTCCACAACATAAGCCAACGGGGTGAACCATTCTCAGAGCTGCCTGACAGATTTAATAAGATAGACGCTGTTAACCTAAGAAATGAGGATGGCACAGGCAAGGGGGGAGAGATTAGAGACACAGCGGAGGGGCAGACCAGGCGGCAACCTCCGGTTCTGAAAAGTGAAGCCTTCAACATGCATTCTCTCTCCTGTCCACCAGGGGGCGACTCCTCTGGTTGTATAGAAGTCTATGCTTCATGTGTTAAAGCTGCATTCTCTCTCCTGACCACCAGGGGGCGATTCCTCTGGTTGTATAGAAGTCTATGCTTCATGTGTTAAAGCTGCATTCTCTCTACTGACCACCAGGGGGCAACTCCTCTGGTTGTATAGAAGTCTATATAAATGACTCTACTTCTCTCTTGATGTATTCCCTCAGTAAACATTGTAAACATGAGTTTATGTCTCAATCTCTAGTTTCAAGTCTTCTTCAATACAGCATGATGCTTGTTGAGTGACAGGATGCTCCCACAGCTTTGCCACGTCTGGGAAGGTTAAATGTTACAATTTGATCCCCTACAAATGTCTTATTCAGCATTCAGTTGCACTTCGCTCCACCCTCTCGTAGCAACGGCAAAAAATGCCAAACCAAATGGCAGTCCATAAACCTGTTGGTAATATCTAAGTTGAACTATACAATGAAAAGCAATAATGTTCAATGGGGGAGAGGAATTTATTGGAATAAGCAAGAGGACGCTACGTTTCGGTATTTTGCAAGAAAAATCTGACTATTTTCAAAATAATGGCAAATTGTTTTCTATCTGTGAGCTTCCACGTCGGCGATTGTTAGATGAACTGATTTGATTTTGGCAAAAATGCTTGCTAATCACAATCATTTGCATATTCATAGATACACACATACTAAATGTGGCAAAGGTGTAGTTATGGAAGCCAATTCAAGGCACGAAGGGGTTATTTTCATGAAAAAACAAACAATAATCTAATGAACATTGAGAGGACCTTTAAATTATCCTGTTTTGTATCCTCTATTGAAATATATAACTGTATGTTTACTCTCTTCAGTTCATATATGTGTGTATTGGTTCCCTAGGTTGGATGCAATATGAAGTGAATCATGCACATTCGAGTGTAGAGGATAAGAAATGATATATAGTTATCCATGTTTTGCATTAATATGCACACAAATTAGGGTGATACTTGATAATGATTACTATTAGTATTCCAGTGGTGTACGTCGGGTTTGAGTGGCCCAGATAATCTACAGGGAACCAGGGACCAGCCCTGTAATGTGAACGTAACATAACTCATAAACTGCGGCTGTCATAGAAGCTCAAGTTACCTGAGTCTCAGTAGCTGCTCTGCTCAAGCCTATTCAATCCCTGTTGTTTAGAACCGCACTACCTTTTCTCACCTGTCAATTACGATATCACAACATGCTCTCATTTCGACATGCATCTGAACATACTTATCCACGAGTGGTTTCTTAAGCTGGGCGACGGTCACGGCTGCTCCAGCTTCTGGCGTCCAGCCTTTACGATCGCCGAGTCTCAGCTGTCGGTGATTTGGCAGCAAAGTAACTCAGGAGCAAAGCATGCCGGCAGTGCTGTGACCGCAGTTTATGACAGGAAGGAAGTAATTAACAGTGTGGGTGCCGTACAGGAGAGAGGAGATTGACCTACTCAATCAGTCGCTCTCTTTCCAACTCCCATGTCAACATTTTAATAAAATTATACTCACTAACTCAGAGCTTCTCGTATGGGAGGAACCACTGTCAAGGCTGATTGTGGAAATGCTAAATATAGTAACATCACAGGACAGAGAAGACAAAAATACACAATGTAAAATCAGGCTGAAAAGAGTTGCTTGACATCACACAGCTGAAGGTGAGTTAATCACTCCATTCTTATGTTAATATTATTCAGCACTAAAAAAAAACGCACCCAGTAAATGGGTCAGCTGTATATAACCACCCCAATTTGGTCCACGCTAGAAGGGGTGAGGAATATGAGGAACCCGCTTTATTAAAACATGTTATCGCTCGGTAGAAGCTTAGGGAGAGCCCTGACCGAAATAAAACCACCCTTCTAAACAAACTTCCCTGATGAGTTGATGAAGCTGATGGATCTGATGAAGACTGGGCGATGGGAGGTGCGTAACAGCAACATGAATGAACTGAAGTGGAGAGACAGTCATATCTAAAGAGACAGCAGAGAGATGATAGGCCAACCATGTCATTGTTTCGTTTGATTTCAACAGCTGATTTCATGATTGACAGCTCCGAACAATGACAGCAAGTAAATAATGAGTGAGCATGTGCGAGGAGTAATTGGCAGGTGTATAAGAAATAAATGATGGGCCTAGGCATGCAAGAGTAAAGTCTTCCTGACAGAACTCACGCTATAGCTTCATCAGTAGGAAATAACAACAATGGCTGCTCTACTCCACGCCACTACTTGGCAAGAAATCAAAGGTGGTGAGGCACCACAGAAAGTCTCGTCAGATAATGACCCGATTAACTGAAATTGAAACAAATTGAAACGAAACACCTCAACACACTTATCACCCCTCGCTGTTTTCAATACCAAGGGCCATTAAAGGACCTTAATCAAGTCACATTGGAGGACACATTCCCATTATTTGATCACTAGGACTGTCTATCAGACAGAGGCAAACTGAACCGACCTCAGATGTGTGTTTTTTAGAAATATTCTATTTAGTGAAACATTCGATTGATATATCATGTCAGCTACATTATCCATTAGTTATTCCACATTGTAAACACATTTTCAGAATATTAGCAAAACAGTTGGATGCCAAAAAAACATTGCACACAAAGAGGGTACAACGAGATGTAGTTTGAAGCTATTAGACCGCAGACCAGGCAGCAACCTCTGGATCTGAAGTAATGCTGAAGTGCATTAAACTTGCATTCTCTCTACTGGCCATCAGGGGGCTACTTCTCCGGTTGAGAAAATGACCCTACTCCTCACCTGATATATTACCTCATAAATAAGGTCGCTTCCACAGCGTTGTCTGGTCTGGGAGTATTTTGAGTTTATGAAGTTAATTGTAACAATTGAAGGGATGAATCTTGACTCAAGGTCCCACTTACTAACTTCCTTTTTGGTACTTTCAACCATTTGTTGTAGTCTTAGTCAGGCCTGGTCGCTTCCTAAACTCCAGAATGAACTTTCACACACCAAAAGACCAAACCACAGAGAAGCCCACTGCAAGTGAAGGGAGTCAGAAAAAGCCAGCAAGAGTCTCGGAGGCCACGCTGATGTGAGTGCAAATTACCAATGCGAGGCTCCAAAGGATCAAAGTTAGTGATCAATGACGGAATCCAGAGTGCAGAAAGATAACAACACCGACATGAAAGACGGGAACACATGATTGCACATTTGGGACATGTACAGAAATAGAATGAGAAGGCAAATTAGAGATGGGAACCCACCAAAAAAAAGCTTCCACACTTTGATGGTACTCAGAAGAGACTCTGCAATACCCAGTTATTGATATTCACTCTCATTCCGTGTCGAATCACCGCCTTGTGTGTTTCACCTGAGGTAGTCAGAGCCTCGTTGGCCCTGATTAGATTCTCCTCAAGGATGCGATGAGGAAAATCATACAAGTTTTTTTTTTTACTTTTTCTCCTCTGCGGTTTTGTGTTGCATCTCTGTACAAGAATGCGCCAAGATGCCAGAGCAAAGACTCTGAAGCACTTCTCCTTATCTAATTTATTGATGACTCAGTGTTTGCCCTTGGGGACGTTGTATCGCGTTGCCTGGTCATTGTGTAAATTACATTTATTTCTCTTACCTCGGCATCAAATTACCCAATGCCTCTTCAAATCTGCCCACACGCTCCGGATGTATAACAATCAATGCGTGTCCGAAGGGAGGATCCAGGAGGCTGGCTTGAAAAAAATTTCTTATTGCCGTTTCATATTGGATGTTTGGCAAAGACACTGAATGAGAGGTGGCACACTTTACAGTAAAGCAATAAAGCTTCCAGTTCTTTTCTTGTTCTTTCTAGTCACAATTTCTTTGGGTCACATTGCAAGTGTTTTTACTTTTTACTCTGACGGTTATTTAATCTAATATGCTTTACCATGAACTCCAGGCATGAAGTGTTCAGGGTTGCAGCGCTGAGATGGTTCTTGGTCTCGATTATTTCTTCTTTCCCTCTTATCTCAGACAGTCTCATTCTTTAGCCTCCGGTCTCGCCTACTACTTTCTGTGATCTTGCTCTTTGGCTCTCCTGCAATGATGTTGCTGGGTGATTTCTCATACAATGTAATGTGAAAGAGGTCCCTTGTTGTTACAAACCAACAGAGATTCATCACCAGCTCCCCTGAGCTCCATGCAGTTTTAGCGTCTTCAAAACACTTTTTTAATTATTTTTTTTTACCGCCAGCGGCTTGTTTTCAGTTGAGTTTCACCTACTTAGCCTACTCACCGTTCTCTTCGGCAACATAGAGGCTGCTGGGATCGTAAGCAGCCTGAAAGAAACCAACGGGGTTCGCTGTGACATTTTTACTTGACAGATTACAAACATGGCATATGCTCACAGGATCAAGATCAAAGACAACCTCCTTAATGAAGATTACGAGAAGTCCCGAGGTCACGTAACAACATGTCGCAACAAAGGGAAAAAAATGGAACGTTTAGGCAACACAACTAAGTTAGATTATGGAAAGAAAAAATCATGTTTGTTACTTAACATCTTATGAATTCTACGTACTTTAAAATAAGTTATTTTTATTTTACAGACAGGTATTTCCCTCAATTGAGACCAAAACCAAGCTATAAACAGGGGAAACAGAACTCATAATGAATGCTAACTCATTGTACAGCTCAACTTAGTAACTGAATTAAACATGTCTTGGCAACAGCCGTGACACCAACAACACGTGTCCAAATAACGATATCAATCACGTGTTGATTTTTACACTGATATTTTGCTCACCCAGGATTAAGGTTATGTAAGCCCTTTTTGGAAAGCGCTCCTGCATGCTGTGTACCAATTTACACTGTCAGTCAGTGTTTCAGAGTAGCTGTCACATGTTTTAAATGATGGATGTTTTCATTTTGAAACAAGGCTCCGTTCATACACCATGCTCAGCCTTGCTGGATATACTCATTCTGCCATAGTTGGTCCAGTCTCAGGCTGGGTTTTAACATATTCTAAGCATGTGTGACCTCAGACACACTGATGTCGCCCTTGGGGAGACGCAAACGGCTCTGGTGCAAGTAAAGGTCCTCTCCATTTCAACTGAAGAATTTTGATTATGGAATGGAAAGGGGGGGGGGGGGGGGAGTTTTTCATTTGGTCAGAGACAAACTCACTTGAGAGCAAGATTAAAGTAATGGAATTCATGAGATATTTTCCTTCCTGTTCCCAACTCCTTATAGATGTACTTCTTCCTTTTGTTTCCCTCACACTAAATCCAATTTTGCGCTTCAAAAAGCGTCATTTCCGGCTCTTATTACATCACAATAATATAATTTCAGTTAAAAAAAAAAAGAAAACTGACACTGGCTCGTTAAAACTTGAAAGTGCGAGAGTGAACACTGAGACGATCTTTCAGCCGCTCCATGTACTCAGTGTGCAGCTCCCGGGGCTACGCACCACTTGTATTTCTATCCAACCACCATCTAATCCTCCAACAGGCTCCCATATGAAACATCCCACTTCTCTTATGTAACATAATTTGCCAGTGGAGTGCTGGCAGTTTTCCTCCACACGCGTGAGCGTCTCACTCCAATGAAACTCTGTATTGGAGAAGACGGCCTCGCTGCTCCCACCGGTCGGGTAGTAGTTCAGGTTAATGCAATTAAATGTATAGTGAAAATAATGAGGATTATTATTCTTCCACCATTGCCAAGTCACATGTGTTATATTTCCACTGCGTGATACTGCCTGAACATTTAATTTTGTTGCATCTGCTTTAGGATTGTGACTCACTAGCAGGTAGGAGTTATAGTATATTATTAGTTATAGCACAGCAGGTGTGGTTTCAGCTCGGAGTTTGTTCCCTATGCTGCTGTGGTTTTACAATGACTCAACTTGGAAGACCATATTCTAAGACATGAACTATATGAATTAGGCTGCTTTTATCTGACACACAAAGTCTTTTTCATAACGTCCGCGGTACGGCTGCGATTTTCTCTACGTGGTGTGAAGTATTTAAATATGAACTTTGTGAAAATTGCTTTTAAACAGTGGGTAAGGCAGAAAGTCTGTTTTGGCGCTCCATGACAGACAGAAGAAATGATGATCGTATTTTCGTTCATAACACTTCCTCATCCATTGTATACACGTTGAGTTGACAAGTTCCACGTCAACAAGCAAGGTCAATTATATTTCGATAAATGCTCAGTGGCGGAGGACTAAAGGCTTGAGTCATATCCGTCTCAATAAAGGTCACTGGTCTGTAATTACCCTCGAGGTCTCATGATGAGACCCGAAGACAACCCCCCCTCCCACACACACACACACACACACACACACACACACACACACACAAACACACGTTGATTCAGGCGTCCTTGGTCGTCTGTTTCACATCCGAGGTATTTAGCGGCCATATTCATCCCTAAATGTACCCGCTCTCGGTCAGTAAGGTGTTGATACACATGACAGAGATGTGACAAAGCAACATTCAGCTGTTGAATGTTCAGCTAAATTTGAACTTACTATTTCAGCTTGAACACAGCCCCTGTACCAAAACCAAATGTTGATGAACAAATGTGTGAAATAAAAGCAGGGGTGCAGCAGTTCCTCCGCAGTCTCCTTAGCAGCTGGCCCAGTGATCCGGCTCCAGCGCAGTCTCTCTTTTGTAAACCACGTAATCCAATTCGGTTACCAGATTCCCGTACGGAGCAATCGCCAGGTTACGCCGTCCTGAGGCCTCTAATCGCGCTGACCGCTTCGCCGTCCGTGCGCTCCTCCGACGTCGGACTCCTCACAAACAAAACCCCTCGCGTCACTTCCCCCCAGTCACCTTTAATAGTCAGATAAAAGTAATAATAACAATAACAGAAGGTCCAATTTAAACCAGTGTTCCCTCAGGCTGCCGATAATAACTTAACAGTACGGCAATGAAAGTGTAAAGGAAAATAAACAAACATGTTTTCACCTTCACCTGTGCCGTAAACAGAGACAGACATATGCGATCATTACAAGGTTGACAAATAAAGGGAGTTGCACCCCGTGTCATTAGACAACAGCTCCCGTCCCCATCTGTCTAATGCAACAACTCCCGAACAAACGAACAGACACATTACTATATAGTAACAAACAGTTTCAGGTAATGCCTCGTGTCCAAGCCTAATTTCATATTCCTCATCACTCACATTTCTCATGCATACCAGTTCAAGCCGGTGACTTTAAGGAATGTGGGTGCTATCGCTGACGTCCATAACCGTTGTTGTGTCTGCGCTCTTCCGGTCCTGGTTTCTCTGGCTTATAAAACATTTTCCTTCCACTGTACTTAAGAGTTACTTTAAGGAACTTCCGTTTTGTGTTGATTTTGGTCAGTCCCACTGGGTCCCTTTAGACAGCTGCTAGTCCGTCACAGTGGAAGTCTTCACATTTACTTGTGTTGGTCACATAGAGGCATCAGTATTTAATTGAGACAGTTCCATAGCCAGTGAAAAGGTTCCCCACAGTAACTTACTTTCTCTCTCCTGCTCTTTTAACAAAAGCAGAAATGTTGCTGTCATCTTAAAGCTCGAGTCCATCTGCTTTCTGTTCGTTTTTTTTAATTGATAATCCCATCTCAATCATGAGCAAAACGCTGAGACATAGGTTGAAGTGCTGATGCAAAAAAACTAAGCAACTTAGCCCACTGTTGTGGAAGGAGGCAATACATGTTGGACCTGCCCTTTAGCAATCTCGTCACAGGAGGCCTCTGGAACTGCCAGTCAGCTAACCGCAAGTCAGACTTCATCTCTGGCTTTGCAATCAAGCAATCTCTGGACTTCCTGGCTCTCACTGAGACTTGGATCACACCAGACAACACATCTACCCCTGCTGCTCTCTTGTCTACCTTCTCCTTCAGCCACACACCTAGGCCCACTGGCCGGGGTGGTGGCACAGGTCTACTCATCTCCCCAAATGGAGTTGTTCTCTCTACCCGCTTCCATTGTTTACACCACTGTCTTTTGAGTTTCATGCTGTGACGGTTACCCATCCGATTCAACTAAACATTGTGGTTCTCTACTATCCACCTGGTTCCTTGGGAGATTTCTTGGAAGAATTAGATGTCTATCAAACGGCCCCCGCTCATTCTTCTAGGTGACTTCAACATCCAGACCGAGAAGTCCTCGGTCCTCTCCTCTTCTCCCTGTACACCAACTCTCTTGGCTAGGTAATTCGCTTGCATGGCTTTTCCTACCATCGCTATGCTGATGACACCCAACTGATCCACTCGTTTCCCCAATCGGAAACACAGGTAGCAGCACGAATCTCTGCCTGTCTGACCGACATTTCACAATGGATGTCCGCACACCACCTGAAAATTAACCCTGACAAGACTGAACTTTTCCTTCCAAGAAAAGTCTCTCCCACCCACGACCTGACGATTACCTTCAACAACTCAGTCTTCGCCCCGACTCCGACTGCCAGGAACCTCGGTGTGACCCTTGACAGTCAACTCTCCCTGACTGCCAACATTACCGCAACAACTCGTTCCTGTAGGTACATGCTGCACAACATCAGGAGAATACGTCCCCTTCTCACCCACAAGGCGGCACAGGTTCTCGTCCAGGCTCTGATCATCTCGCGCCTAGACTACTGTAACTCCCTCCTGGCGGGTCTACCTGCTGGTGCCATCCAACCTTTGCAGCTCATCCAGAATTCAGCGGCTCGACTGGTCTTTAACCTCCCGAAATTCACCCACACTACTCCGCTCCTCCGCGCCCTTCACTGGTTACCGGTGGCCGCCCGCATCCGCTTGAAAACATTGGTACTGGTGTACCATGCTGCAAACAGATCGGGTGCAGTATACATCCAGGACATGGTAAAATCTTACACCCCAGCTCGTGCACTCCGCTCGGCTTCTGCCAATCGGCTTGTAGCTCCGTCACTGTGAGCTAAACTGTAGGGAAGGTTCTCCTTACCGGGGAGTCTCAGGCTCGATGGCACACAATACAGACACGTTGGCTCGTGTTGGTAACGGACTTTATTGAGTCACAGGCAACTCGCTCGCGTGCTCCACGCATACTCGTACACCAACCACCCGCAATCACACACTGCGGGCTTTTTATTCCCGCACACACACTCACACTCATTCCTAACAGCTGCGGTGCTAATCCACCGCAGCTGTTCCCCACGCTCCTCCCCCTCTCTCGTCTGCTGCAGGTGCGCTAGCCACGCCCCGCCCCACATACCCCCACCGCCCGACTTAGGCCGGGGAGCCACCGGTCTAACCAACTCGGAAGGTAGGCTCTCCTCTCCTCCCGGGGCAAAACGGCCCCCGCCCTCCGCCCGACGCGTCCACCTGCAACACAAGTGAGAGAGAGAGAAGTTAGGGGGGCGGAAACCAGGACGAGGATAACAGTTCCCGTTGCTCCTCGGCCAGCTGGGCCTGGGCGCGGGCGCGAGCCACCTGCTCCGCCTTCAGCCTCCGGCCCAGCTGGGCGATGGTCTGCTTATCCTGGCGCCTGTCCTGGGCGGCGCAGCGGAGCTGGCTCTGCAGTCTCTCCACCTCCCGGCGCAGCTGCCCTCGATCGGCGCGCCGGCTCTGGTGCTGGCTGCTCCGGGCGGACTGCCCTCCGTGCCGCTCCGCCTCCTCCTCCCGCCACACGAGGGCGACCGGCCGGCTCCACGATTCCCCGTGTCCCGTGGCTTCTTCCGGGACGACGGACCCGGGTCCTTCCGGGCCTCGTCGGTCGGCAGGGCCGGCTTCTTCCGGGGGCCCGGGGCCGCCGGCGGGCCGCTGTCGCTGTCCCCGGCTGCGTCCCCGGCCAGATGGTCCTCCGCCAGCGTGACGGCGGCCGTCAGTGACGCCGCCGGTGGCAGCGGACCCAGGCGGCCGTCCGCGTTGGCAGCCCCTCCTCAAACTGCTCCAGGGCCACCCGCTCCAGCACCTCCTCGATCCCGCCTCCGCCACCCGGCTGCAGCCACCGCCCCGCTGCATCCCGCAGCCGCTGGGCGAATGTGAAGGGCCGGTCCCCCGCCCCCAGCCGGGCCGCGCGGAACTGCCGCCGGTGGTCCTCCGGCGAGAGGCCGAGCCGGTCCAGGATGGCCCTCCGGACGTTGACGTACCCTCTTCTGGCCGCCGGAGGGAGCCCCAGGGCCGCCCCAGGGCCGCCCTCTGTGCCTCGCCGGTCAGCAACGGCAGGAGCCGCACGGCCCACTCCTCCTCCGGCCAACTGCACGCCCCCGTCCACTCGAACGCGCCCAGGAAGGTCTGGACGTCCTCCCCCACCTTCAGCTGGGGCAGGTCCACCCCCCCCAGGGTCGGGGCCGGCTCCATCCTCGCCGCGGCCCTGGCGCTGAGCCCCTCCATGGCGGCGGTCTCCCGCTCTGTCCGGGCCCGGAATCCTGCCAGGTGCGCCTGAGCCGCGGCCGCCTCCTTTTGCATAACGGCCGTCTCCTCCTGCTGCATGGCCTTGATGCCGCTCAGCATTTGACCCAGGGCCATCATTGTCTGCGATGGGTCTGCCGTCTGCTGCCCGAGCCACTCCATCCCCCCGCGGCAAGTCACGTTGGGCACCACTGTAGGGAAGGTTCTCCTTACCGGGGAGTCTCAGGCTCGATGGCACACAATACAGACACGTTGGCTCGTGTTGGTAACGGACTTTATTGAGTCACAGGCAACTCGCTCGCGTGCTCCACGCATACTCGTACATGTTGTGCGGAAAACAACAAGAAATTCAGGAGGCGACGGTGCAATAAAACACTCGAAAGAATTTAAGTTGGACCACACTGTATTTACTCAATTTAAGGCAGAAACATCACATTCCGGGCAGTAATACGTGCACGGACCTGATGGCAGTCACGACTAGTTCGCTTCTCACACAAAAGGCCCCTAACAGAGAGTGCGCTTCAAGTTTTGTATTGGAAGCTCGAGGGATCCTATTGGCTCTGAGTCGTGTTGCAGGCGGAACGCTATCCTTCGTCGCGCAGCCTGATTGGATCTCGGGATATGTCCATCCACTCCGGCTCACGTCCATTGGTTCTTCAGTTCATCAATGTGTGTGTATGTGGTGTCTCCCTTCCCGCCAATTTCCCTGTGCTATTGTCTCCCTTATATGGTGCTGGTCAAGCATGTGTGACCCGCAGTCCCCCATGGCTTCCCCTCCAGTATTTTCCACTTCATCACGTGACTGGGGTGTACATGTTAATGTGTGACAAGTGAGTGCATATAACAACAAGCTTATACATATATATTCTGCATAAGCCTTGAGGTGCGCTTAATCTACCACGTGACTAATATTGTGTAACATGTTGCATTTAGTATTTATTTTCTCTACAAATCCCCCTTTTCACACCTGCTAGGTGTGATAATCATTCAAGGTGTAATGCAGTGCAACAGGTAAGAAACAAAAAAAATAACAACAAAAATAAAAATCGATCTCCCCCTTTTCACACCTGCAAGGTGTGACCAATACTAACATGAACTGTCTATAATCGATGACTCGTCCCACTGCTCCTCCTCCAAGTCCACTGCGAGCAGAGGACAAGCCGCTGCTGTATGGAGAGGGGGTGATCTTTCTTTGGACAATGCGGTGATGATGAGTCCACTCATGAGGGTACAGAGGCATAGCATGCAACAACATCCACAAGTCATTCACTTACAGACTTAATCATGTCCCCCCCTTGATAAACAGATACATCAATCAAAAGCTTATTTCTTCATCTTCAACTCTTAATTGATTCCTTTGAATGTTTTTTTTTATTTTTCTTTTTTTTTAATTAAATGTAGCTTCAATCAGTCTCTGCAGAAGTCCATGGCTGCAGCAGCATCCTCAGTGGATCATGACTGTAGTGGCAAGACAAAGTATGGTTATTATGGACAGAAATGCATTTTCCTTTTCCAAACATACTGTCCAACCAGCTTGTGATGGGATCATCAATCCCAGCATTCTCTGCAAGGTGGTGACTCAATGCCGTAAGACCAGTCAGCGCTTCGGTCACTGATCCATCAGGAGCTGTGTTGCTTGGGATGAAAGTAAAACAGGCAGATCCAAACATTTTACAGACTCCGCCTTTCTCAACATCACAGTAAAATAAAAATTCCTTTCGCTTATTGTTCATAGTTGTAGTTGTTTACCAGTTTCTCCTTCTAAACTCAACACTGAGCTCCCCTTGATAAACAGACACTCCCTAGGCCTCTGGGTGTTTGATGATTTCTTCACTGGGTTGAGACAAGTGCCCATATTGGTTTCACCTCCCTTTGTAACCAGACTTCACCACAGAGGAGATGGGTGTCCGCTTAGGGGTCCTCAATAATGCAGTTTTCTGCAGACTACTGGTGCACATCCTTGTGGTATTCTTCAGCATTCTGCTATCAACACAAGTATGCATTATTTACAGCTTTTAACTTTCCTGAGATTATTTGCAGCTTTTAATTTTCCTGAGATTATTTCCACTCTTACGTGCTTACTAAGCCTATATGTCAGTGACTAAACAAAATAATGAAATACATGATCATCAAACCTAAATGTGTGTTAGTAACTTAAATAAAATAATAAAAACATAAAAATCGATCTCCCCCTTCTCACACCTTCTTGGTGTGATAATTTATGTTGACATATCTACCTCAGGCGGTCCTTCTCCATCAGAGAGCAGAGCTTCATCTGTGGCCCCCAGCGAAAGCAATGGATAAGCTGCTGAGTACGGAGGGGGAGGAGGTTCTTTTGAAAGAGCCGTAGTGATGAGCCTGTTCATGAGCGTGCGGAGACAAGGTATGCAACAACATCCACAGGTGACCAATATTGCGACTAACACAGCAAATGACACCATGATGGACATAACTAGGGCTTTCCATTTACCAAACATATTTGTCATCCAATTAGAGAAAGGGTTATCAATGCCTGAGGCTTCATGCATTTCTTTTGACAATGATCTCAGACTTGCCAGTGCCTTGGTTACGGACCCATCTGGAGCTGTATTGTTGGGAATGATGGTGCAACACATGTCCCCGAACATAGCACAAACACCCCCTTTTTCTGCTAATAACATATCTAGGGCCATTCTATTCTGGACCGCCATGAGGGAAGTAGGGGCGAGTTGTTCGGCTAAACCCGTAATGGCATCACGTGTGGCATTGGTGAGGCGAAGCACATTGTAATGCACAAAATTAATTCGATCTACATTTTTGCTAGGCGTGATTGGAAACAAAGCGGAAATGATAGGCAGGTTTTCGAATCCTGCAGCAACTTGATCAGCCAATTTAAATTCATCAGGAACGCCCCTGGGGATGCCTATTGCATCGATATAAGTGGGTGAATTATAAGACAGGTCAAATTGCTTGCTTACGTCGTGTTTCTGCATAATATGGCGGCGGCGGCGTTGTGTCAAAGACTGTACCAGTGTGGGACTTTTGGTGACTCTGAGCCCAACCATAGTGATTGGCATGGCTAGTCTGACCATGGCACAGAGTCCTATAGAAATATTGGGGCGTATTTGGGAGAATAATTTTAAGTTTCCACAATAATAAAATAGTCCTCTCCTAGCAATGGGACCCAACTCAGTGCCAGGGCGGGTTTTGTTGCACCAGGCTATTGGTATTTGTCCTAAATTGTGCGTGGGATTAGTAGCAGTGAAATTGAAACATGTATAAACATCACCTGTATTCTTCTGAGCCGTAAAATAGCCTGGTTTTTCTAGGCCAGGGGGAAACACTGCGGCCAGAGTGGCGCACCCTCGTGGAGTCGCTATTTTGGTGAGATTAATCATACAGCCATAACCTTGGGGATCAGAATGTGGATAAAGTGGGGCAGGTTCGGTGAACATTGTTGGACGGGCGGAAGCACAGGCTATACAACCGGACATATTTTGTTGTCGGGCATTATCGGCTAACCACTGCACCCACATATTCCCATACCCGGCTCCTGTAGCTAAATCTAATATGTCGAGTGGGGACATTTCTGTGTAATCACGAGCCATTACTTTGGGGCCATTATTTGCCGTAGGGAATAGTAAACTATTGTCGACACTTGCGGTATTAGGTGAGTTGGTCGGGCTAAGCTGAGGAGTGGGATATATGTTGACTTGAATCCCACCCACAGGGTCAGTACCGGTTATTTCTACTCCCAATGGTAGCCATATTACCTTTCGACCCATTAAGCCCTCGGTCACACCGCTTAGCGAGAGTGAAACTGATATTCCATCTTTGTCAAAATTACGCTGGAATGAAATTTTCCTCCAAAATTCTTTTTCCTCTTCTGGAAAGCTCCACGGATCCCAGTCCCCTGAAAACTGAGTGTACTTGACGACGCTATACCAGGTATAACACCATCCCCCCCACTTGGTTGAGGTACGGCCGCTACACGGTGGTATCCCTGTCTTGGATTTGACGATAATCGGCCAGGGGTCACACAGATACAAATCGGACCCTCTGTACTGTCCTCTGTTGTTGCCGCAATTTACAACCTCACAAAGATCAAATGTAAAGGTTGTGGTTGTACCCGCAGTATAATTCAACACTAGTTTTGCTCCGCATTCAACGGGAGGGGGCACAAAGGTGACTGGTTTGCTTGGGGCGACCCTTTTATCCCTATTTCTAATTGGGGCCCAAGACACACTCTTGGAGCTTAAATTTTCTGGCTTAGGGGCGAACCGATGCGGGTGATAATGTAACTCTAAACCCAAGACCATCAGGATCGCCGAAATAACCCCAATTGCACCCCATAAGAACAGGACTTTTTTCCCAGATGTGAAGTAGTCTTGCCATCTGGGGGTATTGGCTGCAGTTGTCGGCACCGGACCCCCAAAGAGGCGGCGGAGAGGGAGTGCATCTCCCATTGTCTAATTGGTGTTCTGAGCTAAATCAGCTCTCACTTCCTGGAGTGTTCTAGTGGGATTAGGAGCTGGGGCACAATGTGTCAGGTGGTGCCAGGGAGCGCCTGATTTACCTCTGACCTGGACCGAGTGTGTCGTAACGTCCTTCACTTCGTACGGTCCAGTCCACCTGGGGTCAGTCCACTTCTGCTTGTGAACCTTGACCCTGACCCAGTCACCTACTTTGATGGTCGGCTCTTCTTCCGTCCCTGGTGGTTTCTCGAGTGCTTTCACCACCTGGGTAGAGAGGGCTGAGACCAGTGATGTTAGTTCGCTCATATAGTCAGACATTTCTATCTGAGTCACATCCAGAGATGGCATGTGACCCCCATCCCTGGGTGGGCCGGGCATCACCCGACCAGTTAAAAGTTCATGCGGTGAAAGATGCGTTCCTCCCCCCTTTGCTGATCTCATAGCCATGAGGGCCAAAGGAAGAGCTTCCACCCATGTCATTTTAGTGGCTGCACAGACTTTAGCTATTTTAGCTTTCAATGTTTGATTTGCTCTTTCCACCAATCCCTGGGATTGAGGATGATATACTGAGCCAAAACTATGTACAATGCCCAGACTGCCTTCAACCTCTTGCATCAGTTTATTATTAAAGTGTGTGCCGTTATCTGACCTGATACACCTGGGGACTCCATAACGGGGAATGAGTTCGTTTCTTAGCCATTTCACAACTGATTTGGCATCTTCATGTCTGGTGGGAATTGCTTCCACCCATCTAGAAAATCTGTCTACCATTACTAACATGTACCTTTTCCCTTGCACTAGATTCTCTGCTCCCATATCTGTATAATCTATACTAATATCTTGGAAGCAGGCGGAGGGCACCGGGTAGGATCCCATGGGTGTTTTGAATGGCTTTCTTGGATTGTGGTCACCACACACCTTGCACTCTTCACAGTACAATTTCACCATGCTTTCTAGGTGGGGATGCCACCATAATGTGATGAGGTTTGTCATGGTTTGTTTCTGTCCTTCATGTGTCGGTCTGTGTGCTTCAGGTAACAACATCCGGATGAGGGCAGCTGGAGCCACTAACCGGCCATCGTGTGACCTCCAGATCCCATCAGATCCTTTTGTTGCTCCTTTCCTTGTCCATTCTGACCATTCATACGCTCCTGCTTTGTCTTGTAGTGCTTTGATGTGGTCATTGTCTAATTTTCTGCTGGGTGTTTCAGGTCTTACCACCATTTGGTGTGGTTGGTATCCTCCAGCTTCTTTAGCCGCTCTGTCTGCTGCTTCATTCCCAGCACTTACTCTTGACATTGCTTTGTCATGACCTTTGCACTTCATGATGCAGACACTGGCTGGTGCACTCATTGCCTCCACCATGTCCTTCATTGCCTGTTGGTGCTTGATCGGGGCTCCGCTGGAGGTGGTGTATCCTCTTCTCTGCCACATTATCGCATCAATGTGAGCGGCGCCATGTGCATATGCAGAGTCTGTGTAGATGTTCACATGTCTGTCTTTTCCCAATAGCAGGGCTGCTGTTAAGGCTTTTACTTCGGCCAACTGTGCAGATGCTGGCTGAGGAATCACGCCTGATTCCATCGTCTCATGTTGTCCATTGTGATGCTGTCGCACCACTGCGTAGGAGGCTCGGTTGGTGCCATCATCCTGGCGGTAGCAACATCCATCAGAGTAGAGCCACATATCAGCTG
Source organism: Cottus gobio (assembly GCA_023566465.1). NCBI lineage: Eukaryota > Metazoa > Chordata > Actinopteri > Perciformes > Cottidae > Cottus > Cottus gobio. The sequence continues at coordinate 25,102,967 of CM042215.1, forward strand.
TCATGTTTGGTGTGTTTGCCAAGTCAGGTCGCAGTTTGCTCTCTTGCACAGCCAGTTCTTCACAGGAGTGTGGGGTACCTGAGCCGAAAGTGCCGGCCATGTTTCTGTCCATGGTCACAAAGGTGATATGTGGCTGTGTGCAGGCACGTTGCATCTTGGTCTTCCGGGTGGCGCTGTATGCAAATTCTTTGCTCATCAGAAAAGATGCGACACCGTGGGAGGTGTGGACCTGCAGTGGATGACACATCACAACATGGGCGGTTTTGTCAATGGCTTTTGCAACAGCAGCAACGTATCTGGCACATGTGGTTTGGCCTGTTTCCACCGAATCCAAAATGGAGGAGTGGTACATCAGTACATCTCTCTCTCCCCCTTTTTTCTGATACAAAACGGCGGAAAGAACGCCGGATTGTTCAGAAACATCCAAATGAAACGGGGCGGCATAGTCTGGTGACATCAATGCCGCGGCCTGAGCCAGAGCTTGCTTCAGATCTGTGAACGCTTTTTCCGCTTCTGGAGTCCAAACTAGGACACCGGTAAGGTTCCTGGTTCCTACATCGGCAATGAGAGCCCTCAAAGCCGCAGCTCTGGCAGCGTAGTCTGGAATGTGTGACCGGCTGTATCCTGTCAAGCCCAGGAATGATAACATGTCCGCCACTGTGACTGGTCGTGAGTGGTGCAGGATGGAGTCTCGGTGGGCAGGAGAGACAGCCTGACCGGACGCGGAGACCTGACGTCCCAGGAAAAGAACTTGTCTGCGGCAGATTTGCAGTTTCTCTTTCTTGAGCTTGTACCCTTTCTTTTGCAAGAGGTGCAGTAGGTCTTCTGTGACTTGGAGGCAGAGGGCAGCAGTTTCAGCAGCCAGTAGGAGATCATCAACGTACTGGATCAACACTGCTCCAGGTGGAAGGGAGAGCGCCAGGAGATGGGTCTTCAGTATTTTGTTAAACAGGCCTGGTGAGCAACGGTATCCCTGAGGCAACCGAGCATAGGTGTACTGCTGTCCCTGGAAAGTGAATGCAAACAACGGCTGGGAGGCCGGGTGTAGTGGCACACTGAAAAACGCATTAGCCAGGTCAATCACAGTATAATACGTCATTTTCGGGCTGAGGCTTGTCAGAGCCAGGTGCGGGTCCGGCACCGGATGAGTGTCTGGTCTGGTGACGTCATTTATGGGTCTGAAGTCTTGCACCATCCTCCATCCTTTTCCACCAGCTTTTGGAACAGGTAAAATAGGAGTATTCCACGCCGACCGACAGGGATAAATGACACCTGCTTGGAGCAGGCCTTTTACTGTGGGTGCAATTCCAGCTTCTTGTTCTGACGTAATTCTGTACTGTGGGCGAAAAACAGGTGACATGTCTGGGTTCAACAGGGTGACAATCACTGGTGGGGTGTCCAGGCAACCCACATCATGAGGGGATGTCGTCCAGATGGCTGGATTTATGGAGCCCAATGAGGCGGAGGCAGCTGGGTGATCAGTGCAAGGCAGGCCATGGTGTCTGGGCAACGGCAATCGTTCAGGGAGGGTGACTTCGGTCGTGTATGGTGTGGTAAACCACCACAAGTTCTCAGTTTCAGCCTTCATCAATCCTGGCTCGGAGGTCGACACCCATTTTGATGAGAGTGCTCTTTTAACCATTGGACCCAAACTCCGAGCTTCCTGACCTTGTCCTACTGCTAGCGTCACATGTGGGACAGTGGAGTCTGTCATTTGGAACCAATCCTTCAGCCAGGGCTCAAGTTCAACAGAGGCTGCCACACCTTCTCGTCCGCAATAGATGCCTTTGCATTTCAGGGAGGGCCTTAGATGAGCCATGTTTAGATCCCAATCTTCTGTGTAGGGGTCATCAGGATCAGACGTGACATTAATGGTACAATGAACGTGGTCTAGTGGCATCTTGTAGGGATGGAGCTGAAAGATACGTGCTTTGAGGAGGAAAAAGGCAAATTGGATGGACGGCGTCCGCGGCCCATTCTGAATCAACCTCAGCCAATACACTTCTTCATCTGTGGACGGGGGTGCAGGTTCTGGGGCGGGGCGGAGTGAGAGCAGTCGCACAGGATCTTGTGGTGTGGATGTGGGCGGGCCAGAAGAAATATGTACACCATTATTGTTCATCCATAAACAGAGGTCCAGCTTACACATCAAATCACGTCCCAGTAGATTTACTGGACATTGTTCATACAACAGGAATGAGTGCATCATGGTTGTTCCATCATAGGTGACTGGGAGTGGCACCGAAAAGTTCTGTTGGATGGGCTGTCCCCCTACTCCAACCACCGCTTGGGATTCGCCCGAAGATTGCTGGGGGGTGTTTAAGCAAGAGTACGTAGCTCCTGAGTCAGCCATCATGAGATGGTCGACACCATTTACAGTTAACTGGAGCAACGGCTCAGAAAGGGCGGGGAAATGTACAGGGGTATGCGGTGGGGAGGCGTGTCATTGTCTGTGTTGGTTGTTCGCATTGTCATACCATTGCTGATATGCCTGAGTCACTGGATGCTCTGGCCACTGTGATTGAGCCGGTGATGGTCCTGAGGCTCCCAACGGCTGCATCTGGTTCTTGGGGAAATATGGCATGGGGCACTCACGAGCAAAGTGACCTGGTTGTCCACAGTTGTAGCAGTAGTACGCTGGGGCACTTACTCCACCTCTTCCTTTATTGCCTCTGAATCCCCCACCTTGGGCTCTTGGGCCTCCTCTGCTCTTTGGTTGCCATTGCCTTTGCTGTGGCCAATTGTTCTGTTGTTGGGCCGGTGGGTACTGTGGGGCCACATATTGTTGCTGAATTAGCGCTGCTAGCAGGTCAGGGGTTGGAATAGTAGCAGGCAGAACCGGCATTGCGTTGGCCAGTGGAGGTGCCACAGGATCAGGTGGGATGGGTGTTGCGGGCAGAGCTTTAGCTGGAGTCTTGTCCTCTTTCTTGTCTTTAGCTGCTAGATCTGCCAGCTGTTTCCGCAACAGTTTTGCTTTTAGATTCTTCAGCTCCGTATCTTGTATGCTCGAGCTAGTCTGATTCTTATTGTGATGGTGACGCAACTGAGCAGCCCATTGTTCTTCGTTCATGGCGTTCAGTCCCACTATGTTGGCGCAGGCCGTCTGGACCGATTCTGGGAGGCCGCGAAGAAGAGCTGATCTCCACATGGTGATGGAGGCTCTAGACGAGTCATGTGGTTCGCGGTGTGCCTTTCGCCACACCTTTTTTGAGCGTGCCACGAAGGCATCAAAGCTTTCTTTATCTTCACACTTGAGGGAGTCTAGCTGTCCGACATCCGCTGTAGTGGGATATTTTTTATGCAGGAAGTTCCACATTGCGGCAGCAAAAGTGGAAAATGGCTGGGTATCGGGGGTTCCGATCAGAGTGAGAGTGATCAACATATCTCTGGTTTCCTCATATCCCATCATGCGAGATAGCACCGCCCTGATGTCGCCCAAGCACAATTCTTGGCCTTGGGTGTTTGCCATAAATTCCATCTTGAAGTCTTCCGCCCCTGAGTGTAGTGCAGGAAGTTTGGCACATAGTGACTCGAGGTCCCCAAAAGTCCACGGGGCGTATGCTACAACCCCACTTACTCCTGGAATGGGACGCAGGGGGTAGGAGGAGGCAGCATCCTCGCGCCTCTTCTGCAGTCTGGCTGAGCGTCGTGGTGGTGGTGGTTTATTTGAAACCACGCCGTCAAGTGTGCCCGCAATGGAAAATGTCCCTCTTTCCAACTGCTGGCGGTCAGCCATTGACCCCTCTTCACTCTCTGATTCTTCAGGGTCCCCTGCTTCATCCTCTGCATATTGTTCTGCCAGTCTCAAAGCGGATGACAGCAGTGTTTGAACTTCATCTTCCATCTCTTTAACATTTCTGTTTTCCAGTGAACCCAGTGATGGTGCATGATGGGTTGGCGGCAGTGGTGGAGGCTGTAGAGGCCATGGGTGTCCCTGTTGTTGCATCCCAGTTGGGGCAGCGGTTACCAGGAAATGCTGTGGATCCAGTGTTCCGGCTGGGGGTTTGGAAGGATTGGCTATTGGTTTTGGTTTCTGCTCATGCTGCATCCTTTGTAGTCTGCGTTCCAATTCTGTGATGCGTGCGGAGTTTGCATCAATTCCATCTACCATGACTTCCTGTGCTCCTCCATCATTAACATCCAACATCACCTTTTTTACTGTGGTTTCCATTAAAGGAGCTTGTATGACAGGAGGGGGGGCGAATGGGTTAGTGTTGGTCACATATGGCGGGGGTGGGGCTGTGGGAGGCTGCTGAAGTGTCGGGTACAGGGAGGCTGTCTTCTCGGGGAGGGGCTGGGCCTCTGGTGTTAGTTCCTCCTCCTTGCCCTGCCCCTGTCTGTCTCTCCACATCTTTGCCACTATGGTGTTTGCGACCGTGGTTTCCACATCCTGTCGTGCCTTGCCTGCTTTCATTGGTTTTGCAGCAAAACGGCCCCTCCTTTCTTTCTCTTCCTCCTGCTCATTTTTCACAGCGCGGCAGTGTCTTTCTTTACAATCAGCCAAAATTTTGTCCAACTCAAGTTTGGACGGTGGTCCCGCCTTTGGCAACCATCCACCTTCTTCCCATCTAGCAACTAACTTTGTCACTATCTTTCCCTCACCCTTCTTATATTTTCCTTCTTTTTTTAGCGTTACTTTTAACTGTTCTCCGTATGAAGACATTTTGCTGCTCTATTTAGTCCTATTCTATATTAATTTATAATTATTAACCAAACGATAATAGGAAAAATCCACCAGCAAGTGAAAACAACACAGTATATCAGGCTATAAGTTTGAATATGTTATATATATCTATTTGCAAAAATCTAAGCGTTATCGGTTTCTTATATGTTTTTTTTTATATTTTTTTTTTTATTTATTTATTTACCCACGGCGGGGCTCTCAGCTTGCAATTCAACCAGCTCGGGACCAGCACCCTCACTTTCTGAGTCAGAATCTAGTTTTATTCACTATGTCTGTACGTCGTTATTACTCATAACACAACATTAGTTTTGACACACACTAAGACAAACACACAAAGAAGCCCACAATGATGTTGCCATCTATCTGTGTTAGTCTGGTGTTAGCTATGTGTCTGTGTGTGTCGTGGTCTGTTGCTGTGTTATATGTGAACTCTCCTTTTTTTTTTAATTCTATACTCGTAAGCAGAGTCCAACAGACTACCAGTCTCTCTAATCTTATACTGTTTCTATGGTAACCGGGTTGTTGCAATCACGTGGTCTGATACTGTTTTCAGATGTAGCGGAAAGCACGGAAATCTCAATTTGCAGAGCCTCGCTCCCTTCTATCGGATCAAAGTCTACGTTGTTATGCCAAGTCTGTTCAGCCACACCATTCATTAAATCATTATTTATAACCGAGCACACTTACGCAATAATATTTTATAACACACACTTTTATAAGCTACACATTACACACACATTTAGCTTTGTACAAGGATCCTGTCACGGACCACACAGCACCCTGTACTGTGCCCCCGCCTTGGCGGCGTCTGCCGTGAACAATGCTGCTGTGTACAAACCACCTGGTCGACGTTCCCTGAACGTCTTTATTGGACCAGGCCAATGCCACTAGTCAGTCCCGTAGCCCTGCTTCCAAGAATCACGCCAGCGCACAATGATTTTCCGAAGGCCCCTGGCAACTTCGGCGAATATCCCTGATATTCGGCAAGTATCCCGTAGCCCTGCTTCCAGAATATCTTGTCTCCTTTCACACTCTGCTTTCACACTTTTCAAGCCCAATAACAAACATTGCCCTTCATAATATAGGCCCGTCGCCCTGCAGGTTGACGGTCTGGTCTCACATCCGGGTCCCAATGGGAAATGCTATCGACTTGATGTGGGCCCCTGGCAACCTTCCAAACCTTCTAAGGTTCATTCATTCCGAGTGCCCCTGGCATACTCTTCATTCACACTTAAAATCACACAGCCGAAAACAAACATTGCCAAATATAACAGAATGTGATGAATCCGCACAGTCAATAAAATAACGTATTATCTCTGCCCTTACAGTGTGTCACAATTTAGTATTTTATATACATTCCATACTCACACTCGGTACTTCTGATCACAAAATTTAGTTTAAACATATGCTACAATATGCAGATTTCAATTAAATAGGCTCTGCTTTACCTTTTAGTTGAGCCGCGGCTGTGATCAGTTCCCGAGTCCGCGTCTGGAAGGTCTTTTACGGATGGGTCGTCCGTCTGACTAGGATTCCGCCGTCTCCGTCGCCGGTGGGCGAGGAAAGAAGTTTAAAAACTTTGTCCTCGAATTCAGATCGTTGTCAAACCATCCTCTGCTACCAAGTTTGTTGTGCGGAAAACAACAAGAAATTCAGGAGGCGACGGTGCAATAAAACACTCGAAAGAATTTAAGTTGGACCACACTGTATTTACTCAATTTAAGGCAGAAACATCACATTCCGGGCAGTAATACGTGCACGGACCTGATGGCAGTCACGACTAGTTCGCTTCTCACACAAAAGGCCCCTAACAGAGAGTGCGCTTCAAGTTTTGTATTGGAAGCTCGAGGGATCCTATTGGCTCTGAGTCGTGTTGCAGGCGGAACGCTATCCTTCGTCGCGCAGCCTGATTGGATCTCGGGATATGTCCATCCACTCCGGCTCACGTCCATTGGTTCTTCAGTTCATCAATGTGTGTGTATGTGGTGTCTCCCTTCCCGCCAATTTCCCTGTGCTATTGTCTCCCTTATATGGTGCTGGTCAAGCATGTGTGACCCGCAGTCCCCCATGGCTTCCCCTCCAGTATTTTCCACTTCATCACGTGACTGGGGTGTACATGTTAATGTGTGACAAGTGAGTGCATATAACAACAAGCTTATACATATATATTCTGCATAAGCCTTGAGGTGCGCTTAATCTACCACGTGACTAATATTGTGTAACATGTTGCATTTAGTATTTATTTTCTCTACATACACCAACCACCCGCAATCACACACTGCGGGCCTTTTATTCCCGCACACACACTCTCACTCATTCCTAACAGCTGCGGTGCTAATCCACCGCAGCTGTTCCCCACGCTCCTCCCCCTCTCTCGTCTGCTGCAGGTGCGCTAGCCACGCCCCGCCCAACATAAACACTCAACAAAATCTCGACTGTTCGCTGTCCTGGCTCCTCGATGGTGGAATGAGCTCCCCATTGACATCAGAACAGCAGAAAGTCTCTACATCTTCCATCGCAAACTAAAAACACATCTTTTTCTTTGGATAAAAGCGTCAGCTAAATGAAATGTAATGTAACGTAGCAATGGCCCTACGCAGAATTATGTTCTGACTACAGTTCTTTTCGGCTCGATTGAGCTTTTAGTTTTTTTTTTTTTTTTTCCCAGCCTGGTGCTGTACTATTTGAATTAATTCTTCTTTTTTAAGATCATTTATTGATTTTATCATTCAAAATCAATGATCTACACCCAACATCAGAACTTGATTTTGAGAATCACGATCTATGCGGTGTTACTTACGAAAGGAAAAAAATAAAAACCTTCCTGGTGCAGGTTCCCTCCATATATTCGCTCCCAGCTGGGCAGCTTTGTCATAGCTGCCCTCCTGAGGTTTAAGAACAGGGCCCAGGGTTTTCGGGTTCTCTGGCCTTATCCTTCTCTTGGCAGTAGATCAATACATCAGCAGGGGTTTGTTTGCCCACTTCGCCTCGCCTGAAATGGCTGTGTGAGAGGTGGATGTGTGAGGGATTTCTGACAGTCGAGCCATTCTTCTCCATCTGAAATGTGCCACCGCCTGACGGTGGATTCCCCCCCAACATTTATCCATCTCATCGCATTACCTCCATGTCCCCTTCTTCTATGCCCCTCATCTATTTCCATATTCCTTCTCCCACCCAACTTCTCTTGTCATTCTTATTCCACCTCCCTCCCCTGCCCTTCCCTATTTAATATCCCCCCCCAATCCCCCTCCTGCCACCTCTCTGTTTCGCCTCATGGAGGGCAGCGTGTGCCCCCCAGGCTGTAAGTAAACCTGTGGCATCCTGTCTGCCCACTCTCTGATTATACTCTCCTGCAGTGCAAATCCAAAAGGCAGGCTGCCAGAAATCCCCAGTCGGGAAAAACACAGGTTGCTGTCAGCTCGTTCGGCATTAGCCCGATGAGTCCGAAGATGCACTCTGCCATTTTCAGTTATGCTTAACACCTGATGGGACGAGCACTTTAATACAGACGGGACTGAAACGTCTCTCGCTGTGTGCATGCTGGTGATTACATTGTTCTATACATTGTTGCAATCTGTTTAAAATATCAATTAATTCAATTCAATTCAGTTTATTTTGTATAGCCCAAAATCACAAATACAAATTTGCCTCTAAGGGCTTCACAATCTGTACACATACGACATCCCTGTCCCGGAACCTCACATCGGATCAGGAAAAACTCCCTCTAGGGAGTTTTTCCTGATCAGTTTTTCCTGATCCGATCCTGATCCGATCTGATTCCTGAAATTAGACTTAGAATTAGATTGAACTTGCACTCATTGTGGTTAAAGTAGTTCAAATTCATTGATATAAATAAATTACAACTGTGGTTGTTGCAGAGATCTGTGGTGTATTGAGTGCACCTTTTCTTATTATTAATAAGATGATTGTTGTTGTCTCTGTTGCAGCCCTTATTTCTGGTTAATACCAGACAAATACAATAGACAAGATTTCCTTTTGCAATGCCTCTCAGCAACTGCAAAGGTTGGTCATCCGCTTGTCACACACACACAACACATCTTCCAGAAAGTATTTTCTTCTTTTGTGGTTATATTTGTGGAATTATGTGCAATTTGTAAAGATAATTAGAAAAGGATTGCTTACATTAAATTGCTGACATGTATAAATTACTGACTTTATTACAAATAGCTTCATAGTAGGGATGCACCGATACCGCATCGGTACTCGCATCGGTTTCAATGGCCGATACCAAGAACCGATACTCACTCAACAGTATTTCACTACAACAAACTGGTCGCGCTTTGTGGAGAAGCAACCCCGTGGCGGAGCCGGAGACACTCTTCTCTGTCTCAACTGTCTCAACAGTCTCAACTTCTGAGCAGCCAATCACGCAATCCAAGTTGTTTTGCCGTCCAATCAGATGGCCAGTTTGTCTCAACAGCAGAATCTGGAGCCGCCATCTTGGATCCTCGCTACGCAGCGCTCACTTCTTTCAATAGACAGGAGAAAAGTGAGACGCGAGTACAATACAAGACTTTATCGATATTGTGCTTATTAACCGGTGTTGCATACGTGTGTATGACATATTAGTGCTCATATTAGTGCTCTTGTTAGTGGCTGACAGCCCCGGAGTTACTTGTAATCAGTCCGTCCCAACGCGACGCAAATGTTTCGCGCGACCAGATTACATGTAAAGTTTATGCACAGACGCGTGTGGTTGCGACAGACGCAAATTTACGCCGGCGGCACGTTAGACGCGAGAGTTGAAATTTTCCATATTTAATACATCTATAATTGAGAAGCTCTGCGCGTCATCACCGCCGTCCTGCCGGTTTGAATCAAACGGCTGCTGATCCACCTGAAGTAGCGCTGGCAGCGGCCTCATTCAGACGCTGTTGTGCGGCTACGGATGATATTATTGTAGCCGAGTGTCTGTTGTGTGTCTATATTTGTAATTCTAATAAAATGAAAACACGCTGCAGGGTAACTTGAACCACCTTTTTATCTCCTTCACACACGTATATCCCACAATTCCACTCTTTTCCTTTCCGTTTCTCCCTCCACAATAAAAGCACCGGAAACATAACTTGGAACACAGCTTCCTATATAATTGCTCGATCCCTAATATTATCGCTTACATTATGAACCCGGACACGGGGCGTTTTATGGTCCGACATTAGAGGGACTTCCACAAGAAGTTTAAAGCTTGGGATAGCCTTCTGTTAATTTTGTACTATAGGCTTGACATAATCTGCAGAGGATAAAATAAAATCTGCCTCCAAATTAATTGCACTTTCATGGAGACCAAATCTAAGAAGTATCGGTATTGGTACTCGGTATCGGCAAGTACACAAATAAAAATATCGGTATCGTATCGGTTTGTAAAAAATGGTATCGTTGCATCCCTACTTCATAGTAATGCTTACCTGGGAAATTCTTGCTAGCGCTAGCTTTAGGCAACCTGTCTTCACTCCCACCTCGTCACAAAATGCTGCATCTTTATGAGACTAACCAGGTATAAAGAAAAGTCTGCATGTTGTTTTTTTTTATTTTAGGTTGGACGGGACAAACAAACAAAGGCCTTTCACCCAGTAGACTGCTGTCCTTGTCCTGTGTGAAACATTTTAAACTTTTATGTCACTCTGATGAACCATTAATCAGACTCCTCCATCTGCACTATCCTGACTACTGTTGTCTCTAATTGTCTTTTTGTCTGTGTTGTCTTTAATGTATTTTTTATATTTATCTTGTTTATTGTATATTATGTATGTTTCGAAGTACGAAGAGCTACGTGAAACCAAAGTCAAATTCTATAAACACACATGGCCAATAAAACTTATTCTGATTCTGATGTGGGGCAACCCTTTTTCCAAACAAAATGCCCCCAGTGCCCCTCTAAATGTCTGTGCACGACCCTGTTTGTGTTTGCAGGAGATACATCTTTTTTTCTGTCACCTCGGAACTTTATTTACTGTAAACTGGATCCACGTGAGAAGTTAATATGATTTTAGCTCAATTCCGAGTCATCCGTGTTCAGAGTTGCTTGGGTGGCCGCCCAACTGTTGTCAGGAGTTGTACTTGGAGTGAGCATCGGAGAGACAACAGATTGCCTTGTGATTTGGCTGCTCTGTGGCCGACTGGATGGGCTCTTTCCTTTTCCAGTCACTTCCCATAAAGAACGCAATCAGTCAGGTTCTCAGGACACGGCCCCGCGCCGCGGATTAGTCTGAGCCCACTGCTGGGCTGTGGTGCTGTTACTCTGCAACCTTGGGGACACATCAATGTGCCGTGACTTTGATGTCTGTTAAAGACACGTAGTCTCTGCATCAATTCAGCTGTTAGGCCAGAGAGAGCATTGGGATGTGACCTTGAGACAAGCAGATGTATTCCCTGGAGTGTGTTTGCCTTTATTGTTCTCTGTTCTGTGATCTAATTGAAAGGCTAACCTGTTATTCACAAACTGATTACCTTGTAATACACTTTTAAGCAGCACTGTATGCCATCCCGTGTGGTTAAGAATCTGACAAAGTGCAGATTGTTTTCCTCTAAAGACGCAATGCCCAAAAGGATTGCTGCCTGCTGCCCTTTCTCTGCTATCTCCCCTCTGTTAATTGCTCATTAGGCGGGAAAATGTGCTTTTAATTGTCTGATGGTCCAGACAGTCTGAAGTTCGTTAGAGCTGAGGCACACAGTGGCTGATGGCGCGCCCGTCCAGACACAAACAACAACACTCGGCCATTTAACACATCCCATAAGAGCCTTTAGTGAGTGTTGCTTGTTTGCGTAAGCAAGAACTTATAAATCCAAACAAGGCAACATGATGAATTTGTGGGTTGTAATTCCACTGCATAGTTGTACTCAAAATAAAAATGTGTCCTCGGAAGACAAATGTACAAACCCCAGCAGGCCTTTGTAAACAGTAGATCACAAATAATGACTAGTCAGGGGACCCTTACTTTAACTTAGGTGCATAGTGACGTGATGTCCCATATTTGTCCCCCACAGAACTTTATTTCAGAAATAAATATGTACTACAGACTGACGTGAGGCCGATATTTTTTGGGGATCATGTTTGATTGTTCCATGAATTACCCCCAATGGTGTTTTGTCAATTTAAAAGATAAGTGGAAGTCAAGAAAGTAGCACCATTTAGTTTTGTGTGAAACCGCTCAGTGAACTACATCAATCGCCTCGCACAACATTCGTCACCAACACTAGTTCGCTAGGTACCGCTATCTCACCATCTAGCAACTATTGTTTGTTTTAGATAGATAGATAGATAGATAGATAGATAGATAGATAGATAGATAGATAGATAGATAGATACTTTATTCATCACCAAGGGGACATTTGTTTGTCACAGTAGCAAGCTTACAGACACAGAAATAACAGGAATGAAAGATGCTCAATATATACAACAAAACAACAGAGTTTATTAATTTAGGAAATTAATTTTAAACAATAAAAAAAAGTGCAAAAATGCAAAGTATATGTAGTGTACATGAAGTGTATGTACAATGAGTAACAAACAACAAAAGCGGTGCTGTGGTTATTGATGTTGATTCAATTGAGGGAGGATCTGGCCAGAGGTGATTTATTATAAAGTCCTGTAGCAGTGGCCAGGAATGTTCTCCTGTATCGGTCCTTGAGACAGTGGAGCTCAATCAGGCTGTTGGAGAAAGGGATCCGCTGTCCTGCAGTAGGGGGTGGAGAGGGTGGTCCATGTTATCCAGTATGGAGGATAATCACGTTTTCCATCTCAAACTGTTCTGGTAAATGTGTATTGGTGTAATAATTCAACATCAGAAAGATAAAATAACACATATTGTTCAGACCTTATGCTTCTTGATGTAAGCCTTCAAAAGTTATTACATTAGAAAAATCTAGTCTATTGTTTTAGTCTATTTCTTTGACAATATCTGGAAAAAATTGTCTTTGCAATCCAACGGTTGAGATAATTACGGTGGCCTGTCATTGCCTTTCCCAGAGTCATGCTGCTCCAAAAGTCCTACAGAATATGTAATTTGGGATTGCCCTTAAGAGTAAATCCTGCCGGTGTTTCCTGATCTGACACCACCATCGACGGGATCATTTGTCCGTGCCTTCAAGAAATATGTAAAACCACTTATTTGACGTGCTAGCGCTGTGGTTAAAGTTTGCTGAGGTTTAGGGAATGATCACGGTCTGGGTTAAGAGGCACCAAAGACAGACACGAGGAAACGCACAATGAGCAGTGCTCGGCCATGTTATCTGCGTTGTCTATAATGATGTAGTTAAAATTCTTTTATTTCTTATTCAAGCATTTTGCTTTTTCATCTCCACTTTGCCGTTAACTTCGATAGAACCAATGAAATAGATGTGGGTCTCATGGATTTTCTTCCACAAGTGTTTGGATATCTGTCAGGTGCTGCAGGTGCTAACATGTACAAACCATCAGGCCAATCACTAAAACTGAATATTATCTTCAGTTATTTTTTTCTCACGGTTCCCCCTTTTTTCCTTCTTCTTCCTTCCAGTGGTCGTGTTGTATTTGCAGGCCGTGGGAACCAAAGAATGGAGGGAGGTAAGTGGAGCAACGTATACCTGTCTGCCATATATGTGTGTGTGTGTGTGTGTGTGGGGGGGGGGGGGGGGGTTATTAAGATAAAGTCCGGAGGTAATAGTAAAAACAGTAATATACCTGACTCAAACTGATGGGTTAATAATACATGTTAAGGAATACAAAAACAAAAAAGGATCTAATTAATTCAAGTTTCTGAGGCTTGACGAAGGAATTCATATCATTAATATTCCTTTTTTCGGTCTCATCAAATATGCACCGTCTGCTCCTCACAATTTCTTTCCATCTCGCCCCTCTGTCGCTCTTTTTTTTTTTAAGATGAGGAAAGGTGACCTTACATTTAATACTGCTTCTTGGATTTTTTTTTTTTTTGTTATGTCTTCCCAGCACAGATTTCCTTCCCATCTCTTATCCTCATTTCTTCTCTCTTTGTATTTGCCTATGACATTCCGTCTTTAGTCGCTGTATTTACCATTTGCAAATTCAAAGTCAACAGCGATGTGTCGGTGTGAGCTTTGGCACCGCTGATCCGCTCACTCCGAGACACCTCACACCTTTTTATTCCTCGTGGCAGGGCTTTGTCAAAAAACACGGCATGAATTGCACAGCAATCAGCAGAGTAAACACTGCGCTCTCAGCCCTGCACGCCGTCAGCAGATAATTGTGCTTGAATGTTTTGAGTCTTTTTTTTGCATCTACAATATCATCTGTAAATAAAATGTTGTTCTTTGAGGGACAAATTGTGCATTTTCATTCCAAAACGAATCAGTCAGTTCAAGTAGAATTTGTTTGATCAAATCGATATATCCAAACAGGATGTCCCCATCTAATCCATCTTCTATCTTCCATTGTGCAGTGATTCTTTCTTTTTTTGTGGTTTGCGGGAAGTTATGGTTATTTTGTGCTTCTTTTATGGCTCTCCCTGCAGCACAAGGCTGTGCACTAAATTGTGTCCTGATCACAGGAGACTACATTCTTTCCAGCCAATGGATATGAGCCTCCACTCACTAGCGCCCCCAAATAATGTTTTCACCACAGGGGGACTACAGACAACAACTTAGACAATTATATTCGAGATACCGATTGAACTTGATACTGCTGCAGTACTTCTAACTGTGATGCCTCGTAAACAAACTAGTATACACCTAGTTGCCAGACCTGCAAATTCCCTCAGGAACTATTGGACTGTGGTCTGCATGAACTGCGGTCTGCATGTAAAAGTCTTTTACAAGTCAACACAAAATAACTGTGCACATGGGGGGGGATAAAACTTAAATCCCAAATCCTCCTTTTGTGCACGGTTTCCGTTGTTATTTAAAAACATATTTCTCCTCAGAGGTTAGCTGAAGAACAGCAAATCAAAGGGGGAGATTAGATAGTTGAAAGCAATGCATGCCTCTAACATATCCATTTGATAGACATATGATATACATACAGATATATGTATTTAGCCTTTGCTGATCCAATGGTTGCCATTGCAGCTACTCTGCTAACTCCCCTCCCCTCAGTTACAATGTAATTCCCTAACCTTCACACATGCCCCAGCACCTATTAACCAATCATGCCTGAGTGGGATTAAAAAAACAAAGGTCCCCAGCCCCGGCAATAGAAACACTAAGGGGAAATATCATGGGATTTTCCCCGTCGGCTCTATACGCCCAGTCGGCTCTGGGGTCCACTATGGTCCCCTTGCACGGCCTTGGTAATGGCCGGGCTCGGGGGCTTGATAGCCCGGATTATGTGCGCTGGACACTAAGAAGTGAGTGGAGGTATTGAGGCACTGCCAAGATCAATAGCTCATTACACAGTGCTGTCGAGGGGATTACCAGTGGGATTGTCAGGGAGATGGAGAGAAGGCCCCATACCTGGAAGGATGCTGGACCTGGGACCCTGTGGGCTTGCAGGGTGTAGGGCTGGCTCAAATGTAGCCACAATTGAGCTTCCTGATTTCTCCTGGGACAAAGGGGTTAGCACATAGCACAATGAAGCTCAGTGCGATACAGTGTGGTCGTAAAGGAGATTCAAATTCATAGATTCCAAATCCTGAAATGGTGCGATGGTAATATACAGTTAGGTCCATAAATATTTGGACATTGACACATTTTTCATTATTTTGGCTCTGTACACCACAACAATGGAGTTGAAATGAAAAAATCAAGATGTGCTTTAAGTGCAGACTTTCAGCTTTAATTTGAGGGTATTTACATCCAAATCAGGTGAACGGTGTAGGAATTACAACAAATTAAAATGTGGCCACCCTCTTTTTAAGGGACCAAAAGTAATTGGACAAATTAATATAATCATAAATCTAATTGTCACTTTTAATACTTTGTTGAAAATCCTTTGCAGTCAATGACAGCCTGAAGTCTGGATTCCATAGACATCACCAGACGCTGGGTTTCGTCCCTGGTGATGCTCTGCCAGGCCTCTCCTGCAACCGTCTTCAGTTCCTGCTGGTTCTTGGGGCATTTTCCCTTCAGTTTTGTCTTCAGCAAGTGAAATGCATGCTCAATTGGATTCAGGTCAGGTGATTGACTTGGCCATTGCAGAACATTCCACTTCTTTGCCTTAAAAAACTCCTTGGTTGCTTTCGCAGTATGCTTCGGGTCATTGTCCATCTGCACTGTGAAGCGCCGTCCAATGAGTTCTGAAGCATTTGGCTGAATATGAGCAGATAATATTGCCCGAAACACTTCCGAATTCATCCTGCTACTTTTGTCAGCAGTAACATCATCAATAAATACGAGGGAACCAGTTCCATTGGCAGCCATACATGCCCACGCCATAACACTACCTCCACCATGCTTCACTGATGAGGTGGTATGCTTTGGGTCATGAGCAGTTCCTTTCCTTCTCCATACTCTTCTCTTCCCATCATTCTGGTACAAGTTTATCTTCGTCTCATCTGTCTATAGGATGTTCTTCCAGAACTGTACAGGCTCTTTTAGATGTTTTTTGGCAAACTCTAATCTGGTCTTCCTGTTTTTGAGGCTCACCAATGGTTTACATCTTGTGGTGAACCCTCTGTATTTACTCTGGTGAAGTCTTCACTTGATTTTCGACTTTGACACAGATACACCTACCTCCTGGAGAGTGTTCTTGATCTGGCCAACTGTTGTGAAGGGGTTTTTCTTCACCAGGGAAATGATTCTTCTGTCATCCACCACAGTTGTCTTCCGTGGTCTTCCAAGTCTTTTGGTGTAGCTGAGCTCACCAGTGCGTTCTTTCTTCTTGAGAATGTACCAAACAGTTGATTTGGCCACACCTAATGTGTCTGCTATCTCTCTGATGTTTTTTATTTTTATTTTTCAGCCTAATGATGGCTTGCTTCACTGATAGTGACAGCTCTTTGGACTTAATATTGAGAGTTGACCGCAACAGATTCCAAACACCAATACCACACCTGAAATGAACCCAAGACCCTTTTATCTACTCCTTGTAAATGAAATATCGAGGGAATTACACACACCTGACCTTGAAACAGCTGATCAGCCAATTGTCCAATTACTTTTGGTCCCTTAAAAAGAGGGTGGCCACATTTGAATTTGTTGTAATTCCTACACCGTTCACCTGATTTGGATGTAAATACCCTCAAATTAAAGCTGAAAGTCTGCACTTAAAGCACATCTTTATTTTTTCATTTCAACAAGGTTTTGAACAGGTGTGATACTGGTGTGTGGCCACGGCGTGCACATCTGATGTTGCTCACAGTGGTCCTTAGTGTGCTCAGGGAGCTTGTGTGTATGCCCAGACACATGAAAAATTAGAGGGAACATTGCTTCCCGCGCAGTAAAATACTGTTGCGTGCTCCAGTCGGCTTTGTTTGACACAAGAAAAACTCAATACTACTTCAGTGACGAGAGCACAGTGTGCACTTAAAGCACATCTTGATTTTTTCATTACAACTCCATTGTTGTGGTGTACAGAGCCAAAATAATGAAAAATGTGTCAATGTCCAAATATTTATGGACCTAACTGTAGGTTGCTGCTGAATCTCATTCACTTGATTCACTTATTCACATGTGCATTGACTCATGAATCAATGCTGCCATTACCACCAATTATCACTCTATTTTTGTAGTTTGGCAGGACAGAGGTAATCGATAACACTCGGAATCCAGATTTCGTCAGGAAGTTCGTCCTGGATTTCTTCTTTGAAGAGAAGCAAAACCTTCGGTTTGATGTGTGAGTAGTCTTGACAGCATTATTTTATCTGAATGAATCTCCACTCATTTCAATTTGGATACATTCTGCTGTGCTGTGGATTCAGAGTAACCACACAAAAATAGCAACGCCTGTGATTGCATTTGAATAATTTCTCTCTCTGCAGGTCCTTCAGTTTGGTTAAAAGGTAATTTTGCCTGATCAGGATAAGTGAGCGGGCTAATCACAGATTAGATTAAGTGCTGGGATGTCCAATCATGAAAGGAGATTTTTTGAAAAAGAGGTCACTTGCCAAGGTTGTCTGATTGCCCAACTGATTAAATAAGTGTCTGTATACCTGCTATCCTTAATCAAAAGCAGGGAGAGATCACTTACAGGCCTCTGTAGCTGTAATCAAGGAACTGAAATGTGTTTTTATTTCTCAGTTGGGTCTGTGTGGCAGGTGCTTGTACAGAGTCTGAACATGAAAATGGAACAGGAACATTGTTTGTGATGACACCATTATACTGGTGTTGTGTACATAATTTAAAGCCCCGCTGCTTTGCAGGGTAATTTTCCTATTTTCAATCAAATAGGCCCAGTGAAACAACCCTGATACTACAGGAGACCTTCAAGATACTTTCACATTTCCTTTTATTCTTGGCTCTTTTGAGGCGCGACAGCCCAGGCCAAAATCATATTTTTTTCAGTTTTAAGTTAGAATTAAATAACATCTCATTTGCATATTAACACATAACACTTCGAAAAATATTATAAAACACACAATAACTCTTAATGAATGAAATCAAGAGTGGAAGTTTTTTTGGTGATATATATGGGTTACACATTTTCACCCTACCTTTTTTTACAGCGGAAAGTTGAAACAGTATCCATTTTGGAGAAAAGCAACATGACACTGCGGTGGCTGGTCACGTAACAGGCTTAACATAACCATAACTGTACTACGTGAGGGAACTAAAGGCGTTAATCAACATTAACGGGCCATAAGCGATGCTCCCACGCTGCCGCACAACCGTGTCCTAATCGCCATAACGACTGATTTGGTGTAAATGTAGCTTAAGCCAATCAGAGGTAGAGTAGGGCAGGTCACACCTTTGCCAACCTAGGAAAAAAAAGAAAAGATACATTGTATTATTGACACTCCAAAAAGCATACTCGGGGGTTATTATTCTCCCTGAAGAGTATTCTGTCTAGTTCAGCCCTACTGGGCTCAGTGGTTAGCAAGTCAGTCTTTCAATCAGAGGGTCGGTGGTTCAAACCCCGGCTCAGCCAGTCCATGTCGTTGTGTCCTTGAGCAAGAGACTTAATCCTAATTGCTCACCGTTGCTGTGTCTACGGTCGACTGTATATCATGTAAGTCGCTTTGGATAAAAGCGTCAGCTAAATGAAATGTAATGTAATGTAAAGTGTAATTAGCAAATAGCTAGCTAACTATCCAAATGCTAAGAATTTAACAAATTACATTTTAGCCACACGCTTATCACAGTGTAGGAAAGCACCGCTCATTTTCTGTGACAAATGTAGCACGGAATCATGGAATTAGCAAACTGGCTAACTAAGTAGCCGGCCGCGTAAATGGGTACAATTTAAGAACGTCATCCACTCATTCTTGTCAATATTTACATAAAGAAACGATCATAGGAAGCACATTGCAATAGCTTTATAATCTGCCAATCACAGCAGATTACTAGCCAATCACAGCACAGCAAGGCGGGACAAGGAGGCAAACACCATACAGAGACGACATTTATATTGACCCATTCAACTAAATTATCAATGATACGGATCCCCATGTTGAGGTAATATAGCATTACTGTGATTAGTAACTGCAATACAGTTAGCAGGCAATAGTTACAATATAGAGTTTTGACTCAGTAATGTGTTGTTGCCAAACAGGAACAAATAAATGAAGCAAATCACTATTGCTTTTAGAAGTAAACTGTTCTGTATTTTCAAGACGAATATAATCTCTTGTCACAAGTTCTTCCAATCTTACCGTCCTATTTGTTTCCTTCAGGTACAACGTGGACTCCAGGAGCTGCAACATATCCAAACACGTAAGCACAATTTGTTCAACTCAAATGACTCAACGCTGAACTTCCATCAGCCCTGCAAACGTATCGCATTGTATTCAGCGTTACTCACAACCGCTAAAGCTCATTTACAGGGAATGAGGTCAGCGGCTGGCGAGGATTTGACATGAATGAATCTATTTGGTATTTAGAGGACCCGTATTGTAAATTAATCTTGTGACTAAGTGTTTTTGTTCTCCCTTCTCAACAAATCAACTCATGTGGGAGAGCAGAAGGTGAGTGGTGTATATGCAGATTGCATTATCCTCATCAGTCCCAGCATTTTAATGGCCTATTTTGTCTCCTTTTTATTTTGTGTTATACATTATATATTCCAGTCTCCCCAGAAGAGACTTGTGTATCATTCGCTTAAATCTTCATCGTATTTATTTATCCCATTCTTTCATTTCATCAAGGACGAACACCAGCGGAAAGCTTCCCACGTAGTCTCGTTCTTCCTTTTGTCTGTTTGCGTTTCATCGCTCGCTCAGGTACAGCAACTTTCAGAACTCAACTTCAAAGTGAGAGCAGCTGCTGCCGTTGTTCCTGTCGGGACATGAACCGCAGCCATATTGGGCTTTTGTGGGCCTGCTCTCTGCCCCCGTTGCTGAGCAGGAGCGTAATTGTGTCGTGTCATCTCTGCTTTTTTTTCATGCTGCCATTTGTCGTTCCTCTGTAGTTTTATTGTCTTCAAACTCTGTTGTTCAACAAAAATGCTGGTTGAAGTTATTTTTCTACCGCGAGGACTGGCCTCATGCGCAGTGTGGTGCTTTCAAGAACAATCAGTCAACAAGCAACCTGAATACGGAACCCCACTAGGACTTCCAGGGCTTGACCTAGTTGGGTTTAATGCGTGCTGGTATAAAGGGCGAAATTAAACCCTAAATTGTATGTTTAATTTAAAGTGACACTTCAGTAAAATTAAATTACACTTTGATGGGACTTTAATAACTTTAATATCTCTATTGCTATCCCCACTGAGTTTTTCTTCAGTTTATGAAAAGCACACCAGGTACAGAAATGTGTAGAGTAATTAGTTTAATGTTCATGTATTTTAATGAGCTGGTTCCCCCATGCTAACATCTCATGAACTCATATGTTGAAAAAAAGAGCTCCTGAAATAAATGGGAATCTGTAACAAACTAAGCACACTGCGGTGTTTTAGAGATGAATTATGCATTGCACCATGGCTGCGTTAATTAAGGGATAGGCTCGCATTTCTTCAAGTTCATCTTAAAACAATAGTCAGGTGCACATATTCCATCCAGCACTCTTTCCATCCAGGGTGTCAAAAATCTCTTCTAAAAAGGATGGCATAGTAAGGATGGTTAAAAAAAATACACTTCTATGTCCACAGGAAAAGTACAGCTCCGGCTCCTTACAGACATAAAAAAAAATAAACTTCCCATCGATGTTTACCTATTTTTTAGGTCTACTTACTAAAAGTAAGGAAGTACTTGGTTAGGTTTCGGAAAAGGTTGTGGTTTGGGTTTGGGTTAAAATATGTTATGTAAAATACTATGCTTGTTTCTCAACTAGCATTAGGAAAGTCACCTGGGTGAAAGTTATGTGTTTGTTTTATACATCCATCCTCTCGATCATCTTTTCTCTAACTATTTAAACTACGAAGGTTGCATTGACCGTAATAATATTTGAAGATGGGTTTATGTTTAGTTAGCTGAAAAGCCGGATGCGTCTCCTACAGGCGGTAAAGGGTGCCTTGGTGCCACGGTGTCAGAGGCCGTGCAAAAAAGCCAAGATGCCGCTTTCGAGGCATCAAAACAGTCCACAAACCAATGGGTGACGTCACAATGTCTCCATCTACTTATATACAGTCTATGGTTGGGAGTAATAACCCTCCACCCCCAACACTATTGTGCCAGACTACCAGGGGAGATTCCTGGAATTGTGCCATGCCACTGCTCATGTAACAACACCCATATTGGGGCACAGGGACACACAAACCTGAAAACTCTGCCCAATGTTTTCTCAGCCAATTTTCAAAGCTGCTATTGCTTCTGATTTCGTATGCCTCATTTGAGCGGGGAGCTTCGGGCGATTACAACACAGAGGGAGGATGAACGTTGTTCATTTGCATTGTAGTGATACAAAGCCAGTGGAAAATTTGCAATGTTTCCCTTTGAGGGCCATCCTGTACCGGAGGAATGATTACAGCAACCCAAAGCTGTTCTTTAAGTTTCACACTTCGTATTCACTGTACTGTAAATGTCTGGACTACATCTTGGTCCTGTCATGCAATAAAATACTGTCTCTTCTATCTTTCACCCACCCACCCATAAGGACTTTCTGGGCCAGACCTTCTGTACCCTCGGAGAAATCATCGGCTCTACAGGAGGGCGGCTGGAGAGGACCCTCTCGTAAGTCCCCCAACAGCATCCTTCCTGTCCTTTGTGTCAGTGAGACGTTTGTGCCCTCCTTTTTGTCTGTTGTTGAATTGTTTTCATGAAAGAAATTATGCGCATGAATAATTTCTCGAGACGGGCAAAGTGAGAATAATATGAGTCCCCCATCATTCTCTTGTTCCATATTTATTGATGGTTGCACTGCAAAACAACGCCGCATGAGTCATCTCACTAATGCAGTGTGCATAGACTCACCACATTTAAATGGCCACATCTATTATGTCGTTACATCGGAGTGTGAGCGGTCAGATCTGCGTCACTGCACACTGTGCTCTCGTCACTGAAGTAGTATTGAGTTTTTCTTGTGTCAAACAAAGCCGACTGGAGCACGCAACAGTATTTTACTGCGCGGGAAGCAATGTTCCCTCTAATTTTTCATGTGTCTGGGCATACACACAAGCTCCCTGAGCACACTAAGGACCACTGTGAGCAACATCAGATGTGCACGCTGTGGCCACACACCAGTATCACACCTGTTCAAAACCTTGTTGAAATGAAAAAATAAAGATGTGCTTTAAGTGCAGACTTTCAGCTTTAATTTGAGGGTATTTACATCCAAATCAGGTGAACGATGTAGGAATTACAACAAATTCAAATGTGGCCACCCTCTTTTTAAGGGATCAAAAGTAATTGGACAATTGGCTGCTCAGCTGTTTCAAGGTCAGGTGTGTGTAATTCCCTCGTTATTTCATTTACAAGGAGTAGATAAAAGGTCTAGAGTTCATTTCAGGTGTGGTATTTGTGTTTGGAATCTGTTGCGGTCAACTTTCAATATGAAGTCCAAAGAGCTGTCACTATCAGTGAAGCAAGCCATCATTAGGCTGAAAAATCGAAACAAAACCATCAGAGAGATAGCAGACACATTAGGTGTGGCCAAATCAACTGTTAGGTACATTCTTAAGAAGAAAGAACGCACTGGTGAGCTCAGTAACACCAAAAGACCTGGAAGACCACGGAAGACAACTGTGGTGGATGACAGAAGAATCATTTCCCTGGTGAAGAAAAACCCCTTCACAACAGTTGGCCAGATCAAGAACACTCTCCAGGAGGTAGGTGTATCTGTGTCAAAGTCGAAAATCAAGAGAAGACTTCACCAGAGTAAATACAGAGGGTTCACCACAAGATGTAAACCATTGGTGAGCCTCAAAAACAGGAAGACCAGATTAGAGTTTGCCAAAAAACATCTAAAAGAGCCTGTACAGTTCTGGAAGAGTATGGAGAAGGAAAGGAACTGCTCATGATCCAAAGCATACCACCTCATCAGTGAAGCATGGTGGAGGTAGTGTTATGGCGTGGGCATGTATGGCTGCCAATGGAACTGGTTCCCTCGTATTTATTGATGATGTGACTGCTGACAAAAGTAGCAGGATGAATTCGGAAGTGTTTCGGGCAATATTATCTGCTCATATTCAGCCAAATGCTTCAGAACTCATTGGACGTTCACCGTTCACCTGATTTGGATGTAAATACCCTCAAATTAAAGCTGAAAGTCTGAGCTTAAAGCACATCTTGATTTTTTCATTTCAACTCCATTGTTGTGGTGTACAGAGCCAAAATAATGAAAAATGTGTCAATGTCCAAATATTTATGGACCTAACTGTATATGAGAGTCCTGCTTTGGCCATGGGAAGAGTCCTGCTTTGGCCTGGCTGTGGTCCAATTGTGGCCTGGCTGAGGGTCCTGTTCTGGAAGAAATGAGACATATACACCTTTCAGACATAACATTTTGTTCACATTAAAACATTCACATTTTGCTCAATGACATGTGCTGTAGCTTGTGATACAGTGTAAATTCCTGTACCTCTTTGTCTGTAAAATATCTAATTACACAGTTTTCTTATTACTACCCATAAATTATCTAGTAGTAACAGCATTTAATGATTAATATCCATAAATAAAAAATCTTAAGAAATGTCACTAGAATATGCACAAATTTTGACTTTAATTTTACCTTATTTTTCACGTCTGTCCTTCTCACTTCTCCAATGGTTGTACACTTTGTCCAGGTTGATGGCTTCGTCTGCTTCTTGCTTTGACTTTATGCGCATCAGCTGGTCCAAATGTGCCACTTCAAGACGATTTCTCAATGCTGTTTTGATATGATTCATTAAACTAAATCCTCTTTCACAATCTGCACTGGAAGCTTGAAATGTAGCACAAATATCCACAAGCTGTGAGATCTCCTTTAGCTCCTCACATCTAAGTGCTGCAGAAACCATATCTGAGAATGTGCTGATTGACCCCTGTTGAACTCAGCTCAACTCTACTCAACTCTACTTGAATTCAGCATATTGACTGTTAATGGCCTCCATAGACTGTGGGTGGTGGAGAATGGCCTCATACTTCTTTGCCAGTGTGGCAATGTCTGCTGATCCATAGTCAAAACTGATGTCTGAGCTCAATGCTTCAATGTCAAATGCAGACCACTCCTTTAATTCATCCTCTGGAAAACGAGCATCCATGTGATCACTATGCTGCCCTCAGTATATGTGCTGTGACACCTTGGCAGTTAGACAAACTCCTTCCCGACATCACGACTCTGAAGACAGTTGTCCGTTGTCCACAGGTTTAATGATGCAAGAAAGAGTAAAACTAAACACACAAAAGGCATAATGAATACAAATAAAATGCTTACACATACACACAATGTAAATATATTGTGTGGCACCCAGGGGGGGAAGGAGGTGAGATCCAAGGGTAAAAGAGGAGACAACGAGCGAGGTTGGATTTAACAAAGAAAGAGGCTTTTAATGCAAACGTGCGGGAGTAGGGGGTGGGGACAAAGTCAACTTAAAGTTCTTCCCGTCCGGGGTCCGTGGCCTCACGCCGTGGGTGTGCAGGGTCCTCGAGCCTGTGGGTAGAGCAAGGGCGAGAAGTTAGTAGGCAGTTACTTCCTCCGTCTGGATTCTTCTCTTTCTTCCTTCTATCTCGCTTGTGGCCTCCTGCCGTCTTCCTCCCCCCTGCAGCTGCTCAGCCGAAGATATATCCCCTTGATTGGGAATTGCTGGCAGGTGCGTCCACTGCCAAGCTCCCATTGGCTGGAGCACCTGCACTGGGAAATACCTCCCGTCCACTACTTCTCCCAGCCGGAGCCTTGGGCTCCGCCCCCTGGCCTCCCGCTCTCTCCCTGGTCCGCCACACACCCCCACCACCAGCTCCAAGTTGTGGCTGGGAGCGTCAACCCAGCAGCACTCCTCCCTCCTGGAAAGGGCGTCGGCGTTCCCGTGAGCCTTCCCGGACCTGTGTTCAACCGAGAAGTTAAAGTTTTGTAGTTCCAGGAACCACCGCGTAACCCGGGCATTGGTGTCTTTTGCGGTGGCCATCCACTTTAGTGGGGCGTGATCGGTCACAAGAATGAATTTCCTGCCCAGGAGGTAGTACCGTAGCTTGGTGAGGGCCCACTTAATCGCCAGACACTCTTTTTCCACCGTGGAATAATTCATTTCGTGCTTGAGGAACTTACGACTGATGTATGTCACCGGGTGTTCCTCTGTTCCCTTCACCTGGGACAGCACCGCGCCAATCCCGGATCCCGAGGCATCCGCATGGACGACGAAGGTGTCCCCGAAGTCTGGCGTGCTCAGCACCGGCTCGGTGCACAGGGCTTCCCGCAGGCTCGCGAACGCCTCGTCCGCCTCGGTGGTCCAGCGTACCTGGTGCGGGTGGCTGGCCCGGGTCATCTCGTGCAAGGGAGCAGCAATCGTAGCAAAGTGTGGGATGAAACACTGATAGTACCCCACCAACCCCAGGAATGTTTTCACCTGCCGCTTCGTGGTTGGCTTAGGCCAGGTGGTGATGGCTTCCACCTTCCGGAGTTGGGGTCGCACGCAGCCCCTCCCGATCGTGTAGCCCATGTATTGGGCCTCTTCCAGGCCGAGGTGGCACTTTTTCGGGTTGGCGGTCAGCCCCGCTTGCCGTAGGCTCCCCAACACGGCTCTTACGTGCCCCAGGTGAGATGTCCAGTCCGGGCTGTGGATCACCACATCGTCCAGGTAGGCCGCCGCATACTCCCGATGGGGCCGGAGGATCTGGTCCATCATCCTCTGGAAGGTGGCCGGCGCTCCGTGGACGCTGAAGGGGAGGACCTTGTAGTGGTAGAGACCCTCCGGAGTTGCGAAGGCCGTCTTCTCCTTGGCCCTCTTGGTGAGGGGGACCTGCCAGTACCCCTTGGTGAGGTCTAGGGTGGACACGAAACGGGCCGGCCCTAGCCGCTCAATCAACTCATCCACGCGGGGCATCGGATAGGCATCGAACTTCGAGATCTCATTTACTTTTCTGAAGTCGTTGCAAAACCTATCTGTACCATCCGGTTTGGGGGTCAGGACGATCGGGCTGGACCACACACTATGGGACTCCTCGATGATCCCCATCTCCAGCATCTTCCTCACCTCCTCCCGGATGGCTTCCCTCTTGGCCTCTGGGATGCGGTACGGTCGCAGCCTCACCCTCTTCCCCGGTTCCGTGACGATGTCGTGCTGGATCACGTGGGTGCGCCCCGGGAGGTCCGAAAACACGTCGGTGAACTGGCCGGTCAGCTCCACCAGGTCCTGTCGGTGTGCCGGTGCCAGCTGGAGCCCCAGGTTCACTGGCGTCGGGCTAGGACCTGGAACTAGGCATGTTACTCTTGGTGTCGGGATTTCGTCCGCGGCGTGCCACTTCTTCAGGAGGTTTATGTGGTACAACTGACAGGGTTTCCTTCTCCCCGGCTGTCTCACCTTGTAGTTGACCTCACTCACCCTCTCTGCCACCTCGTAGGGCCCCTGCCACCGGGCCAGGAACTTGCACTCGGAGGTGGGGACCAGGACCAAGACCAAGTCCCCCGGCTGGAACTCCCTCACCTGCGCTTTGCGGTTATAGCTCCGGGCCTGGGCCCGCTGGGCTTGCTGCATGTGCTCCCGCACCAGGGGCCAGACCTTCCCCATCCTCTCCTGCATTTGGTCGACGTATTCGATGGTGGAGCGGTGGGGGGAGGGCTGTTGTTCCCAGGCCTCCTTCGCCAGGTCCAGCAGGCCCCGAGGCCGCCGCCCGTAGAGCAGCTTGAATGGCGAGAATCCCGAGGAAGCCTGGGGGACCTCCCTAATGGAAAACAAAACATAGGGGATTATTTGGTCCCAATTCTTCCCGTCCACCTCGATTGCCTTTCTCAGCATTTGCTTCAGGGTTTTATTGAAGCGTTCCACCAGCCCGTCCGTCTGGGGGTGGTATTCCGAGGTTCGGAGTTGGCTCACCTTTAGCAGCTTGCACATCTCCTTCATGACCCGGGACATGAAGCAGGTCCCCTGGTCTGTTAAGACCTCTTTCACCAGGCCTACTCGGCTACAGAGGAGGAACAGCTCCCGCGCCACTGCTTTCGCCGTGGCGGTGCGTAGTGGAACGGCCTCAGGGTACCGGGTGGCATAGTCCATAATGACTAGGACGTATCGGTGTCCTCTACTGGACCTGGGTAGGGGTCCCACGATATCCATGGCCACCCTCTGGAAGGGAACCTCAATTATGGGCAACGGGATTAATGGGTTCCGGTACTGTACCTTCGGGGCAGTCATCTGGCACTCCCGGCAGGCTCTGCAGTAGTCCTGGACCGCCCTCTTCACCCCCGGCCAGTAGAAACGGCCCAGGACCCCGGTCGTACGTCTTCTCGACACCTAGGTGGGCCCCCATCAGGTGGGAATGGGCTAGGTACAGCACTTTGGAGACATAGCATTTCGGGACTAACAATTGTTCAACGACCCTTTCCTCTAGCTTGGTAACCCTGTACAGGAGGCCATTTTTTATTGCAAAATGGGGAAGGGAAGTGGCACTCACCCCGGTTACTGGTTTCCCGTCAACCACCGTCACGTCCCGTCGGGCTTGCTCCAGGTTGGGATCCTCTATCTGGGCGGTCCCAAACCTTCCTGGGTTGGGGCCAGGCCCCTCTTCGGCCAGAGGAAACCCGGAGAACCCCTCTCCTGCTGAGGACTGCGTCCCCGGTGGGCTCCCGCCTTCTGGGGTCTCCGCCGGCCGCCGTACTCCCTCCTCCATCTCCCCCTCGGATGAACTGGCCGGCCCAGAGGGTGCCGCGCAGGCTGGTACCGGTTTGGTTGGCCGGGCCCCCCGTGGCCTGGGGGTGTGGCCTCTCTTCTCCCCCGTCACCTGTTGGGCCCACAGCCGCCGGAATATGGGACAGTCCCGCCCAATCAGCACCGGCACCGGCAGGTGATCCACCACCCCTGCCGTGACCTCAAACGTGCCCCTGGTGGTTGTAATCGTAATACAGGTGGTGGGATACTCTCGGGTGTCCCCATGGACACAGGCGACCGGCATAGGAGGTCCCCGGGGCCCCGTGACCAGGCCGGGTCGCAGCAGGGTGACCGCGCTCCCCGAGTCCAGCAGGGCTTCAGCATCCTGGTCCCCTATTTTAACCGGAAGCTTCGGGGCCCTTGCCCCCTCATGGGCCCAGCACGTGGTCAGGAAGCTGCCGGTCTGCAACGGGGTGTCGGAGGGCCCCGCCGTGGGCATCAGCACATCCGTCCCTGGGCAGTTCCACGCCAAATGTCCTTCCTGGCCACAGGTGAAGCACTTACGGCGGTCCTGGTTCACGAGGGGCCTTCGTCTGGCCGGCGCCTGGCTCTGCCCAGCCCGAGAACTCTGGTCGAGCGGTGCGCTCTCTAGGTCCTCCTTCCTCCTCCTTGGCATGCCCCCTGTAGGGCTCGGCCGGCGGGGTCGTAGGACCGGTCGTTGATGGCTCTGCACCAGTTCCACCGAGACCTGGTGGTTTTCCACCAGCTCCACCAGGGCATCCACCGTCTTTGGGCAGCTTCGGGCGGCGTGCAGCTGTGCCTCTCCGGGCAGCGCCCGGATACAGCGGTCGATCACGACCCGGTCCAGGGCGGGGGGTCCTTCCCCCCTGGCTAGCCAGCCGTGGGTCAGCCGCATCAGTGCTGCAATCTGCGGCCGCACGGGCTTGGTCGGGTCATAGGCCCAGGCGTGGAACCGTTGCGCCCGGGCCTGGAGGTTATGGCCGTAATGGGCGAGGATTGTTGCTTTGAGGGCCACGTAATCGTCCTGGTCAGCGGTGGACAGGTCCACGCAGGCTTTCTGGGCGTCGCCCGTCAGGAATGGGCTCAGTATCCCCGCCCACTCTGCTTCGGGCCAGCGCTCCTTCCTCGCCGTCCTTTCGAAGAGCTCTAAGTAGGCCTCGATGTCGTCGTCCCCCGTCTGCTTGGTGAGCACTTGACTGGGCGGCGTGGGTCTCTCGGGTCTCACCAGCTGCTGGCCCAGTGTCGTCATGGCCTCTTGCAGCGCTTGCAGGCCCTGAGTCTGTTGGGCTTGCGTCTGCATCAACAGGGCTAGGGCATTCTCCATGACGCCCCGCGTCCCTCTCCCGGCGTACCTATTTTACCCTGAATCTCTCAGCGCTGGATCACAGTGCCCACATTCTCCACCAAATGTGGCACCCAGGGGGGGAAGGAGGTGAGATCCAAGGGTAAAAGAGGAGACAACGAGCGAGGTTGGATTTAACAAAGAAAGAGGCTTTTAATGCAAACGTGCGGGAGTAGGGGGTGGGGACAAAGTCAACTTAAAGTTCTTCCCGTCCGGGGTCCGTGGCCTCACGCCGTGGGTGTGCAGGGTCCTCGAGCCTGTGGGTAGAGCAAGGGCGAGAAGTTAGTAGGCAGTTACTTCCTCCGCCTGGATTCTTCTCTTTCTTCCTTCTATCTCGCTTGTGGCCTCCTGCCATCTTCCTCCCCCCTGCAGCTGCTCAGCCGAAGATATATGCCCTTGATTGGGAATTGCTGGCAGGTGCGTCCACTGCCAAGCTCCCATTGGCTGGAGCACCTGCACTGGGAAATACCTCTTGTCCACTACTTCTCCCAGCCGGAGCCTTGGGCTCCGCCCCCTGGCCTCCTGCTCTCTCCCTGGTCCGCCACAATTGATTCTTAAATGAAATAAATTGCTGTTTTTAACCACTACTTTTTATGCATAAAACTTCTCAAACTAAACATTGTCACAAAAATAATCATCTGCAATCATAACTAATCATAAAACAAACCAATACATACCAACGATGCCATCAAAAGTCATAAGATGCATGCAGACTCAACCAGATTGAAACTACTGAAAACAGCGGCTCTGGGCCATGCTCTTCCTTCACTTCCTGTCACCTGACAAGCCACAAGACACTTCCTCCCTTCAAAATAAAACGCACAACACACATACCCAACAACTGCAACAAAACACTCCCCGCCTGGCGTGAATACACACCACTCAATAAATCCTAGACCGTTCACTTCACTGGTCCTCCGGGGGGAGAAGAAGCACTATCTCGGAAACAGGCCTAAGAAAGAGTTTAGCCACTCCTGTTTTTGTGACCTTGATCTCGACCTTTCGCACCTTCCTGTCTTCGCTGGGGAAGGTCTGTGTTACCAGTCCAAGGGGCCATTCATTTCTTGGTACTTGGTTATCCTTCAGGAGAACAACACTTCCCAGGTTGATGTTCGGATGAGTGGACTGCCACTTCTTGCGTGCCTGTAGTGTCGGGAGGAATTGCTTTCGCCATCTGTCCCAGAAGGTGTTGGACAGGTGCTGAACCTGCCGCCACTGGTGCTTGTAGAGGTCTGAAACTCCAAACTCTCCAGTAGGAGCAGAAAGGACATTCACTTTTTGAGTGAGAAGAGCAGATGGAGTGAGTATAAATGAGTCCTCAGAGTCAGTTGTCACAGGGACAAGAGGCCTGCCATTTATAATGGCTGTCACTTCTGCCATGAAAGTTACCAGCACCTCGTGGGTAAGTTTGTCCTTCAGCTGAAGGAACATGGAGTCCAAGATTCTCCTTGCAAGACCAATCATTCTTTCCCATGTACCACCAAAATGGGAGGCGTGCGGAGGGTTAAAGGTCCAAGAGCAACCTTGACCTGACAGGTAAGTCTTCACAGTTGTGTTGTCAATGTTTGATGGTATCTTCAACTCCTTGCAGGCACCAACAAAGTTGGTAACACGGTCTGATCGGATGTGTTTGACAGGACCGCGCACAGCAAGAAAGCGCCTTAGCGCGTTGATGAAGCTGGATGTGTCAAGGGATTCTATAACTTCAATATGAACCGCTCGTACGCTCATACACGTGAAGATTACGGCCCATCGTTTACTGTGTGAATGGCCTCCTCTTGTTCTACGTGAAGAGACACTCCAAGGGCCGAACACATCAAGCCCGACATTTGTAAAGGGAGGTTCTGTCGAGAGACGATCCCCTGGAAGACTGGCCATCTTTTGAATTGTAAGTGGAGCTCTAAGCCTTCTGCAGGTTATACACTGGTGGATGATGTTGCTCACTTTTCTTTTGCCACCAACTATCCAAAAGCCAGCTGTACGGACAGCCCCTTCTGTAAACAGACGGCCTTGGTGATAGATTTGTTCGTGGTGATGCTTGATGAGTAAGGTTGCAACCTGATGTTTGCCAGGAATGATCAATGGAGTCTTTTCACTCTGATCAAGGTTTGCATTGTGGAGGCGGCCTCCGACTCTCAGAAGGCAGTGTGCATCAATGAAAGGATCCAGATTTTTGAGAGGACTACTTTTAGGTATCTGCTCATGTTTTTGAATACATTTGATCTCTTGACTGTAGACTTCCTCCTGTACTGTTCGAATGATCATGTGTGACGCTTGATCAGACTCCTCAACTGTGTATCCTGTTTTGCAGTGATGCCAGCCCTTACAAGGGCTGTTCTTCAAGGTCATGTTGAAAAGTCGGGCTATGTGTATGAGGCGAGTAATGGCCCGAGTTAGAGACTTCCAGGATGAGAACTTTGAGAATTGTTGAGAACCAAGCTGCTTGGATGTTGTTGTAGTACTCAAAGTGGATACCTGAGGGCGAATGTCTGGGTCTGAACCCGGGTCTACAAGCTTGTAGGTGCTCTCCGAGGCACTTGTCTCCAGTGTGTATAGAGATTTGGGTCCTCTCAGCCAGTTTGTGTCGTTCAAATGTCCTGCAATGACAGAACGTGTGGCGTGGTCTGCAGGGTTCTGTTCTGTTGACACGTAGCGCCATTGATCTGGGTGAGAGGACCTTCGGATACGTAATACCCGGTTACTTACATATACATAAAAGTGCCTGCTTTCATTAGAAATGTAGCCAAGTACCACCTTGCTGTCTGAGTGGAAGATTGTAGCATCAAGCTGAAGGTCCAGTTCTGTCGAGATTAAGTCTGCTAACTCCACTCCAAGCACTGCTGCGCTAAGTTCCAGTCTCGGAATTGTTTGCTCAGGACGGGGGGTCAGCTTGGCCTTGCCCATTACAAATCCCACATGGTTATTACCAGCAGAGTCAGTTACTTTCAGATATGCCACAGCGGCGATAGCTTTCGTGGATGCATCAGAAAAGACGCACAATTCCCTTCTGACAGCTGTTGGGAGTGAAGTTGTAGTGTAGGCTCTGGGAATAGAAAGCTGGGGCAGTTCTTTCAAAGATGCTCTCCAAGTTGACCACGCTTCCTCCATTTCTTGGGGCAAAGGCGAGTCCCAGTCACTGTTCTCAGTTGTGAGTTCTCTCAGAATAGCCTTGCCTTGTATTGTGACTGGCGCTACAAACCCTAGAGGATCGTAGAGGCTGTTGATTGTGGACAAGACACCCCGTCGAGTGTAGGGTTTTATCTCATCAGAAACACTAAAGTGGAAGCAGTCGGTCTGAAGGTCCCAATTGATTCCAAGACTACGCTGCATTGGCAGCGCATCTGCATTGAGGTCCAAGTCTTTAAGGTCTTTTGCACGATCTTCAACCGGAAAGGCCTCCATGACCTCTTTGTTGTTTGCTGCGATCTTGTGCAGCCTTAGGTTTGATTTGGAGAGAACATCCTGTGTCTTTTTCAGAAGGTTGACCGCAGCTTTGACTGTGGGCAGGGACTTCAACCCATCGTCTACATAGAAGTCACGCATCACAAAACGTTTGACGTCAGGGTCGATGTGGAGCTCACTGACCTGAACAGACTGGTGCAGTCCATGAATCGCTACTGCGGGTGAAGGACTATTTCCAAAGACGTGGACTGTCATTCGATACTCTACAATGTCTTTTGAGGGGTCGTTATCTTGGAACCATAGAAAACGTAGGAAGTTCCTATCATCTTCCCTCACTGAAAAACAATAGAACATCTGTTCTATGTCCGCTGTAAAGGCGATTGCTTCCTTTCTAAAGCGCATCAGTACACCAAGCAGCGTGTTGTTCAGATCCGGCCCAGTTAACAGCACGTCGTTGAGCGACACACCATTGTACTGGGCGCTGGAATCGAAGACCACTCGTATTTGTTTTGGTTTTCTTGGATGGTACACACCAAATATTGGCAAGTACCACTGTTCTTCATCCTCACTGAGGGGAGGGCCTAACTCAGCGTGACCATTACTGAACATCTTGTCCATGAAAATAAGAAAGTGGTCTCTCATTTCAGGCTTCCTTTCAAAGTTGCGCCTGAGCGACTTGAGACGGTTCAATGCCTGTGGCCTGTTATTGGGGAGCCGTTGACGTGGGCATTTAAAGGGTAATGGAGCTACCCAACTGTTGTTTGCATCTTTTGTTAGTCCTTCTTTCATTATTTTCATGAAGGAGATGTCCTGGATAGACGGAGCCATGCTATTGTCATCTTTGGTTTGCTTGAATATGTTATGTCCTAGGCTGTCAACATCACAATTTGATATCTCCTCAGGATGTGTTTGGAGGTGGTTTGTGACCTGGGTGTCACTGTATCTTTCCTTTACACAGAACACGTTAGGACACGGGTCAAAGAGAGTAGGGCGTCCCCGTTCCGTGGTGTTCGTGTAGAAGGCGCTGACTGTCTTTGGTTTGTGAACACGACCTAAACATACCTTACCCACGATCACCCATCCCAGATCCAACTTCTGAGCATAAGGTAGGTCGTGTGGGCCATTGACCTGTTTGCGGACCTTATGGACTCTGATAATATCCCGACCTAAGAGAAGCATAATTGGGGCCTGTTGGTCAATATCTGGGATGAGGTGTGCAACTGACCTTAGGTGTGCGTGATGAAAGGCTGCATTGGGAGTTGGAATCTCATCTCTGTTATTTGGAATGCCATTACATTCTATGAGGCTGGGTAGTGGGATGCTGACAGTCCCATCCAAAGATTCCACGATGTAGCCACTGGCCCTTCTTCCTGTCGTTTCCTTTACTCCAGCACATGTTTTCAATGAGTAAGGAGCACTTGGACTTTGGTCATTGAAGACTTCGAAGAACTGTGAACGAACTAGTGATCTGTTGCTCTGTTCGTCCAGAATCACATACATCTTCACTGCTTTGTCAGCGTGGCAGGCTGGGTACACTTTCACGAGGGATACTTTAGAGCAGGATCGGTCCGTCACATGTCCACCACAGACATCTGTACATTTGGTGGTGACATGGGCTAGTGGAGCGATATCCTCCTCCCCGCCATGCTTTGGAGCTGAGTCCGTGCCTTCAACCCAGGGTGCAGGTCCAGGGTGAAGCGCTGTGTGGTGTTTTTCACTTTTACATTCATAACATCGAACATTAAATGTGCAGTTCCGTGCAATGTGTGATGATGAAGCACAGCATTTGAAACAGACGTTGTTCTCTTTTAAGAATGTCTTACGTTCTTCGATAGGCTTTTCTCTGAATGCACGGCATTTGCGTAGAGGGTGAGGTTTTTTATGGATTGGACACAGTTTGTCACAGTCATCGTATTTCGTTGAGAACTCACCAGAGATGGCTTTCGGAAATATCTCTGTTTTGTGAACAGAGACTTCTCACTGTCTGTTTGGCTTCCAAGCTGTTTTTTCTGTCCTAGGGGACATGTCTGAGTGTGAGACAAAGTTGAAACTTGGGTCGTTTTTGACACTAGCTTCATGGCTTACAAAGTCTACGAAGTAGGCAAAGGGGGGATATGAAACGTGATATTGCCGCTTGTAGGATGCCCCAGCTGACGCCCACTTTTCCTGCAGACCGAAGGGGAGCTTCTGTACAATTGGGTTGACACCTCTCGCTGTATCGAGGAAAGAGAGGCCGTGTAGGTCACTGTGGCGAAGATTCCTCCTACCGGGTTCTGGCTACGCTCTCGGACAGATGGTACAGACACATTCATGGCGGGTTCAACAGGTTTTATTGCTCCACACACTTGGTTCTCGTGCATTCTCTCGCCCTCTTCTACAGGCACCCCCACCCTGCTCTCCCTGTCGGCCTAAATACAGCCCCACTCTCCCGCGCTCATTGGTCTCAGCCGCCGCTCTAACGAGCTGCGGCTGGTCCCAATGAGCGCGTTTCTCTCTCTTCTGCTGCAGGTGCGCCACACCACGCCCCTGCCCCCCACAGTCACCTTCAGCTTTGGCTGACTCTAGTTCCATTAAAAGATCACTCAACTTTGTTAGTTTAGAATACTCTCGGTTTGTTATTTTTGGAAAGGCGTCGATACGTTTGAACAGAGCATCTTCTATTATTTCTGCGGAGCCATAAGATTGTTCAAGTCTATCCCATATCATAGCTAAGCCTGCTGCTGGATGATTGATGTGTAATGCTCTTATGTGCTCGACGTGTTCTGCTGACTCTTCGCCGAGCCACTTAAACAGGAGATCCATTTCCTCGCTTGGTGTCAGGTCCAAACCTCTGGTTGCGTTCTGAAAAGAACGTTTCCAGGCTCTGTAGTTCTGAGGTCTGTCGTTGAATTGCCACAAGCTCACGACGAGCAAAGTATCTTACAAAGTCGCTAATGTTGGAGTTGTCATTATTGGTGTTTGAAGATGTGGGATAGGATTTAAGAACAGGATGACCTTTGTCATTTTGAGGTCCAAGACCTTGCTCAGGAGTGGCATTATGGTTGTCAAACCGAACATTGCGTGTCCTATTGACCTTTTCATCTTCATAGATGTAAGGCTGCTGTGAGGTGTGGCGAGTTGGTTGAGAAGCTGCATTGTGGCCATATGTATGATGGGAAGCTGTATTGGCTTGGGCCGGATGGAATGAGTTGGCTTCAGATTTGACAGTTGAAGTTGGAGTTTTGTAGTTAGGGCTAGGCTCTCTTTTTGTTACAACACCATCATCAAGCAGCTGAGCATCTATGCTTTGTGATTTGGCTTGGTCAATCACATATTGTTCTGTGCGTTGTGTAGCTTCCAAAGGACTGGAGTCCAAATTTAACATGAAACTATGTCTTTTTATTTCGCTATTTGCATCTACCGCAGCATCGAGGGCTTCGGCCTCAGCTACGGCTGCATCTGTCTCTTGTAATTGAGCATTTCTATTGAGGCTTCTAGCTTAGCTTTTTCTAGCTTTAGGCTCATTTCCTCTTCGGCATAGGACATGCGTGCCTTTGCTGCCTCTGCTCTCGCTCTTGCCTTTGCTGCAGCAGACCCCGTTGATGATACACTTGAGTGTGTAGCAGAACATGTAGCACGGGGCCGCGTCTTTATTGAAGTTGCTTTCTCGGACATGGTGTTGTCTGGTGACATACCTCTGTTTAGACACCGCTGTGATGGTCATCCACTGGCTGCGTGTGATGACGTTGTTGGTAGCGTCTGTCAGCTGGCTGCGTTATCTTGCCCGCTAGAAAGCCGTTGTTTTACTATGCTGCCCTCATTATATGTGCTGTGACACCTTGGCAGTTAGACAAACTCCTTCCCGACATCACGACTCTGAAGACAGTTGTCCGTTGTCCACAGGTTTAATGATGCAAGAAAGAGTAAAACTAAACACACAAAAGGCATAATGAATACAAATAAAATGCTTACACATACACACAATGTAAATATATTGATTCTTAAATTAAATAAATTACTGTTTTTAACCACTACTTTTTATGCATAAAAGTTCTCAAACTAAACATTGTCACAAAAATAATCATCTGCAATCATAAGTAATCATAAAACAAACCAATACATACCAACGATGCCATCAAAAGGCATAAGATACATGCAGACTCAACCAGATTGAAACTACTGAAAACAGCGGCTCTGGGCCATGCTCTTCCTTCACTTCCTGTCACCTGACAAGCCACAAGCCACTTCCTCCCTTCAAAATAAAACGCACAACACACATACCCAA
Organism: Cottus gobio; assembly: GCA_023566465.1. Classification (NCBI taxonomy): domain Eukaryota; kingdom Metazoa; phylum Chordata; class Actinopteri; order Perciformes; family Cottidae; genus Cottus; species Cottus gobio. The sequence continues at coordinate 25,139,895 of CM042215.1, forward strand.
CAACTGCAACAAAACAATCACAGAGCTTACTAATTCAATTTTCAATTCAGTTTATTTTGTATAGCCCAAAATCACAAATACAAATTTGCCTCTGAGGGCTTTACAATCTGTACACATACGACATCCCTGTCCCGGAACCTCACATCGGATCAGGAAAAACTCCCACTAAAAAACAAGGGGAAGAAACCTGAGGGAGAGCAACAGAAGAGGATCCCTCTCCCCGGATGGACAGAAGCAATAGATGTCATGTGTACAGAATCAACATAACAGAGTTACAGCACATTTAATGGATGTCACAGAAATTATTCATGAGTAGTAGGCATGGCCACGACCCAGATGACTATGATCCACGACAGCAGACAGAGGTGAAGATGAGGGGCATCAGCAGGGCCGCCATGGAAGGGAACAGGACCGGCTTCAGACAGCCACGATCCATGGACGCTTGAGGAGAGGAAGCACAAAGGCTCCCGAGAGGAAGTAGAGTTAGTAATGAGCATTAAAGAGACATTAATTTATCTAGAAGTATAGAGAGGAGAAAATGAGAGGGAGAAGAAGATATAAATCCCTCGGTGTTTCCCTAAGATGCTCCCTGGCAATATAAGTCCATAGGAGCACCCCAGGAGCACCTGAGGAGGGGAAGAGGAGGAGAGGTCCCCATTGCCTCTTTGACACGGTCACTCCACTGTACATCCTTCTCCTTCAAGTATTGGGAACGCAACTTCTCAATCTTTGCTCTAGCAAAGCAGTGTCCTTCCATCACAGTCAGGTTGCGTCTTTGAAAAGTGAAGCAGAGTTGTGCTAGCTCACCCAAAACATCTCCCAAAGCAGTGACAGTAACCTTGAACTTTGAATCACTCAGCTTTTTGTAGCAGTACTTTGCCACTGGATCTCTCTTATCGGCGAATTCTCTTTTGCAGAATTCTTTAAGCACAGTGTAGTTCCTCAGAACAGCATTGACAGCTTGGTGCCGCGACAGCCATCGCACTTCGTTCAGAGGCCTGAATGACAGTGTATCTTCATCAAGAATCTTTGCTAGGTCCTCCATTTTGCCCCTCTTCACAGTGGACCGAGAGAAAGTGGAATACACAGTTCTAAGAAGAGTTTCCACATCTCGCATCAAAGGTACATTTTTCCAGGCATCATCAATGCCCAAGTCCTCTCTATGGGCCACACAATGTTGTTCAGTTAGGTGTGGTATTTGGCGCTTTAACAAAGCCGCAACTCCGTTGTGTTTTCCTAGCATAACTGAGGCACCATCGGAGGTCAGCATCACTATTCTCTGCATGTCCAGTCCATGTTTGGAGTAAAACTGAGTTATTGCCTGTACAATATCCTGAGCAGTGCATGCTGTCAGCTGGATGATGCCACCAAACACAGTTTTATAGTTAACATCATGTTCCTCCCTGTATTTAATATATATGACTAGCATTTTGTGTACTGATATGTCTGTGCTCTCATCTACTATCAGGGTATGCCAGGGTGAATTTTTAACATTGCACATAGTCTCATCGCATTGATTGAGTTCACAAATTCAAATGCATAGTTTTTGCTTTGCCAGCTTTCTGGTATACTCACATACTTTGCCATGTGATTGTGGATTTGTTGAACTGACAGCATTGATGCATTCATTTTGATGGCAAGTAAAATATTGTCAATGAGAACTTTAACTTGATTGGGGTCAGATTTTGTTTTGTGTGACAGCTCGTTCCTTTTCTCTCGGTCTTGTGCGCTCTCCCGCAATAATGTACCAATCCCCTGTCCCACCTTGAGTCTTCGTACAATTCCAACAGCTTTCAAATGACTTTTCTGCTGAATGTGACGCTTGAGGTAGTCCAACTTCCATTCAGTCCACATTTTTCCCGCTGAAAGCTCATTTGCTACTTTGGCTTCGCAGCATGTTTTGCAGAGTAGACCTTTCTCACTCGAAAAAGAAAAAATCTCACCCAGTTTCACCGCTTGTTCTTCTATTTGCACATACTCCGACAGCCATTCCATCCTAAAAGAACCGCATTTCTATTTTACTTTGGCTTGGTGAGTGGATGTGTCGCTGGCGCTGCCCGTTCGTTTCGCCATGATAAGGGGTTGCGTCTCTTAACTCCGCCGCATTGTTGTTAGCTAGCTAACCTGCATGGTGCGTATGGGCAGGGCACATATGCAGGCACTATCAATGCTAAGATTGGCTGCGTAGCGTAAGTAAACCGTATCGTATCATTGGCTGGACACCTGTCACTCACTGTGTTACATTGAAAAATGGTACAAAAAACACATTATTGGTCTAATTAATTAGATTCGATTAGGTCTAATATTAGATATTAATTAATACGTTTATGGTGAATTTTATTTTATGCGCTGCATAGATTTTCTTGTGCGCTGAGAATGTGCGAGCAGTGCGCGGTTGCGCAGGCGCGCAGCTTAGAGGGAACATTTGCGGGAAGTCAATATAACTTTAGATATTGACAGAATCTGCTCATATTTTCTGCTCGGTTACATGTGGATGGAAGAAAGCAACCTTTTTGTTTGTACATACAGTGTTTCCCCTAGGTTTACAGCTTCTGGGGGGGGGGACCGACCGACCGACCCAAACACAAAAACTTAAAATGAAACATGGTGTTAATTTATTTTAATTAACACCACAAAGTGTGCAGTTTTTGTCACTGCAGTGGATTTTTCTTGGCTTTTCAAAGACCATTTCCAGCGCCTCTCGATATGGGGAGGGGAACGGGGCAGCAGCACTTTGGCTCGTTTTTGCACTTGCACTCGGAGCAGGAGAGCTACACGCAGGAGAGCGACTTGTCCCATCTTCACTACCTTGGGAGCGTTTAAAAAACGCAGATATATCTGTTTTCGACATATTTTCTCTCCACGCAACATATTATTCGACGCTCTCTGCCGGCCGATGGGAGTGCTCTCTGCGCACCTGTGTGCGCGCACGTGTCTGTGTGCATCGTATCGGGGCGGAACTCCGCCGTGCGCGTTACCGAGAGAAAAGTAGAGACAGAAATGACATGCTGTCGGGTAGATACGATCAATAACATAAGAACATTTATTTTGTTTAATAAAAGAACAAGGTGTTGACCTGTTTATAGGAAAGGGAACCTTAAATTACTTCTGTTGTGATCTGACACTATAGAGAAAATTACAGGGGGGCGCAGGGTTTCTTCTAACGGTAGGGGAAACACTGACATAATAAGAGGTGAGACTGCACTGAATGTGGGCAAAAAAACATTTTTCATTGTATCTCTACAGTGTGGGTTAACACTGTATTCTGAGGAGTAAAGAGAATGCAGGGAGATAGAGAGATGGGAGGTCACGAGCCAAATGTTAACCTCTTTATTGCAAGGGGAGCATCACCAGTGGAGCGCATCAGACAGGCTGCAGGGAAGCGGTTCTTCAGAAGCTGGGCTGATACACAGCAGCCTGCACGGTCGTAAAACAAGGTCCTCCATAACATCAGCTCTCTTTTTTTTCAATTAACCAAACAACAACAGGGCCGACTGAGGCTCAGTGGTAGAACAGAGTCGTCCTTCAATCAGAGGATCGGCGGATCGATCCCCAGCTCCGCTAGTCCATGTCGATGTGTCCTTGGGCAAAACACTTAACCCCAAATTGCTCCCACAGGCTGTTCCTGCATGGGTATGATTGGTTAGTTAGAGTCCTGATGGGCAGGTGGCACCTTGCATGTCGCGCGGCCATCAGTGTGTGAATGGGTGTGAATGGGTGGATGATGACATGTAGTGTAACAGAGCTTTGAGTGGTCAGAAGCTAGAAGATGTCTGTCATTGAATGTGCTGTAACTCTGTTACGTTGATTCTGTACACATGACATCTACTGCTTCTGTCCATCCGGGGAGAGGGATCCTCCTCTGTTGCTCTCCTGATGGTCTCTCCTTCAGAGTTTTTCCTGATCCGATGTGAGGTCCCGGGACAGTGATGTCGTATGTGTACAGATTGTAAAGCCCTCAGAGGCAAATTTGTATTTTGTTAAATTTTGGGCGATGAACTGAATTGAAAACAGAATAATGTACATTTACCAATGACTATGGTAAGTTTATAATGAATAAAGTTGAGAGAGAAAGAACAGTGTGCAGCATCACAGGCAGGAGACAGCGACAGCGTCGAGAGACATGGTTGGTACCGAGGGAGTCATCGGGTTGTCTGGATTTATGACACCAGTATCTTCACTGCAGCTGTAAGACTGATCTGGCTACTGCCTCTTAAAGCTCCAGCGGGTCTCAGCAACTGACAACTGAGCTTTCTTCTGGACAACTGACCAAACAGCACCTAGTCAGGCCGTGGGAGGCGTCTAAAAAACTTGCGTTAAGATGTTCTTTTCACTCAGAAAGTGAGTGAGAGTTTTTCAAACTCTAAATAATGTAGCACTTTGTTTTCTATTCATATTTTTTTCTCGCTGCCGTCCAATTTTGCCAGTCAGCTAATTTGCTCGAGCTTCTCTGCCGTTTATTCAGAGGTTCAGCTCAACCAACGGCGCCAGCGTTGCTTGTAAACATAAAACTCAGTTGAGTTTTTTGTGAATGGGAGCACAGTAAATAAATCACTGACTTCAGCTGGACCCGGTGGTGAGTCCGGTCGGCGAGGGGCCAGTTCGTGGTCCCCTGCAGCTGTCCCCTGCCAGCAGCACTATTGACATGTTCTAGAGAGCTTATCGTTCTCGGACAGACCAAACAATCGGCCGAGGTTATGGTCTGACGGCCCAAATGCCACCGAGCTGGGCGAGCACAGGGACGGAGATACTAACAGAAGGGTGATGGAGAAGGGGAGGGGGATGGTATAAAATAAAAAGTATTTTACATTTTGGTATCACTGGATTGCCAAAGTAAATGTGATGCCATTGTCTGTCGACACATACACGACAGTTGCATAAAATAGACTTGCACCCCCCCTCCATTTAAAAAAAAATACATAAAACATTGAATGGACTTTTAAAGACTTAGACAATTACTCACACTCATCACAAACCTGCCAAAAGTTCCCAGCGATTAATCATCTTTGTACCGTATCCCTTAATGGAATTCACCTTGAGGGGAGAAATGAGGAAAGTGACAGGTTACATACAATAAGTCCTCTGTCTGAAAGATTTTTATAATGACTCACTCTTTGAGTAATGGGGGACGATGGAGCTTAAAGACACTGACAAGAGGGGATTCTCCAACAGCGGCTCAGATGACGGCCCCATCGATCCGTCAGGCGAATAAAAATAAATAAAATAAAAAATACTTGCGACATTGAAACAAGCATGCGAGTCGAAATTGCAAAATATGTATGCAAAATAGGACGTGTTTCTTTTAAATTAACAATTTGCTTCTTAAGCGCAGCATGCTTTCTCGTCTTCTACGTCACGGCCAAAGTCCGCGGCTCTCGAGGTTAGCTTTGCAGGACCATGAAAACACAACCATGAAACTTAATCTCAGCTCCATGACTCTTTATGTTTCCTGACGATGGACTTGTTAAGATCCCCAAAAGGATTTGCTATCTGCTATTTCGGTGGGATTTGTAAAGCTTACAAGATGACATCTTGAAAAAATAGGACTCATTAGCTGCTGAATGCTCCGCCATGTTCCCCAACTCACTAGGTGCCATTTGGTGCCGTGCAGGAAGCGTGCAGAGGGGGCTATCAGAGCTCTTTCACTGAAAAACAGCAGTGAAAGGGTTCGTCTCCACCAGTGATCCCCTTCAACGTTCATTTGATCCTTTTAATTCATAGAGAAATATTGCAGCGTTAAAATTATATTTTAACAGACTGTGGTCTACTCTGAATGGGGTGTGCCGTGCTGAAAGTGATGAATAGCAAACTCAAGCTGACATTTTATTTTCCATCATGACCAACAAAATGTCTCTTTTTCTTTTATTGTTTGCTATTGCAAATGTTCTCTGCCATGCATACTAAAATAACCAAGACAAAAATACCTGGTGGCCTCAATTCCCTTTAAAAGACAACATTTTGAGCCGAACAATACAGCCGAGATGCGCAACTGTCCCTAATGATCCCTCGACACACACCTCGTGTCCGTGGCTTTGTCACAAAAATACTTGCCCCCCCACAGCCCCTCCCGCTCCCCAACACCAACAGACCAGTTTGGCTCTCGACGGCCTGCAAGATTCAGCGAGGAGTAAAGTAAAGCAACCAAAAGGAACGACTAGAAGTGTTTCGGGAAAAGAGAAAACGACACAAGGAGGGACAGACTGAGCGCAATCACTACGCCCCCCCCTTCCCTTTACACACACACACACACACACACACACACACACACACACACACACACATATATGGTCAGGGTCTCTGATGGCCCGCCTGCAGGGAATAGACAGCTGTCTGGAGTTTCTGATAGATCAGACGCTGCAGAGCCCAGGGGGAAGAAACAAGGGAAGATGAAGGGAGAGTGGGGAGGTAAAGGGGTGACACAAAGTGTGAAGGGTGAGTGACAACTCGGCAGACAAAAGGAGAGAAGGAGGATGGAGACGAAGAACGAGAACCTAATTCAGCAAAAAAGGCAAGGAAATATGCGAAGAAAGAGAAGAAGGGAGGAGTGAGGAGGGAGGGGGAAGAGGGAGTGATAAAGTTGGGAAAAGGGAGTTGGTGCGATGGACGGAGGAAGATAGATCCAGGGTAAGAGACATTTCCTGAGAGGGACCGAAGTAAACAGATTTGTGTTTGCTTCTCAAACTGCACAGTCTGCTATACGCAGTATGTGCTGTCATTTAGAAGACTGTGTGTTTCCCAGTTTGCTCCACAAGTACACACACACACACACACACACAGTTTGGATAAAGGCCACACAGGCCCTGTGTGTTTTATATATATGTGTGTGTTATATATATATATATATATATATATATATATATATATATATATATATAAATTGGATTATTGATTTTTCTTTCTGCTATTGCTGTCTTCACACACACGGAGTCCAAAACACATATGGCTCTGGTAGCCTCCTCGTGTGGTGGGTGTATGCTTTTATAGGTCAACAGTTTTAGAAATGGGCTTCATGCTGCGTGGCGAACTGAGCACTCCTTTCCACTTACCTGAGTGTTGCCACGGCAACCGAAGGGGGAGGGGGGGGGGGTCTATTAACCGAGGATGTAAAGGTATAACAATGATCCAAAACACAATTTTGAAAAAAGAAAAGAAAATGGGGAGCTGTGCTGGAAGTATTATATAGACGCCCATACAACCACACAGCAAAGGTATTTATGACAATGAATTGACATAACCAGGCATAACCTGTTATACACACAAACACAGTATATATAATGTATGAATTAATCTATACGCAGTTATAAGCATGATCTAAAACATTTTACCTTAGTCCCCATTCGCATTTGACAAGCGAGAACAGAAAAAAACAGACAAATCCCCCGATTGTAAGTGCAATGTGAAAAAAAGAAAGAAAACGAGGCTGATCTATTAACAAACCCACGTTGCCAGTCGCACAGATGTAGATTGATGAGGCGGACCGCGGACTGAATGAGCTGTCCTCGGAGGGACGGTGGTGTTGCTGGGCATATGGCGATGACAACCAGCCTGTGTCATGAAATTACACCTGGACTTTTCACTACGAGGCGCTGGTCAGTGTGTCAGAGGGCAGGGCGTGTAACTGGGGGCAGTTGGTGGGATGGTGCGCTACTCTGTGAGGCTGATGGACAAAAGACCAGTACACACATATAGTCCCAAAAAAACGTGTGTGCACAAACACACAAAATAAGAGATGTTCTGCTCTGTGAGATGAAGCAAGAAAACAGTGACAGATTGCAGGCCGGTGTTGTGCTACGGAGCTGGAGGAGGCATCTCATCCTGTTGCAACACACTTGTGGTACAAACAGACAGGTGGAACACATTATTCAAGAAGTGGCTCCGGCTGTATTTAGTCTCAGGTCTCAGTTTTTCTTTGGTCAGCTCAGTGACTTGATTGAAGGGTGGTGTCCACTCGGTTGTATTATATAAATAACTGCGGAGGGGCGATGTGATGATGTGTACTGTTGTCAGACATGTTGCCATATCCCTTGGCTGAATGAGGCTATTGTGGGCAATGTTGCAAATCCAGGACGGCATTGGATTTGCCATGCTAGTGGCATGGTTCTAAGGATGTCTATGTCTATCTGTCAGGAGGTCCATCCACCACTGTGGCGCAGACTTTTGGTTGGATATCATTACAATGTGGTACAGTTCTTAATGGTGGCAAGATGATGACATTGGTGATCCTGACTTCCTGTGGCATCTAGGTGAACCAGATAAAAAAAATGAACTGCTCAATTTGGTATCTAACATTCAGACTCCCCAGAGGATGAATCCTTGTGACATTATTCATGGCTTTGGTGTGCACATTCATGTTCTCCTCAGGATGTCTTGGAATAACTTCAGTGATACCATAACCTCTTCTCCAGTGCCACCATCAGGAATTATTTATGCAATCAATATTTTGGTTTATGACCAAAAACCTACAAAACTAATGGCATCCCAATCGTTCATGATTAATTAGTATATGCAAACATGCCAACAAACTGAACTAAGATGTGTTAGCATTTACTCCAAAGCTCTGCTGTGCCCGTCTTGTTACATTATTTTTGCCTGGATTTTTCAAATATTTAATTTGCTGATCTCGTGAAAACCTGTTATTTAATCCATAAACATTTTCTCAATTGTTTTCTAGAAACTTTACTTTAGAGACAATTACTAAATCTTGGTGACAAATCACAAGTACTGAATCCGTCGAAATATTGAGTCCTAGGGTGGTGCAGCCCAACATATCTCATCCCCAAGTGTTCTGTTATAGCCGGCACTGCATGGCACCCTCCAGAAGTGCTAGTATAAGTATAAGCCTTTTTAATGTTAATCTTTTCACACGTAGCATGTGTGGTTGTCTGTCTACGATTGGTTCCAGCCAGGAACTGCCCTCCCACTACCCGTTTGGATGTCTGGAGGTCCTGATTGGAGTAAAACCCTTTTCAGTCTTCCAGTCCAGGAGAAGCAATCACAAACACATAATTAGCTGGCCAACTTGTCAGTCATGGCAGCTGTAATTGCCCTTGCAACAGTTCACCAGGCTCTCTCTCTCGTTTGTGTGTTAAGCCAACTAGATATATTGAGGCTTTTTGTTGATCCAGAATTGATCCAGTTGTTAAATGGCTGTGGCCATTATTTCATAATGATCTCACAGGATTATATAGGTTGGATTTGATTAAATACTGATCTGATCAAAAGATCTAGCCACTATTTGGAAATCCTTATCTCGTCATATGCGGTCACTTTCCATTCGGTCACCTTATTTGTTTGTTTGATTGGAACAGCATCCACCTTTTTCTCCTTTTGTAGAGTGCCTCTTTGTGTGGTAGTAAAAGGCCATTTTAAAGATCCCACAAGGTCTTTTTAATCAGCTAGCCTAGTATAACCTTGAAAAACCTCATCTGTCTTTTCAGAAGATTTGGATATTTAGCTGAGCCACACTGCATGTAAAACCTCATCTCAACTGCTTGTACCCACGGTATACTTCCTTTGGTGACTAGCCAAAGCTTTGAACTACTAGAATGAATAGAGGCCAACGAGCATGCTCAAGATGATCCACATGATCCACAAGCAGTGATCCTCTTTTGAATGATTGTGTCTCTCCTAATTTACCATCTTTTCAAGTTTGCAACTCTAAACATTTAGACATGGTTGGACAACACTATGTATGAACTGGTTGCATTTCGGGCCTTCAGCAACAAACATCTGAGGTCATGGTTGAATGAAATCAAATATTGAATATTATGTCAGGGAACACGGTAGCAGATTCTCCACAAATTTATCAAACACGCAGGTCTACCTGCTAATGCCATTCAACCTTTCCAGCTCATCCAGAATGCAGCAGCTCGACTGGTCTTTAACTTCCCGAAATTCACCCACATTACTCCGCTTTTCCGCGCCCTTCACTGGTTACCGGTGGCCTGGCCTGTCTCATACACGTAAGTGCTAAAGGGTGCCACGGTGACCATGCAGAGATGCTGATCAAAGAGTTTATTAGTGAGTTCTCTGCGGGTACGTTTTCAATGCATTCCACTGTATTTCCATTTCTTTGCCAGCTGCGTTGTGTTATTCATTATACAAATGTGTGAAGTTTTCAAGGTTATAGAGTTAGCGGAGCTTATTAAACGTTGCCTATAGCTTCTACTATAGAAGGTAGTTTGACAACCTCCGGATCTTTTAAGGTCATAGATTTCATGGTCATCCATTAACATTTACCGTAATGCTTAATTTATAATTAAGTTGTTTTCAATCGCCAGTAAGCTTACCAGATACTCAGTAAAAGACTCAATGGGGTTTATTTTGTGACTCCAGTCTCAACAGTAAAAGTCATGTTAAATCTCTCTCTATTCCTATCTCGATCTGCCTCTTTCCTTCACACAGACACACACAAACGCGTCGTGATTGTCTGTCCCCTGTGGTCTGCGTCCCACAGAAGCGTCACCTGCCATCTGGTATGGCGGTTCAGGTCTCATCTGGATTCCACTGCTGTGACAGGCACGATGACAAAACACTTCTGCCGCTGCTGCTGCTCTTCTTCTGTAGGAACTGTAAACTTTATCAGGCTGGAAGTCAAATATATGACATTTAATCTTGCCCGTGCTGCAAATGTGATTAAAATATAGATATCCTTGGCACCTTTTAGAGTTCAGTCTCGGCAAATGCCACCCATTACCAGTGATTCTCGCAGTGTGTGAAAATGTGTAAAAAATTTTTGCAGTTCCAATGTCTACATTTACAAACATGTCTCTTCATGTCTCTTCCTGAATTAGCTGTTATTTTATCTTGAAAACCAAAGATATGTTTGCAATTGGCTCTGTTTGGGAAGCTGAGAGCTTGTTTCATGCTTGCCAGGTTTGAGCATCTTGGCAAATAACACAACAATATTGTTAGGCAACACTCACGGATACAGACAACACCAATCTGTTACAACACCACTTGTTGCAACAACAAAGGATATGGAGTGGAAATACAGAGTTTTTAGATAAGATCATTAGAATGGACATTGGAAGAGAACTTTTGAAAAGAGAGCATAATACATTTGGTCGTTGGATTTAAATTATTCTTTTAAGTGCATTTTAAATTATTTGATAATGCCATTATTTACCCAGGTATGTGACAAGATACAATATTATCTTTGGACTATTGTACTCTCAAACTCATAAATAAAATAAACACAAATAAAAATAATAATAGTGACGATGCAAAGCACTTGAAGCGCTGCCTCTGGCTCAGACAATGTTCAATAGAAGCACCTGTTTTTCAGCAGCCACATGTATTATACATTTCTTTTGAGTTTTACAACCTTAAACACACACGTGCAGCTAATCTAGATGTGCTTTTTGCCTTAATTGAATGACAACCTTTTGTTTCTAATAAGCTTTTCGATCATTATAAAATGTAATGAAAGCCGATCCCAACTGCTGTAATTAACTTTCAGTTGTCTGTATTTTGTTGGACGGTGTCGTGGCAGTTAAATAACGACTTTATCATCAGCTCAGTAGCTTGGTAATTATTGCTGGTCGGCATGGTATTTACAGGCTGCTATCACATTTAATACTTGTTCTGTTTTCTGACAACAGACACAGAAATATATGTCAAGGTGTTTCCATCAGTGCATATTTTTACAGCGGGGGCACCACAAGTGGTCCCTGGCATAGGGCAGCTCAGCACCACTATCCTTTACCAGTGGTGGGCTGTCAGGGCAAGCTAAGCTATTTTATAATTATATTTTTTTTCACAAATACACTACATGTAATATAATTATTTTTCCCTATTAGCTTATTTTCTCATTGCACAGCTCCTGTCTTAGTCCGTTGCTCTGCTTCCAGCGCAGTTTGTTGAGGAGCGCTCTTATACAATCAAATTTCAGCTCTATGTCTCTATGGAAGAAGAGCAGCTCGAGGCCTTCTAGCTAACCTTTGCAGATTAAAGTACATGGGGATGGTATCGTTGATTGTCATATACTTCAACATATCTTTAGTTTGACATGCAGGGCGTATTCTTTGACATGCCAGGGACACCAAGGTGTCGTGGAAGTACGTCAGCTCTAACATGCGCTGTGATTGGTCAGTGAACCAGCAAGCCTTAAGTCAGCAGAAAGCTACCTAGCTGCTAGCAGGACTCAGGAGGAGTAAGAACAGTTCAGGCTGAAATGTAAGAGAAGTTATGACATTTTTAACGTTTTACTTGGTGTAGTTTTTTTAACACTCAATGGCTGAAGGAGGAGGAGAAACGGGCTTGATGGTGGATTTACTGACAACGCGGACATGTTATGGCCATCGAGAAGGACCTGGTACTGGAACTGAAGCGTACCAATAAACTGTACAACCGTGTTTGCTAACAAAGAGGCAAATGGACTTTTTCTTTATCAAGTGAACACATCTGGTGAGTGAACTGCTGTTTGTGTTTTTACATCTGCAGTGTATTTAACCATAAACAAGCCATGGTGGTTTATAAGCTGCTACTGCTGCTGCTACCGCTGAGCCGCGTAGCTGCCATGACGTTAGCCGCCGTGCCGGTAGCCGCCGTGCCGGTAGCCAGGTACGCAGGCTCCGTAGCCTGGTATGTCTGTTATGTATACAATATCAGATGCCACAGAAGGCCCAGGGAGAAAATGCACTGTTCGCCACTGTCCTTTACTACATCTAGTAAAATGAAACATGAATTCCACATGGTCTCACTCTTGGAAGTCGAAAGAATATTTTTCTCTAGAGATTAGCAATCTTCATTTGGAGGTTGTCATCGTCTGAGGCTGCTGTTATTCTTGGCACTTAAACAATTTTTATCTTGGTATGGTTAAGGTTGGACATTGATCTCAAACTTTAAGGTTAGGTATTTATCTCAAATTGTTTAGTTTAGGCAAGTTTAGTTTTTGAAAAGTTAAGGTTGGGAATTGACATTGAATGATTGAGGTTAGGCTTTGTCCTTGAATGGTAGAGCTTGGGCAATGACCTTGAATTGTTATGGTTGGTAGGGTGTAGGGTGCAGGCTTTTGTGTAGTATCTTGACAGAAGGTTTGCCCATGGTTAACATTGGTACATATGGTTAAAGTTGTGAAATAATAAACTTAATATGTGATATACACCTAATAAAGACATTGTTGACTTTCAGTTTCAGTGGTGGTGCGTTGGAGGGGGAGAATTGCAATACATTAAAAGATTTGATAATGACGATGTAGTACTTCTACTTTTTGGCAAGGAGTTAATAATTGGTTCAAGAGAGGCCTGGCAAAAGAGCTACAAACAAACAACTGATTTGGGAGTAACAGAGATAGAGGGGGAGTTGCACTGACTGAATACAATGCATAATACATGAGTTTAGTGGTTAGGGGCTGAGCACAGGGAGATTGTGGTATAAGTCGTTTTTAAAGGAGAAGTCCAAGGTGAGCTGACCTTCCCGGTTGATCTTTTGCTCTAGCTTCATTAGTGAGACTGGTAGTAGCAGTAAAGTCATCCAACCATAAATTGTTTTGCAATTTGAAGCCAGAGATGATCACTGAATAACTAAACACATCTGGTGATGGTGTTTGCTCAGCTACAGATATTGCGTGAGAATTTTCCCATTACATAGTTATCTAATCCCTTATTAAAACATTATTAATGAGAATTTTTTTTTAATACTTTGTATGTTTTTTGTAGTAAATATGTTCCCCGTAACGTGCTTTGTAACTTTGTAACTTTGTAACACAACATTGTGTTATTCTAAAGTGCAATATTATGATACACTGCCCAGTGTCAGGGCAGGTTGAGAAAAGATGGATGGGTCCTACAAACCCAGGACTTTCAACCACGTCTCGTGGTTGTTTTCTGGTTTTGGTTTTTGTTTAGCCGAAACCTGAACATAGCTTTTTTAAGCCCAACCATAATGTTTTTACAAAACCTAACTCAGTGGTTTTGTAGACTATACCCTAACATTCATTAGTGATAATGAAGTGTGATTGTTACCTAAAATAACTGTTTCTTACATAACTGAGTCAGTTAAGTATGTAAGTTTTGTAACTAAAGTGAGGGACAACAACAGGAACACGTTTTTAACTTAAGGTCAAGAGATTGTTTTATTGCTGCCATCGCTATATCCTAAAACAAGCCAGGGAAATAATCTCTTACCGCACCGAGGTAATCAGTGAAATCCCATTCTGCATTGTTTGGTCAGGATTAAATATTTGCACACTGAGTCTTCCATGTTTGATCACCATGTTGAGTCACACAGCCTGGCCTGAGAAATTACTGTTGGGTAGCTTCCAAGACAGAAAGAATAAGGGGCCGGTACGCCTACGCATGGCAGGCTGTGAACCTTTCAAATGGTAGCTGTGACCCTGAGGTTAACCAGTGTTCTGTCAAGAGACTACACTTCATTCCACTTCATTAATAGCAGATGGCGGCTCAGCCTGTTGTGTTTCCCATGAGCTGTTTACAGCTCAGGATATTGCTCACAGTTGCCTGAACTTTGATGGTGTTTTGCATAGTTATTGTGGAAGATTTTGACAGAATATTCAAAAGCGATACATTTTGACTGGCTGGTGTTTCTTTGAGATCCTACAACTCAAGCGATGTAAACCCCAACTATTGACAAGTCTCTGTGGCCCTGTATGCATTTCCTAATAAAAATCAGAACAGGCTAAATACTCTCATTATTTATCAGAGGAGCAGCATGCCATTATTATTCTGTAGTTAGTGTCCAGGCAGTTCTTGTATCTGGTGGGATGTCTGGCGGGCCTGCACTTGGACACAATGTAGATGAATTCATAAATAATTCTCCCGCTGTAGCTGCTCTGCCACAGCTGGCGGGCAGCGTGAGCGAGAGAATCCATCGATTTAAAAAAAAACGTCACGGAAGACGAGGTGAGAGCGGCTGACAGACTTTATTTCCTCCCCTCTCTTTTGTTTGTCTTTGTGTCCTTAAATCAATTTCACATACATGGTGGCTTTTGTTTCCCCCTCTCCCTCTCCCCCTCTGTCAGACATCGTTCTCCTTCTGCTCCTTCTCTTGTGTCAAAGCTAAATCAGCCGGTGCCAATGGTCCCGCGGTGGGGCTGTGATTCTGCATTCTGCTTCATCCGTGACTAAGACGCAGCTGAAATATTCCGGGTTAGCGTACGACGGCTCTCCCTCCTGGCTTTGCCTCGGGCCCCCGCTCCCCCCACCCTCCTTAACTAAAAAGTTTAATTTGGGCACAAAGCGGCAGATGAAAATGAAACAGAATTACTCCACAAAAAGCACAAAGAGGGCCTCTATGAAAGATAATAATTACTTTTTTTTTGGTCTTACTCTCGTACTCGTGACATTATTCAAATCAAGCTGAACTGAATTACAAATCAACATGGAGATGGCGTGATCTGCACCATTGTTTAATGCAGCAACGTGTTCTGTGCCAATGAAATCAATGCAAATATTACAGAAGTTTGCACACGTGCATTCATGTATGATGTGTGCATGTGTGTTTAAGAAGGAAAAGGCGTCTGGATATCAAGGACGAAACACATTGCGAGCATACCGTACAATTTGACTCAGCTGTCACTGAAGCTTCAGATGTGGAAAAAAAAGGATGTCACAATGTCCTGTTAAAAAGTACTCTGTTCTTTGAGCTTAAGTTTTGATGGCAGATGTTGTGCCCGCTGAGTAAAAACCAAATGGTGATGAAAGCAGGGACACAAACGACTAGTTCATGATGACAAGACACTGTTACATTAAACTGCTTTAGATCAGTGCCAATTCAAAGACCTGATCCACATTGTCAAAATCATCAAACTACTCAGCCATGACATTGAGAATCATTAGATAACACTGAGCTACGCCTTCTGGGCTACTAACACAGCAAACTCTGTCCAGCTGGCGGTTGTATTTCCATTGTTGTCTCAGCGAGACTCATAATGTCCATAATGTTGTTGAGCTCAGATTTTATGGGCTTAGCGTCTGTCAGCAACAAAAACAAGCACTTGTCCAATGGACATATGATGACAGTGCTAAATGTCCCTGATATGATTACATTCAGCTGTCTACATCTCTGGTGAGCTTTAGATTAAGGTGCATATATTACAGTATATGTAACAATTGAGTAACAATGTTGATATTGCAATAAAATTGGGTTGGGGTTGAAAAGTTTGAGGAATTTAAATGCCAGAAACCTCAAGCGTCCAGATGGTAACGCATAGTTAATGACTTTAAAGCTTTGTTTTCCCCTTAATGCTAACTAACCAAAGTAGTCAAAGTATGCGTGATTAGCTAACTTCACAGAAGGATTCAATAAAGTAATAGCCACTGGAATGATTATGTACAGTTTTTGGTGCTATATTTATTGCTGCACTATTCAGTTTGAACTATAATCTTACACTAATACTGCAGTTAGCATAGAGAGAGTTGAACACCTGCACAATGTAATACAATCATAACATCAGGTACCTCACTTGCTAAAAGTCGAACTTATGAAACTTATTTTCACAATTCTTTGAATGTTAAATGCCATTCACAGGTTAATGGTGGTCCGAATGCTTTGATCGGAATTCATAGCTCACAAATCTTCACCGACCCATTACAATTTTAAAAATGTCATTCGTCCCACCATAATAGGTTTGACCCTCTGGCTAAGCCCTGCCCTCAGAGCTACGCTACCATTGAGCCCATACTGTCAGTAACTGCACTTCCTGGAGAATCCTTTTCGATATTTTCAGAAATATCTAAAAAGCAAATCCAGAGACAAGCATTTACAATATTTGTTTAAAGGACAGTGAACCACCACATCACCTGGCGATCAAGATGGAAGACAATGAAATTAAAGAGCAACACTGTTCCTGTAGGTCTTTATTCACGTTACAATCATAAAAATACATTCAGTCAACCTTCAGTAGCCAGCGTAGCATAGAAGCGTTAACTGATGTCTAACGTGCTCTGCTGATGTTAGCTCTACAGGCTTTTACACAACAATTAACCATGACAATGGCTCCAAGTCCACAAAACAAAGCTGGCCCAGCTACGTTAGGATTGGCCGGTCTGCGCTTGGCTCTGCGCTCGCCCACGCAGTCCTGACAAGGGCTCTGATCAGCCAGATTAACTGAAAACACCTGTGTGGCTGTTCAGAGCCTTGAAGATAAACTGGTGGCCGTGAGGCCTGTCAATCACTACTCTTAGAAGCGTTCATTTAAGAAATCAAAGATATCTTAGACAGTCCGTGCTCAGATGTCTGAGCCTGGCGCCAGCACATGAAAAGCACCACATAACAAGTGTTCTAGTGCTAAGTTTCTATTTTCGTTCCATTCCATCTAATATATGTATATTATTGTCAGTAACCTATGTTCTGTGTAGTATGCAACTGTTGCTAACATCAAAGGCTGCCTTTCCCATCACTCATCTGTCTGTCAAGCCTCTTTTGCATTCTCACCCCCCTTCCCCTCATCCTCCTTCATCTCTTTAACCTCATTTTGTGATTCAGGAAGGTATGATGAGGCAGCAGCAAAGCTTGGCCCCAACTGTCACAACCCCCCTCCCCGTTTTTCTTCTCTCGCTTCCAACCCCTTCCTCCTTTCCTTTTCCGCTCAGTCTACTTTTTAGGACATCCACTCCTTTTTTTTCTGTTCAAGTCCTCCCTCTTTTGTCACGGTTCAGTGAATTGTTCCTTCACCGCAGTCAGTTCCGTCTCAAGACATAAAATAATTTAAGTTCAAATGGGAGGGAAACAAAAGAAAAAGGAAAAAAAAGACAACCTTTACCAGCTTTAGCCTTGAACACATTGTCGAAATAAACTGAGTGTGTGATAGAAGGGATGTATACATTTGTGTTATTGTGTGAGTCAGTCCTCAGATTTGGAAATAGGAATACTGAATATTACACACCAAAATGATATGGTCTGATAAGATTAAAAGCAGTTGTTCTACATAAAAAAATAATAAAAATCACACCAACAGATACTTTAAAAATCATTCAAGCTTTAACACGTCCTTTTATTACATCACACATTTAACAAGATTGTATCCTGCTCAATAAAGCCAATTGATTTGATTAAAACCAAATCCTTTGTTTTTTATTAAGCCTCCAATAGAGGTAAAACGCTGACTGAATCCCTTGAGTAAATATGTAATTGCCTTATTTGTTTCCTTTCCTGAAGTTTTTGCACATGGAGGTTTTGTTAGCCGGTGTAGGAGCGCAGGAATGAACGCAGACGGCAAAACTTGTCTCTTTGGCTGCACACCTCTGTGGCCGTTTGTTCGCACTCACACAAACATTTTGCCCCGTGACACTGACAGCCAGTCACCCGTTCCTATGGTTACGACACCTGGACAGTCACCCGTGTCGTAAGCCATCCCTCTAGTCCTGTGAATTATGTCCTCCAAGCTGAGTCCACTACACCGGCCCCGTTTTGTTTTGTATCTCGTCCACGAACATGCAGGCAACACATTCCTGCTTCCTTAATGCAATAGCCCTTTTAAATAAACGACAACGATACCGCGGTCAAACTAATTCAATTCAATTCAATTCAGTTTATTTTGTATAGCCCAAGGGTGGGCAAACTACGGCCCGCGGGCCGGATCCGGCCCTTTATGAATTATAAATTATAGTAAAGACCGCTGTAACGCTTCTCCGTTCCCGACTTGAGTTTCCCGAAGCACGATGACGGCAAAAGACCAGCATCGATGTTTCTTAACTCAAGTCGGGAACGGAGAAGCGTAATGGTGTGTTCACACCGAACGCGACGCAAATTTTTCGCGCGACCAGATTACATGTAAAGTCAATGCACAGACGCGTTTGGTTGCGACAGACGCGAAATTTCGCCGGGCGGCGCGTTAGACGCGTTTGGCGTTTGGCGCGGCGCGTTTGACGCGAAATTCGCGTGAGTTGAAATTTTCCAACTCGGGCGAAAATTCGCGTCGCGAAAGCCAATCAGCGTTGAGAAGCTCTGCGCGTCATCACCGCCGTCCTGCCGGTTTGAATCAAACAGTTGCTGATCCACCAGAAGCAGCGCTGGCAGCGGCCGTCATTCAGACGCTGTTGTGCGGCTACGGATATTATGAACCCGGACACGGGGGCGTTTGATGGTCCGACATTAGAGGGACTTCCACAAGAAGGTTAAAGCAGAACTAGTGGTTAGTTTAATGGTGGATGGCGGAAACGGTACTGTTTTTACGGAGATAAGCCACGGAGATAAGCCCCGCCCGCGTTAAAGCGAATTTGCGTTGACGGAAATTAACCACATAAAGTCGAGCGAGTAAACTCACGCGAGTAAACTCACTCGAGTAACTTTCGCGTCGCGTTCGGTGTGAACACACCAATAAAGTCGAGCGAGTAAACTCACGCGAGTAAACTCACTCGAGTAACTTTCGCGTCGCGTTCGGTGTGAACACACCAATAAAGTCGAGCGAGTAAACTCACGCGATTACGCGACGCGAAATTTCGCGTCGCGTTCGGTGTGAACACACCATTACAGCGGTCTTTACGTGCCGTGCGGCAGAGGACAGCTGTGCCGTGCTTCCTGCAGCGCATCAGGCTGCGAGTCCAGCTGCTGCTGTCTGCGCTGCTCACCTCCACCCCTCCCCCACAGGCCAGCGCGCCACGGAGACATGGTCCGTTTTATACGGCATAACGAACGCACATCAGACCCACGGGACTCATGTGACATATAGGGTTCTGCCTGCCAGCCTCCTGCCAGCTTCCTGCATTGAGCCCCTCTGCAACAGGGGGCTTTTTTTAGACAAACTGCTAGTCAAGTATCAAGCACCAAGGCAAGTTATTTGCTAGCATTTAAATTAGCAAAAGCCAGCAAGCCTTTCTCTGAAGGGGAGTTTTTGAAAGAATGCATGGTAGAGACAGCAGGTCTCTTGTGTCCAGAGAGCAAAAACAAATTCGAAAAATGTAGTTTATCACGCAGGACAGTGACTCGGCGTGTATAACTAATTGACGAAGACTTAGCCAGCAAGTTAAACAAAAAAGCTGAGTCATTTAAGTTATATTCGTTAGTAAGTAATGTAAGTTCTCTTTACTTTTTAGTTATTGGCTTTTACTTATAATTTATATTGGTTCACACAAACACTCTCTATCCATCTGATACTGGCCCGGCCCGTCTGTCAAATTTTAAAAGTCAATGTGGCCCCTGAGCCAAAAAGTTTGCCCACCCCTAGTATAGCCCAAAATCACAACTACAAATTTGCCTCTGAGGGCTTCACAATCTGTACACATACAACATTCCTGTCCCGGGACCTCACATCGGATCAGGAAAAACTCCCCCAAAAAATAGTGAAAACCCTTTTACAGGGAAAAAATGGAAGAAACCTTCAGGAGAGCAACGGAGGAGGATCCCTCTCCCCGGATGGACAGAAGCAATAGATGTCATGTGAATCAGAATCAACGTAACAGAGTTACAGCACATTCAATGAATATCACAGAAATGATTCATGTAATGAGTAGTAGGCATGGACCACGATCCAGACAACAACGATCCAGGCTAGCAGAAGGAGGTAGAGAGGAAGGGCATCAGCAGGGCCGCCATGGCAGGGAACAGGACCGGCTCCAGACAACCACGATCCATGGAAGCTTGAGGAGAGGAAGCACAGAGGCTCCCGGGAAGAAGTAGAGTTAGTAATGTGCATTAAAGAGACATTAATTCATCCAGAGGGATAAAGACGAGAAAATGAGAGAGAATAGGAGAGAGAAGCTCAATGTATCCTAAGATGTTCCCAAGCAATATAAGCCTATAGGAGCGCCCCAGGAGCACCGAAAAGTTCGAGGAGGAGGAGGGGGGGAAGCGAGAGAGAAGAGGAGAGAGAGAGAGAAGAGGAGAAAGGGGCTCATTGTATCCTAAGATGTCCCCCAACAGTCTAGGCATATGGCAGCATATCTAGGGGCTGGACCAGGGCCGGCCTGAGCCAACCCTAACTATAAGCACTATCAAAGAGAAAAGTATTAAGTCTACTCTTAAATGAGGTGACTGTGTCTGCCCCCCGGACTGAAAGTGGAAGCTGGTTCCACAGAAAAGGAGCTTGATAACTGAAGGCTCTGGCCCCCATCCTACTTTTTAAGACTCTAGGAACCACAAGTAGCCTCGCATTCAGGGAGCGCAGCTCTCTGGTGGGACAAGATGGGGCTATAAGCTCCCTAAGATATGATGATGCATCACCAGTTAAGACTATGTAGGTAAGAAGGAGGACCTAAATATGATTCTCTGTCTTACAGGAAGCCAGTGGAGAGCAGCTCGTACAGGAGTATTGTGATCTCTCCTCCTAGTCCTCGTTAGTACACGAGCTGCAGCATTCTGGATCAACTGGAGAGACCTGAGAGACTTAGCAGAGCAGCCTGATAATACAGAGTTACAGTAATCCAGTCTTGAAGTAACAAATGCGTGGATCAATGTTTCTGCATCCCTTCGAGACAGGATGTGCCTGATCCTTGAAATGTTGCGTAGGTGAAAGAAGGCAGTCCTTGAGATCTGTTTCACGTGGGAACTGAAGGACAAGTCTTGATCAAAGACAACTCCCAGATTCCTCACGGTGGTGGTTGACGCCAGAGCAATGCCATCAAGAGAAACAATATCATTCGATAATTCATTTCTCAGATGCTCTGGGCCAAGCAAAATAACGTCAGTCTTGTCCAAGTTCAACATCAGGAAGTTGCAGGTCATCCAGGTTTTTATGTCTTTAAGACACGCTTGAAGTTTAGCCACCAGGTTGGTTTCATCTGGCTTGATCGATATATATAGCTGAGTAGCATCGGCATAACAATTAAATTGTATTGAGTGTTTCCTAATTACATTGCCTAAAGGAAATATACAAGGTCAACAAAATTGTACCAAGCACAGAACCGTGTGGAACTCCATGACGAACACCAGCGTTCATAGAGGCTTCATCATTTACATATACAAACTAAGATCGATCTGAAAAATATGACTTAAACCAGCTTAGTGCTGTACCTTTAATTCCAATCACCTGTTCTAGTCTCTTTAATAAAATGTCATGGTCAATGGTGTCGAACGCAGCACTAAGGTCTATTAGGACCAGAACAATTACAAGTCCCCTATCTGATGCAACTCCAGAGAGGAGGGGCTTACCTCCATGTAGATATGGTACAGAGGACCTTTAATACTTTCTGCCATTTCTTTCCATTTATCATTATTGAAATAACCTTTATTGCTGCTTTGAACATCCGAAACATATAATTCAATATTTGGGTCTCCATTTCTTTCATTTCTCCATTTCTGCACAGCATAGGAAAAGGCATTTTCCAGTTTGACAGTGGGCTTTTACCCAGAACCCAATATGGCAGCGCCAAACAGACGGCGTCAGCTGCTAATCTATAAAAGTCTTGTGGCCACTATGCAGCAAACATTACATAGGGTGGCTTTTAAATTCATTACTCTAGCTTGTAAATATCCTGTTTCTAACAGCATGCAGCACACCATCTGTCTCAGCTGTTGGTTATATTTGCTGGACAGGAAGGATTCAAATCTGTACACAGGTACCTCTCCATTGTTATCACCTCTGAGGTACCCGTAAGCAAGGCACTTTTCCTCCATCTGCTACAGTGCAGCTCCTCAGTGGCCAAATTAGATTGTTGGCTTGGGTAAATGCCAGCATTGGTGCTCAAAGCAATTACCCTGGTAGAAAGTGAGTCATTTTATTAAGAAACTACTGCTTTACAGGCTTGATTGTCATTATCACGGTAGCCGTTTAAGCACACACTGAAAGCCCTTTTAATCCACTGTGTGTTTGAGGTATCAGGATTGATGGGTGTTTGGAAAGGTGTGTCCAAATTTTGCTTAATATTGACAGGATTGAGTATTTTTCTTTTTTTTTGTTAAATGTAAATGTTAAAAACATAAATGCTTCGAAATTGAACAGACTTCACTTTGCTCAAAAGCTGCCGGGCTGCAAATTGCAAATATGACAATCCGCACGCTGGGCTGCTGTCACCTATTTCAATAATGGCTTGTAGTTATGAATGACATCTGCTTGGCAATTGTGTTATTTATGACATGCCATAATTACCTGCTTTCTCAATCTTTCTCTCTGTCTCTACTCTCGCCCTCAGTGGTATTCCAGGAAAGAAGTGTGGAGTCATTATCTTTGCTGCAGAGGAACTCAGTAACTGCAGGGTCAGTACACACACACACACACACACACACACACACACTAGAACATGCACATGACCTAAGTATAGTCTGCATGTTTTATTTGCCCGGATACTGTTGGTGTATACACACACAAACACACCCACATACCAATACACAAAGTGTTTCATGGTGTGCCAATCTTTCAACGACAGATCATGAAATGTAACAAACAAAAGTTTCACCTATTAAATCCAATTTAATAGGTGAAACTTTCGTTTGTTCATGATCATCATAAATCCCTTCATTGGGACCCTCACTTTCAAATTAAGCTTCTCAGTGTTGTTCAGCGTTGATAAATGCTATATGTTGAGTTTTTGAGACTCTCTAAATTGATTAAAATGAACTATCAAGATAGTTTTCCAGCTATAAACAAAGTGATTTGTCCATTCGCCTGCCACAATAATATATTACTTGTCAGGTACAGACAGAGGATTTAATTATATAATAAATGATGTATACGGCTGGAGGAGCATGGTTCATCATTGGGGATGTAGGAAAGTATAGTGTGTGTGCAAGAGTGCGAGAGGGACATACATATATCTTTGTGAGGACCAATTGGAGGCTTAGACCTTAGAAATTAGGACATTTTTGGGAAATTATGACATGGTTAAGGTAAAGATTGGGGTCAGGCATTTAATTGTGGTTAAGGTTAGAGTACTGGGCTAGGAAATGAATGGTGTCAATGATGGTCCTCACAAAGTTAGAAGTACAGTGTTGTGTGTGTGTGTGCTCCAGAGACCATTATGTGAACAGGCTTATCCTGGTTGTGTTTTTCATCATTACTGGTTTTGCTCTTGACAAGATCCAAATGCTCTTCAGAAAGTTTGACAAGTGCGCTGTGTATGTGTGTGCGAGTGTGTGTGCATGTCTAGGCTGACAAACCCTATCTGTCAATGACAAGCATAGGTTTCCAGAGATGCCTTCCTACTGGAGGCAATGACTAAAGTGCCTCATTAGGGGCAATCAATCAATCAATCCATCCATCCATCCATCCATCCATCCATCCATCCATCCATCCATCCATCCATCCATCCATCCATCCATCCATCCCTCCATTCCTTCCTTTCTCATCACAGGCATTTCAACACAGAAGCAGGAATTAAATAGTTTCTCATTAACTGCTGTGCCCTTGCATCCATATGTATGAAGCCATTCCCTCTGACTATATTACAGATAGCTCATAATAAAATATATTTCTCCCACTAGTCAAATGTGTAATTTAAATGAAACGCTGGATTCAAATCACTGCAATCTATGTATGCATCGGTTAATTAAGCCTATACGAAAGAGCCCGTTTGGGATTCTGATCCACGGTTGTGTTGCCATTAAGCGTAAGCTTTCACCAATGACTTTGCATTCTGCAGGAGTCACAGTTTTTTTAATTGATGTTCCAGTAAAAACTGCTTGTCTTCTCTCTCAGGATATTGCCACCATGCAGTTGTGTGCCAACAAGCTGGACAAAAAAGACTTTTTTGGCAAGTCGGACCCCTTCCTGGTTTTCTACCGGAGTAATGAGGACGGAACGTGAGTCTGAGCACTCGTCAGATATGAGTAGATAAACACTCTGAACAGACGTGAACAGAGTGCATGTTGAAGTAAACACTGAGGCCCGATTTAGGGGCTGTCTAAAAAGAAAACATTAGAAAGCTTTTCACATTTTTGTCAAGAGTTTTAAACCAATATCTGATATTTTAAGAAGAACAATATCATGAAAAATGACTTATTTTTATTTTGACACTTTAGACTTATTTTTTCATCTTTTAAAAGTGGGTTTCAGATACACATTATGCTTTATATGGACAGATAGTACTTCAATGATCCCTAAAGGGAACCACAGGAAAAATATATTTTAAAAACAACCTGGCAACTGGCATATATATCTTTTTGTTTTGAAAAAAAAAAATGTTGTGGTCGTTTATCACTGAAAGTTTTATACAAGCCGTGTTGATATTGCTGAACATCAAGAACATCCTGAAAACATTGTATTGGACAATACATGAAATGTGTTTTCTGAGCATTTTGAAGGTGATGAATACATATGTTCATGCAGGTAATATCAAATGTCTCATCTGGTTTCCTATATAATCTTTGTTATAGAGTCATATGACACTACCCATTAAGGCTTATCTTAACCCTGAAGATTGTTACCACCTTCTGCCGCTCTGCCTTGGAGAATTTATTTTTTGTAGTAGTAGTAATAAAACTATCTGCAATTATGTCATGTCTGCCAGATATACTTGAACAGATGGAAAAATAAAAATTAAACATGGCACTAAAATGGCAACCTGCAAAGGAAGCTGCAGATAAGTGATGTGGGATTATCTTCACAGGCAATATGAACGTGCTTTCCCTTTAGTGGCCCTGTGTGTGTTATTTTGCTGGCAGGTTCACCATCTGCCACAAGACGGAGGTGATCAAGAACACACTGAATCCGGTGTGGCAGCCCTTCACCATCCCCGTTAGAGCGCTCTGCAACGGCGACTACGACAGGTCAGAGAACTTTTAGCACAACTCTATTATGTAAAGAAATTAATACTTTATGAAATGTCATGATGAGATATTCAATTGCTATTTAGATGATGATGAAATGTGAATGTACTGACTTATATCTATACAAAGTTTGTCACTAGAGGGGTGTTTTCTCATTCCCCTACTGACACATTGGTCTCATAAATAGGAAATGCTCATGTAACAAAACTGCATCATCCATTACGTTTCAAGGGAATCTATTTTCGCCGTAATTAGGTTTGTATCCGACAAACATGTTTAATCAAAACTTTCACATGTCCATGTAGGGACCAAGTTGGGCTGGATGGATGGGTCAGCCATGGGACTTTCACTCAGGAGACCAGTGTTTGTGTGGAGTGAAACCAAAAGTAACATGCTTTATTGAAACTAAGCAAGTTCTGTTGCCTAAACCTAACCATTATTGATAATGCAGTTCCTAAGAAGCCAAAGCACCATGAGCGGTATAACACGTATGTACAAAAAATGATATGAAGCATATTTTTGGTTCATATCAACTGGTCCAACTGGTAGGAGGCCCCGGGGAAGGCCCAGGACAAACTGGAGGGATTATATCTCCCAGCTGCCCTGGGAACGCCTCGTGATCCCCCAGAATGAGCTGGTAGATGTTGCGGGTGAGAGAGGAGTCTGGGTCAGCCTGCTGGACCTGCTGCCACCGCGACCTGACCCCGGATAAGCGGGTGAAAATGGATGGATGGATATTTTTGGTTCAGAAACATTTATCTAGAGATGTTAACATGAAAAATATTTTTGATTGGGAGATTTGAAGCATATTTTTTTGTTCAGAGACGTCTAATTGTTTTTTTTGCAGAAACATACAATGGCAGCATTTAATTTTGGTGCCTGGGTTGCTACTGAAGGGGGGATATCTGTGAACGTCCCTAAAAGCAAAGATTCGAACGTACCCTTGCAAGCTAGATCTGGTACTACACTAATTGTTGTTTAATATGTAAATTCAACACATATCGAAAAGCTTTAACACCAGTAAAGAAACCTAACACCTCCGGCATGGAGCAGATGTATCAGTACAGAGAGTGAGTGTTTCACAACCACTAACCCTGTTTCATCCACTGACAGTTCTAAGCTAACCAACAACATGATCAAATAAAGTATGCTTCCTTCACTTAGCAGTTAAAAGCTAACTCACAACATACACTAATAAAAGAAGGTAACTACGCTTACCAGTTACATTCTAAAACAAAAAACAGTCAAAGACGGTAACTTCACTTAGCAGCTACAAGCTAACAAACAACATAAATACATAACAACACACTTTATTCTTAATGCTTAATTCTGATGCTTCTGCTAGTCGCAGATTTTGGTGCTCAGCAGACTCCTCATCCGGGTCAAAAATGTATGGTTGTATCTCTCCAATATTCTCACGGAAAAAAACAAATCAAGGCTGAAACCATCAATGCAGATTGGAAGCTGGTTGTGGAGCTCTGCATCGTCACCTTGATGCACGCTGCCTAGCATGACCAGACGTGGTGGGCGGGGCATGGCCAGATTCACAGTTTCTCAATTAGGGAGAAAGCGTAGTAGTAGTCGTTTTTTTTTTTTTTTATGTTCTGAAAAACCATGATAACATATTAATCATAGCATTTGAGTATTTGAACATACTGAAACACAGACTCCTATGTGGATGACCTGTTGCTGGGGCGGTCAGAATAATGCCAGCAGTCGGTCACGGTGTCCCAGGGACCAGCACTGGTGTTATTGAGACTGACTCAGTTTTCACGCAGCAAGGTTGGACTGTGCTGAGCTGCTATGCCAGCGATTTGCTGCCAGATGCACGCTCCATGCAGAAGTGCATATAGTGCCACTTTTGCAAAAACTAGGTTAGCAATTATCCTCTACTTCTCCTTTCTTTTTGTTAATTATCGTAAGGTCTCGCTTTTCAAAATGGCCTCCATGACCTGTGTGCCATGACCCGTGAGCCATGACGCATTAGCGTGACATTTAAACTCTAAGGCTGGAAAGTTTGAGTTAGAATAGTTTGCAAGCGCTTAAGTATAAACACAAATATCCAAATACTATTTTTTTTCAACTGAATAGAATTTTTTATTGAAAGGATATAGAGCAAACCTTTGGAATTAAAATGTCCTCTGTCTATTTCAGGACCGTGAAGGTAGATGTCTTTGACTGGGATCGAGACGGAAGGTAAAATCATATGTGATGACTGCGGCCCAATAATTCATATTGATGTCTTTCAAAATGTCAGAGAAAAAGGAAATATATATTAGAAGATACTGAGAAATTGACAGAAACAAAGAATCCAGAAAAGACACACGGACAAAGACGTGACAATTTCCTCTCCGATTATGAAATCTGTGTTCATGCTCGCCTGTCTTTGTGGGTGTTTTGCAGCCATGACTTCATCGGCGAGTTCACCACCAGCTACAGAGAGTTTTCTCGGGGGCAGAATCAGTTCAATGTCTACGAGGTGAGACGTGACATGGGGGTGTTGGTTGTTTCTAAATGCTTTTGTTACCTTTTTTTTTAGGACACAAGGTGAGATGAGATGAGGTGCTCAGTCAAATATTAATCTTTTGGGACAAATCTGGTCTCGATACCACCTACCTCTCCAGATTCCCATTACCTGCATTTTATTTTTTTTCCTCAGTATTAGAAGTAGGTTTAACATTTTCAAACAGTGAAACAAAAAAAAATATTATATATAGGAAAACCTAATATGTCTTCTTTTTTGTACAGTTGAAACCAAATAAGCACATAAGTCAATACAAGCACCAATAATATATAAATGGTCAGGCTGCTCTCCTACACTGTTGTGGCTAAAACATATGGAAGGTAATGCAGTATAATTTTAATTAATAATAATTTGTACAGGTCCAAAAACACTGGACTTTCACTCAGGAGGCTGCTGTGTGAAACCAATTTGTTAGGTCAGTAATTGTTACCAGGCGGTAAACCCCTGTGTGGAAGTTTTAAAAAACGTGCATCCTCTCTACTGTCCCCCAGGGGGCGACTCTGGTTGTATAGAAGTCTATATAAATGACTACTTCTCTCTTGAATTATTCCCTCAGTAAACATTGTAAACATGAGTTTATGTCTCAATCTCTAGTTTCAAGTCTTCTTCAATACAGCATGATGTTCATTTAGTAAATTATGCTCATTTAGAGTCAAACAGACCATAAAGCAGGGGATGCTTTAGGGCGGGGCTACAAGGTGATTGACGGGTCTCTACCACTACCAGCGACAAATACACTGTCACTATGCCCAAATGTTGCAACTTCTACTCATCGGTTATAAAAATGCAAGATGGCAACAACACATTTGCCAAACTCAAGGCTTCAAAATGCCAGTCCACAAACAAATGGGTGACGTCATGATGACTACGTCCACTTATTATATACAGTCTATGATTATAACCCAAAACCCAAATCATTTCTCTTTTCTGAGACCTAACCAAATAGTTTTGTTGCCTGAACAGGTTCTGCTCTACCATGGGCTTGTGCAGGTGTGCTGATCGCTCACGTTGCTGGACATTTGTAGGATAGCACTCAAAAATAATTACAGAAAAACCTCTCTTAACCCTAGAACACTAACGTTAAAAATAGTCACATTAACGCTAACGTCGGGTGATTTTCACCTGATATAAAGTACGTGATAAAAATACTTCTCATCAAAATATGTTAAAATACAACTATACAAGGTAAATTGAAGTCCTCTTCTATTATTTTAACCTATATAATTTCTCATAAAATGAAAAATAGGTATCATGGGGAGACCCTGAAAAAAGGTTAAAAATCAGGTGAATCGTCACTAAAACATGATTAAAAACATAAATAATGGAGCCATGAATTGTTCTTTGGTCCACATGCTCCTGGGACATGTAAGCCTTGTTCTGTGAAGGAAAAGTAATGTCAATGTAAAAACCCATCCGAAGTTTTTTTACCCTCTAACACAGGGGTGGCCAACTAGTCAGAGACTAAGAGCCACTTTTTTTTCTGTGTTACTGCAAAGAGCCACATCATACACATGGGTACACATGAACATCATCTTTTAATCATGTATGCACGCATACACAGACCTCTGCTCAGCCAGATCTAATGAAAATAACCACACCAACATGATAATATCAGTAATTTTCAACAGTTAACATTGTGTGCACTGTCTCACACACACACAAACTCTCAGTTCAAGCAAGTCCTCAAACAATAATAGAATAATTTTCAATAACATCTTTCTCTTACTATGCTGCTTAGTGAGACTTCTGGCATTCCTTATCTTGAACAATCCTCTTCAAATCTGGCTTGTATTCTGTTGTTGCCACTCTAAGCAATTCTTTTCAAAGCGACCAACTTGTTCTTGCGAAGTTCAGTCCCTTTTGGAAATTCCTGTTCGATGTTAGGGTGGAGTGAGCTGAAGTGACGCTGAAGATTTGAAGCTTTGAAATGCGCTAATGCTGCGTGACATATAAGGCAGATCGGCTTGCCATTACGTTTAACAAAAAAATATAAACTCTCCCACTCTGGCAAAAACGTCCTGTGTTCTTCTTCATATTTTCGTTTGGCTGTGCTTTTTTCCCTGCCATTTCAAGAGGTAACTTGAAGGAAATTGTTTACAACACAAATGATGTCACACCAAAGATTCTCTCGTCGCTCGTTTGACGTCACTCAAACAGGCTTACATGGTCAGTGTGCCATCTAGCTGTAGGGGGAGTGAATGACAGCGCCAGCCAAGCATTTTTGACGCATGTCATGTGACAGCTCCTGAAGAGCCGCATGAAACTAGTTAAAGAGCCGCATGAGGCTCGCGAGCCGCGGGTTGGCCAGGCCTGCTCTAACACTAACGTCGGGTGAAAATCACCCGAACACCTTACCTGTTGAAAAAAACAGGGATCGGAGCAAAGAGACACACCCTCAATAACACCTTCAATAACATCAGTGAGCAGCATGAAGCTACACAAGGACCCACGCAACTCAGAAAAAAGCAACAAAATGAAAATAACGTAAACATAATCGCTCGGGTGAAAATCCCCCGACGTTAGTGTTCTAGGTTTAAGATATCATACAAAACGTTTTAAGAGGATATTGAAATGCAATGTAGCCTTTCACACTGTAAAATTGTATTTGACTTCAATGAGGCGAGACAATTAGGACCAAGAACTTTTCTGATGCTCAATGCTGAGGTTTGAATATGTGGTAATTTTGAATAAAACTGTCCAAACAAAACCATTACTTGACAAGAACTATTGATTAGTTGTGCTGGGAATAAAAGCCCATCAATGCCCACAGCTTATTAAAACCGGCTCAAACGAAGAATACTTAAATTTGCTCCAAGCCAACCAATTAATGGTACTGCAGCGTAATGAATGAAGAAAGAAATTATTGAATTCTCTAATCTAAAGGAGAAGAAAAAGTTAAGTCGACTTTGTAAAGGATGGATGGTTTAATCTCTTCACCTCTCACTTTTTTCTCGACTCTACTCTCTATACTCTATATAAACACAGTTAAACATAACATCAGTCTCTGGAATCTCAGTATCAGGAATCTGTTGAATTATTCATGTAAACATTGTTCCAGGGTATGAAGTAACCGCTCAGTCACTAACTCGCTTTCCACCATCGCCGGCAGGTTTTGAATCCCAAGAAGAAAGGCAAAAAGAAGAAATATGTCAATTCTGGAACTGTGAGTACGCCCACAGCTTTGATGTCCCATTTCATGTTTTACATATTTCCATAGGTAGCATCACCTCTTCCATCCGCTGCTGTCTGGCCACCTGTTTGTCTTATTCCTTCCCATCTACCTGGCCCCGTCCCTTCTCCGCTACTCCTTCTCTGTTTATCACTTGATATGTGTGTGTGTGTGTGTGGTGTGTTCCCCAGGTTACTCTGCTGTCCTTCAAAGTGGAGTCCGAGTATACCTTTGTGGATTTCATCCGAGGAGGGTGAGTGGAATAACAATAAGCCTGCTTACGCGATGAGTGTCAACAGCCGCCATACTGGTTGTTTGTTGCGGGGACATAAATCTGTTTACAGCATCACATTGTGTCGACTCGCCGTGCTTATGGGCACAAAATGCAGGTCCCCATAACATAAATCATTACATTTGAGGGTGATGACATGGTTTAGGGTTCGGGTAAGGGTTGGGCTAATAGCGGTTGTGAGTGAGTCATCAGAAAATGAATGTAAGTCAATGTAATGTCCTCTAAAGGGATTTGTTTGTGTGGAGACACTTGATTGAATTTCCCAATAGCCCCTCTGTGAGCAACACTCTAAATTCATATTGCCTATGAGTTTTGGGGTACATCTTAATTTGTTGATACTTCATTTTTTCAGTTCAATCCCTTTTAATTACTGGTTTCATTTGTTTTACCTAATTAAGCCTTTGGGAATATTGTCATGCCCTACCAATTAGCCGGTGAACCAGTAAACTGATTGCTTTGCTCTTAATTGCGTCAATCTGTATGCGTTGGAGATACAGTGTGTATTAAGTGTACTCAAGTGTGTGATCTTTGCTGTTTTTTTTTCCTCTTTGATTCCCATTGTCTTTTCAACAGAACACAACTCAACTTCACAGTGGCAATAGACTTCACAGCATCCAATGGTACGTCCCATACTGTTGTGTTAAATAAATAAATGCCTTTGTCTTACAATGTATTTTCAGTCATTATGATGAGCATGTGTGTTTTATAATGCCACGTTCGGCCGAAGAGAGACACAGCAACAGACTCAGGCATTGTGACTGTGGCTCAGTTGTGAACAGGGTCGTCCTTCAATCAGAAAATCAGCGGGTCGATCCCCGGCTCCGCTAATCCATGTCGATGTGTCCTTGGGCCAGACACTTAACCCCAAATAGCTGTGATGGGCTGGTGGAACCTTAGCCACGGGCATCAGCGTATGGGTGAATGATGACAAGGAAAGATATACAAGTACAGGTCCATTCACCATTTTCTGTGGAAGCCAACACACTAGACACGTCAAGCACATTCTGGCCAATCATAGTGTAGCACTGTCCCGATCTGACGAGTATCCTGCTCTGCTTTCAAGCAATTGTTTCAATTTTTCTGAATGAACCATAACAATTCAGAAAAGTTGATACTCGTTGGAGAGGTTGAAAGATATATATATATATATATATATATATATATAAATATACACA
This sequence comes from Cottus gobio, assembly GCA_023566465.1. NCBI lineage: Eukaryota > Metazoa > Chordata > Actinopteri > Perciformes > Cottidae > Cottus > Cottus gobio. The sequence continues at coordinate 25,172,657 of CM042215.1, forward strand.
AAAACATGTGGAATTAAGGTTAGCACATCATTAACAAGCATTAGCACCTCTATTCCACGCTAGCTACTGCTTTAATTACATTACATTTAGCTGACGCTTTTATCCAAAGCGACTTACATGCTATACAGTAGACCGTAGACACAGCAACGGTGAGCAATTAGGGTTAAGTGTCTTGCTCAAGGACACATCGACATGGACTAGCGGAGCTGGGGATCGAACCACCTATCGAAAGACAGATATGCTAACCACTGATAGTTATTACGGAGAGGGTTTACTTTCAAATATAACATTTCAGTGTGAAAAGCACTTGTCTCTTCCCACATCTGTAATGTACCATGTGTATAAAACCGTATTTATACTGCTTCAAATGTTGAAATAACTGCGTCAGACATTTTCATGATGGCGTCCACCAATAACTCCCCCATAATAATCATGTAAACGACTCTTTGATTTATTTATTTTCTCCCCCTAAGTATCATATTTGACCGTTAGTGTCAAGATTTCTGCATGCAGTAAATCTCAGACACAACCGGACTCTGATTCCAAAATGCTAATGCTCGACGTGACTTTAGTGAGAACCTGTTTGACAGGAGGAGATGAAACCCACGGTTGGCGTGACACTTTGTATTTTGCAGGTGAAAAAGAGGGGCAGACGTATTATCATTCACTTCTGTGTGTGTGTGTGTGTGTGTGTGTCTTCCTCCAAGGTAACCCCTCCCAGCCCACTTCCCTCCACTATATGAGTCCCTACCAGATGAATGCATATGCCATGGCCCTGAAAGCGGTAGGAGAGATAATCCAGGACTACGACAGTGACAAGCTCTTTCCTGCCTATGGTTTCGGAGCTAAGCTGCCCCCTGACGGCAAAATCTCCCACGGCTTCCCACTGGTAAGACACGCATGTGAGCGCACACACACACACACTAAGGAAAACACATGAATTCACACATGCAAAGGCACACACGCTGTCCGCCCGTATAGCAGGGCGTGGGGCTTGGATCAGGAGTTGTCGCTGTGACGACAGCTGGTCGCAGAAGTTGAGGAGTCGGCTCATCTGGCTGCCAGCGGGAACCTCCCAGCATTCCCCCAACACTTCCTCCTCGCATCCTCCTGAGGGATCAGGGCGACCAGTTAGGAGCCGCTGGAAGCTAAGCTGAAGGGAAAGCCAAGTGTGGCTCTTTAGACATGGCTTCTGCTTTCTTTCTTCTTTTTTTTTGTTGAAACTCTTGTGAGTCCCTGTGCTTTCTGGAAGGGCAACAATACATCACAGAAGTCACTCTTTAAAAACTCCATCTTAAAACTTTATGACTGAAATTATGGATTGAGTCCTGTCAGCAGCCCAGTATGCAGGGTTTTAGAAAAACCAAGGTCAAGACACATCTCTGTGTTAATTTTATTGTGTGAATTGGATCAGTTTCTATTGGACATGATGCTATCCTTGGCTTGGTGGATAGCAGCTGCCCTTCCTCTCTCATCCCCATCTCCTTATTTTTATTTTTCTCTCCGTACCTCCTCTTCCTGTCCCCCGTATCTCTTCCCTCTCCCAGAGTGAATTGTGATTGACGGAGTCCTTTCATTTTGGTCTATATCTGCCTGCAGATGAATGGCATTGATCTATTGAAGCAGGCTTCTCCTAAAGCGAACTAATTATCTGAAATACACCATGTAGGGACTTTGCTGCCCATCAGGTTCCCTCGAGTTGGCAGAACCAAAGAACCACTGTGTTGGTTTTGTAGTGATGACAAGATCGTCCACTTCACCAGACCAACACACACACACACACACACACACACACACACACAATGGCAGCACTCAGATAAGCGAGTCAGTAATCTTGGCAGCAAGTATTTTAAGCCAATTATTTCACAACTTTTAATATATACACCTGGGTAAAAACTAAATATTGTACCTCGGTGATCTCACTGATTGGGCACAGCCATGTCTGTACTAAAGTGAAGTTGACAGCTGAAGTGAGGAAATGCACCAGTATTGCAAGCTCACAGACACTCACCCAGGATTTGTCCTGAGATGCTGAAGAGAGACACATTTATTTGTGACTCTCCTCTTGAGTTTTCTGGATGTGTTCTCTTTCATGGGGGGGGGGGGGTCCTTTTCCTGCTTTTCTTCTTTACAGCAGTAATGTAGATAGACTGTGTGTCATTACGGCTAATAGCAGAATATATGAGATACATTTCATTATCTTTAATTGGAAGAACTACTATATGTCAGTTTGACTCCAGTTATGTACTCGGGAAGGAGTGATGCCCCTTGTTTACTGCACCGCCCCGTTAATGATACTGTCTGAACACAGGATGTGTGAGTGTACTTCATTACTGTGCTGTGTGCTGTCTGTTGCAGAGCGGCGATGCTGATAATCCAAACTGTGTGGGCATAGAGGGGGTTCTGGAGGCTTACTTCCAAAGCCTGAGGACGGTGCAGCTGTACGGACCCACAAACTTTGCACCTGTTATCAACAAAGTGGCAAAGTAAGTTTAAACATGTGTGTGTGTGTGTGTGTGTGTGTGTGTATCAGGGTGCAATTATACCTTTATAGATGAAGGGGATAATTATGGCATTTTTGTTTTCTGTCAGCAAGTACTGAGGTGGCTTTTGTATTTTTTGTATTTATAAACCTTGATCAAAGCTTATTAGTGACATGACTCATAAGAAGCTTTTACACCAGATTAGAGATTTGTTTTTATTTTATTAATGAACAGTGGGGGGAACGTCAACATGTGCAAGATCAAGCAGGTTACAGCATCCCATCAGCCAAGTTTCCGTTTTTATCCCTCAAAGTGTGACATAAGAAGAAGAAAAGTTACTTTAGGGGAAAAAGGGCTTGATTATGGATTTGTCTTATAATCACATGTATTCAGTTTATTTGTATAGCCCAAAATCCTGAAAAAAATGTAGAATCCTAAAGCATATTTAGCATAGCAGAGAAACTGTCAAAATTACATCTGACTATTGATTCAATATCGTTTGAAAATTCTTAAAACACAGAACAATTTAACAATTCAACAGTTGAAAGTGCTGATGTGGAACTTTCACATTTCTTTATATGGACCCTAAAATATATTTTTCTAAAACACATTAAAACCTTGATATATACTGTATTTAGAGTGGCATATGGAGACTTTCAATGGAAAAGAAAAAATTGATTCGGGAATCCCTTTACGTCTATAAATAAAGCATTTTGTACAACCTGAATATTTTTTTTAAAAGAGTTTCTGAGTCACTTGTGGCATTTTTATTGCATTTTAGGTTTCTTGAAAGCTTTATACTTTGTTAAATTGACAAAATTATATATCAGACATATAGTTGTGCTGACAGAAAGGAAACCATGCTCATGGGCTAAAAACATTTTCAAAAGTGCTAAACAAAAGTTAAAATGAATACATAGAAAATTCAAAGTCCAAAGATACCCCATATCTCATATTTACAATAAAACACAGAGATGAATCAATCCATGTATCAACATAATCAAGAACAGATAAATGTGGACTAAACAATATTTATTTTTATTTTACTGCGAAGGAAACTCATTTCTTGAATATGACAATAATATGACTGAAATGCTTAATCATTCAGCAATATTCCAAAACATCTGTATGAAGATACCTTAATTAATTTCCAGCTCCTGATGAGTAATGTCATATACTGTACATTTAGTATACATTGGACATGATCTCTAAATTATGCTAATTATTGATTAGGTTTTTATTTACATTATTATGTACCACAAGCTATTTTTGATTGGTAAAAGGATAACTGTGGATGGCTTCTGCAGGTCAGTGATTTAGATTGGATGGGTACTTCACATGGAGGATTATTCTTTCTTCATTGTTTTGTAAAATAGAAAACAGGACAGGTGCTACGTGAGAGCCGTGTGTACAGCTGCTTGCCCTGAAGCGTGAGATGCTTTGTTACACAGAACCATCTGAGAAGCTGTCTTTGGAAACTGTTTGGAAAAGGACAGGATATTTCAAAAGACACTTGGCAAGTGATTGATTGAACCATCCGTCAATCAAACTATTGCAGGAGTCAGTCAGGAGTGGAGCAAGAGAAAAGCTTTCCACAGAGAAAAGCCTTCAGAGCCGCTCCTCTTTCAATGAAGAAATACTCTCCAGTTCTGATAATTGATTTTGCAGAATTTACGCTCACCTCCTCAGGAGCCGCCATTGTTGTTTTGATTGAAGGAACAGTCATCTCCGGCAGCCTAACATAATTGCTTGTCAACGTACACACACACACACACACACATAGACACACACACACAATTGCAAAGCAGACAATTACTATGCCACCATGGAGAGGCTTAACCACAGACTGCCACAGAAGTAGAAGTAGTCATCATGACGTCACCCAATGGTTTGTGGACCGATGTTTTGAAGCCTCTAGTTCGGTCACCATCTAAGATTACGGCCATCGTCATGATTTTGTTGTTTTGCAGTCAATAAACGGAAGTTCCACCAATATTTGGAATGCAATGGAGTAATGTAGAGACACCGTATACGTCTCTGGTAACACCGCCCTAAAGCATCCCCTGTTTTATGGTCTGTTTGACTCTAAATGAGCATAATTTACTAAATGAACATCATGCTGTATTGAAGAAGACTTGAAACTAGAGATTGAGACATAAACTCATGTTTACAATGTTTACTGAGGGAATAAATCAAGAGAGAAGTAGAGTAATTCTCTCATAGATTTCTATACAACCAGATTTCTCTTTGCTTGTCTTTGAGTCTCCCGCCGCTGGTTAGCAGAAATAATGCACGTTTAAGACATTTCCGCATTGGCTTCACTGCTGCCTGGGGTTAACAACTCCTATGCAAACCAAGCCTTTGATCAGTACCATGGACAGCAGCCAAAGTGCCAAATTCATCAACGCTAATTTAAAGGTCAGCCACCAAATGTTTACTTAGCACAGTTCACCTTACGGACCTAATGCTCAGCTTTTATCAGACGCCCTGTTTCTATTTAGATTTGGCCACGAAATAGACAGTCTGAGTTACGATTGAAACCTCCTCAACCTCTATGGGTATTCATCATCGGGGCAAATTGGCAGTTAAAGGAATTACCTAATTGACGTCTGTCTATTTTTGCACCTTAGAACTAAGAGCTGCAATAAATGACAGATCGAGAGGTCACTAAAAGATCTGATGCCACGCACAATTCTATCTTTTGCAGTGAAAACACAGATTAACTTGCTTGCTAGACCAGAACAGTGTTGGGCATCTTACCCCCGTGTCACAGCGCAGAATAATGAGTTATCCATTTTTTGTATCCCAACCATGTGTTTGACACCACTGTCAGGCATAGTGGTGGCATAGATCACCCACTAAAAAAACACATAAACACAACACATGTGTGCGTGTGACACACATGCTCACACACACACACACGCACACACACACACACACACACACACACACACACACAGAAATATAGACTAACAGATCGATGTGATGTTCAGCCAGGTGGAACAGCTAAGTCGCTGGCATGAGACACTGTCTCCTTCCAATAAACACACAAACAGCAGGTGAAGGACACACACACACACACACACACACACACACAGACACACACACATACCTACGTGTTGAACCACTCAACACTCAGGTGCCAAATATCAGCTCAAGCTTGAAATGATGCCAGATGAGTTTGGAGATGTGGATATTTCTGTTTGTTTTTCTCATCCAGCCCCGTGTTGGGAAGGGAATGAAGAGCGGTGGAAAAAAACAAGAAGCCAGGTCATTGCGGTTTCCTTCATGCCGTGTTTTTCAGTGAAGAGTTTCTCTTTTTGCTGAAGGTTGTGTTTTTAGGTGGTAAACAACTCTGTGAACAATAGGGTTGCCATGGTGTTTGTAAGGAGATCAAATCTGTTTTAACTGATTTTTTATTTTACGTTCGAATGACAATGTACTTAATCCCAGAGATCCCATATTTTTCTAGGGCATAATAATGTTTTGGGTTTTTATATTTTAAGAACCAATTAAACATATTTGTTTACTCTTTGTTCATGTGCTTTTGCACAGTATGAAGATATATCTGAATGTATTGCTGCACATGTAAAAACTCAAAACAATCATTCCCAAATAAAAATATATTTTTCATGAAAATATGAGAATGAAAAAATGTACCATGTTGAATATGAAAAAACCAGCGTATGAATTTTTAAATGTGAATTGCGAAATTGTGTTGCGGAGGAGTATTATAAAAAAATGTGGCATGTAGGTTTCCCTTCCAGTTGAGAAAACATGATTTACATTACATTTAGCTGATGCTTTTATCCAAAGCGACTTACATGATGTACAGTAGACCATAGACACAGCAACAATGAGCAATTAGGGTTAAGTGTCTTGCTCAAGGACACATCAACATGGACTAGCTGGAGCTGGGGATTGAACCACCGATCCTCTGATTGAAAGACAGACTTGCTAACCATTGATCCACAGTCGCCCATAATGAAGTGGCTTCCATGATAAAGCCATTCTGGGTGCCCTTGTGAAAATAAAAGTGATTAGGTGGCCTCTATGGGGCACTTGGAAACAGGATGAAGTGAGCCCTAGGGTGCCCTTCCAGTGGAGAAATCTCATGCCCTCCATACTAGAAAGCTTCTGGTGCCCCATTGTCTTTTTTCCACCCTTGTCCCTCAGGCAGCCTGAGTCTGCCTTGTTGCTCAGTACAGTACATAGTAGTCATGTTGGTGCCATATAGTTTGGGAAAATTAAAACAAACTTTCAAAGAGTAATGTCCTCATGAGACCAGAGTATTCTCCTTAAGTCATTTATAATTCAACATCTAGATAGCAGAATGGAGAAAAAATAAACAAGTGATTCAGTGGGACAAACACAACTCCAGGAAGGTCAAAGGGTCGGACAAATAACTAGAAAGTTACAGTATGTTCTGTAGACTAGGGCATAATGTTTGAGATTGTCAGGCAGGTGTTCTTTTGCTTTTCACTTGGAGTCTGCAGGTGCTCAGGTAGAATGTTGGCTCTAACCTGGGTTAATTTGTGTCTCTGTGTGTGTGTGTATGTGTGTGTGTGTGTGTGTGTGCGCGCACGCGTCCCAGCTGCGCCGCAGAGATTACAGATGGCTCCCAGTACTTTGTCCTACTGATGATCACAGATGGAGTGATATCCGACATGGTCCAGACCAAAGAGGCTGTGGTCAATGTGAGTAAACAAAACACGCGCACACACACACACACACACACACACACACACACACACACACACACACACACACACACACACACACACACACACACAGTCTGATGGATGTTCATCTCAGTATCCTCTCTGGTATATAGTGTGGAGGGCAAAAGCTCCATTATATTTCTGAAGAATAATGCTTCGTATGATCGTAAATCAATGCTTAATTTATTTTATGCAGGACCATACTCACCACACCAAAACAATTTAAAGGTGCACTACGAATATGTGGCCACCTTTAAATTCGATAAATAAACTAACATAATCACCAGAATGTGGAGAGGTAACAGTGTCAGCGTTGTGTCAGGAGTCCCTCAGTTCAAACATGAGAGGAAGTAGAGCTGCCTCGAGGGCTCGTCATTACAGCTTTTTAGTTTTTTTGCCAAATTGCCAAAACACAAAAACTGATAACATGAAACTGCTGAACCATAAGCACTTTGTCCGCGTGACACAAAGTCTGAAATTCTAATACTCAAGTTTTTCATTAGACTCGTCGTTCAACACTGTTGTTAGATAAACACTGCCATTGGTCATTCAGCATGGAAAAAAAACATAATCGACTAAATAAATCAGCCCTATCGCGTTTTTCTAACGATCAGCTAGCTCCGGCTAACGTTACACTCACTGCTAGCGCCCTACACCCAATTACCAATTGATTGCACCCAGAATGCACCTGTGAAAACACCTGGAACCAATTTGATCACTTGGAAACCAGAGCTTGAACACTATAGGTTGGAGGTTCGCTCTGTTTGTATTTGTGTTCATGGTTTATATTTACAGCATGCTACAAATGAAAATGATAATGTTTTTATACTTGGACCTTTCTTCATACCAACTGTACACTGACGCGCTATTTGTCTGTTGATACAGTTTTGAATGAAGTGTTGCTTTTGCAAGAGATGCAAGATACTCTGCATTTTCTGTGTGTTTTTTTTTAGTTTCATCAAAGAGGATCCCTAGTTTCAGTGAACACAACAGTTAAAGACCCATGGTCTGTGTGTTTCGGTTCTTTGTTTATTGGATTACATTTAACCTGGCAGAAAGTAGAAAAAGACTTTCAGCGTTGCGTCGCCCTCCCTGCCACCGGCAGGGTACTTTGCCAAGAAACCACAGTTAGCAGTTGGCTCAATTTCAGCCAGAGCAAACCCACCCCCAGCACTGGGGTCCGATCCCAGGGCACCGCCCAGACTTCCCGCAGGCTCAATGGTTGTCGTTACACAGGTCACACCCAGCGCTCCAGCAGCCCGCAGCTCCAAACTCCTGGTGCTTGGGTTTGTGTGCTGGCTGAATTTGTGAGTCCATCTCATTTATTCTACTGAGGATTTGTCCAATAAACAAACTATTGAAAGTACAGGCATCCATACAGATGGCGTCACCAACATACAGAGGGGCTAACGTGAAAGGCAGACACGAAGATTATAAGATAGCACCATTATTTCAATAAATCGGATCTCAGAGTTTCAGAGTTTATTTAGCTTATCCTAAACCTGCTGTTAGATGGTAGTTATATACAGTATATATATATATATATATATATATATATATATATATATTTGTATAATTGATGTCTGTGAATTTTGACTGCATGGACCCAGTAGAAGAGGTGAAATGCTGCCACATATTTCTTTAAAGCTTGTGGCTTCATTACATGTTGCACCTTTTTAAAGTTCTTTTGTTTATCCAAAGCTAATTAGATACATGAATGTGTCCTAAGGATCAAATGAATCAGCTGGACTAAATGTTCATTGTCTTTGCTTTTGTCTCCTGCACAGGCAGCAGGACTCCCCCTGTCCATAATTATCGTAGGCGTTGGACCCGCTGAGTTTGATGGTGAGTGTTCCATTATAGTAACGGGTTCCAGGATGTGTCACGTCAACGTGAATTAACGTGACAGAGGAGAGGATAAAAAGTAACTTTATCTGCAGAGGAGGAAATTGTTTAATGGCCGTCGCGGTCTCCGCAGTAGAGTCGTCTCTTCAATCCCAATCACACACGTGATCCACCTTAAGGTGGCTGGCTTCACACCCGGTTGCCAAACAACAAATGAGCATCCAGCACCAGCAAGCTAATACACATCATCATAAACAGACACTCTATAGACAAACTGTGACAGCAGTATCTTTAAGTGGTTTCATTTTAATATAAAAAGGGTGGACAAGTCAGGATATATTCTATATGAATTACAGAAAGACCACTGGATTATATTATTCATTCAGACCATAAAGATTAGAAGGTGTACATCTAGAAAAACTCACTTTCTGATAAATATTCTCCAACATCTCGGCCTCTGTGAACACAGATATTTTTTTTTTAGTACAACAGTATGAAGCTTTGTTGAGGTATTTATTTTGTATATGGCCAAAAGCTAAGATATAATACATTATTTGTATTGTATCGTATTGCCACTTGATTTTTTTTGGTTTGTGAAAATCCGTATGCACCATTTTATTTCCTATAATGTGCAGGAACTACATGGCAAACTATTTTACTAAGCTGCCCTTTTTTGTTTTTATTATGATGCATATTTTAGATTTATTAGTAAGGCTACTTTAAGATTGAAGGCAAATCCAAATTGTTTCTGAGATCGGATCTTAAAATCAGACTGTTTGTGGCAACTTCTTTAATGAAGAAGAAGAAGAAGAAACCCCTTTATTAGTCCCACACTTAGTCCCACAGTGGGGAAATTTATCCTCTGCATTTGACCCATCCTTTAAGGAGCAGTGGGCAGCCTCGTGAAGCGCCCGGGGAGCAACTGGGGGTTAAGTGTCTTGCTCAGGGACACAACGACATGGACTGGCTGAGGTGGGGTTTGAACCCCGGTCCTCTGGTTGAAAGACTGACTTGCTAACCACTGAGCCACAGCATGATGTTCATTTAGTATGCTTTAGGGCGGGCTTACTGTGATTGACAGGTGATTGACAGCTGCTACCAGAGACTTATATGGCTTCTCTACATCACTCCTCTGTATTCTCCCGTTCATTGGTTGCGGAAAAAACACACGGTGACGGCCGTAATCCCAGATGGCGACGGCAAAATTGCTGCAATCGAGGTTTCAAACCGGCAGTCCAAAAATCAATGGGTGATGTCACAATTACTACGTCCACTTCTTATATACAGTCTATAGTCCAGACATCACCAACCTACCTGCATGTGTTGCTGTGGCAATGACTAAGACAGGGGTCAGCAAACATTCCTATCCAAAGAGCCATTTTGCTCTATTTTCCACGTCCCAGAAAATCACAGCCTCAGAAAGCCGAAACAGAGGGGCTAAAGAGCTGCATGCGGTTCCTTAGCCGAGGGACGTCAGTAACCAGCTGACAGTATCCATAGCGGCATTGATTCTGCGCACCACTTCAACCCTTTAAATTTGCATTTAAGTGGCCAGGTCCACAATGCCGCACTGTTTTCTTTATCTTTTTACACTTTATTTGTACTGTCACCGTTTGTCCAGTTCTGGAGTAACCACACAACAATACAGTTCTAGACTTTTTTTTTAAACAATTGGAACCAAGTTGAATCAAAACGAGCGGAAAGATGTTGCAAAGCTCCATGTAGCTGAGGAGAACTGCTCCGCACCCATTTGTTACTAATGATACGGCGGTCATTCTTTCCATTGTCACATATGCAGTTATAATGATCATGGTGGCAGGTTGCCACAAAATTACCACTTTTCTTTCAGACAGAGGTAGACAATAGCAAGCTTCTCCTTTCTAGCTGGCGGTATTGCTTTTGTCGCCTCAAAGTACAGCTATCACTTGCCATGTTTCCAATATTTTGAATAGAAAATTCCTGAAGACCTCTCTCAATTTTAGTAGATGCAAACTACACAACATGCCTACTACACACCCTCAAATTGGTCTCAGTTTGGTCAGGTTCGGGAAAAGATGTAATCATGGAAATTCACGGAAATTCTCTCAGGGGAGTCTTGAAGTAACACAAGTGTGTCTGGTAGCCAGCAAGACTACAAATGGACCTTGGCGACAATAATTATGACTATAACATAAACTATCACATGCTTTTGTTTACTACTTTGAAACAATTAAGCTTCAGTGTGGACAATGAATGAAATGTAGCAGTTCTCCAGTTTTATACCGGAGTGGAGACAGATAACAAATTATTTAACACGAGTGTATAAATCACAGGCAAGTTTGATATTATATTTATTCACTTTATTCTGTGGCTAATATTCAGTGTTAAATGAAGGTCTGAAACTCAAAGAAACCCCAACTTTCTGAGAAGGTTTTTTTTCTTTGTGTTTTCATGATCTGTTGCCCCAAAGTTAGTAACACATTTAAAATCATGTGAGAACAAGGTCAAGGGCATGGTTAAAGCAGTGGGTGGGTTTCTGTACTCTGACAGTAACCAAATTCAGAAATAAATTCAGAATACGCACCTGGTACCCGGTATATTATATCCAATGGATGTATTGTTTTCCAGGTTGGATGTGAAAGACCAAGAACAAGGCTTTCAAATGAGTTGTAATTTAATTTAGGTTTCGGGTTTATTAATAAGCTTGAGTCAATGATGGCTGCTACATCTGTATGTTCTAGTCAGAGATGAACTTCTAAACTTGGACCTTTGTTGGTTATCAACTGTAGAAATGTAAAGTCTCACCAAGGACTTGGAACCTAAACCGGTTGCATGATCAAATATGGTGCCCGCATTTTACCTGCCGTAATAGTCCTCCACAAACAACACATGTCCTCACTTAGCGCAACTTTTGACGTTTGGACCGTAATTGTAGAGCCGAGCCGCATGACCGCCTTTTCCAGAAATTCACATACGTGTAGCAGTTGTGTACTCTATCTTGCGTTGTGTAATAATTCAGGCACACTTGATCTCAAATTGGCTCCAACCAGCTGTTTATTAATTAAAGTCAGCGTCCAGCAGACTCGTGGCTGGTAACGTAACAGACACACACGCACTAGGCTTCTCACAGCCCACCTCGTGGCAACGAGCTCTGGGGACACGAGATGACGCCAATGCCACACAACACGCTAGTGGGAAACTAATGATAATACATTGTAAAGGATATAGACAAACTTAAGAGGTAATAATACTGACAAAAATAATAGGACATAATATATATATATAATGTTTTAGATTAGTAATAACAGAAATATTTGCAAAGTATGACCAGTGGAATAATTAACTCTGCGACATGCACACCAGTTTTCTCCTGATTGGTCAAATACCACAAAGGGATCTGTGACGTAGGGTGATCCTTGCTGATTGGCTGGGTGAAAACCACATGATTATTGAATTAACTGAGGCTATGTATGATGATGATGTATGATGAACGGTGTAAATAAGTACAGCGTGCAGAAATGACCATGGTTAGTTGCACCGTAAAGGGTTTTAAAGAACTGCAGAGCAGAGCAATACTCTTCTAATACTGTGCATATACTGTTTCCATTAGGAGTTGCTGCAGTGAACCCGACTTTATTGATTCATTCATGGTTTATTCCACAGTGACAGACATACTGCACATCATACTGCACACAGACAAACTGTAAATAGCTATCTGATGGATCAGAGCTCACTGGAGCAGAAGAGTAACCAATGGTGATGTCAACCACCTTCTCCAGTCACCTCACCTTCATCTTCATCACCTGCACATAAAAGTTGAGTAAATAAGCAACGTGTGGAAATAAAGCCAGTGAAAGCTCTTGTGTGTTCCCTCCATATAATTTAGTGGGGCTCCTATGCACTGGTTTATAGATGAGACCCCTGGACCTTCCAGACTATATAAGCTGGCCCATGTGCTCACTTTCTCTCTTCATTCAACGGCTCCTGAAATAACTTCACACTCCATTGTTCATTTGAGTTTATAATGATGTCTGTTTTTAAAGCCCTCCTCCCCAGAGCCAGTTAAAAACAAACCCAGGAGCTGTCAAAAACCAAAATAACGATAAATAGGACCCATCCAAAACAATGCATCAACACAACAGACTGTGTGCCGTGATTGGACATTGCTGGAGTTTAGGCAATGAGGTTTCGTTGCTCTTATTTAATGCTCCTCTCCAATGTGTTGCATCCCAAAAAATACAGTTTTTATTCCATAAGCAATATGATTAAAATCTCCTCTACTTATCTGAGAAACATAACTCGGGAAGCATCGGATACGTCTGAAACGTTACTGTTGAATGAAACAACCGTGACTTTGTAAAGACGTGAATATGTGTTTGTTGAATTATGAAGGATGGCGTTCGACTTTTGTCCTCGGCTTTTACCCGACTCGTTGGGACCCCCATGAGCAAACAGGACCCCGGATTGCAGCCGCATCATAAATCTTCATATTTAAACCAGTCCAGTGCGCTCCTCCACCTCCTGGGAGGGTTGCAGCCGAAAGTCAACTGAGTCAAGTGTGTATGCATTTACAGTCCACAGACCAGTTACTTTCTCAGTGGGACCTGCTTGAGTATGAGTGTGTGAGCGCTACACGGCAGGGTGTGATGACTTAATGCCTCATCACTGGGTCTTCGCATATTACTTGTTTAAGCCATTGCATTGTGGGATAGGTCATGAAAGAAAGGTCGAACTGGTTTAACAGCTGTGTGTGTGTGTGTGTGTGTGTGTGTGTGTGTGTGTGTCCACCTAATCACCTCTATTTGTTATTTGCTATCTTCAGTCTTTGTTATCCATTTCTGAACGTGGTGTTTTTAGTCTCCTTGTATGGCTTTAAATCTAAGATTGATTTTTGTCAGATTTAGCAAAACTAGATTTAAAATGAGTAAATCTTAATTTAAAGTAAGCGGAGATCTGTTGTACACTTTAAAAAGAAATCTTGGATCAGTTTAAATGGAAATGAAATGGAGTTTAATAAATATGGAGAATAAAATAAAAATGTGTTTCCTGTCAGGTGCTGGTAAGTAGGTTATAAAAAGGGGAGGGGCATACACTTTTGGTTGGTCTGTGTTCCTTAACCCTGTGAGTCTTACAGTTGTGTATGGGGAACCCGAAGGGGTGCTATAAAGGGGACCATTTGCGCCAAAAAACCACCACATTGAGTCCATTACCTCCACCGCGTTAGCTGTGGTCCTATAAAACTCTGTAGCTCGGTGGCTCAGAGGTTCAGCAGCAGCATCACTAGACTCTGCCTCAGATTGATTTCAAATACGATTCAGTATTAACTTCAGGGTTTTACGTTTTTGGTGCAACAGATTTGAATTCAATCTACATACATACATCGCTCATACATACACAAGTAAAAACTAACCAGACATTTCACAGAGGTTGAAATTGAAGCTGGTTTTAAAGTTTAGTTTTAAAGTGAAAGTGTGATTCAACCAGGTTCCAGAAAATGTAAGCCTTTAAGTATTACGCCATCATCAGTTGGAGCGTTTTTTTTCTTCTGATTCTGTGAGTACCTGTTTGCTAATTTGACCCCTGCGTTGTACTCAACCACCTCTCCACGCAGGCTGTTATTTGCCCTGGCAAGAGTGACTCCAGATGCTGCTGCCTGTGCTCTTTTTGAAGACCTCTCAGAATGGCATCTCCATCAGAGAGCACATTTAGAGCACCTCTTCCCTCGTTGAATATTGGCTGTCTGAAAGCCTGCTGAGCTTTCTTCGGGAGATCCGAATGATTTTTATTTTCTGACGTCAGGGGTAACGTGCATTATTTTTGCTTATGAAATTCTCTCCAAACCATTCTCCCCTGAATACCGGTGCTTACTCCCCACGCTGTGCAGCAAATTATGTTGTGAAAATACAACAGAACATCCTGTACCTTCCCTAAATTCTCCCTCCGTGGTTCCAGTATTGAGTCATGCTCTGTCTGTCACTTTCTCTCCTTTTTAGCAATGGAGGAGCTGGATGGAGATGAAGTGAGGGTGTCCTCCAGGGGACGCCTTGCCGAGAGAGACATTGTACAGGTACTCACCATTATACTGCTTAATGTCGCCGGTTAAACTGGAACATTTTTCTGTCAACAGCAGCTGCATGGGGGAATTTCTTCCAGGAGGAGGGGCGCTTAAATTCATGACAAACATGGGGACTGCCTCATACAATATACATCACAATACCTGTCTATGGTGGGCCACTGAACAGGATTTGTGTCTTGCTCAAGGGCACAAAACTGTGATTCTGGTTTCACTTGCTCGCACAACTCAAAAGTCCACCTGTCCAAGAATAAAATGTATCCAATTTGCATCCTACATTTCTGTCTGGCAGCAAAAGCCCATGTGGGTTCAGCAACCCCTGTAAACGTACACCGGCTCTAGATTTCTGTAGTGGCTGCAGAACAGCATTGTATAGTCCAAAAGTCTCAATTTATTGGAGAAAAATAAATTCCAGAATACACAACATATTCTTTTATATATGTTGGTGTTTAGTCTTTTCGAGAATGACAATTTCACTGAAAAAACATGCTTTTCCATTTGGCGAACCGGCCAATAAAATGCAGGTGCACCTGCGGGTTTAATTTGCGTTACGGCCAAAACGCACTTATGATTTATTAAGAAAGTAAATACAACCTTTTGCCCCTTGAGTAACCAGTGAAAGAGGTGTAAAGGCATGTGCGCCATGCACTTTTAGACCATCTGCTATGGATGGCTAAACGAGGGGTTTGTTATGCTAGCTCCACTTCTGCTCCTGAAAGAGAAAAATCATGCAATATGTTATTTTCAGCATTTAAATAACTGGCCAAACACGTTACAAGAACAAAAACAATGCAATCTCTGAAAACATAAAAACCAGGGAACAAAAAGTGAAAAACTGGCCCCTATCTTTGTGGCACTATTGCCTTATGGGTAACTGGTCTTGGTAATGTTGCACAGCCTCTGAGGGCTCATAGATTATGTCCCAGACCGGATTTAAAGTCAGTCTAAAGGAATCGAGATGAATCATATTCAGGAAAGTTTCAAGTATGTATTCAATTCAATTCAGTTTATTTTGTATAGCCCAAAATCACAAATACATTTGCCTCTGAGGGCTTTACAATCTTTACACATCCCAGGACCTCACATCGAATCAGGAAAAACTCCCCCAAAAAATTGGGAAAACCCTTTTACAGGGAAAAAAGGGAAGACACCTTCAGGAGAGCAACAGAGGAGGATCCCTCTCCCCGGATGGACAGAAGCAATAGATGTCATGTGTACAGAAAAGATCCAGTTAAATGTATTGAGTATCTGTGTAGAACAAAATATTATATTCTAGGCTTTCAAAGTTTACCCAAAATATTTTGTATCTAACTACCGTATTTTCCGCACTATAGGGCACACTTAAAAGCCTTTAATTTTCTCAAAAAATGACAGTGGGCTTTATAATCCGGAGCGCCTTATATATGGATTAATTCTGGTTGTGCTTACTGACCTCGAAGCGATTTTGTGTGCTACACGGCGCTCTGTCAAAATGTTTTAGTACGACTTTGGTAAACTACAAAGCCGCACCGCTTGCAGCATTACGGCTACCATAGTCAGGAGCGTCGCGGAGTAATACATACTGTGCTTCGCCATAATATTACAGTGTGTGTGTATATAAGGACCCCAAAATGGCACCTGTCAAGAGAGATGCTTACGACGCGGACTTCAAACTCAAGGCTATCAGTCACGCAGTAGAACATGGGAATGGAGCAGCTGCGAGAGAATTCAACATTAATGAATCAATGGTACGGAAGTGGAGGAAGCAAGAAGATGACCTGCGCCAAGTAAAGAAGACCACACAGAGTTTCCGAGGGAACAAAGCGAGATGGCCACAGTTAGAGGACAAAATTGAACAGTGGGTTATTGAACAGAGAGCAGCAGGTAGAAGCGTCTCTACAGTCTCTATTTGACTGAAGGCAACAGCGTTGGCACGGGACATGAATATCAATGACTTTCGAGGCGGTCCTTCTTGGTGCTTTCGTTTTATGAAAAGACGTAATCTCTCCATCCGCACACGAACTACCGTCTCGCAGCAACTGCCAAAAGATTACGAAGAAAAGCTGGCCACTTTCCGCGCATACTGCAAAAACAAGATCACTGAAAAGAAGATCCGGCCAGAGCACATCACCAACATGGACGAGGTTCCCCTCACCTTTGATATCCCCGTGAACCGCACCGTGGAGAAAACAGGGACCAGAACGGTGTCTATACGCACCACAGGGAACAAGAAGTCATCCTTCACTGTAGTTCTCGGTTGCCAGGCTAATGGCCAGAAACTTCCACCCATAGTCATTTTCAAGAGGAAGACTTTGCCAAAAGAAAAGTTTCCAGCCGGCGTCATCATCAAAGCTAACCCGAAGGGCTGGATGGACGAGGAAAAGATGAGTGAGTGGCTGAGAGAAATTTACGTCAAGAGACCGGATGGCTTTTTCCACAAATCTCCGTCCCTATTGATCTGCGACTCCATGCGCGCCCATCTCACCGATGCTGTCAAAAACAAAGTGAGGCAAACTAATTCGGAGCTTGCCATCATTCCGGGTGGATTAACTAAAGAACTCCAGCCGCTAGATATTGGTGTCAACAGGGCGTTCAAAGATAAACTGTGAGCTGCGTGGGAGCAGTGGATGACAGAATGCGAACACACATTCACCAAGACAGGGAGACAGCGCCGGGCGACTTACGATACTATCTGCCAATGGATCGTGGATGCCTGGGCTAAGGTATCAGTCTCAACTGTGGTCCGAGCTTTCACGAAGGCCGGAATCATCACTGAACTGCCAGGTAACAGCAACGACACTGACTCGGATAATGACGAGAGGGATCCGGGCATGCTGGATGCCGTAATCGCCCAACTGTTAAACTCGGACACTGAAGATGAGGAATTTGAGGGATTTGTGGACGAGGAATGAACTGAAAAAGTGAGTGTATTGTGTTGTATTTTACGTGTTATAACTGAACAATTTTGAGAGTTATTGTGAATACCCTAACGTTTGATTTAGCGGTATCAGACTGTTTTTTTTACGTGTTACAACTGAACAAGGTTGGGAGTTATTGTGAATACGCTCATTAACGTTTGAACAATGTTGAGAGTTATTGTGAACACGTTTAATAAAGTTTGACTGACTGACTGTTTTGTTTCGCTTAATGCGCGGTAAAGTCCGGTGCGCTTTGTATATGAAAAAAGATCGAAAATAGACCATTCATTGACAGTGCGCCTTATAATCCAGTGCGCCCTATAGTGCGGAAAATACGGTAATTACATTCAGACCGTTCTGCTGTGATTGTTTGAAGAGTCCATCCTCACTTCAAAGTCAAGCTCAGAACATTCATGGCTGTGGTCATGTATCTATTTCCACTCATCAGACGACACTACTCTAATCCAAGCCGCTAGCCGCCTGCATTATACGTAACATTTTACTTATCAGTGACTAAAACCGGCAAGACATTTCCTTACTGAGTATCAAGAAAAAAACTTTCTTTGAAATTGTTTTGCGGTGAGTTTTCTAAAGCGCTAGCCGTAACCCAATCAGGGACTGATAAAAACCAGAACTGGCAACAGTAAAGAGTCATTTTAAAAAGCCTGATAGGAGAACACAAATAGGAAGCTCAATGCATGGGCCTCTGATAACAATGCACCTGCAGAGCATAGGCTACAATGAAAAACGAGCACTCACTATGATAAATGTATACTGTCTAGATGAGGAGTCATGTGATTATATAAGATAGCAAAATGTGGCTGTAGCGATTTACTGCAAACCATTGATGTCCTATTTTATGGCCTAAAGTAGCAGTAATCATCAATATATTCCTAAATACTTGAAAAGGTTTGACTAAATTGCTTTTGTTTTGCTACTCCAGTATAAGTGTCACTGAAATGGTTTCGATACATTTTTCTCCTGTTGTTATGAATTGAAGTCAGTGTTAGACCTCCTCTCGTGCATCATAAACAGGGCTCTCAACCTTTTGAACTTGAGCGCCACTTTTAGTTGTTGGAAAATTCTCCAAGAACTAACTTCCTAAAAAAATTAAATAATAATAATAAACTCGTCTGTCAACGTGTGGCGTGCCCCTTACCGCTGTAATGATCCAATCCATCACTGTCTGCCATTATGAATACAAAATTAATTTATGTACATTATACTTCCTCACAACACAGTTTGTCTCCAACATCACTCTTTCCTTATTCTTTACGCTGTGTCACTGCGCCCGAGGGAACGTTCACCAGCGTACACGTTTGTTTACCTGATGATGTGTTGTGATTGCTGAGGTGAGATCATCATGTAACGTGCTAGTGTTTAGTATGGCTGAAAAATATTGAGTGTGCCCCCAACACGTAGATAAAGAATACCAGGATGTTCTCCTGCACCTGGTCGCATTTAGCAGTACGCAGGCCAGCATGCTTTCCTTTCTGTCCTGACCCACAATCCTCTGCTCAATGGATATATGATCAAGATGGTTTCTAATATTGAAAGACTTAGTATCCACCTGCATAGTACCAAGCTTTGTATGTATTATGTGTACACTACATTTACCTGTGAGCAATTTGGACAGGTTATTGCAGTGACATAAAGTACATTACTGTTGAAATATGTCTTGATTGGCCTTGCAGTATCCATATATACATTCACACTTGAGTGCGTCGCACAAGGCGGCTGCTTAATGGACAAGGTGCACGAGGGATCGATGGATGCAGCCTCGTGCACAGATGCACGCATGGACGGTTAACATACTTATTCCTCCACTCTGAATATTTAATCACCTGGAGAAGTACATATTCTGAGAGGGAGGCGCACATTTCTGTAGGAGGACTTTAATCCCCCGACCTGCCTGACCCTTTAAGAAGGAGTGTGCTTCCCTTTTTAAAATGTCTTGGTGGGTATGTTCACCTGCTGTAATGTTTGTCCGTTCCAAAGAAGGGATCTTGTTTCTTTCCTACACTGACACAATGTTTGTTTTGTTTATGTCTCTTGAGAGGGCACATTTGAATATCTTTTATCTAAGTGCATTTGACCTGGGTTAAAGCGGCACCACCTCCAGGGATCCTCCTGGAAAATTTAAATCTTGACAACAATCTTCTTTGGTCGGACAGAGTAACTTTTTCTCAACACTTCCAAGACGACAAATCTAAATTGTAAACAATATAAATGCCTAGTTCTATGCAAGCAGCTCTGGAATTAATGATTAAATAATCCTGTCTTGTACTTTTTTTAATACAAGGTTTGGTGCAGGGCAATGCACTTTGAATGAAACTATTTACATACAGCAGTGTGAGTGGGCAAATTACAAAAATAAAAGGTTACAACATATTGCCGTCAGATAAAAAATGACTGACAGGTGAAGACAGAGATTTCATGTATTTTCTTTCTGCCCAAAACAGGCTTGTTGAACATTAACATTATGAGACCAAATATATGTCATCAATATTCATACATAGACCTTATCTATACACAAATGATATCAAAAGACCCAAACTATTGTTTACCCCCGCTTCCAGTTTGTGCCGTTCAGAGACTACATTGACAGATCCGGCAACCAGGTCCTCAGCATGGCCCGGCTGGCGAAGGACGTCCTCGCCGAGATCCCCGACCAGCTGCTGTCTTTCATGAAGAGCCGGGGGGTCGAACCCCGACCGGCCCTCTCCTCCTCGCCGCTACCGGAGCTGCACCGGCACATCTGAATCCCCCACATACACACGCACACACTCCCCACCGGCTCCGCCTGCCCAACACCGTCTCCCATACAGCCATTTGTCACTTTAAAACAGGAGCCGAGGGGTCGCCCCGGTAACTTGGTCGCCGGTGAAGCCAAACTGGCTCCCTGACTGATCTTTTCTTCTCTAACTCACACCATATATATATATATATATATACAGTGGGTACGGAAAGTATTCAGACCCCTTTACATTTTTCACTCTTTGTTTCATCTCTTTACTTTACTTTTTGTTTACATTATGAGAGAGCGACGAAGGTTTTTGGTCCCCTCCCAAACACCTTTGTGCACAAACAGTTTCCACAGTCGTCCTCCGCGAGGTGTTGACTCCAGTCACATCTGGCAGCAGTCCCAGGAAGTGCGAGACGGTAAATTAAATTGAGACAGGTGGATGTCAGCGTTCTAAAAGCAACGTTATTGCAGTTCCAAGTTGACTTGGTCCGCTTCACAGTCAACAGTTTGATCCGCCACAGTGGCTCTGACTCGCAGCTCATGGAGGCATTTAAAGCCCGATTAGCACAATTTGCAACCGACAACCCGAGAGCGTCGCTCACTCGAATCTAAATCTACTTGCCCCACCAACGTCCGCAAATCTTCTAGCTGCAGAATTGCCTGAGAGTTTTTAAAGTTTTCCTCCATAACAAGGTACTCCAGCTGTCTGGATATCCGTGGGTACATCACAATCAGGAGCTGCTGAAAGTTTATTCGGCATACTTTAATGGCGTCAACTCGTCGTTGAAGCAAAAAACAAAAATGTTTTAACTGACTCCAATATTGTATACAACCTCGAAATTATAGGAACTGTAACTCAGTTCCAAACATTAGCACCTGTTTATCCCTCAAATGAAAGTCAGGCACAGAATAACAACAGAAGTGACAAGACCCATTCATATTATGGAGGGGAAGGGGTGTGGGAGGGGCAGTTGTCTCAATTCAGTTGGAAAACCCTGGTTTCGTTCAGCTGGAGGATTTAGTGACGAGAGGAGAGGCTTTCAGATGTGGGGCGTCATACAGAGGCGTTGGGGGGTGTAGCGTGGGGGTTCCGGTCACGTGCTCATTATTATCGGTCACAGGCCTTCTTGCACACACACACACATGTGTCTGACACGCCACACCCACCCTCCCTTTGCTCAGCGTGGGCCGAGGCCGGGTGCAGATTCTCCCTCCTGCTGTTCGAGAAATGCCAGTCCCTCCGGCTGCCCTGCAGGGAGGAGGAGGATGGAAGGAAGGAAGGAAAGAAGGAAGAAGGAGGTGGCAGTAGAGGGAAGGGAAGGTTGAACGTAAAGAAAAATAATTGGGGGTGAGTACGAAAGAGAGGAGGAAGGGAAGGGAAGAGAGGATTCGTTGAATGATGCCAGTGGGGAATGACAAATAGGAGGAACCGGCGGTGGCAGTCGGGGGTGGTTAAAGAGAGGAAGACTAATATCTCAGTCTTTATATGAGTTTTTACTCCATCCAATAAGTCTGTGTATTGATATGTTTTGTGATAGAAAACCTCACAAGAAGGATAAATGCACATTCTCTGAAAAGCAATATAGCCGAGCCCCAGTGTGATGTTCTCCCTATGCATGTCCCTCCCTCTCCCCTGCCATGACTTGACATTTAATTCCCAGGCAGACCGGGGCTGTGTAAAGTGGACAGAGTCTGCCACCCAGTGGTCACCGTTTGTATAGCAGGGTACCTTTTATTATGCATGACTACTGTACATTCCTATTCTATCTCAGCACAGCTCGGACACATGGACTGCAAGCTCCGTGTTCTCATGTGAAATGTGGCGCGTCACCTTTTGAAGACGTCTAGTTATTGTCAATGCGATGATGATGATGTGGCGGCTAAGAGGGGTGTTTATGCAGTTTAATGTGTTGTGTAAGTGTATTGTTTCTTTTTTACAAAGTGTAATCGTGAAGTTGTTGCATGTCGAGGAATAAATGCCTTCCAGTGTTCAAGTAGTTGTTGCAACTTGATCGTCAAAAAAAAAAGAGGGTATATCTCGAAGTAATATGCATTTTTCTGGTGTGACTGTACATTTTCATTTGTGGATTTCAGAACAGCCTAGAAAATATGTTGGCTTTGTACTGTGCGTTTGTAGCACAGGATGTGTTGAATGTTATTGAACCAAAAATACGTTTTCATATCAGCTTCGTGTCCCGCTTGCAGAAACGCACAATGCCACGTGGTTAACATTGTGAAATAATGATTTTTTCCCCCAACAATAACTAAGTAGTTTTGTTCATGGTTACAGTTCAAATATTAACTAATCAAATGTAGCGTATCAACCGTAACTACTGTTAATAAGTACAACTGGCCTGAGCAAACTTTCTTACATAGCAGCACGTATCAAAATTGACATTTGCAACTCTAATAAATAAAAAACAACCGTCCCTAGTCAGCCTCCTTAACGTCTCTTAATGTAACTTTACATAAAAAGCGCAACAAACCGTAATTAAATAACAACCGTCATGAGGCGGCTTCTTGCGTAGCGGGATGTAACAAGTATTACTCCTACCTGCCTTGACCTCCTCTGTACGCAACTTTCAAAATAAAGGTCACTGGATCATCTACTTCACTTTCGCTGCCTGAATGCAAAACGCATCAATATTTATCAGATCCCTGGTTTGCCGAAACGTTCTCGGCAACTGGGCTGTTTAACTAACTCATCTTGCAGAAACCCGTTTATATTCAGTAAGCGGAAATTGTGAATTCCCCATCGAGAAACATGTATTTTTGATATTTTGCAACTATATGAAATGTTCCCGGGGTCTTAGAGAAGTAGACTTGGAAGGTCTCTGCAAGACACGGATGGTATCAAAAAGTATTCAGATGGCACTTAAAGCCTGTTGTGTGATTTTGTTTTTGTTTTTTTGTACAAGAGCATTCTCTTATCTTTGTCTTAATATATGTATATTCAGCCCACAGTGTTTAGGAAATGGTTCTTTTCATTGAATATACAGCAGAGTCCCCGATGACAAATGTTCCCCCTCGTTTGCTTACAGATACAAACGCCTTTTACATTTCTGTCTCTAATAATAAATCTATATTGTATGTTGACGTTTATATGAATGTCCAATAAGAAGAATGTAGACGTTTGAACTCATAGAAACCCATAACTGTTTTGACAAATATGTTGTGTTTTGGCTTGTGGTTTGACTGCGTTTGTCCAGTCGTATCTCAAGTTGATGAACTGCATTACAGTAAAAACCAAACATGAAACCACGCCATCTGATTTATTGAAAGCTGCTGTTTGTCCCGCAGACACGTGGTTTAAGGGGGCGGATGAATGCTCAGAACTATACTGAACATTTGCCGTATTTACAGACTCATCCGAGCTCTTGGTGTTTCCATCCTGGCTTGAAAAGAAGCACAAGCCCGATCCCACACTCCTGAAGCTCCTGTGAAATCCTTCAGGGGTTCATTTCCATCCCACTGTCAAATCATGGAGTGCTTCAGGGCTCTCTTGCAGACATTTTGATCCCTTTATGAACACTTAAAAGGCTCATGTCTGCAGACTTTGCCCAAGGGAATTACCCACAATTCATAGCAGTGTGATGTTAAATCACGGGGTACCCAGTGGAAGTATGGAGATGTAGAAAACGTTACATTTATACAGAAAACATTAAGGATTAGAGATGGAACATAAAAATGCATGAAATCAGAGAACTGGTGGCAAAGATTATATCGCACAAACATTTAATTTTGTCATCATAAACTAACTAGAACTAAATTGATTATATGAAATTACCTCTCATCTTGTGAGCAAAGAGCCTGGAAGACGAGAGTATAAAGTATAAAATAAATACCCACAATCCATAATATGTGTTGACGTCATGGTCACGTGATATGTTGCAGCAAAGTGCTCTCCCATTAGTATTTAGACCATTTCAAGCCCTTACAGTCTCTCACACACCCTGAGGGTTCTGGGTTTGAGGCCTTTGTGGGGACATTGGGATTGGGTACCTGACAGAGCTGTGATGCAAATAGAAATGTGATATCAAGTAGCGAATATCCGTCTATAAGCAACAATGAAGTGAAACCTTTCCTTTATGTTCTCTGAATCCACAGGGGAAAGGACTGGGTTAAACTGAACTGAATGCCAAATCCTTTGACTGGCATAATAAATACTGTTCAGAGAGTTCAAAGTAGGCCAAGAAAACGTTTTACCATTTTAAGTTCATGGCGGTGAATCAGGCAGGAAGAGTTTAATTCTCATATATGTTGTTCTATTTGTTTGTCACATTTAGATAATTTGATTATGATTGAAATAGACCTTACCAGGAGGCTGCAGTTATATGTTTTGGGACTTTTCATACAAGACAAAGTAGAAAACCACAAGCAACACCCTTCAAAATACACATGTGCATTTGATCCATTGATCTATTGATCATAGCAGGTTTACAGAGTCAGCTCAGCCAAATCACAAAATTCATCCACTTTCTGAGATCTGTTTTCCCCAAACGCAGAACAATACAGTAGTGAACAAATTGTATTTATGACACTGGAACAGCGAGTCTAACAAGCACAAGGTCCTGGACAATCTGGACAGTTTCCTTTTTGGGAACGGGTGAAAAGTGTCCACAAGGCGGCGCGGTGCGTCTGTCCTTGAATGCACCAACAGGAACAGTTTTCATAGCCGCCCCTACTCAGGTTACTGTGTTAATGACATGGCCATGACATTAATGACATGGTAATGACAGTGATGGATTACAACCAAATTTGACACTTTTTGCTAATTGATTTTCAAGCCGTGTGGGGAAAGACTCTGGCTGTCCAGAGGCCAGGAAACCAATGGAAACACTTCAGTTTCATCTGGAAAATGTAATACAGTATGTATATGTGCATGTGATTCAAGTCATGAACAAAGTCCCTGCACGGGAAAGCATAAAATAGGCTGTTTATTATGATGTCAATATGTAGACACTTATGACAGAACAGATCACACAGAGGAACAGCTGTTGCCTGGTCCGAGTGTGAGCGCCTGTTGTGACTAAAGGAGACCGGCTGTAAACATGCTGATAAAGGAGGTGCTTCCGGAGCGGCCGGAGTCGAGGAGGGTTTGCTCAGAGAGACGGAGAAGTGGGAAGTGAAGGAGCTCATTGTGGAAACTCTCCAACGTGGTGGGATGAGACGGCAGAAGGACTGATCCGCGTCTGTGACTCTGTTCCCATAATAAACCCACGAGCACATCACCCTCCCGTAGATCTGCGCAACAACAAGTATGTTCACACACACATTTATTCTTTTATTTTTTTACGAGTATGTGGAAAGAAGCAAGGAACAACATCTGGCTAGAACATGTTTTTTTCTTTTTTCTAGAAGGGACTTGAACAAACCCGGTTTTGTAGGACTTTGGGTAATAGGTCAGAGAGACTGAGCTCAGGGAAACTTTGGGCACAGAAATTCAAAGAAGGGGGAACAAAAAGGAGGCCCACTTAAAGTTTTAAGCGGGTTGATTAAGGGCTTTGGACTGGCTACTGTAGGACACCATGCACAAACATTTTCTACAATATTGCTTGTAAGTCATGGTCTCAAACAAATGATATTTGTTGTCAAAAGTCCAAAGAGATTTCCTCAAACATTAACTGGAAAGAAGTTTAAGGCCACACGATCACTTACGAGAGTAGAGAATAACTGCGCTTTAATTCAAAGTGACAGCTTCGCGCTGCAAATGAAGACGTAAACGTGGCGAATTTTAAAAGCCCAATAAAAGTAGCAGTGGCGGTACCAATAACAACAGTGTGGCCTTTCTGCTTTTCCACTTACCTCAGCGCTGAGCTGCTTCATGAAACAGCTTTTTGTTGTTGTTATGCTGTCACAGCTGAGAGGTGCCGTGGACGGAGTTACGGACCGAAGAGGAACATGGCCAAAATCTGTGTGATGAAGTTGATTCCTTTTGTAAAGTTTTATGAATACACAAATTTGCTTTCTTACAGAGATGAGAAGATAGATGACACAAATGATCTTCGACAAAATGATGTCCCCATACAATTCTCAATTAAGTGTGGGGAAATGTTGTATATAGAAACAAAACAAAAACAATACCAAACTGCTTGGTCATGTTTAGGCAGCATTTTCTTATTTATATTACAGAATTAAATAAAAATACAGTCAACGTTGTCTTTTGGTTTCACAAAGGTATCCTGGGTGAAAGTCCTGTGTTGAATCATCAATTAATTCCAACATCCTTCCTATGTGAACATCTGTGTACTTTGATTCAGAACATCAAAAGCAAATTTGGGGGAAAAATATTTCCCCCTCAAAATGTTGTTGGTAGTTTTGTTGTATTGGAACGTCATTTTTAAAGACGAGGCTGTTGTTTACAGCCGGTTATTTTCTACCGACACGTCGTATCAGCTTTCTGGGGTTTTGATACCAGCTTTTTTACGAGACACACTGGGCTTTCAGGTATCTCCCATGTCGGCCAATCTGCGGCTATATTAGACGCTCAGAGCAAGTGTGCTGTAAGCCAGACGAAGTAGGATAAAGAGTGACTGCTTATGACTTTCACCTGCTGTTTGTGGCCCGTGTGAAACAAGAAGTCAACTTTGACTTATTCATGCCGGCAACGCAGCGTCCCCTAGGCTACGTGCCTAATTTAGCAAAAAAAAATCACTTATTTGAATCTGAAACTTCTACGTATTGCTAAAGCCAACCACGTCCTTTGATTTGACGAGTCAGGATAAGAACAGCTTACTTTTTGCAAAATATGAAGCTACTGTCATCCGGTTTTGCTTAGCATAAATACTGGCAGCCGTATTTACCTAATTAATAGATATTAATAGATAATCCTAAATATTTTAACGTTTAATTGAATACATTCAAATGACAAACCATTTTACCATTGAAGAGGCCACATTTGCTTACAATTGGACACTGTAAGACCAAATTTAGCTGCACCTTCTTGCTAAAACGTTATTCACTTACTGTAACGTGAGCTGGTGGTTTGGATAAAATCATCTACTGAAAGGCTGCTACTCTCTGCCACAAGGGCCGGTACAATTATGCTAACAGCATACTTGGATGACATTGCATCTTACATGTTGTACTTTTTCTCATTTCACTTCATTCCCTTGAATCTTCCCATGACTGATTATCTTAATGTGAGCCGGCAGCCCAGTGTTTGACAATACATTTCTTCCTCATCGCATAGTCTCTTGGACGCTACTCCCGTCACTGGGATCTGCAAATAGGCAGAGACGTGAATTAAAACCAGTAAGTTACGAGCTGGCCACCATTATGTACGTACTGAAGCAAACCATTTTTAGCTCGGGAACAGCGAGAGGAGCAAGGGGATATATAATACCCCTGTTTTGGAGTTTGAATAAAGGCAAAGCTTTGTTCTCTGTGTCTGTAAACGGTTTGGATGAAGACTACAGATCCAGGACTTGGAGGCATAGTATTCTCTGCGGAGCATGGCAGTAGCCATGACAGCAACACCAAACACTGCTGCCTCTGTCCTTTAGAGAAAATAGCAGTATCTGGGACATGGGTGTTTTGGAAGACAATGGTGGAGATGACTGAATTATTTTTAATATGTTTTACAGCGTAGGAGTTCCCAGCAGCAAAATGTCATGTTTTTAAAAGGAACAAAAGTTCAAGACAAACAATATATACTGTGTATCTATACAATTTGCTCTCCTGCTTTACTGTCAGCGCTGCTTAAGGTGAGTTTAATGCCCCCAGTGGCCATTGTGAATGAAACTCTGGGACTTTTTGTGCAAAGCTAAGCTAAAAGGCTAACGGTTGTAGCTTCATAATGAGTGGACAGAAAAGAGAGTGGGATCAAATATTTGCATGTAGCCCTTTATCGTGCAAGTAATCCATCCATCCATCCATCCATTATCTGAACCGCTTATCCTCTTTAGAGTAATCATATATGGTAATTTTCCTCACAAAGTATTTTAATGAGTGCCCTATAAAGGGTTAACTGACAATGGAATGAGAACATTTCCTAAAATTGGTTTGGTGGTTATCCTGCTTCCTTGAGGACCCACTTTTTAAAAATGACAAACCATCGCAACCCAATTCCCAAAAGGCCTGATTTATAAATTGTGAGAAGAAAACAGGCTATTTTTTTTAAATTCGTCTCATCAGTTAAACAAACAGAATGAACACCAGTCTTTTATTTTAGATTCAATGTTTCAAGCTATACTGTCGCAGTCTTCGTTGTGTCTCCCGTTGGTTTGTGGACTACAGTTTTGAAACCTTGATTATCGTCATTTTTGGCCGTCGCTATCTTGTTTTTTGGCAACCAGTGAATGGAAATGACCACATTTGGACTGCAGAAGAGTGAGCCGTATACGGCTCTGGTAGCAACCTGTCAATCACATAGCCCCGCCCTAAAGCATGCCCTGCTTTATGGTCTGTTTGACTCAAGATGACCATAATTTGCTAAATGAACATCATGCTGTATTGAAGAAGACTTGAAACTAGAGATTGATACATAAACTCATGTTTACAATGTTTAGTGAAGGAATAAATCAAGTGCAAAATAATGATTTTCTCATAGACTTCTATAGAATTGGAGGAGTCGCCCCCTGCTGGCCAGTAGAGAGAATGTAGGTTTTAAGATACTTCAGCTCAGCTGACCCAGATGTTGCCGCCTGCATCCAATGTCTTTTCCTAAAACACTTTTGACCATGATGAGAAACGTCATCAGGTCAAGGAAAGAAGGGAAGGAGAATTTATGAGGACTTTTCAAATCAATTCAGTTTATACTTTTCAAATTCAATTCAGTTTATACTTTTCAATTCAATTCAGTTTATTTTGTATAAATCACAAATTACAAATTTGGACCTCACATCGGATCAGGAAAAACTCCCCCAAAAAACAGATATGAATGTTCATTAAAAGACTTTCTTTGGCGACCACTAAAAAATCTTCTAAAGGAGGACTCATGTAGGAGACCCAGTCTTTGGGGCTGCCTGATCTGAACTACTGAATTGTTTTCTGCTGATAATATTTTACTCCACTTAATTAAAGGCCTGAGAAACACAGTCAAATGAAAGCCAAACAAGATCTTTAATGCACCTGATCCACTTGGCCACCAGCCAGTAGAAAGACATAAATCTATAAATAAAGCAGGCATTAGGGGGAATGTGAATATTTTTGGTGGTATTTGTGGGGGTTTTGTCGTAAAACACCCACTCACAGAGAGAGATGACACTACTGAGATGACACTACTCCATTAGTTCCTTTCGATGAGTATATGCTTCAGTTATCATATTGAATTGTTACTAACCTACTTACACAGGCATCTTGTTAAAAAAAAGACAAAAAATAAAGGTAATATCAGAAATGTTTTGGGAAAATTGCCTCCACAAGTAAGTGCGTGTGTGTGTGTGTGTAAGCGACAGCGGGCAGGTATTTGCCAATAAAAGCCCCGCCCCCGAGGTTTGTTGACGACAGAGCTGGTTCACGACCTTGCGAGGCAGGTTTTGGACTCTGGCCTGGACATGTTATTACGGGTTGAACAATATGACGAATACGAGGGAAGAGGAGTCAACAAGTGCCGGACGTATGGACATGGAGTAACAGTGCAACGGTTAAAAATACGTCATAAACGCGGCGCCAAGCGGTGAACTCTGTTACATGTGCGTCATTGTGTCTGAAGTCACGGTTCATTGACCTGCTGCTCTAGCTTTCTCTCTCGCTCTCTGACCTTGACAGCTGCATGGACTCGCTTCTGACCAGTGTCATGTGTTGCTTCACTTTACATCCACTGCAGCAAGAGCCCCGTGTAACTGTAGCATCTACTCCTAACAACTATTGTGTCTTTAATAAAATTATATAAAAAAAGCAATTTCCATCTGGTTTCATTGAACGAAACAAGAAGATGAAATCCTGTCAAAAAGTAGAGCTCAATAGATACTTCACTTTTTGGGTCTGGTAGCAATAGCTTGGGGTCCTGGTTAAGTTAATTCAGTTTATTAAAGTTACAATGGAATAGCGGTTAAAGTAAAACATTTCTATACAATACCGTTTTAAAACCTCAAGTTCTATAATTTTGCTGTCGCCATCTTGGAATACGACTGTCGTCATGTCGTTTTTTCACAACCAATGAACAGAAGTTACCATATTTGGAAGTGAAGTTGAGAGTTTTTGTTAGTGGCCTCTCAGTAAGCCCGACCTAAAGCTGCTTTATGGTCTATTTGTCTCTACATGGACCATCCATCTATCCATCCATTTTCATCCGCTTATCCGGGGTCGGGTCGCGGTGGCAGCAGGTCCAGCAGGCTGACCCAGGCTTCTCTCTCACCATCTACCAGCTCATTCTGGGACATCCCGAGGCGTTCTAGGCCTCCTACCAGTTGGACGTGCCTGGAAAACCTCTAAAGGGAGGCATCCTAATTAGATGCCCAAATCACCTCAGCTGACTCCTTTCGACACAAAGGAGTAGCAGCTCAACTCCAAGCTCCCTCCTGATTCTCCCCGTGAGTTCGCTTCATTCATCCTGGCCGGAGTTTACATGCCACCGCAGGGCAACGTGCAGGAGGCACAGCGGACCCTCGCCGAGCAGATACGGGGTGTGGAGCGGACCTACCCGGACTCCTTAGTTATTGTTCTTGGTGACTTTAACAAAGGAAACCTATGACATGAACTCCCTAAGTACAAACAGTTTATTAAATGCCCGACTAGAGAGGAGAGCATTCTGGACCACTGCTACACCACCATCAGCGGGGCCTATCACGCCGTCCCTCGTGCTGCACTGGGTCACTCTGACCACGTCATGGTCCATCTGATTCCTGCATACAGGCAGAAACTAAAGCTCTGCAAACCTGTGGTGAGGAAGTTCAAGAAGTGGACCAGTGAGGCTCTGGAAGATCTTCGGGCGTGCTTGGACTGTACTGACTGGGATGTCTTCAGGACTGCTATCATCAGTCTGGATGAGTACACAGAGGCTGTGACTTCCTACATCAGCTTCTGTGAGGACAGCTGTGTTCCAACCAGCACCAGGGTGAGCTACAACAACGACAAACCCTGGTTTACAGCGGAACTCAGAAAACTACGGCTGCAAAAGGACCAGGCGTTCAGGAGAGGGGACAAGGACTTGTACACAGAGTCAAAATACAGGTTTAGCAGGGCGGTGAGGGACGCTAAACGACTGTACTCTGAGAAACTGCAAC
This sequence comes from Cottus gobio, assembly GCA_023566465.1. Taxonomy (NCBI): domain Eukaryota; kingdom Metazoa; phylum Chordata; class Actinopteri; order Perciformes; family Cottidae; genus Cottus; species Cottus gobio. The sequence goes on from CM042215.1 coordinate 25,204,569, forward strand.
ACCAGCTCTCAGCAAGTGATTCTGCGTAGGTCTGGAGAGGGCTCAAACAGATCACCAACTACAAGCCCAAAACCCCCCACTCCATGAACGACCTCCGCCTGGCAGACGAGCTGAATGAGTTCTACTGCAGATTTGAAAGACAATGGAATAGTCCTGACGCCAGCCCCATCAACAGCTCCATTAACAGCTCCATCAACAGCCCCATCAACAGCCCCATCAACAGCCCCACCAACAGCCCCAACAACAGCCCCACCAACCAGCCACAGACCACCAGCCCTCCTTCCCCCAGCCCATCAGGGGCTCACGCCTCTGAACCATCGTTCACAGCGCCCCCTACCCCCTCCACAGTGACGACCCTCATTATCCAAGAGAGAGACGTTAACAGGCTTTTTAAAAAGCAGAACCCCCGCAAAGCAGCCGGCCCGGACTCTGTCTCCCCCTCCACCCTGAAGCATTGTGCTGACCAGCTGTCCCCAGTGTTTACAGACATCTTCAACACCTCTCTGGAGACATGCCATGTACCAGCCTGCTTCAAGGCCTCCACCATCATACCTGTACCCAAAAAACCTAGGATCACAGGACTCAATGACTACAGGCCCGTCGCCCTGACCTCTGTGGTCATGAAGTCCTTTGAGCGCCTGGTCCTGTCCCACCTAAAAACCCTCACCGACCCACTCCTGGATCCCCTGCAGTTCGCCTACAGAGCCAACAGGTCTGTGGACGATGCAGTCAACATGGCCCTCCACTCCATCCTCCAGCATCTGGACACCCCAGGAACCTACGCCAGGATCCTGTTTGTGGACTTCAGCTCTGCCTTCAACACCATCATCCCGTCTCTGCTGCAGGACAAGCTCTCCCAGCTGCATGTGCCCGACTCCACCTGCAAGTGGATCACAGACTTCCTGTCTGACAGGAAGCAGCACGTGAGGCTGGGGAAACACGTCTCAGCCTCTCGGTCCATCAGCACCGGTTCCCCCCAAGGCTGCGTTCTTTCCCCTCTGCTCTTCTCCCTGTACACCAACAGCTGCACCTCCAGTCACCAGTCCGTCAAGCTCCTGAAGTTTGCGGATGACACCACCCTCATTGGACTCATCTCTGGTGGGGACGAGTCCGCCTACAGGTGGGAGACTGACCACCTGGTGACCTGGTGCAGCCAAAACAACCTGGAGCTCAACGCTCTGAAGACAGTGGAGATGGTTGTGGACTTCAGAAAGATCTCAGCCCCACCAGCCCCTCTCACCCTGTGTGACTCCCCCGTCAAAGCTGTGGAGTCCTTCCGCTTCCTGGGCTCCATCATTACCCAGGACCTCAAGTGGGAACTAAACATCAGCTCCATCTCCAAGAAGGCGCAGCAGAGGATGTTCTTCCTGAGGCAGCTGAGAAAATTCAACCTGCCAAAGACAATGATGGTGCACTTCTACACTGCCATCATCGAGTCCATCCTCTGCGCCTCCATCAGCGTCTGGTACACTGCAGCCACTGCCAAGGACAAGGCCAGGCTGCAACGCATCATTCGCTACGCCGAGAGGGTGATTGGCCGCAATCTGCCGTCCCTCCAGGACTTGTTTGCTTCAAGGACCCTGAAGCGGGCGAGGAAGATTGTAGCTGATCCCTCTCACCCTGGACACAAACTGTTCGTGTCCCTCCCCTCTGGCAGGAGGCTGCGGTCCATCAGGACCAAGACCTCACGCCACAAAAACAGTTTCTTCCCGTCTGCAGTCGGGCTCATCAACAGAGCCCGGGTCCCCCACTGACTCTAATGACTCTGTCACCCCCAGACAATTCCCACCGGACACTCCCCTGCACATAGCCTTATACTTAAATACACTTGACACTTTCACACAACACTTACACTCATGCACATTCCATGCACTTTATCTTATTTTTGGTATTTTGATATGCTACTGTTTCAATGTAAATATTCATTCATCCATTCATCCTCATTTATTGCACTGCGTTAACTGTTAAATGTGTATTGTTAAATGTTAAATGTATGCACCTTCCCGCCAGGACAAATTCCTTGTATGTGTAAACATACATGGCAATAAATGGTTCTGATTCTGATTCTGATGTCCGAGCTCCTTACCCTATCTCTAAGGCTGAGCCCGGACACTCTACAGAGGAAACTCATTTCGGCCGCTTGTATCCGAGACCACATTCTTTCGGTCACAACCCAAAGTTCATGACCATAGGTGAGGGTTAGGATGTAGACCGACCAGTAAACCCACCAAGATGGCCCGGTGCAGCGTCTGTTTTACTGCTGCAGCCGCACCGATACGCCTGTCGATCTCCCGCTCCATTTTACCCTCACTCGTGAACAAGACCCTGAGATACTTGGACTCCTTCGCTTGTAGTAGACACTCTGTCCCCACCCGGAGGGAGCAATCCATCGGTTTCCGGGAGAGCACCATGGCCTCAGATTTCGTGGTGCTGACTCTCTTCCCCGACGCTTCACACTCGGCTGCAAAACGCCCCATGAGGTCATGGTCCGAGGAGGCAAACAGGACCACATCATCTGCAAACAGCAGAGAGGCTATCCCGAGAGCGCCGAACCTGACAATCTCCGCCCCACGGCTGCACCTAGATATCCTGTCCATAAAAGTCACGAACAGGACCGGTAATGAAGGGCAGCCCTGGCGGAGGCCAACACCCACCGGGAACGTGTCTGACTTACTACCGAGAATACGAACACAGCTCCTACTGCAGGCGTACAGAGACCGGATGGCCCGTTGCAGCGGGTCCGGCACACCATACCCCCGCAGCACCCCCAACAAAGAACCGAGAGGGACCCGGTCGAAAGCCTTCTGCAAATCTACAAAGCACATGTAGACTGGTTGGGCAAACTCCCAGGACCCCTCTAGTATCCTTGCAAGGGTAAAGAGCTGGTCCACTGTTCCACGGCCGGGACAAAACCTGCACTGTTTATCTTAAATCTGAGGTTCAACAAACGGTCGGAGCCTCTCTTCCAGCAACCTGCTAAATGGACCATAATTTACTAAATGAACATCATGCTGAATTGAAGAATACTTAAAACTAGAGATTGAGACAAAAACTCTTATTTACAATGTTTACTGAGGGAATAAATCAAGAGAGAGACTTCCAGGAGGTTTCCACCTGGTTAAAACTTGGCTAACTATATTTCTGCAATACAGCCACCATGCGGTTTGATGGCTAAAGCTACATGTCCCAGGCAAAAGACATGGAAATCAATCACATTATTTTCCCTTTTTCAGTGTTCTTGAACAAAGACACTATTTAGCATTAATTAGCTGGCTGAAAAGAACGCTCTGGCTCAATCCAATTCAGCTGGAGGATGTGGCTGTGGAGAAGGATGTTTGGCCTAGTGTTCTGCACTGCAGCCAACATATACTGTTTGCTGATGATAGATAAGTTAACAGACAGACTTGTAATCAGGCCCTAATCCAAAGGGAGCACATGTATTATATTACATTTAGCTGACGCTTTTATCGAAAGCAACTTACATGATATACAGTAGACTGTAGACACAGTAACGGTGAGCAATGAGGGTTAAGTGTCTTGCTCAAGGACACAACGACATGGACTGGCTGAGCTGGGGATTGAACCACCAACCCTCTGATTGAAAGACTGACTTGCTAACCACTGAGCCACAAACCACAAACACACAATTCAGCGTTAGTAAGAGTCTGCAAAGGCTGCAGCAGTATGCAAGCAGAAGACACTTAATCCATCAAAGAGGATGAGAGTGTAACTAAAAGCCAACTAAGCTGTCTAAGAAGTGCATTACTGATTGTTGGTGTCAGTAGTTGTGATGGTTAGTTGGTTCGTGGTTGGTTGGTTGGGGGGTGGAAGGATTGAGGTCCTTTGCAGCTTTATTACAAGCTCATTGCGCAACTCTTGGGGGAAATATTTGTTTCCGACAACAAGCTGGGTGACAAATATGTTACAATGCCGTTGCTACCATGAGTCTCAGGGGAGTGTCTGAAAATAGATAGTGTGCTGGGCCACTTTAGGCGAAAGGTGAAGTGTCCTGTAATAAATGTTGTCTCCCACGGAGACACTTTTCTTGGAAATGTATTATTATTGTCTCAAGGGGGGGCAAACAAAACAAAAAAGGCCACACTTGGATCATGTTTTCTCCACTGACACGCACAGATCGGGTCATCTCACAGCCATCAATGCATGATAACCCCCCAATCCCATTCACATCCCCTCACCTGACGCTATATACAGTGGAATAATCCACTCTGACACAGCAGTGTACATTCGGCCGCAGACCTGCGCCAGTCACCCAGTGAACTGCTGCAGCTTCCTATTTACATGGCGGGGGGTCCAGGGTCAGCCGGTAATGCCAAAGCTGGTTAGAGGCTTAGAAGTTGGTGAACAAAACTGCTCACAGCTACCGCTATGGCAAACTTCACTAACTATTCACAAGTATATGTAACCTTTCAAAAATGAATTAAGTTGCTGTCGAAAGTGATGGCTCAAGAAACGTTTCATTGAGTGATGAGACCCGGAAGTATAAAAGTGGCAGCTATGATTAGCAGTTTGAAGCCTCTCAATTCAAAAGAAAGGTGCTTAAATGCTTCTTTTCTAATCTCCTTTTGGTAGGGAACACAGGACCAGAAAAGCCGCGGCTGATTGGTTGAACACTGTGGGTAATTGGAAAACATCCTTTGGAGGTTTAATTATGTTTTGGACAGGAATGTCTTAATAGAATTGCACAGCGTTGCCGCTATACGACGTCTCCACATTCCAAATATGGTAACTTCTGTTACAATGACAACACCACTTGGACTATTCAGATCCCCTCAAAGAGTGGTATGCTCCACCTCCCCATTAGAGTGGTATGTTCCATCTCTTCAGTATAGTTCGCTCAGGCCACAAGAGAGTTTTTTAAGCCCAAAATGTATGTTACTGCCTTTGTTTGACTATTGCATGCGTCCATTGAACTGGAGGAGCATTAAGTTACATATTGCTATAGTGAATGTACAGTATTTATCCCTGGTTTGGTAATTATTGTTCAGTTTTTATTTATGTTACTGCTGGTTATGCTAATTAGGCTCACTTGAGGGCAATGTGTAGAGCTAAGCATAGCACGTGCCATGTCGTTCTTTACAATGCTTGGGTTTAATGTTTTTTCCTATCTCAGAAACCACGTACACACTACTTACAAACACAAGCTACAAAGATACTTCTGTCCACCCTGTCAAGCCAAACTCAGCAATAACGTTTTCTATCTGGAACTACTTCAGTGGTGGGTGGTGATATTCCATGACCTGTTTTTGAGTCAGCCAACGTCTTTCTGATACTTCATTTCATTGTTCGTGAAAAAAAAAAAAACACATGGCAACGGCCATAATCCAAGATGGCGACAACGAAATCGCTGAACACAAGGCTTCTAAACTGCAGTTCACAAACCAACAGGTTTGTGAACTGGTTTGTGACGTCATGATGATACGTCCACTTCTCATATACAGTATTTACCCCTTAACTTCCTGCCCCTGAGTTTCCTGACCTATCGTCCGCCCATGGAGCACACATTTTTCCCATTTCTCTTTTGGCCTGTTGTAAACATTACCAAGTGAAATAAATCAGTTTGGCTCATTAGGTCCATCTGGAGGCTTGCATAATATGCACGAGTGTAGGTGTTTGTGAGTTGGAAGGGAGCAGCTGAAACCAATTAGTTTGTGGGGCAAAGAAAAAGAACCTCTGTGGACTTCATTAGACCGTGTGGGTGAGTAACCTCTGCAATCCCTGCATTTTCTCGAATGTGACTTCAGATCAGACCTAAAACGCACACAGCGTCTCGGAAGCTGAAATGGGTCACAGAGATAACTTGCTTGAGTCGAGCTCCAACAAGACACCAGGGGCCTCATTTATAAAACCTTGCGTAGGATTTGCGCCAGAAGTGGCGTACAGATGAAACATAGGACGTGTGTACGCACAGAAATATTCGGACTTATAAAACCGTGCGCACGCACGTCCTACGCAGGTTTTCCCTTAATAAATCACAATCAATTCTAAATGCAGCGCAGATTTTGCGGCTTCATGTCACGTCCATAGTTGCCCATATATAGTCTGTGGAACGCCCACAAATTAATATTCACCGTTTGCGAAATCATGGCAAACACTGAGAGGAAAACGAAGAAACGTAACTTCACTCAGTGTGAAGTCGAAATAATCATTGGCGAGGTGGAAAGGAGAAGTAAAATGTTTTTTGGAGGGCACAGTATGGGCATTACTAATGCCAAAAAGGCACTTGAGTGGCAAAAGGTTGCAGAGGCCATGAACGCTGCAGCCTCACAACCTTGGACCGTGGCCGAAATAAAGAAAAAATGGTCTGACATCAAAGTGGATGCAAAAAAGCGTTTAGCGCGCCATCGCCAAAGTGTGTCTGCCACGGGTGGGGGAAAGGGGACACCGGAGCTGTCCCCTCTTGATGAGAGACTGGCGGCAATGATTGGGGAATCGCTATTGAGTGGAGTGGTGACTGAGGCGGAGGGGGACACTGATGCGCCAGATGCACCGGATGACACGGCTAAGTGGAATAAGTAAAATCAAGTCACATGTATGTAGGCTACACAATTACAGTTTATTCATGGCATTTTATTACCGTCCATAAGATTGCATCTGACAAGCAACAGCTGTGTTTTGAGGATGAATTGCAGAACATATGTTGCAGAACATATTTCACTTTTCTTTTTGAAAATGTGTTAATTTGCATTTCTGTTTGTTTTACACTGTAGATCGATCAAACGGGTGTTTGTGTTATTTATGAGAGGCAGTATTGGCATTTCTTTTACACAACAGTCTAGTTTTACACACTTTCACACACGTTTGCGTGTTTCTTGCATTTGCCGACGGTTCTCATTTCACCCGTTTTTGTGCGTACGCATGGGTCCGAGCTTGAGTGAAGGACCGCACATTTTTCCGTCAAGTTTGCTTTTTATAAATACCAATTATTGCGTAGAGAGCGGCGTACGCCTTCTTTTGTGCGTACGCAACGTTTATAAATGAAGCCCCAGGGGCCTCATTTATAAAACCTTGCGTAGGATTTGCGCCAGAAGTGGCGTACGGATGAAACATAGGACGTGCGTACGCACAGAAATATTCGGACTTATAAAACCGTGCGCACGCACGTCCTACGCAGTTTTCCCTTAATAAATCACAATCAATTCTAAATGCAGCGCAGCTTTTGCGGCTTCATGTCACGCCCATAGTTGCCCATATATAGTCTGTGGAACGCCCACAAATTAATATTCATCGATTGCGAAATCATGGCAAACACTGAGAGGAAAACGAAGAAACGTAACTTCACTCAGTGTGAAGTCGAAATAATCATTGGCGAGGTGGAAAGGAGAAGTAAAATGCTTTTTGGAGGGCACAGTATGGGCATTACTAATACCAAAAAGGCACTTGAGTGGCAAAAGGTTGCAGAGGCCGTGAACGCTGCAGCCTCACAACCTCGGACCGTGGCCGAAATAAAGAAAAAATGGTCTGACATCAAAGTGGATGCAAAAAAGCATTTAGCGCGCCATCGCCAAAGTGTGTCTGCCACGGGTGGGCAAAGGGGACACCGGAGCTGTCCCCTCTTGATGAGAGACTGCCGGCAATGATTGGGGAATCGCTATTGAGTGGAGTGGTGACTGAGACGGAGGGGGACACTGACGCGCCAGATGACACGGCTAAGTGGAATAAGTCAAATGAATGCAGTCAAGTCACATGTATGTAGGCTACACAATTACAGTTTATTCACGGTATTTTATTACCGTCCATTTGATTGCATCTGACAAGCAACAGCTGTGTTTTGAGGATGAATTGCATAACATATGTTGCAGAACATATTTCACTTTTCTTTTTGAAAATGTGTTAATTTGCATTTCTGTTTGTTTTACACTGCAGATCGATCAAACGGGTGTTCGTGTTATTTATGAGAGGCAGTATTGGCATTTCTTTTACACAACAGTCTAGTTTTACACACTTTCACACACGTTTGCGTGTTTCTTGCATTTGCCGACGGTTCTCATTTCACCCGTTTTTGTGCGTACGCATGGGTCCGAGCTTGCGTGAAGGACCGCACATTTTTCCGTCAAGTTTGCTTTTTATAAATACCAATTATTGCGTAGAGAGCGGCGTACGCCTTCTTTTGTGCGTACGCAACGTTTATAAATGAGGCCCCAGGTCTTCCTCATGTATCCAACGAGCTGACTCCGTGGGGGGGAAACAGTGAAGTGTTGACTGGATGCAGAGAACAGCAAGCCGCCCTGCTTCACTTTAAGCGTAACAAACAACCTCTGTCTGATCCCAGGTCAGTGCGAAAACGACAATCTGATAAGGACACGTCTCTCTACAAAGAAGGCCAATTCACTTTTAAATGCTTTTGAAACAGGAGTTCTTTGAGTTTATATTTTGACAGTCCAATCAAATGGTTTACAGGGTATTTAACCATTATTTCTTTAAAAAGCATTTCAGGGCTTGTATAAAGTAGTCCATGAATATGAGATATGAGTTTACACATAATTATAGTCCCTCCTCTGCATTGTGGAGGTTAGACTGTGGGCTATCTCTGAGTTACACTCTTTGTCTTTTTGATTCTTCACAGGAAATCTTCGTTGTACGCCCTCTGCTGTTTTCGGAGAATAATACAACTATGCGCGTCGTTTTCTGACATCATCAACCTTGAGTATGAACCAAGCTTTGGCGGATCATTGTTGCCTTCATCTAACTCCCTGTGAAGACGGACGTTTGTTTTAAAAGGACTTCACGGGTGTAGCGACCCTACACGTCCAAACCCGACGTTGGAGGATAGAGCATCATGGTTGGAAGCTAAACTGCGGTATGTAATGCGTGGCCCCCCACGTGCCATCTGTAGCAATAGCAGCGCTTACAGCAGCAGCAGTAACGACAGTAGCGGTGTCAGAGTCCTATGGCAAACAAACCCCCTCAGGATGACATAGTGTATCCTTTTACACTGGGCCGCAATAACAGCCACTGACTGTGCCGTGCTCGAGCACATACTCAAACACTCCTGTGGTGTTTACAAGCAGGCAGAGAGTGGATCATTTATCCAGACGCGCTGAAAGGTAATCTAACCTACGCAGGCAAATCTAATTAGGCCGGAGCCGGTGGAGCTGCTTGGGCCCGGGCGGAGGTGTTTATACGAGGCCCGCTCAGCTGGAGTGAAGGCAAAACTTCTCTTGCTGATGTTATTAGGCATCATGTAAACATGCTGGATGGCTCCCTCAGTCAGGGCACTGTGTGCGGCAACTAACTAACAACTAAGCTGTGTGTTTGTTTTTCGGTAAGCGACTTTCAACACTCGTGTTAAGGTAATATTAAATGGACATTATTATTATTATTATTCCTCAAGACCAATATTTCATTATGTGAATAATCAATTAATAAACGCAAAATGTTGTAAATACACATAAATAACACGATGTCAAAAAATACTAATACGTGTAGCATGAAAGGGAATGATCTGCTCTCACTTGCGCTCGCACACACACACACACACACACACACACACGCGCGCGCGCGTGTGTGTGTGAGCCAATTGTGGCGCACCGAGCAGGCGAGCCTTCATGAGCCGAACCCCCCAACCTCTAATTTGACTGGTATAACTTCCCCAGCTCCTATCATGTGACGGCCGAGCGAACAACCAGCCTCTGGAGAGAGAGAGAGACAGAGAGAGAGAGAGATACAGTGTGTGTGTGTGTGTGTGTGTGTGTGTGTGTGTGTGTGTGTGTGTGTGTGTGTGTGTGTGTGTGAGAGAGAGAGAGAGAATGTGGAGGCGTACAGCAATGCAAAGACCGTGTCGCGGAGTCACATTGCCATTACGCGCTATTACGCACTGACAGCTGCTCACAGAGAGGGGAGCGCACGTCGCATGAGGAGCGGATTATTCTTGCGGGATTTTTCCCTCACACATTTACGCGTGAGTCTGCGCTGCGGAGGCTGCTGTTGTGTCTGTTTGTGCATGCGCGTGCTTGTCCGTCTCTCAGTTGTGGAGCTCAGCGTGGCTCCGCGGGGCTGTGCATGGAGGCGTCTGGTGTCTCACATATGCGCCTCATGCTTCATGTACCATGCTATCTATAATCATGTACATCTAATATGGGACTTTCATGTCTGTGATCTGATTGTGAAAACGCGTGAAACGCGTCATCTCCGTATTGATTACGCTTGCATGCGTGGTGAAGACCAGGAGTGCGACGCTGTCAAAGCCAAGTGAGCCTAGGTGTTCCCAAACTCTTTTCCTTAACTTTTTAGTTTTCCCACGAGGGCTTAGCCAAGACTCCCGTTCCCCCGATGGCACACGCACATATGAGTGGAATGTGAGCATTAGATCACTAATTACATAACTCACTGAAGGTGGTGGGGGGCAACAACCGTGACACTGGACAATAATTTCAATGCGCTTCTAACCGCCTAACTCAAGGTAAATGAGGTGATCATAATAATCAAATGAATCTGGAGACTTTTCTCTGTGAGGACATCTGGAGGTCTGCAGCCTTCACTTGGGGAAACAGCAGCGTGTCAGCCTTACAGAAGAGGGCGCTCAGACATTTGTTTTATTTTCTGCTACATGCAAAACACACGTGGCAATTTAGAGTGATGTTATCTTCATGGTTCATTAATCATCATAAGACGATCATGGCAACGAAGGCCCTTCATATTGTCTGGCGTTTTTTGTTTTTGTTAATCCATGTTAAATGTAGATGCATTGTGTGCAGGCTGTTTGCTTGGATAAAACTAGACACTAAATCCTTCACTCATCATCTCATCAAAATATGTTGATCTCAGACTGAATCTATCTATCTATGACATATAACGCTTATGAGCACTGTCTGCAGGACACCTTTGCAGTTTTGTTCTAATTTCTGAGAGCACATTGCTGTGAATGTCTCCAAAGGTTACGTAGCTTTGCACTTGTTTTGTTGTTGTTGTTTTTTTGTTTGTTCTTTCGTGGGGGGGGGGGGGGGGAGTCTAAGAACCACTTAGAGGGAAAGGGATAGAAACAGACCACTGAATGAACAACAGCAGAACCATCTGGTTTTATGTTAGAAGCATGAGAAATGGCAACCCCTGATAGTCAGCCTGAAGTCTGAACCAGCAGCTGCAGTGTACACACACACACACACACACAGACTCACACACACACACACACACACACACGCACACACACACACACACACACACACACACAGTCTTCAAATTCCACTTCCTTCACACGTGGTTGGCTCTCCTTTTGAAGTGCCATCAGCTGCAGACCTCTTGAACCGGCAGCAGGTATTGTGCGCAGAGACCAAAACATAATGACATATTTTCCATCTTGCGGCTGGTTTACTTATTGCGGTACAGTATAATCTTGAGGCCGCTGGCTTGTAGAACTTTAACCTTGTCTCTCAGACTAACCTGATGTGACTGTTGCTGTGTTTCAATGGTGTTTTTGTTGGGAATGATGATCCCCATGCACAAACTTGCTAATGGGGGAAGTTTGATTTAATTTAAATGTAATTGAAATGAACCACGTAGGTGGTCAGAGTCTGCATCTCGTTTTGGGATGCAGTCAAATTCAAAGCCTGGATAATAAAACTCCTTTGTCTTTTGCAGAAAGAAGACAGAAGTTTTTTCGTCGACGCTCAGCCAATCTCCAGCAGAACAGACTGATCTTCAGAGCAGAGCACAGGAATGGTGGATCACCTGCCGCTTGGTGAGGAGACCTTCCTGTATTACACCGGCTCCCCGGGGTCGGACTACAACTGCCTCTGCCACCACACTAATGGTGGCGCGTTGCCGGGCATCATGGTAACCGACACATGCATCTACGACCACCACCACCATCCCTACCAAGGGGTGACACTCTCCTCCTCCCCTCGCTTCTCTGAGGATGACCTCAGCGACTCCTCCAGCCCTCGGTCCTCGCTCTGCTCCAGCCCCGAGGCCGCTTCGCCGGCGTTGCGGCACGTCCTCGGCGCCAGCTACGAAAGCCGGGGCAGCAGGAGCAGCGGGAGCTGTAGCTCCTCAGGAGGAGAGAGTCGGGACAGCCTGCTGGACCTCCTCCTCACGCAGGCCTCCCTCCCTCGCAGTAGCTCTTACTCTTCTTCGCTATCTTCTTCCCTATCCCCATCCACCCCATCCCCTTCTTCATCCTCATCTGCCCCTCTTTTACCTATGGGCCTGGCCTGGGAGTCCAAGAGGGAGCAGCGGCTGAATCTCCTACAGCAGCACGCCAAGGAGGACTGCTACGAGTTCCCAGTTTTCCTGGACGAGATGCAAGATCCGGCGGCGCTCCTCTTTCAGCCCACATTGGAGGAGATTGAGGAGTTCCTGGAGGAGAACATGGTGGTGGCATTGGGTAAAGAAGAAGAGGAGAGCGATGAGGCAATGTCGCCAATGCCAGAGGATGCTGAGGCAAGATGTTCAAGGACTATAGCAGGAGAACTCGTATCAGTGTCACAGAATTCTCATTCACCCTCCTACACAGAGACCAAACACACACCATGTGCATCAGACATGGACAGCTCGCCACCAGCAGTGGATTTTAGTTCTCCTCGTAGTGTTGACGAGATCAAACACGAAGATTGTGGTTCCCCTCTGGCCTCATCAGAAGGTACCGGTGCCTCCAGCGTACCTGTCATCCTGCAAATCCAGCCCATCCAGATCAAACAAGAGCCCAACCCCAGTGCCATCTCGGATACTGCCACCCAGCAAACCCAACCCCCCAAAACCCAGCCAGCCCAGGCCCCGTCAGACATCAAAATCGCTCAACTCCTGGTCAACATCCAGGGCCAGACCTTTGCCTTGGTACCACAGTTGCTTTCGGCGACAAACATTGCCAGCTCGGGCAAAAATGGGAGCACAGTGTTGCCCAAATTTGTCCGTATTGCACCGGTGCCCATTGCCGCCAAACCCACTGGTCTTGGGGAAGGCGGGGGCTCGGGTACAGGGGTTCTCGTCGGAGGTCAGAGGTACCAGAAGAGCGCAGTAGCGGACTTAATCAAAATGCACAAGTGCTCTTTTCCCGGCTGTAATAAGATGTACACCAAGAGTAGCCACCTTAAAGCCCACCTGAGGAGGCACACGGGGGAGAAGCCCTTCGCCTGCACGTGGCCCGGCTGTGGATGGAGGTGAGCAGAACCAAGTGTCCTTTTTTTATTAAATCACATGATGCTGATGATAGCAGTAACACACTGGAGAGATGTATTTGAACACCCTTCAGATTTACACACACTGCAACCTTGAACTGATCAAAGTCTGGTGAATGGAGACGAATGGATAGTGTTCGGTGGATAGACTACAGTAGGTAGAAGGTGCAGCTGAATGAGTGTGTTCTATCTATACAAAAGAGATAACAGCAAGCAGGGCTGTCAACTTCCGCTGTGGACAGCTATGTACAAATAGCTGTTGATAAGCTATGTATCCCTCTTCCCACGTAACTTTGAAGAGATGCCCAACATGAAATAATTTTTCCATGCAAAGAACCGACAGACCTTAATCCACCATTAATGCAATTGGATGGAACAGTTTTATTGTTTTTGTTAGACTCCTCTCTGAGAGCTGAAATGACACATTGGTTTTCATTCTTTTTCATCCAACAGGAAGTGGAGTGTCTTGTCTTAGTTTCATGGGGACATGAATGTTTTCAGGGACACTTCAGGCAAAAAAGTTTTTCGTGCACTGTTTAACTTCCGAGAGTTTGGACTATTTTGCTTCCATAATATGTTTTCTCTCAGACTAGCAGAAAGAAAACATACACATTTGTGTTTATTTTACGACCTTATTTTTTTGTTAATTCATCAAAAGTTGACATTAAAAAGTAAGTAATGGGGATGTACCCTGTTCACCTTCAGTGTTCAAAATGAAAATGTACATTTTACAAAACATATCTTTAAAGGCCATATTTTCTCAGACTAAGCCAGAAATCTGCTCTTCATCAACTTTTCAAGTTTCATTCCTCTCAATATTCTGAAAGTTTTAACAGAGCGGTTTGTCTCTATATACTTCAAAACATGATTTATACAACATTACATTATTATGCACATGTTTTCTGATTTATGGAGTGATAAAAAGCAATATTTAAAATTTCCGCTGTGAAAAACTTTGACTTAATATGTCAACAAAAGGAAAGAAACATTTTGGACCTGGCTTTATCCAATGTTCATATTTCTGTTCTGGAAATGTATGAACATTAGCACATATTTAACAAGATAATGGCTCATGCTAATTTCAGAAAACTTGTGACATAAAAAATACTTTACTCAATGTAAGCAATCAATTGGTGTGATGTATAAATTCAAAACATTGACCCTATTCTCTTGTAGTGCCTCCCCAGTGAGAAGGCTTAGTTTATGGATGGGAGGGGATGGTGACAGGGTCCATCTTACAGAAAACTACACTAAATTATATTCAACAGTCACAATTTGTTCTATTCTATGTGCCGGCTGTGTGTCTCCACTATCGCTGTGTGTTTCTTTTGTACCATGGTTCAAGTTGTAGATTAGATAGAGCACCTTTTGAAGTTTTCTGCATGCAGACTTTGCCCCTTGCTAGTTATTCCACTTGTTTGCTGACTGTCTGCACCCACTACACACACACACACACACACACACACACACACACACACACACACACACACAGACGTGAATTCACGCAGCTGAGGATCAAGCTCTAAGTTTTCTACTTCATACATGTACTTTTCTGTCCGTCAATCATTGCTTTTCATCTGGAATCCTGATCTGAACTCGTCCATTCAAAGTAGAAATTCCATCTTTTGGTTTCCATATCTATACATGGAGCTATTGCCCGAGAGTGCATGTGTTTGGACGGAGACAGGGTTGTGTTAGGCCAAGCAACATGCTTCAGGTTAAATTGAGTGTAACGGTGAGGTTAGAATTTGTATCAGCTTTAGGTGCGCAGAGTAAATGTGCCGGTGAGAGATAGTCCGTCCCACCTCAGGAGACAGTTCTCTCTTCACTGAAAACCTGCAGACACTTAAAAACCCTCCAGATGTGAAACTTTTTTCACAGAGTGCGTTATGGCTGGGCTTACACAAAAGTATTTGTAAGCATATTATGTTATCCTGGAGCAAAACATCAAATAGAAAATCATTCCACCCTTTATGCATTGTTTAAAGCTGGTTTATGGCAAACGTGTGTTTTGTTCACATAAATATATGATGTATGCATAGCATATACTTTTCTGCCCCCTGTGTATTGCAATCAAGATGATGTTCAAGCCAAGACAATAAGACATTTTGGAAAACACGTTTAGCCATCTTATGCTAAGCTAAAATAATTGGTTCAAGGTCGATAGCAACAGATATGAGAGTAGTATAACTGTAAGTCTCTGCAATAAAAAGACAAAATTGCATTTTACAAAATCCCTTTATATTTTTGGCTGACACCAAGTCACCTCAAAACTTTTCTTCGCATCATAAAATTCTGCACACCACGGGAACGTAGAATGTGGACGTTTTGGCACTCAGGCAGAGCCGGTGACGGAGTAAGTGCGGCAGCCGTTGTTAAAGGTCCGGGTATAATAACAGGGCAGAGCAAACACAGGGCAGGACCGAACAAGATGAGAGTTGTTTCAGAGTCGCTTGTTGGTTTAGCTCGTTACTCAACATAAGAAATCCACCTGAGGGTGGTTGGTATTTGTTTACAGTAGATCCGGTTGTTTCTGTTTTACAAATCTGGCCGTTGTGCATTTCTGCAAGCGTGATACGAGGCTGACATGACATGTATTTATGAAACGCTTCTATGGTTGGCAGAAACATACAGTGCCGATGTTTGTTCTGACTGCGTTTGCATTTCAGTCCTCCCCAAACTACACTTCTGCAGGCTTCATGAGAGCAGCAATATACTGTACTCTACAGTTGCCCTTTCCTTGCTCCTCTCCCCAGGGAATGGAGGTGAGTTTGGGAGTAAGGCCCCTCTTCCGCTCTCTAACTGTAGAATTGATCCATGTGTTTGCCCCCCTGGGGAAGAGAGGAGTGCTATTTCATTGGCTTCATATATAACTCAGTGGAAGATGTATTTCTTCCCTCTCTTTCCAAAGCCTTTTGGTATCCCTTTATTTCTCTCTGGCAGTAGTTTATGGCCATGCTCATGTAAAGATATGGCATGGCAACACTTAAAAGGAACCCATGCAGGCAACAGATCAGACTCCCACGTTGAGTTTTTATTATTATTTTTCAGTCGGACAGGGCTGGAACCCAAACAGTTTGCTGTAATAACGTGGCAGCTGTCATTGGGGCTCTGTTGTCCTTGTCAGCCGATGGATACGTCGTTACAATAAGACAATGTTGTTGGGTCGCGATGGTTCTGTCGCAGTTTGATTTAGCGCCACACTTGGACACTTAGAGCTCAGCTGACTGTCAGTCAGTTGTGATACGCTGCCGACGCTCCTGGGTCCCTCCGGATCTTGAAAGTAGACATGTCCTGGCCTCTGCTTTAAAGAGTTATTTAGGAAACTAATTATTGATTAATGCTGTCACACATTGATGTGATTCCCTTCTCAACTTACACACAGTTGAAATGGAGTCGTTCATAAAGACGATGATGGGACTAACTAAACAAGGGCAATAAAAGAGGACAGATTAAACTCTGATACAGTACGTGTGCTTGCCAACATCATTTGCTACTGTAATTTGCCGGGTGTGCCAACCAACCTGACGGCCCCGCCCTTACGCGGTCACAATGTTGCACTTCGTTTGGCTGCAGAGTCAAGAGCGCCATTTAGGAACAAGCCAGAACAGAGCCTGTGCATGTGTTTCCCACGGCACCCACGATAAAATGGATACGATGTGTTGCGCTGCAGCCCCGCCAAGACGCCCCGAGGAATTAAGGTGCAAGTGAAAAACTGAGAACTGGCACATGATCAATTTCACCCCCCCCCCCAAAAAAAACTTTTCAAAAATACATGGATTTGAAAACCAATCAGTCTATTTGCACAAGTCCTAAACGCATGTTGTGTTGAAAGATCCTCCCCAGAGCAGTATGTTGAAGTTGGGCTCAGGCCCAGTTTGAATCAGAACAGCTGCATGGTTTCTATCATGCCCTGGCTTGAAGCTGCTATAGCACGGCTCCAGGGGGTAATGTGCACATGCACGTCACACACAGACTACCATAAGGATATGCATAAAGAGACTGATGTGGTTTCACATCTTTTCTTCAACAACGACATGCCTCTTGGTGTAGATTCAGTAACCCTGCTAATCCGTAGCATCTGTAGAGACACGCATGTGACAGACATGTCAACACAAAGTAATTTTGCCCGAAGGGCACTTGTTGCAGAAAGCATTGATTTACGCCGAAGCTGCATGCTTTTAGAATTAATCAAATGTAAGGGGGCGCTTGAAGTGACGAACCCAAATATAATTATCATCCGACTGACGTTCCCTTTACAGGTACAGTTTGTGTCATTTATATTCCATTGACAGAAATGGAATATAACATCAAAAAGTATGTTTTTCTTCATGTATAATCCCCTAAAAATGAGAGTTGTTTTCTTTTCTTTAGCTTAGAATGAGCCTTTTATATGGACATACGGAGGTCCTCTTCAATGTCACAATGTTGCACCACCATGTTTCTACGCTAGCCCAGAATGCACAAATCAAACATCCAGCAGCAGCAGGCAGCAGATTTATGCCCCAAAATTCTGATAAACTATCTGTACACTACCTGCCCAGCAACAAAGAGGCAAAGTTAGCAGCTAACTGGTGAACAAAGTGGAACATTTAGCTGTTGAAAACTTACAGCTAATCAATGGTGAACATAGTAAATAGAGCTGCTTAGCTTCAGGATGGCCGCATAGTCATCAGGGACTTCAGACTAGTCAGGCTTTTTATGGGGCAGGTTTAAACTGTTGTGGCAATAAATAATAACTGTTCGTATCCTCCCTTAGTATTAAAAATAACAGACAGGCCCAGTCAGGCAACGCCTCCGCTCTGTACTGTCTGTGGCGTGGCCGTAGACATCAACATGGAACCGGACGGTAGACAGACAACACCTTCTGAGCAACACAGGAAAAACAGACAACAGAATGGCAGGACAAAACGATAGAATCATGCTTAATATATGTTATTAATTTGCAATAGCAACATATATCATCGTCCGTCTATTTGTCTGTTATTTCATGTAATTAGTAATTTTACCACCTTGCTGTGTCAATCACAAAAATTATCCACTGCCTGATTCCATGTGAACGCAGCATTAGTCTGGTCAAAATGGGGGCTGATTGTTTGTACTACTTGGAGTAATCAGTAGATCATTTCTGACTTTCAGACTATCGGCCAAGTCAACAAGAGATGCATGTTAAAACAAATTCAATACCCATCAATGAACCAAATGACTGTGCTACTTTTTGAGGTTCCTTGCTTTTCAGATTCCACACTTGGGCTTTATACGTAGGCTCTGTCAGTTATTTTCCTTTTATTGCGCCATTAAAATGATGAATAGGCAGGTTATGTAATCCACGTCGAGAGTGGAAATGCTTTGAAATAACTGTGAGCGACATCTTTATATCTATGTGAGTTATCTCCTTCATGACTTCAGCCTGCCGGTGCTACTGGAAATGCACCAGGAAATAAATCCATGTTAAAGATTAATCTGATTTTAACAGCTTTGCTTATATATGCAGACACACACACACACACACACACACACACACACACACACACTCTACACACACACTACACTATCAACCACTTAACCCTTCACTGTCATGAGACCCAGAGCTGGCCGGAGCCAATAGAGACTGGAGCAGAGCAGGCCAGGAATAGACTGGGTTTGGATCTAAGCTAAATATGGGATGGCACTTTAACTACACAGAGAAGATGCAAGGCAAAACACATGTGCAGTATGTCCTCATGTAAAAACATGCTTGACATGGATTTTACTTTATTTGGCTGTTTGAAGCATGACTTTAGGAAATGCAGTACGATTTAAGCTAGAAGTGGTCGCATTTCAAAATGACAGAGGAACAGTCAAGTTTCTCTGTAAAATTCCGTGAGAGTTGAAAGTAACGAGTTGGAATAACGTGATGGTTAATGTTCCAAAAAAAAATGTGTATCACAAATCTGATGAATCACATCCTGGGTTTTCCTTTCGGCAGGTTCTCCCGGTCCGACGAGCTTTCCCGACACCGGCGCTCCCACTCAGGAGTGAAACCATACCAGTGCATCGTCTGCGAAAAGAAGTTTGCCCGCAGCGATCACCTGTCAAAACACCTCAAAGTCCACCGCTTTCCACGAAGCAGCAGGACAGGGCGCTCTGCAAACTGACTCTTCTGACCCCACTCTGACAGACTGACGCTGAGTGGGTATGTGTGTGTGTATTTGTGTGACGAAAGACAGCGGGGGAGGGGGAGAGGTTGAAAGTCCAAACACCTTTCCAAAGGGGTCCGTGCAGGACTCTTGAGCTGGTGTGTGTTTATGTTTAAACGTGTACGCGTGACGTACATCCATGGTACTGTTATAATTTATTGAGTGGTGAGGAAAAGACTGTAAAAAAAACCAAAGTGAAACAGAAAACTGTTACTTGACACAACACCCTCACAGGTGGAATAAGCTTCTTGTATATAACAACCTTTTAGTTTTTTGTCTCACTTAAATCTTTTAGCTGATCTAATTTGATGAAAGCTTTGCTACTCAGAGTATTTTTACACTTTCAGATGCAAGTTATTGTTGTTGCTGGAGTCAAAAGCCTTCTATGAATAAAAAAGAAATAATAATTCTAACGGGTCTGCTACTATTTAAAACCCCGTTTTTTTACCTTCCTGGAGCTAAATGTTGTTAAGCAAAAACGCATCGCTTGATGGCTTGAATTTGAATTTCTTGCAACAAAAGCTAACTGGACATGGGAGCTGCTGGGGCCTTGGCTTGATTCCTCCCTGACTGACAGCAGAGTGAATGATGCGTCAACATTCCTGTAGCTTTGAATAAGTGTCTTTGTTGCCTTTGAGTCTCATAACAGGGACAAAAACAAAGCACTGAAGTAACCTCAAACACAAGAGGAATGATCATGTTCAATGTTGAATTACCACTCACCAGAAAATATCAGTCACTATGTAATTTTCACTGGCACACGTGAAAAGTGTGTATTTCTGGCAATTCTTTTTTGTCTCATCTGGTCCAGAGTATTTCTTCAGGACATTGTTATGGTCTTTTTTGGGGGGATCAAAAACACAATTGGGGTGCAGCCACATTCAATGATTACATTACATTTCATTTAGCTGACACTTTCATACAAAGCGACTTGCATGATATATACAGTAGACCATAGACACAGCAACGGTGAGCAATTAGGGTTAAGTGTCTTGCTCAAGGACACAACGACATGGACTGGCTGAGCCGGGGTTTGAACCACCAACCCTCTGATTGAAAGACTGACTTGCTAACCACTGAGCCACAGTCGCCCACATTATGATTATCTGCCAATTAGTTCAATTCAATGTTAAAAACAAGCATTTATGGAGGCATGTTTCTTCTACTCTCTTCAACTCGCAATATAAAATTTGTGTTCTGGTTTTGATAATAACCATAATCATTACTTTATTAGTCACTTTACTTTATGTCAATGCTGCACAAGTGGCACAAGCAAAAAGGCTGAACCTATCAAATCTCTTGCCTCCTCTTCTGCCAAATCAAGCTTATTTTTTTCTGTCTTGTGTTCAATGTCAATACAGATGAGTTTGACGTATCAAATGAAATGAAATCATTTACATATCAAATCTACGTGGATTCGTTTAGGCACTGCTAATGCTGGAAATATGTGTTACAACATCTAATGACAAATTCACACCAGCTTTATGTATGTGTATATGCCTATGTATACGTATCTTCAGCTGAATATCTCATCACCACAAATAGCAACTACAGGATATTTACAGTACAAGTGAAGAAGAGACATAAAGTATTATCCAACATTCGCCACCGTAAGCTACTGGTCAGACCAGACCAAGTAGAGCCTCGTGCACACCCTCTGACGACGAAATGTATCTATTGAGTTTAGAAAGAGAGTGCTTTATTTCCGACAAATTCAACTTTTCTTTTGTAAAAGAATCAATGTAATCTGTTTCTTTCAAAAGTTACACAGACTTGCTTCAATGTGAATAGTGTTTTGTACTTTTGTAGGAGGCAAGTAAAATATGGCTCTTCCACTGAAGCCTTGTCTCTTTTTAAATTAGTAAATTTGGACAAATTGATTTGATAAAAATAAAAAATGAAACGGTTACCATAGAATATTTGCTTTGGTCTTATTACTTGTTACAGCGTTTTCACCAAAGCAGATTTCCTCTGTCCCTGGTCTTGAACATATCATATCTCTTTCCATGAAACGAGATGCCTTGGTCTCGTACTGTAAGGGAACAGCGACCGTTTTGCTTTCCCCCCCTCATAATACATTTACCTGTCTGCGTTGCTTTAGCGTGTCATTGTGCATCTCAGTTGAATTAAACCAAATGTGTCGTGGGAGGGACGCAAAATGCCTGCTGCACAGAGTACAGTGTAACCATTAAAGTTGAGGATCAGCTGACGATAATCTGTGCCAATAGTGTTTGAAGAGAGGAATGTTGAAGTTTTGAACTGGAATCCAGTTGTTTTTTTGGGAGTGTTTGATTCGCTGAAACCTACATCAATTGTCAAACCCCTTGAGCGATCGGTATGCGGTGGCTGATCGAGACGCTGATTGGAAGAAGTGTAACATCGATGTCAAGCATTCCTTCCGTACGATCAGGAGAAACACTTTTCTGAATGGGTGTCACGTGTGAACCCGTGAATGTATGTAAATACTGTATATGCATCTAAAAGGAGATCTGAGCTATTCTAGTGATTTCTGTGATTATGAAAGATTCTTTGAAAGAATATGTAAAGAAAGAGTACATAACGTGATGATTCAAATATATAGTGAAAAATGTGGTAACTTGATTTTTCTTGACAGGTTTTTATACAACAAATGATTATGAAATGCTCATGAAATGTTTCATAACATATCCATGGATCAGAATTTATAACATATTCTTCAATATGCATATCTCTAACTTGGTCAGGTGCAAATTGCAATACAGCATAATGTGTTATGAAACATGTGATGATTATGGTGTTGTGCTCTGTAAACACGTTACAAGCGAAGAGTTGCTTAAAATGTTATATTTTGGCTTTTGTTCCTATGTAAAAGACATTTACAATAAAAATCCCAAAACCGATTACATGTTTTCTGTTGTTGTCTTGGAACTATTCACATCAACATTTATCACACAAGTGGCCCAGACCACCAAAATAAATTCTATAAAAAAGAAACTTCTGCTGAACAGCAGACACCATTTCCACATGTATCCATATACACATGCTTCTTTTGCTTTTTAATGATTGTAACACTGAATAAAATAAAGGATCAAGTTAAGTATTTAGTCCCAGAGGCTAAACCCAAAAGCACCAAAATTGGGGCGGATGGGGCCTATATGAATTACAACTTGACAGAAACAAATCAAACTCACAAAAAAATTACTTTGTTCATCTTTTGGAATTAAGTAACACAAAATGTTTTGATTGTTATGTAATAAATACATTTTTCATCACTGAATACAACAACATATGAACCAGAAATATATTGGCCTTAACAAGAGTCCTGAGAGTACAGCCCTGACCATTCAATAAATGCCAAGAGTGTGATTTTTCCCAATCTAGTTCAATTTGCAGCTGCTTGCTTGTATTTGAGCCATATCATATTTATAATGTGATAATGATATGTCTGAAATCCCACCCTGTAGAGTAAAAGTGCACTTTATTTACCCTCCTCCATTTGTGTGTTTATCTACTAAATAGTGCTGTCACAAAATTAAATAAAAAAGGTTTACATGGCACATATACTGCACTTTCACTCCCACAATCTCACAATACAGGGTTTTATATTGTGGGATTGTGTAACTCTACACCTGCCAGTGATGACGCAAAACAACTGCAGTTATAAGCTTCTATGAAACTAGAGATTTATTTTCTTCTTCATGTTCTTTTCATGTATATATTATAAAGCTCAAAATAGAAATCCCAAATCTAAAACTATGATTAGGTGACTCTTATGAACATATTGCCCTTGAGCTTTTTTATCCACATATAGCTCTCAGAGTGAGAGAGGAAAATAAGTGTTTCCTGTAAGGTTGCATGAGAAACATAAAGCGTGGAAATGTTAGAATTGTCAAGATTTGTACCACATGGCAAATTTGCATGGAAATTACCCCCACCCCCACTTCTGTCTCTCTCTTCATCCAGACTCGTCCTGTTCACCCCACCACTTACCCCTCCTTCCTCACAACATTTTAAAATAATGGCTTTGGATGCTTTTTCAGGCTCTTAGAATGTTTGCTGAGTCATTGAGAACAAACAGAGTGGTAGCGCCTAAGCGTCCGTGTGCGCTGTGTTTGTTATGGTTATAGATCATGTTGATTTGTGAGCCAGTGCCATCTCAGAGGCATTCTGGGAGGCACCAGAAGGATTTCATTCAACACATCTGGATTTGAACGTTTTTGCTCGTCTCAGGTACAGCAGTGAGGCTCCTTTTCTTCAGAAGATTTTCTGAAAGAAGAAAAAAAAGGTTACTTATATTACTAGACACCGATTAACTAGGCGTACTTAAACACTGATTGCTTGGCATGCTGTCATGCTTAGCATGTATGCACATGCAATAGCAGAATCAAATACAATCCATTTCAAGGAAAACAAAGTATTGTGGCCATCAAGCACTTTAATGTAATATTCATTTTGATTTTAGAAAGTGACATTCAAATTCTGATGACATGTTGTTGCATTCACACATAATCATATTGATGTACTGCAGGAACTGTCAAAGAAGAGTCATTTGACAACTGAATTTCAAGAATCCTTCCTCCACAAATCCCACTGAAGGACTGTTCCAGTGTCAAGGATCCTTTGAATTCTACCAAAACCCTTAGTTCCGAGGATTTTCCAGTATGTATCCTCTGAGCTCCTGAAACACCAACAACCCTGTGCCCACAATGCATTTCCTGAGCTCTGATTTGGATACGGAGAAAAAAACACTGGCAAACTCAATTGTTTCACCATAGAAGTCAGCGAATCATGAGTTCATGAACAAATTTGAGGCAATAAATTGGCAATCCAAAATTTTCAATATTGCTGAATCCTCACTCATATTAGGTCTACAAGCCCCAATGCATGCATCTAACTCATTAACATTCAAGTATTGAAGTTTTAAAGTACAAGCACGAAGAGGCCAGCAATGGCCTGACAGAGAGAGACGGCGGGGTGAAAAGAGCGCGTAAAACAAGCATTATTTTACATTTAATGCTGTGTAAATGTGACTAAACCTGTGACTAAATCTTTCGAACAAGTATAAAGACTAGGCTAACCAAAACAGTCATCAATCGGCAAGGTAAAATTGCTGTGTTTTTCAATGGAGTTTAGTAGCATTGTAATTGTATATTTTGCACCATAACAAATTACTCAATTAATAATTGTCTAAAAACATGCTGCTATTATATTCCTAATAGACCTACATGTTTTTATTGACCAACTGTTCAGAAAGGAAGCTGAAGGCCTTCAACAGGCCTCTTGTTACACATCAAATGTTTACTTAGTTTTATTTCTTAAGTATGACTATGAGGAACTCTGATTTGGAGTTTATTTTGGCGGTTCCTGCGGACCAAAGCAGAAGTGTTTCTGAGCACCAGAGTTCCTTTAGAAAATGTAATTTTCCTTTAGCAGGTTTTGAAATTCTGCCGTGCACAGTCCTGGTTCTGGTTCTCTTGTGCATCCTTTCCGTCCAGCGGGCCCAGCAATACAGCCTGGGCCCAGGCTGGCAAAGCTTTGCTCCTGACTGAAGTACGAGCCATGTTGCCCGGTGAGGAGGTCTCGCAGCTCCTGCAGGAGCTAAGACTGCAGGACGTGAGTCGGATCTGGGTTGCTGCTGAAAGCTCTGCTGGAGTCTGAGCTGAATATATATATATATATATATTGTAACAAGGTTCTTGTTCCCGGGGCAGTCTCGGACCGCGTTGCACAGATCCCGTGATGCCTCCACCAATGCCCCGGGCCGAACCAGACTCTGGTGGATCATGGACTGCATGCAGCCCGAATCCACCATCGCCTGGTGTGTACCCCCCTGGATGCTTACCGGAACGCGGTACGTCGCTCCCGGGCCAGGGGAGGGCGCTGGAGGGCCGGCAACCCGGATCACCTGTCCCACCTCCATCAATGGGCAGTCCCTTCGGACGTGACCGGTTTGCCCACACCTCCAACACACCTGCCCTGACGTCTGAAGGGCCCCCGGTGGGTCAGGAAGGGTGCGGGCGCTGGACGGGTCCGGTACATCGGCGGTCGGCCGGGCTGGCGCGGGCGGGCGCAGGGCCGGCGGAGGCTGGTCGGCCTGGCCTGGTCGGCGGCCGGCGGAGGCTGGTCGACAGGCCTGGTCGGCCTGTCGGCCTGGCTGGCGCCGCCGGTTGGCCGCCGCCCCCCCTCTCGGTCGGGTGCACGGCGAGATGGTCCTCGGCAAGAGTGATCGCGCTCGCCAGGGTCGTGGGCCGGTGGCAGCGGACCCATGCTGCAGTCCGGGTTGGCAACCCCTCCACGAACTGCTCCACGACGAGCCGCTCGAGGACCGCCTCCGCTCCACCCACGCCCCCTGGCTGAAGCCACCGTCCCGCTGCGTCCCGGAGCTGCTGCGCGAAGGCGAACGGCCGGTCGCCGGACCCCAGCCTGGCCGCGCGGAACCGCCGCCGGTGGTCTTCGGGAGACAGGCCGAGATGATCCACCACCTTCCGGATGGCCCCGTAGTCCTGCCGGGCTGCCGGGGGGATCCCCAGGGCCGCCGTCTGCGCCTCCCCCGTCAGCACCGGCAGGAGCCGAATCGCCCATTCGGCCTCCGGCCAGCCGCACGTCCCCGCCGTGATCTCAAACGCGTCCATGAACGACTGGACGTTATCCTCCCCCGTCATCCGGTGAAGAGCCGCCCCCGCCAGCGGAAGAGGTGGCGGAAGGCCCGCCGGTGCCACTGCCGCCGTCCGGGCGGCGAGTCGCTCGAGGGCGGAGGTCTGTCACTCCGATTGGACCCGGAGGGACTCCAGGACCCGCTGCGTGGCCGCCGCCTGCTCCCCTATCATGGCGGCGAGGCTTGTCAACAGCTGACCCACCGCACCGAGCGGCTGGGCCAAGCTCTCCGGCTGGTTGTTGCGGTCCATCCCAGGAACCCACGTTCAGGCGCCACTGTAACAAGGTTCTTGTTCCCGGGGCAGTCTCGGACCGCGTTGCACAGATCACTCGGAGAGTAAGGTTGTTTAACGAGTTTTATTGACATGTATCAGCCTGCACGCCACTCTCTGGCTCTGGTCCTTCCTCTGCTGCCGCTACTGCGGCGTTTAAATCCACTCACTCACACACCCACACACACACACACACACACACAGCCACAGGTGCGGCTCATTCTCCCCGATTGCCCGCACCTGTTCCCTGAGCCGCCCTTCGCTCTCCCCCTCTGCAGCCGCGCTTAACCACGCACCTGCCCCACATATATAGATAGATAGATAGATAGATAGATAGATAGATAGATAGATAGATAGATAGATAGATAGATAGATAGATAGATAGATAGATAGATAGATAGATAGATAGATAGATAGATAGATAGATAGATAGATAGATAGATAGATAGATAGATAGATACATTCTTCTTTAATCTATAGTGCGTTAAAATAAAAAATTAAATAGTTCAGTTCCTAAAACGTTGCTGAGTTACCAACTGCTGTGTGTGTACAGGAGAAACACTAATCTGAATGTCAGAGGCAAGTTACTCTGCAGCCAACTACAATGATGATAACTGTTATATAACTGCTTACAACTCTCAGCCAAGTTCAGACCCGTGTGTGTGTGCGTGTGTGTGTGTATGTTTGAGAGAGGGGTGAAATGCTGCTGAATGAACAATTGTGAACACATACTGTAACAAGTGCTGTAAAACATCAGTCATCAGACTGTCACAATATGTCGACAAAGAGACTTGCCTTCACTGCTGCCTGTACTGTACTTTCTCACATATCAAGACTTGAGGTTGAAAATGAAGTATGGGTGATGTTACGAGACAGGACGGGTCGGCGCAAACTGGTTAACTATGAAGGTAGATTTGTATCTTTATTACACAAGTTTTGAGAGCAAATTTCTTGTTTTAAGTAAATTATTTGTTAGTTTTGCTTATGAAACTATAATTTTTGGCTTCAAATCAAACATCTTTGCTCTCAAAAAAGAACATGCACACTACCAAAAAAACCACACGCTCTCTCCAAAAGAAACCTGCGCTCTCAAAATGAAAAGCTACAAGTTGAGTTCAACATAGTGGGCGGGGCATACACTGCTGAATGAGCCCGGTGTTTCTATTGGTGGGTTTGACCTGGTGGGTCTGACTAACTCATCCATCCATCCATTATCTGAACCGCTTATCCTCTTTAGGGTCGCGGGGGGGTGACTACTCTATCTGTGCTTTTATTAATAATAGAACAAAGAAAATGTCACTTTCATGTAAACCAGATTGCTCCATCGGACAAAAACAAATAAAACGTGCAATCACTTTGTTAGAACAATACAAAGTTGTGCAAAAAAAGAACTAATATTTGGCAAAAATAGCTCATTGTAATAGCCTAATTAACATGTTTTGTACTGAATATCTTTTCAGGATAATAACAATAAAGTTCAACCTGTGAAAAACTAAATAAAACCAGTTAAAAATATTTGGCAATAAAGAGTTTTCCACTGCATATCTTTTCAAAACAACAATAACGTGCAACCGGTGCAAAACAAAACTAAATTAGTGCAGATATGAGCCTGCTTTCCACTACAAATCTTTGTAAAACGGGGTTGTAGATTTGATACGGCCACTCTCAATTCATGCTCAAAGTTGAGCTTCGATCTGTATTTTGTTTTGAGAGAGGCAACAGCAGAAAAGTCGATCTCACAGAGGAAGCTCTGCGCGTCATCACAGCCGTCCGCCCGGTGCTGAATCAAACAGCTGCTGGTCCGTCCGAAGTACCGCTGGCAGCGGCCGTCATTCAGATGCTGTTGTGCGGCTACGGATGATATTATGAACCCGGACACGGGGGCGTTTGATGGTCCGACATTAGAGGGACTTCCACAAGAAGTTTAAAGCAGAACTAGTGGTTAGTTTAATGGTGGATGGGGGAAACATTACTGTTTTTACGAAGATAAGCCACGGAGATAAGCCCCGCCCCCTTCTAGGGGCGAGTAAAGCCAGTAGCGAATGACGCGAATTAAACCCACATAAAGTTGAGCGACTAAACTCACGCGAGTAACACACCATTAGGTCTACAAGTGTGAGTCGCAACTCGCAAAAGGCTCTGTCGCGGTCGCGCATGCAGAACCGTAACGGCGTAATTTAAACCACAGATTTGAAAATGCGAAATGCATTCTGGGATATTGGCTGTCTCAAGTACGCACAAGTCTCATCCTATGCATCCCCGGTAAAATGGGCGGATCAAATCACATTTTCACAATTATTTAAAATAAAATAAAATAAATAAAAAATAAATCTACATTTCCCCAACCCTCTCGCGCCCCACCTGTAATACCTCCACGCCACACTAGAGGGTCGCGCCCCACAGTTTGAGAACCACTGGACTAACTTGAGGTTATGTGAGGAGGACATGGAGGTAAGTTGACATTGTATTGCTCTGTTTGGTCAAAATGATTTTAAATGTAGCAGCACTGGGCTAATGTCACATGTATGCAGAAAGTGGGACTGCAACCCCCGATGAAAAGAGACTCCACGATTCTAACAACATGAAAACAAAGTGAAGTGCTGCTACATTTAAAATAATTTTGACAAAACAGCAATATAATGTCAACTTACCTCCATGTCCTCCTCATTCAGCAGCGTATGCCGCGCCCACTCTATCCAAACTCATAGTTTTTCATTTTGAGAGCGCATGTTGTTGTTTTTAACGCGCAGATTCTTTTTTGAGAAAACAATTTTGTTTTTAGAGCAAAATGTATTGATTTGCAGCCAAACATTTCATAAGCAAAACTAACAAATAATTTACTTACAAATTCTATTGATAATCTTTCACTAAGGTGGTGGCCATGTCTGACACATTGCACATTGAACTTTCCACCTAGCCCCGTTGTCATGGTTGTGGTTTTTCTCATTCTCTACAGTACCGTGCCTGAGCCATACTTTCTGTTGTGTGTTCACTGACCATTAGTGAAAACGTTTGCTTGCTAACGCACTAAACTACAATTGTGAACACCATTAACATTGTACCTGCCTAACATCAGCATGCTAGCATTGTCGTGGTGAGCATGCCAATGTTAGCATTGAGCGCAAACCCCAAGCTAAGTAATTCTAAATAATAGATCTTAAACCAAACTTACTACATATTTCCCAATATTAATTAACTGAGGTTTCCACACTCATATTATATTTTATATTATTAGAACTATACCTACTACAGTAGTATAGAATATGCAGTAATGCTATAAAAAGTCAAATAAACCCCCCAAAACAGGAAGCAATTAGCCGAGAAACATACATATAAATTATAAAATGAGATGATATATTTTTATTTTACATTGGCCCTTTTCATCTAAAACATGTCATTATAAAAATAATTATTATAGCAGCAGAAAAAGGTGTCTAACATATGGTGGCTCCATCACAGGCACGCACTGTTCTTCACGTGACCATGCAGCATGCTGTGATGGGTCTCCTATGTCCAGTGAAACGCCAACACATTTCATTTGGTAGTTCATTTACAGCAGGGTAAACCCAACTTGCACACGTTGTGCAGCAGGCATGCAGAACAGACAGGTCAGTAAGTGTACACATGCTGCACACACACTCACGTGGAGCAGGGAAGTATTCTCCTGTGGGTAACCCTGCCACCTAAGAGACACATTTATGTCAGCAGGAGGGGATGGAGTCCACTTTCCAACAATTTGGCTAGCCATGTGTTCCAAGGAGCCGACGTCTTACAGGACAGGAAACTTGCATTTTCATGTCTGACTTCTGCTCTCTGCAGTTATGCTCTCATGTGTGTCTGTGCTCGGTACGTCCATTGTCTTACATGTTACAGCCTCTTAAACGTACAAAGAATTCACTCTATTGTTCAACTGCACCAAAGAAAAAAAAACACTCCTTTGCACAAGAGTTTGGGCACTGATCCCAAGTGAGTAAAAACACAGTGCTTGTTTATGTGCAAGATCAAACACTTAGAACATTGCATTTCATACAGTTAAGACATGGAAAATTGCCCAAGGCATAAAACCAGCGGCCCACAGTAAAGGTTTTGACTTGCTTGTTCCAAAACAGTTTCCATTGAGACTAGTGGCAATCACACTTCAGTAGAAAGTAGTCCCCAATGAAAACTGTTGACAGCGAGGTCAGTGTAAGAGGTGGAACAAGGATCCAGATTATTTACAATATTGCATTACTGCACTTTTAAACACCATTAAGTAAAGGTTCTGCATTGACAAAGTTACCAGAGTAGAAGTATTGTAATATTTGTCAGCAAAGGGTTCTCAATGTATCAAAAGTAAAAGCACACATTTTGCAGCAGAATCCCTCATGCAATTGTTATGTCATTGTATTATTAATATTGTTTGGATGATGCATCAACAGGCAGCATTTTTATGTATTCCAGGTTGAGATGGAGCTAACTTGAATGCAATTGGATAGTTAAACCCAAATTCGATGTATTTTGAACAAGAACGTGTCGGACATACAGTATAGTTGCCTCAATGCATTTTATAGGATGCTATATAGCATTATGAACTGCCCAGCCTGCTTTCACCAATTGGGGTGGGAATTACCAACCAGGATATATATTTCTTTCAATATATTTTTTTTTCTAAAGTTACATTTGTAATTGTGACACATAATTTCTTGTTACATAATTTCCATACAAATTGTACGCAGTTCACGTACTTGTTTTATGCCCGACCATGATAAGTAAGGAGCAAAACAAAGAAAACTCTATAAATAAAATCCTATTTTTTTCCATTTTCCTCCTTTCATCCACGCTCATTCGTTTTCCATGCCAGTCTGTGTTTGTGCATTAGTGTGTGTGAGGTTGTTGATGTATTTTGGTCTGTGAAAGCTTCTGTGTGTCTGCAAGCACGAACATGTTTGCCAGCAGGCCTGTACAGTATTATCAGTTCTGGTGTCACTGGGAGAGCAGCAACCCTCACCTCCAGTGTGAGTCCCCTTTGTTTGCTGTAATTAAGCTTCAATTAGCACTTCAGCACGTGTTTCTGATCCAGCGTGTGACTTGATTTTCTCTTTGTTGCATTTCCAATTATTCGTACAGCACCTCTTTAGAATGAACGATTACTTCTTCATAGCTGTGCGAAAGATTGCTTTCATTTGTGGGTTTCTTAGTCAATGTGGGATGTAAGAGTAGCAATAAGTAAGAAAAAGAAGAATAAATTGGACGATTCTGCAGCTTTAAAGTTCCACACAACCTAGGTCTTTATTTATTAAAGCAAAACTTCTTACAAGCCAGAGCCCCCATTTTTGGGGGCAACGGGGCTCAGAGGATCTAGAGACTATTACCGAACGCAGATCCTATTCTAGAAATACAAATGGTTGGCCATGGGTGGTACAATACACTGTAAACATTAGTTTATGGTCTCAATCTCTAGTTTCAAATCTTCTTCAATACAGCATGACGCAAACGCAAACGCAAGATGGCGGCGCGAGCAGATCGCGAGGCCCGGCGTCTCCCTAGTTTTTGCAATTTTGTAGTACTTTTACTGCTCATTTTAGGTCTGTTTGTTCAAAACAGTAGTGGTTTCACACCATACACCCGACTGGAGCTTTTGGACATTGGATTACGTTTTTCGGACACTTTTATCACCAATCTGCCACTCATCCCTGAGATCGCCAGAACACCGGAGGCTTCGCACTCTACCCGGTTGGGCGGTTGTGAACGAAGACGGCGCCGAGATCGTAAACAAAGGCGGGGGAAGCGCGGAGGACTGAGAGCTAAGCTAAGGCTAACACCACACCGGCTCTCTCTGCCCAGCATCTTCCTCGCTAATGTGAGATCTCTGGTGAACAAAATAGACGAGATACTCCGCTTCAACAACAGCAAGAGACTTTTGGACTGCAATGTCATGATTTTCACCGAAACATGGCTACACGGAGGCGTACCGGACAGTGCCATCGAGCTAGCCGGACGCTACACACACCGGGCGGATAGATCAGCTGATGACTCCGGTAAGACCAGAGGGGGGGGACTGTGCATTTATGTCAACAAGGCTTGGTGTACGGACTCTGTTACTCTTGGAAGTCACTGCTCAGCTAACCTAGAGTTCATCATGGTTAAGTGTAGACCTTTCTATCTGCCACGTGAGTTCACATCCAACATTATCACCGCTGCTTATATTCCACCGGATGCTAATGCCAAGCTTGCAATGAAGGAACTTCACGCTGCCATTAGCAAACAACAAACTGATCACCCGGAGGCTGCCTTTATTGTTGCGGGGGATTTTAATCATTCCAACTTAAAGACGGTGCTCCCCAAATTCCACCAGCACGTTTCCTGCCACACCAGAGGAAACAAAACTTTGGACCATGTTTACACAAACATGGCTGCTGCCTACACCGCGACCCCCCTCCCCCACCTCGGACAGTCGGATCACCTCTCTTTGTTCCTCACCCCCAAATATTCACCCCTCATCAACCGTGTGAAGCCATCAGTGAGGACCATCAAGGTGTGGCCAGCAGGGACAGACTCTGTACTCCAGGATAAGTTTCAACACACGGACTGGAGTATGTTTGCTTCTCTGGCCACCTGTGGTTCACACACTGACATCAACATCTATGCTTCCTTTGTCATGGATTATATCACCACCATCATCGATGGCGTCACCACAGAGAAGCAGATCACCACATACCCCAACCAGAAGCCATGGATGAGCAAGGAGGTGCGGCTCCTGCTAAAGGCCCGCAACACGGCCTTCAGATCGGGGGATGCACAGGCCTACAGCACATCCAGGACTAACCTGAGGAGGGGCATCAAGAAGGCCAAGAACTGCTACAAGCAAAAAATAGGGGGTCACTTCTCCAACTCTGACCCCAGACGCATGTGGCAGGGCATCCAGGCTATCACTGACTACAAACCCAGCAACCTCACCCCCACAGCCACAGACATCTCCTTCCTGAACGAGCTTAACCACTTCTATGCTCGCTTCGAGAGGGAAAACAGAGACAGAGCCACCAAGACAACACTCCCAGCAGATCCCAGCCACCACACTCTCCTCCACTGTTGTCCACACAGCACTGAGCCGGATCAACGCACGCAAGGCTGCTGGACCTGACGGCATTCCTGGTCGTGTGCTCAGGGCATGTGCGGAACAGCTCACTGGGGTTTTCACGGACATTTTCAACCTGTCCCTTGCCCAAGCAGCTGTACCAACATGCTTGAAAACCACATCCATTGTGCCAGTGCCGAAACACTCCAAGCCGACGTGCCTCAACGACTACCGCCCTGTAGCACTCACACCCATCATCATGAAGTGCTTTGAGCGCCTGGTCCTGGCACACCTGAAGGACTCCCTCCCACCCACACTGGACCCACTCCAGCTGCCTACCGCAGCAATAGGAGCATAGATGATGCAGTCTCCTCAGCACTGCACTCTGTGCTCACACACCTGGACAACACCGACACCTACGAGCGATTGCTGTTTGCTGACTTCAGCTCGGCTTTCAACACTGTCATCCCCGCCAAGTTAATCACTAAACTTGGAGACCTGGGCACTAACACCTCCCTCTGCAACTGGATTTTGGACTTTCTGACTAACAGACCTCAACATGTTAGGTCAGGCCACACCTGCTCCACCACCATCTCACTCAGCACCGGTGTGCCACAGGGCTGTGTACTCAGCCCATTCCTCTACTCCCTCTTCACCTACGACTGCAGACCTATGCATGGATCCAACTCCATCATCAAGTTCGCAGACGACACCACGGTGATTGGTCTCATCAGCAACAACGATGAGACAGCCTACAGGGAAGAGGTACAGAACCTGGCCACATGGTGCGCCGAAAATAACCTGCTCCTGAACACCAGCAAAACCAAGAAGCTCATCGTGGACTTCAGGAAGAAGAAAAGAAGCAAGCATGCGCCCATCCACATCAATGGGATGGATGTTGAGCGGTCTCCAGCTTCAAGTTCCTGGGGACCCACATCTCGGAAGACCTGTCTTGGACCACCAACACCTCCAGCCTTGTCAAGAAAGCTCACCAGCGCCTCTTCTTCCTGAGGACACTGAAGAAAAACCATCTGTCTTCAGCCATCCTGGTGAACTTTTACCGCTGTGTGATCGAGAGCTTCCTAACCAACTGTGTCACAGTCTGGTATGGGAGCTGCTCTGTTGCGGAGCGCAAGGGACTGCAGCGGGTGGTGAAAACTGCCCAACGCATCACAGGAACTCCACTTCCGGCCATTGAGGAAATCCAGAGGAAACGCTGTCTGCGTCGAGCTCGCAGCATTCTCAAGGACGCCTCCCACCCTGCACACAGACTGTTTTCCCTCCTGCCCTCAGGCAGACGGTTCAGATGCTTCCGGACAAGGACCAGCAGACTGAGGAACAGTTTCTTCCCCAGAGCTGTTTCCTTATTGAACTCTGCCCCATGCTGACACCCCCCCCCCCCATTCCCCAACCACCACCACCCACAAACCCATCTCCTCGTCATCTCCCCCCACTGACCAAAGACTTTACACCTGCACTCAAACAATTTTGAACTGTCTGCACTAAAAATTGAACATTTCACTAGTCTAGTAACGTTAGGCAGCTACTGTTTATTATTATGCACTATTTAACGTTCACTCAATCTGTATTACTTAACTTATCATATGCCCATTTGCCTTTTGTAAATTATGTTTTTAGTTCCTGCTTATAGTCTACCTACATTTAATGCACAAATCAACCTGTATAACATGTACATATTACCGCAATCAATCAATCTGTATATCCCGTACCTATATCACTAACTTATTATCTGTAAAATACTTATTATTATCTGTATATTGGTTTTAACTGCTATTGCACTTCTGGTTGGATGCTAAACTGCATTTCGTTGCTCTGTACTTGTACATGTGTAATGACAATAAAGTTGAATCTAATGTAATCTAATGATGTTCATTTAGTAAAACTCAAGGCTTAAAAACAGCAGTACACAAACCAACGGGTGATGCCACGATGACTATGTCCACGTCTACTTTTATACGGTCAGTGGATTCTACCAATGAGGTGGCACCAGGTTCCCTAGGAATTACATCCATATCTGCTGATGCCGCGTTTCACAATTGCACGCCCAATCCAACATTCAGTGGCAGTAAAAGTACTGGACACCTCTCCCACCTGCATGATGTCAGTATGCTAGCTTGTCTACATGATTCTTTGAAGGGATGATCCAACACAAACTCCCCATCAAGTAGCGTAGCGCGGTGACAATTTGTCACCAAGATGATTGACAACCACCGACTGGGAGGGAGGCGAAGTCAATGGAACCCGCAGTTTTCAAAGGAGTAGAAGAAGTGTGGACTGTCACTTTAAGCACTCCCCCGGGCAACAAGCTCTCAACTCACCTTGTAGACGAGCTCTCCTCCCTCGCTTTCTCAGGGCTGTTTTCGTTTCACATACTGTATATTGAACCAGTATGCCAAACACACACACACACACACACACACACACACACACGCCAATGCTGAACGCCAATGCAGACAAAGAAAGTTCGAAGCTCTTTTGGGCAGGGAGACCCCCACCTACTGAATGGAAAACTCTTGGATATATCACTGCTTCTACATCCAATTTTCAGTAACACCATCTGTCACCATTATCTAGATGGAATCCTTTTTTTTCTCTATCCGTCAACATTAACACATGTTTTATGTTTCAGGCATCTGAAGAGCAACTTACAGCCAAGGCAAAGTGGAGAGGAGGATATCAATCATTTTTTTCTTCTTCTCCCTTTTTTCTCGCTCTGCCTCAGCCGGCCGACTCTTAGACAGCTAGAGGTGATTTTAATGAGGCAGAACAAACTGGCAGATGGCCAGAGAGGCCGCGGCACTCATGAGGTTGGGATTGGGAGCGTGACCGCCAGACCCCGAGCTGAAGACGTTCAAAGCATTTACTAACCGGTGTGACATACTGTGGTGGAAGCACAGGGGAGCATTGATTACAGTTGTATTTTAAACTACTCAAATAGGTCACTGCCGATTACCTGCTTGGCAGCTGAGAATGTTGAATCCCAAAAGATGTTTTAACTTAAACCTGGGTACCTGGATGCAGCGCGAACAAGCCTCAAAGACAATAGACAAATAATGAGTTGTGTCTACTGTATATCATGTAAGTCGCTTTGGATAAAAGCGTCAGCTAAATGAAATGTAATGTAATGTAATGTAATGATGCGATCTCTATTGGCTCGCTAAAGCAGTGATTCTCAAACTTTTTTTGTCAAGCCCCACTTTGGAGGACGAAAAATGTTCGGGCCCCACCGCCCCTACAAAATTGTAACAAAATGGTCCATGCTGAATTTTGATTGAAATAACGACATTGTGTGACTCCTCTATCTGTGCTTTTATTAATAATAGAACAAAGAAAATGTAAGTCACTTTCATATAAACCAGATTGCTCCATCGGACAAAAACAAATAAAACGTGCAATCACTTTGTTAGAACAATACAAAGTTGTGCAAAAAAAGAACTAATATTTGGCAAAAATAGCTTATTGTAATAGCCTAATTAACATGTTTTGTACTGAATATCTTTTCAGGATAATAACAATAAAGTTCAACCTGTGAAAAACTAAATAAAACCAGTTAAAAATATTTGGCAATAAAGAGTTTTACACTGCATATCTTTTCAAAACAACAATAACGTGCAACCGGTGCAAAACAAAACTAAATTAGTGCAGATATGAGCCTGCTTTCCACTACAAATCTTTGTAAAACGGTGTTGTAGATTTGATACGGCCACTCTCAATTCATGCTCAAAGTTGAGCTTCGATCTGTATTTTGTTTTGAGAGAGGCAACAGCAGAAAAGCCGATCTCACAGAGGAAGCTCTGCGCGTCATCACAGCCGTCCGGCCGGTGCTGAATCAAACAGCTGCTGGTCCGCCTGAAGCAGCGCTGGCAGCGGCCGTCATTCAGACGCTGTTGAGCGGCTACGGATGATATTATGAACCCGGACACGGGGGCGTTTGATGGTCCGACATTAGAGGGACTTCCACAAGAAGTTTAAAGCAGAACTAGTGGTTAGTTTAATGGTGGATGGGGGAAACGGTACTGTTTTTACGAAGATAAGCCACGGAGAAAAGCCACAGAGATAAGCCCCGCCCCCTTCAAGGGGCAAGTAAAGCTAGTAGCGAATGACGCAAATTAATCACATAAACTCGAGCGACTAAACTCACGCGAGTAACACACCATTAGGTCTACAAGTGTGAGTCGCAACTCGCAAAAGGATCTGTCGCGCATGCGGAACCGTAACGGCGTAATTTAAACCACAGATTTGAAAATGCGAAATGCATTCTGGGATATTGGCTGTCTCAAGTACGCACAAGTCTCATCCTATGCATCCCCGGTAAAATGGGCGGATCAAATCACATCCGGGCATTTTCACAATTATTTAAAATAATAATAAAAAAAGAAAATCTACATTTCACCAACCCTCTCGCGCCCCACCTGTAATACCTCCGCGCCCCACTAGAGGTTCGCGCCCCAGTTTGAGAACCACTGCGCTAAAGAAACATATTTGTCTGTCATGGCCATGCCTACTACTCATGAATAATTTCTGTGACATCCATTGAATGTGCTGTAACTCTGTTATGTTGATTCTGTACACATGACATCTATTGCTTCTGTCCATCCGGGGAGAGGGATCCTCCTCTGTTGCTCTCCCTCAGGTTTCTTCCCCTTGTTTTTTAGTGGGAGTTTTTCCTGATCCGATGTGAGGTTCCGGGACAGGGATGTCGTATGTGTACAGATTGTAAAGCCCTCAGAGGCAAATTTGTATTTGTGATTTTGGGCTATACAAAATAAACTTAATTGAATTGAATTGAATTGTCATTGGCTAGCAGTTTGTGGATTTCTTTTCCTCTCACAACAATAAATATAAGATGCAATGACCTAACAAGTTGCATTTCAGCGAGCTATAAGGACTTTTGAGTTACAACTTTTGAGCTTTGAGCCACGTGTTGAAGATAAAAAACTAAACAAGAAAAAGAACAGAAATGAAAATGAATGGTTCAAAAATGTTTTCTCTACATGCAAAATACAGATTACAGTAGTCAACAATCTGCATACAGAATGACAGATGAAAAGCAGTCATTGTAGGACAAACACAGGAGGTACTGCTGAATTTAATGATGGGTTTATTCTATTCAAATGTTATTTTATTTGCCAGCACGCACAAAAACACAACCACGAAACCAAAGCAGCAAAATGGAAGTCACAATTGTAATATTTATGTTCCTACGACAGTGAAATGTCAAAATGTCTTCTGTGAAAGAAAGGCCCTTTAGGCTGCAGGAGTGGGTTAAGAAGTGTATTTGAGTTTTTATATTTCTTCATGCCACAATTGAAAATCCATTATCCTTAAACTAGCAGCGGCTGAGCGCATCCTGAGAGATTTACACTAAGTCTGCTGTATTCTCAGTGAATGTGATGTGTCAGAAATGATGAATAGCCTCGTGCTGTAGAAATGTCAAAAACAGTCTCTTGCTAATGTCAACTCACTTTTAGGAGATTACGCTTTTGTTTGGTGGGATTAAACAGGTCACTCCTTTAGACGTTCTGGTTTGTCGTTCTAGGCTTATTGTGCGGCATCAGAGTTAAGTAAAGTAAAGAAGCATCCAAAAAAAATGACTTTAGAAGGACTTTGGTCCATTACTCACAAGACGTCATGATCTGTGTCTCTAGTCCACAGCAGTGTCCCGTGTTCTGGCAAACTTTTAACAGGCTGTGATGTAAATGTGAGCGCTGGCTTCAACGTGTGTTTATCTAATGAGTCATACCCCCCCCCCCCCCCCCCCCCCCCGAGGGAAGGCCATGATGACTTAATCTATCCTCAATGGCAAAGAATCAGTCTGTGTTTGTGCATTAGTGTGTGTGAGGTTGTTGATGTATTTTGGTCTGTGAAAGCTTCTGTGTGTCTGCAAGCACGAACATGTTTGCCAGCAGGCCTGTACAGTATTATCAGTTCTGGTGTCACTGGGAGAGCAGCAACCCTCACCTCCAGTGTGAGTCCCCTTTGTTTGCTGTAATTAAGCTTCAATTAGCACTTCAGCACGTGTTTCTGATCCAGCGTGTGACTTGATTTTCTCTTTGTTGCATTTCCAATTATTCGTACAGCACCTCTTTAGAATGAACGATTACTTCTTCATAGCTGTGCGAAAGACTGCTTTCATTTGTGGGTTTCTTAGTCAATGTGGGATGTAAGAGTAGCAATAAGCAGAGGTGTGGACTCGAGTCATGTGACTTGGAATCGAGTCAGACTCGAGTCATGAATTTGATGACTTCAGACTCGACTCGACAAAATGTACAAAGACTTGCAACTCGACTTGGACTTTAACATCAATGACTCGTGACTTCACTTGGACTTGCGCCTTTTGACTCGAGAAGACTTGCTACTTCCCATGAAAACTGGGGAAGAAAATGTTCACACGGCCACGCCGCTCTCAGTTTATCTGCATCTGTGAAAAAAATGTGCACCACCTGTATGCATGCAGAGAGCACGCGCGCTGCCTGCACGACATCCAATCACTGTAGTCCCACGTTGTTTTGATGTGACAGTATCTAAGCAGGCACGTTGCAAGACAACCAATGAAGCACAAGCAACAACGCGCCAGTTGGCAAAATGATACCGAAGATAGTTTCGTTTGGCTATAAAAATTACGAGCTAATCGACAAAAAAAGAGTTGCAATTTGCAAAACATGCGGGTCGAAGATTACAGACGGAGCTGCCACAACGTCCAACTTTGTTCGACACCTGAAGTTGCACAAAGAAAGGTAAGTTTTGAACGAATGCTAAGCACCTTATCGGATGTACCGTAACTTACTAGCTAGCTGCTGCATATTTACTGTATCAACGAGAGAGTAAACGCACGTCTCCCTTGCTGGTTCATGCTTACAAAAATAGGGATTTTTTAACCCTGATTATATGAGGTACATGAGTGTAGCACACTCAGATGGAAAACCTCGCCAACATCATGTCAACGTCCGTTTTAAAGTACCATAACACAGTCACAGTAGATCCACCATTAGCCTTCCCTTTTCATATCAGGGGTTGTATTCGCTATAACTACCGCCTCGCTTTACGGGCGCAGGGTCTGTTATCAAGAAATAACAGACCGCATTCTACATTGGAATTCAACCAAGCCATGTAATAAAATAAAATAATAACGATTATAGTAGTAATGTTCAGAGATGCAATAGATTATTATAGTGCAGTTCTTAACTAATGGGAATATTGTTTAGCTTGTTTTTGGTTTACTTTAGTTATTTAATTTATTCAATTATT
Organism: Cottus gobio; assembly: GCA_023566465.1. Classification (NCBI taxonomy): domain Eukaryota; kingdom Metazoa; phylum Chordata; class Actinopteri; order Perciformes; family Cottidae; genus Cottus; species Cottus gobio. The sequence goes on from CM042215.1 coordinate 25,245,106, forward strand.
TTGTTTTGCTATACTTTTCATGCCAACTTGCCATGGCCCCCCTAGCACCTCCTCGCGGCACCCAGGGGTCCCTGTCCCCACTTTGAAAACCACTGCTATAAAGCATATGACTTCAGTTGCTTGAGAGAAAGGGCTTTCTTATGACTTTTGAAGCAGTGAAAATGTTCTTAATATTGCATACACTGAAACTGAAATGTATTATCGTATACCGTAGTGTACAATAGACAATGAATATTAACACAACAACATTGATATGAGTAAAGAGTATTTTCTCTGTTACAGGTATGAAGAATCAGCCATGGTGGCATCATTCTGCGTCCCCATCGTGCACAAATGACTGACAGACTTTTGGCCAATTTGATCTTTTGCAAATGCAATGCAGTATAGGGGCCTCCCTCCACCTGTCCACAGCACGCATGCGCTCACACACTCACTCTCTGCTCATCACCTGTCCACACAGCTCACTCACTCTCTGCTCATCACCTGTCCACACAGCTCACTCACTCACTCTCTGCTCATCACCTGTCCACACAGCTCACTCACTCACTCTCTGCTCATCACCTGTCCACACAGCTCACTCACTCTCTGCTCATCACCTGTCCACACAGCTCACTCACTCACTCTCTGCTCATCACCTGTCCACACAGCTCACTCACTCACTCTCTGCTCATCACCTGTCCACACAGCTCACTCAAGTCTCTATGGAGTCATTCCAGTTATATTATCAGGTTGGTCCAGTTTTTCAGAAGTGATCATTTTGAGGAGTGAGGATTTTATTGATGACATGTTTAAAAAAAGTTCAGGCTAAAAGGACCCATGTCTATTTGAAAGTTAAACTGTTTTGCAATATGAGGTCAATACAATACAGGACTGAAGTTGCTGTGCATTGTTCTAGTGCAATATGCTGTTGAAATACAAGCATTTTTTGTGAAAATGTTTACTGTATTTGATTAATGTCATTGTATAAAAAGAGGTTTAAATAAATACAAATCTTACAGACATACATGATTTGTATACATTTTATTTCTGTGGTAAGAGGACTTGAAATGACTCGAAACTAAAATGGTAGGACTTTGGACTCGACTTGAGACTTGTTGGCTTTGACTTGTGACTCGACTCGGGACTTGCCTCATCTTTGACTCGACTTGACTTGGGACTCGAGGGCAAAGACTTGAGACTTACTTGTGACTTGCATAACAATGACTTTGTCCCACCTCTGGCAATAAGTAAGAAAAAGAAGAATAAATTGGACGATTCTGCAGCTTTAAAGTTCCACACAACCTAGGTCTTTATTTATTAAAGCAAAACTTCTTACAAGCCAGAGCCCCCATTTTTGGGGGCAACGGGGCTCAGAGGATCTAGAGACTATTACCGAACGCAGATCCTATTCTAGAAATACAAATGGTTGGCCATGGGTGGTACAATACACTGTAAACATTAGTTTATGGTCTCAATCTCTAGTTTCAAATCTTCTTCAATACAGCATGATGTTCATTTAGTAAAACTCAAGGCTTAAAAACAGCAGTACACAAACCAACGGGTGATGCCACGATGCCACGATGACTATGTCCACGTCCACTTTTATACGGTCAGTGGATTCTACCAATGAGGTGGCACCAGGTTCCCTAGGAATTACATCCATATCTGCTGATGCCGCGTTTCACAATTGCACGCCCAATCCAACATTCAGTGGCAGTAAAAGTACTGGACACCTCTCCCACCTGCATGATGTCAGTATGCTAGCTTGTCTACATGTACCATAGAAAAAGTGCATTAAAAAGATGCAGTAAAGCTCAATCCACCTGCTGTTTTTTTTTAGTCTTTCACCTCAGTTATATTAAGTGCTTAATCTGTCAATTATACAAACCCACAGTCTGTGTAGTCTATCAGCAGTAAACCGGCAGATTAGTGCTCTTTGAGGGGTGCTAGCTTGGCTGTCCCCATTGATATCCACCTTCTGACATATAATTTCAATGTCTTTTCATAACTAGGCCAAAATCTTTTGGAAGAACAAACAAGAATGTTTTGAGTTTGGCCTGAGGGCCATGGCTGCGGAAGCCTAATTAACCCAATGACGCATGAAAAGGAATCTTGCGCATCATGTAAGTTGAAGCCTGGACCTGCTGCCAAAGGTCATTTCAATTTCCACAAAAAAGAAAGAAGCAGAGAGTAAGAGGAAAACACATTTTTGTTTGTTTCAGTAACACCCACTAAAACTAAAACTTCTCCCACCATGCAGTGTTTTCTCTGGCCTATGATGAACACATCTTCAAAGCACCACTGCTAAGGCCTCAGTGAGTTTCTGACGTTAAACTTTAACCGGCTGCATCTATGCCTTTGATTCAAAACTCTCCCAAGGTGTGTGATTCATCACGTCTTGCCCGTCTGATGACAGCAGGTTTATTTAGCTGTTTTTTTGAGTGCGACTATTCGGAAACAGCTGTAAACGCTTTTGTCTTTAGTTTGAACTTGTTTGGATGAAACTTCATTAAAAATAATCCATTAAAAGCAAAACTGATTCTATTACTTGCCATAGCTGATAGTGACGATTGTCTACAGAAGTCGATGAGAAAATGACTCTACTTCTCTTGATTTATTCCCTCAGTAAACATTGTAAACATGAGTTTATGTCTCAATCTCTATAGTTTCAAGTCTTCTTCAATACAGCATGATGTTCATTTAGTAAATGATGAAAATCGTCGAGCTCCAGGCTTCAAAACAGCAGTCCACACACCCACTGGGTGCCATTCCAATGACTATGTCCTCTACTTATAAGCAGTCTACGATACAGACTGTTCCATCCCCTGTCCCGTCTAGGGGTTAAGGGAGGGGGGACGAACACGTGACAGCCTAATAATAACTTTATGTCTCAATCTCTAGTTTCAAGTCTTCTTCAATACAGCATGATGTTCATTTAGTAAATTATGCTCATTTAGAGTCAAACAGACCATAAAGCAGGGGATGCTTTAGGGCGGGGCTACAAGGTGATTGACAGGTTCCTACCAGAGCCGTATATCCGTTACTCTTCCGCAGTCAAAATATGGTCACTTCACTGGTTGCAAAAAAACAAGATGGCTACGGCCAAAACGCCAAACTCCAAGCTTCAATACAGCATGATGTTCATTTAGTAAATTATGTTGATCACAAAGAAGGGTATGCTTTAGGGCGGCTCTGATTGACAAAGTCACTACCACAACGTCGTCCTGTGTGGGAGTTGTCTGTGTTTTTATCTTACAACTTTAAACCTTTTACAGTGTGTTTTTTAGTTCATGAAAGGTAATTGTAACACTTCATCCACATAAAACTTGTTTGTAAATATCTGCAGTCGCTTGTGTCACTTCTGATTTCAAAAAGCAAGATGTCAACGGCCAAACACCCAAAACGGCAAAAGAAGAAATGCCAGACTTGAGGCCTCAAAACTGTCCACAAACCACTGGCTTTCATGGTGTCGACATCCACTTCTTTATATACAACCTTTGTTTTTTACTTCTTATCCAGCAGCGGATTGCATCTTCAAAGGCATTTTTTGGATATCAGGATATATTCACAATAATTATACTTGCCTTAAAAACACCCAAACACTTCAAACACTTTTTTTTTTTTTGCCATATCAGAGTATGTCAGTGTAAATCTCCGTCATGGGAACGGCAGGGGCCAGGAACAGAAAGGGACAAAAGAAGTTGTGTTTCGTAAAACTGGGACGTTTGAGTTCTAGGGGGAAAGTGGGTTAATGTTTTCAGCATGTACCTGCAGAGTCTCAAGTAGACACGGTGAGAGCAAGGGCCCCTACTGTAACCCTCAACACACTCTCCTTCTCTTACGTAATCATGTGTGTGTGACTTGGTTTACATAGATATATGAGCATATTGCTGCACATGGGAACCATACAAAAAGCAGCAATACATTCAAGACGCTCTCCCGCCCCCTGCCCCTTTTATCGCGTGGTATTTACGGCTACATAGGAGCTCTGCGGCTACATTATACTTATTTACACTCACTCTACCAGCACTTTAAGAAAAAAAGCCATGAATTAGAGGCGCGCACGCACGCAAAGGCACAGGAGAGCGCTGTAAAAGGAGAGCTAGGGGAAATATAACTCACTTGTGCCGAGCGCTCTCATTCCGACTTGCCCTCAGGTCTTGTGAATGTAAGGAATTCACAGCGAGGGGTGGAGGGGAAAAAAATAAGTTGTTTAGTAACGTCGCTTCTGCTGTTGTAGAGATGAAGAGACGTGTGACACACATTCCAATCACACATAAACACATGTGCACCGGGCAGGAGGCTTTTTAAATAAACTCCTATGCATGCTCACTTAGGTTTCACTCACAACACACATAAATAATTAGCAAATGTGCAGAAGCACACACACACACACACACACACGCGACTACATTTTCTAACACAAACCATCATCTATCAACTGTCAGCGCTGTATCTTATTATTATTCAATTCATAAGAAGACCTCATTTTTATCTTGTAAGAAGCACGCATATGTACCAGTATATTACGTGTTCCCCTCTATTGAGTTTTTTTATTTATCTTTGTCTGTTATGTCAATGTTTCTGTCCAACTTAGCTACAGTAATGTTAACCTGTCAGTGCTTTGATGGCGCAGACAGTGGTTGGTCAAGTTTTCTCGTATTTATGATATATTCACTTCTCGAGACATTGTAGGGTGGTGTAGAGAGCAGGCCCTACATCCATGAGAGAGATTGGACAACGTGTGATACACAACACTATTCTGGACATGCTGTATAGCTATTTACGTCATGGAGGAAGTCAGGGTGAATTGAAAGACATTATCGTTTGCTATATAAACCTTCATAAAGAGTACCCTTTGTCATGGTTTTCATCTTTTGATACATGTTTTGCTTAATAGTCAGTAATAATAATAATAATAATAATATTTTAATTTTATAGCGCTTTTCTGGACACTCAAAGACTTGTGTTTCAGTAGCGATCTATAACAAAATATGCTTATTTTACATACACTATATATAACTAGTCAATTGAATTATTCTGTTTGTCAGATTGCATAAGATAAGATAAGATAATCCTTTATTAGTCCCGCAGTGGGGAAATTACAGGATTACAGCAGCATTGCTCAGAACGAAAAGATAAGAGGAATCAAGTAATATAAATAAACAGTAATAAACATAATAAAATAAACAGTAAAGAAGAAATTGAATGTACAGTAGAATATTGAATATACAAATTACAAAATATTACAAAATATTGCACCAGAATGGATTAAAGTGACCAGAGTGATAAAAAAGTGTCCAAGTATTGAGAGTCCAGAATGTTTGTGGGCTACTGGGAGGTCAGCTTGTTGTGCAGCCTGACAGCAGCAGGGAGGAAGGACTTGCGGTACCTCTCCTTCACACACCGGGGGTGAATCAGCCGGAGCTGCCAGGGTGTCCTGCATGGGGTGGGAGGCGTGGTTCATCAGGGATGAGAGCTTGGCCATCATCCTCCGGTCTCCCACCACCTCCACAGTATCCAGAGGACACCCCAGCACGCTGCTGGCCTTCTTTAACAGTTTGTCCAGTCTCCTCCTGTCAGCCGCCGTGATGCTGCTGCACCAGAGGACCACTCCATAGAAGATGGCTGATGCCACCACAGAGTCAAAGAAGGTCTTCAGGAGTGCTCCCTGCACCCCAAAAGACCGTAGTCTCCTCAGCAGAAAGAGTCTGCTCTGTCCCTTTTTATAAAGTGCATGTACGTGGTCGGACCAGTCCAGTTTATTGTTCAAGTGAACACCCAGGTACTTGTAAGATGTCACCATCTCAATGTCCAGTCCCTGGATGCTCAATGGTAGCGGAGGAGAGCGTTTGCCCCGGCGGAAGTCCACCACCAGCTCCTTGGTCTTACTGGAGTTTATCTGGAGGCGGTTCCGCTGGCACCATCCTAAAAAGTCCTGGTTCAGTTCCCTGTACTCCCTGTCATCATCGGCAGAGATGAGGCCGACGATTGCAGAGTCGTCAGAGAACTTTTGCAGGTGGCAGTTGGCAGAGTTGTGTTTAAAGTCCGAGGTGTAAATGGAGAACAGGAATGGAGCCAGAATGGTTCCCTGTGGAGCCCCCGTGCTGCAGGACACCCGATCTGACTCACACTCCCGTATCCGCACATACTGTGGACGGTTGGTGAGGTAGTCCAGGATCCATGCAGTGAGGTGGTGGTCCACCCCGGTCTGCTCCAGCTTGTCCCTCAGAAGCAAAGGCTGAATGGTGTTGAAGGCACTGGAGAAGTCGAAAAACATGACCCTCACAGTGCTTCCAGCCTTTTCCAGGTGAGAGAGGCATCTCTGTAGCAGGTAGATGACACCGTCATCCACCCCGATGCCAGACTGGTAGGCAAACTGAAGTGGGTCCAGGGATGAGCTCACCAGGGGGCGGAGATCGGCAAGGACCAGCCTCTCCAGGGTCTTCATCAGGTGGGATGTTAATGCCACCGGCCTGTAGCCGTTGAGGTCCTTGGGCCGAGGGGTCTTTGGTACTGGCACCACGCAGGATGTCTTCCATAGCTGTGGTACTTTCCCCAGCCTCAAGCTCAGGTTGAAGACGTGCTCCGCTATCCCGCACAGCTGGTCTGCGCAGGATTTTAGGAGCCTTGAGATGATGCCGTCTGGACCTGTGGCCTTCCTCACCTTGATCCTCCTCAGTTCCTTCCTCACCTGGTTAAGGGTCACACTGGGGGGAGTGGAGCTGTGAGGTGTTGGAGTGGGGGTGGGTTGCTGGTCATGGAGTGTTGAGTCGTAGAGGTGTGGAGGGGAGCCGAGTGCTGTGAGAAGGGGGGAGGTGGAGGGAGGGGGAGGGTAATCCACAGGGGGTGCAGACGATGGGGGTTGCAGCAGCAGGGAGGAATGGGTGGGGGGAGGGGTGGATGTCCGATCAAATCTGTTGAAAAATATGTTCAGATCATTCACCCACTTTTGGTCCCCCTCAGGCTGTTGGTTGAGCCCCTTGAACCCAGAAATGGCCTTGAGGCCCTTCCAGACCCCGCTGGTGTTGTTCTGCTGCAGCTGGTCCTCCATCTTCGTCCTGTAGACGTCTTTCCCCTCCCTGATCTTCATCCTCAGCTCCCTCTGCACAGTCCTCAGCTCCTCCTTGTAGCCAGATCTAAAGGCCCTCTTCTTCTCCTTGAGGAGGGACTTTATCTCTGGAGAAATCCAGGGTTTACCATTTGAGAAACACCGTACAGTCCTGGTGGGTACGGTGTTCTCAACACAGAAGTTAATATAATCCGTGATGCAGTCAGTGAGACCGTCGATGTCTTCCCCATGGGCATCACTGAACACCTCCCACACAGTGGACTCAAAACAGTCCTTCAAAGCCTCCTCGGCTCCATCGGACCATCGTCTAACTGTGCGGGTCACAGCTGGCTGCTTCTGTGCAAGAGTTGTGTACACAGGCAGGAGGTGCACCAGGTTGTGGTCAGATCTGCCCAGGGGGGGGAGAGTGATGAGAGTGATGATGATGAATATGCCTCCTTGGTGTTGGCATAGAGGCGATCCAGTGTTTTATTGTCTCTGGTGTGGCATGTCACATACTGGGTGAATGTGGGCAGAGTGGAGGACGGTGGGGCATGATTAAAGTCACCAGAGAGAAGGAGGGCATTGGGGTGTTGTGTCAACAGCCTGCTTGTCGCCGAGTGGATGACGTCACAGGCCGCTTCAGCGTCAGCAGAGGGGGGGATATACGCAGCCACCATGATAACGTGCGAGAATTCCCTCGGTAGATAATGTGGCCTCATGCTAACAGCAATGTCCGTTGTGCAGGTCTGCTCCTTAACAGTGATGTGCCCAGAGTTACACCATCTATCATTAACAAACACTGCCAAGCCTCCTCCCTTCCTCTTACCGCTCTCCGTTGTCCTGTCCGCCCGTATGATGTGGAAGCCGTCCAGCGCAGCGTGTGTGTCCGGAGTTAGCTCGGTTAGCCAAGTCTCCGTGAACACCATGAGGCTACACTCCCGTAGTGATGGCAAAGTGAAGCTTTCTGAACCAGTGAAGCTTCCCAGCCAATTGTATCGGAAAAAGGTTCATTCATTCAATGCATCGCAAACTCTATGATGACCTCTGCTGTTGCAAACTTGTAGTGCATATGTTTCAAATAGCCAGTATATTTTGGTCCTGTCTCTGTGGGTTGAACATGATTATGAAAAGTTGAACCAATAAATCATCCAATAAATACATGGATTCCTATATGAATAAAACTATTGTTTTTCAGGTTTGAATTGTGTCCTTGTTTGTTTATTTTAATTATCTGTACATTGGAAAAAGTGGAACAAACACTTATCTATGTGTCTTTCTGCACCTTTGTGCATGTATGTATAGTAAGTATAGGATTATATGTAAGAAATATCATTTAAAATACCAGCAAGTGCTTCCTACTGCATGTGCAGTTCATGGCAGTCATAGGGACTTATGTGAATTGTTTGAATCTGGAATATGGGACGTGATTTACAGAGGAAAGGTCAGTGGGGCAGTGATTGTGCTTTTGGACAGGTTTGTTATGACAGGATATTGAGGTGCTTGGGGACACAAGGGATGGGGCATGAAATTATCATTGATTTTTATTGAGAAACACAATTTTCTCCACAGTATTGGGGTTGAGTCGGTTTCGTTTTTTCGATACTATTTCCCCCGCCTTAGAAAAAACACGCTCACACGGCACGGATGAGGCAGGAATGCTCAAAAGATTACGTGCTAGAACAAATAGATGTGGGTACACTTGTTTGTGTTTGACCCAATATTTTAGCGGGTCTTCACTCCGTGGAATGTTTGGCTCAGCCAAATATCCGGTGGTCTCCACAGTGGCATTGGCTGACGCACTTCTCACCGTCCTCTTCTCAAACACTTGTGTGTCTAAAAGATCCCACAGTCCTGAAATGGTATAGGAATGCATTAAGATGTATATTATACATATAAACAATATATTGACAGTAGGTCGTTACCTGAGGAATCAGACGCTGAAGGTGCATCCTCTGAAGTTGATGGTGTTTCATCATGTGAGGGTGCAGGATCAGGTGATTGTTGCCTTATCACAGTGGCTGTTTCAGCAGTAAGTTTATTTATTGCATTTTGCTGGTTTGTTGGGTTGCAAAACCCCATCGTTTTGAAACGAGGATCCAGGAGCGTGGCCAGAGCATGCTGTCCTGCCAGTTCATAATGTCCAAGCTTCTCGTGCATTAGGCCTAGTAAATGCTTTCCCAAAACTCTGGCCATCTCATCCGTCAGCTGCCTTTGCTTGGCTGCGATTGTGTGGCGCAACATTTTTACTAAGGGAATTATTTTTGAACCAGACACGTGTTTCTCTGTAGAAAGCTCGACTGTTGCTTCTTTGAGCGGGGCCAAAAGTGCAATGCACTGACCAATACTGGCGTACTGGTTTGAGGTGAGTGGTGACACATCTGTTTGCAGAGAGGCCAAGGCTGCACCCACTGTCTCTCTCTGCTCATAGAGCCTTTGCAGCATGTCCAGGGTGCTGTTCCATCTTGTTTCCACCTCTTGAATGAGTTTGGTACATGGAGCACCCATTTGCTTCTGAAGACAGAGAAGGCGCTCTCTAGCTACAGTGCTGTTTCTAAAGTGTGTGGCAATATCCCTCGCCTTAGTGCGGACCTCCTCCAGACCAGGTGTTAATTTCATTGATTTCTTCACAACTAAATTAAATGCATGTGCAATGCAGTGGCTGTGTCTGATCTCCATCATGGTACTACACAGGGTCATGTTAGAGGCCCCATCTGTAGTTAGGCACATAACTTTGGATTTGGGGATTCCCCATTCCTCCATTATGGACCCTTTCACAGAGACAATATTTGAAGCTGTGTGCCGCTCCCCAAACTTGGCAACTGCCAGTAAAACAGTAGCCAACCTGTCCTCTTCATCCACAAAATGGCAAGTGAAGGCCAGGTACGAGTCCATGTGGATGGATGTCCACATATCTGAGGTCAAAGCCACAGCAGTAGCCTTCTGGACCTTTTCTTTGGCCTTCTGCTTCTCCTCGTGATACTTGACCTCCACCATAGATTTCAAGGTCTGCCTTGAAGGAAGGACATAGGTGGGGTCCAAAAGAGACACCAAGGCCCTAAAGCCTTGATCATCCACAACCTAAACAGTAAAATACATTTTACTTATTGTGTTTTACACAAATACCTCAATGTATGTTGCAAATAAATGTCATACCTTGAAGGGATGCGAATCCTTGACAATCATGTTCACCAGTGCCTCGTCAATCTTGGCCTTCCTATCACCTACAATACAACAACAGGCCATGGATACATAATATATTACCACATTACATTTCATTTAGCTGACGCTTTTATCCAAAGCGACTTACATGATATACAGTATACATTAGACCGTAGACACAGCAACGGTGAGCAATTAGGGTTAAGTGTCTTGCTCAGGGACACAACGACATGGAGTGGCTGAGGCGGGGTTTGAACCACCGACCCTCTGATTGAAAGACCGAGTTGCTAACCACTGAGCCACAGTCGCCCCCACTGCAAGTACTTTTTAATAAACTGTTTAGTAAATGCTGGAATAAAATGAATGTATAAACATATATTATATATATATATAACATTAAGATTACATGTAGAAGGGACCTACTGAATTAGAGGAATTGTACCCACCATGGATGCTTGCTGCAGCTTTACCAGCCTCATGCTTGGCACGAAAGTGCCTCAGCATGGATGAGGTGTTGTTGTTATAGGCCAATTGCTGATGGCAAACCAAACATTGGACCTGACAACAGAATTTACAAAAGGACATATTTCACGAATAAAATAAAGGCACATGTATAGTTTAACTACAAAACACAAATAAAAATAAACATCCATAATTACACAATACAAATGACAGACTTGGCCTGCCTATTGCAACCTTGTTAGAGGAAATCAAATTGAAGTGCTCCCACATCTCGGAGCGACCTCTCTTTGCCACAGGTTCCATTGTAAATTTGCTTTTTGCTACTACTACTCGTACTCGCAACAACACTGACTTTGACTGTATGAAACAGACAAGCCCGAACCCTGTTTCGCGCCCATTTGAATCAAATCGAAGCGGTGACGTCACTGTGAGCCGGACCGAAGCTTCGGACGTCACTGATCACGTGATCAGCAGGGAACGAACCAAGCACCGATACATTTGCTTCGCCTTGCACTGGTTCATATTTCGACACAAGCTTCGAAGCAGGAGGGTCGGAGGTAACAACACTACACTCCCGGTACTCCCTCTGATGGCGAGTCAGCGCCGTTAGCTCGTCCATCTTGTTGGAGAGAGACCTCACGTTTCCCATGATGATGGAGGGCAGGACGGGTTTGTAGCGTCTTCTCCTGGCGCGACGTTCCGCCCCCGCTCGGCATCCCCGTTTCTCCCTCCTCAGCTCGCGGGGAACATCAGGTCTCTGCTCGGGTAGCAGCACCGCTGCTATCCCGGAAAGATAGCAGTTGGTCCCTTGTGAAAACAACTGGACCGCGTGTTGAATCCCCAGACATATAAGTGTATGAGAAAATGCCTCTACTTCTCTCTTGATGTATTCCCTCAGTAAACATTGTAAACATGAGTTTGTCTCAATCTCTAGTTTCAAGTCTTCTTCAATACAGCATGATGTTCATTTAGTAAATTATGCTCATTTAGAGTCAAACAGACCATAAAGCAGGGGACGCTTTAGGGCGGGGCTACAAGGTGATTGACAGGTTCCTACCAGAGCCGTATATCCGTTACTCTTCCGCAGTCAAAATATGGTCACTTCACTGGTTGCAAAAAAACAAGATGGCTACGGCCAAAACGCCAAACTCCAAGCTTCAAAACAGCAATCCACAAACCAACTGCTGACATCACGACGACTAAGTCTCATATGGTTTAGGCACAAAATCTGTTCATACTGACATGCTGAGCACATTCACAAACTGAGCGGGGGTCGCTCCTTCGAAATGCAAAACGTTAGTGAGTAACTACGGCTCATCATAGTTGCATGCACTGGTCATAACTACCGTACTTTACCCCCCACGTATGTTGTTCTCTCTGTACCCCTTGTGTCCGCATGGAGAGTTTATGAGACGGATCTTACAGACCCAGAGAAAGTGAGTTTTACTTCAAATAATCCTGCCAATACTGGAGCGTCACCAAAGGATGACGCCGAAATAGTTGACATTTATTGTGGCTTGATGTAAAAAAGCAAATGCGACGTGAGAGGTCGGCGGGGTCGTGGAGGTCTGTGCGTATAAGACACTTCATCCCCCATTAGCTCGAGGGGGGTAGCTTTTCCTTTCAACTTCCTGGCGTACTTGTTTCATGAGTGCTGCTTGTGTTTGCTGAGTTCACCGAGTGTGGTGGAAAATAAAGTCAAAATACAACCCCCTTTCATAGTACACTTTGGGAAGTTGACTTTTCCTGTGTGTGGGGGGGTTTGGAGGGGGGGGGGGACAAAAAGAATGAGAGAGGGAGAGAGCTGTCTTCATGCATGTATGTGTAAGTGAAATTCTTAGTAGGCAGTGTATACACACACACACACGCACACACGTGGGGGGTTGAAGGAAGGGAGCGTTTTACCTAATAAATCTCATCTGGTCGACTTTGTTCCGCGGCTCAAATTACCCTTACAGTCATTTACTGTAACTCAGCGGAGTTACATTGAAATTGAGCATTGGTTTCCTGAACACTCTGCAGGATGCCAGAAATGTCAGAAATCACAAGACAACTGAGACTTGCACCCAAGTCTTTATTTAAACACCAAAATGCTGGCAATGGAATAAACTCAGCCACCATGACCAGCCGGTGTATGTGTAGAAGATACAAAAGTATTCATTTTTTTATTTGCTCGTAAGAACAGAGCTTGCCGCATGAGCCGGAGCCCGGCGCTTTGCATAATACCTAGGCGGCAAGTCTCTAATGACCAGCAGGGAGCAACTCTTCTGGGTGCAAAAAGAAGCTGATTGTATCGAAGTCTATAGAAAATGACTCTACTTCTCTCTTGATTTTTAAATTACATTTAGCTGATGCTTTTATCCAAACCGACTTACATGCTATATAGTAGTACAGTTTATGTCTCAATCTCTAGTTCCAAGTCTTCTTCAGTACAGCATGATGTTCATTTAGTAACGTATGGTCATTTAGAGTCAAACAGACCATAAAGCAGGGTAAGATTTTGGGCGGGCTTATTGTGATTAACAGGTTGTTGTCACTACTAGAGACATATCCGGCATCACTACGTCCCTCTCCCGCATTCCAAATATGGTAATTTCCATTCATCGGTTGCAAAAAGAAAATGACACAAACCACTTCTTATATACAGTATATGGTATCCAGTTTTAGGCAACAAAACATTTGATTGATAATTTGGGTCAAAATAAGTATGCTTTTTGCGACATTGTGTTTGCGACATTGTGTCATGTGACATGTACATGTCGGGGTTTGTTAGACCCATCCAACAGCACTCCCTTCCACCCCTAGCAGACTTACTTGCTACTACATCCCTTGCTCTCAGTGCCTAATAATGACACGAATGGGTTTACATTGGAGTTGGTGCATCTCATTCAGACGCTAAAGGAGATCTTGAGAGGCTGAGGGCCACTGACCAAGCATCGGTAGGTAGTACGATCAGGCTGCTGACGCAGGGTGCTGAATTGGACTGAGAGAGACAAGAAATAAAAATCCTGCTAAAAGCTTTGCTGCTGCAAAATACGATGTTCTGCTCACAAATAATGGCTATGGGCCACAGTAGGGGGCTAATGGAACTTGTTTTACATCACTGACACTTTTTGTGAAAATATTGTGAAAAAAAACACCTTTGGTGATTTTCACTTCATAAGTTGAAAGGGAGGATGACGTGCTTCTCTATGATTTGAGAAAGAGGCATAACAAGTGCTGACATTTTGTGGATCCTGAGTAGGCAGCATGACACACGCAGTATCCCGCCAACAAATAAAAGCATATCCAATTGCATGAAATTCATCCTGTTAAATACTGCAGCTTGGTCCGTGCCTCTCTGCATCTGATACTGACGCTCCAGGCCTTCAAATAGCTCCAATGTAAACTAGTCCCGTCAGTCCTTTTGTGCAATCTTTCCAGAAACAAAGTCAAGCCAAACAAAGCTGTCTGCAGGCCTAGCAGCGGCTGAGTTACAGAGAAGTAGAGCACTGTGTGTGTACTGGTAGTTCCATCGCGCATGTTGCTCATGGGTATAATGGGCAACCTGCAAGTAGCTGGTTCAATCCCTGGTCTCCCCGTAGTTTACATGTAGAAGTGTCCTTGAGCAAGACACTAAAACCCCAGTTGCTCCCCGGCCACTTCTCAACACCCCACTGTTCCTAAATTGCTAAATTGCTATGGTAGGTTAAATGAAGAGAACACATTTCATGTCTGTATGTAAAATATATAATATGATGAATGTAAAAAACGTTAAGGTTTTTAAGTCGCAGTAGCCCAACACGTAGTAAAATCAATGAAAGTGGGCTGTGACATATGGGCTGTGAGTCCCCGACCTGATCTTTGTTGGGCATTGTTAATGGGGGAAAAATATAAACATCTATCTAAAGCGGTTAATTGACTAGTCGACCACTTTTTACACTGATGTGAACCCATCCTTGTTATTAATACGACGTCAGAGCAATTTACATGGTAGAAAAAGTGAAAGACAGTTTACCCAAGAAGGGACGATGGTTGAGGTCAAACAAACACATACTCATTCACATACATGTGAAACCATGTTATTTCTTGTAGTTTTGTCACGTAATTTATGTAGCTTACTGAACGCCAGTTATGTAGCATGCATACTTTACTTAAGAAACGTAATTATATTTGACCCAGACCTAACCAAGTGCTCTTGTTGTTAACCTAAGTTGGAGTTTTATTTTGAAAAGGGAATGTCATCGAGTGGAAGCTGAGTGTGACATGAGATGAGAGTGAGAACGTGTTGTGACATTATACACACTGTAACAAGATTCTGTAGTTTTTACAGTAATATTACTGTATATTGGCCATATTCTTACTGTAGAACTCCTATACAGTATGTTACTGTAGATCTGCAATGCATCATGGTCAAAATTCATTCCCGGGTAAATCTTACTGTAAATAAATGTTGCTGTAAATCACAATACAGTAAAAACATGTTGCTGTAAATCATATTACAGTAATAAATATTGCTGTAAATCACAATACAGTATTTTTGAGCGTTTTTTCCTTTTTCAGCAATACAACAAAATCCGTTGCATTATTTTAACACAGATGTTACTTCTTGCTGCCACGCAGACAGAGGAGTAACTTAAACGACATGTTAAACCTCCGTTGCTACACAAACCATGACAGTGGACTATAACGTCGTGTGCCGACGGACATTTGATACTCTCAACACATTTCTGCAACAACAACATTTCTGCAACAGCAAGGTAACGAAGCTCATTAATATTCCTTCATATTTCCTTTTTGCAGGGCATTTTGCAACTGTACATTAATTACAGACAGCACAGTGTTCTCAAGTAAAGTCACCGTGTAACGCTACGTGACTTTAAGAGGGAAGTAGGGACACACGTTCCTGCACTAGTAAGCTAACGTCGGTGTTACTAATATTACCAACATATAGTATTTGCTATTTGAATTGTGATATACATTATTTGGCTTCTTATAGTGTATCTTTTACATTAATTGGAGTTGTTTGTGTGACAGCATCGTCGTGTATGTGTTGCTGCTCGTTAGCTAGGTTTCGTTAGCTAAGAGAAGATTTGACTCTTTTCTCTCTTGCTAGCTAACGTGCGGCTATGAAGGCCTCACCGAGCACCACTGAAGGTGAACCACAACGCCACAACAGGTGAGACCTACACACATGACGTGTTTTCTGAGCTACACGCAGGGTAGACTGCAACAGCTGGTATAAACGTGGGTACATTGCTGCTAGCTTAACCCTCCTGTCGTGTTCGGGTCTAAACTGATCGATTTACAACTTTAATCAATCATAAATGTTGTGTTTTACATCTGTTTACATCAATACCTTATGATATCCTCCACACTATGCATGTGAACATGTAAAATTGCTGATCACTCCCCCTCCTGCTCACACACACACACACACACACACACACACACACACACACACACACACACACACTTGTGTGAACACCTGTTCGCAGACCCATTTATAAAGTTGTACACATTTCAAACTTCAAACAGAAGAAACAGGTGTTTGTTATGGGAACCCATCTCTATCCTCCTTAATGTGCCCATCACCCCACGTGAAGCACACCTTCCAGACTAAACAATGTGTAGTGAGACGAGTAGGGTAGAGCCCACAGTCTCGCCGCCCTCCGAGGGCACCCAGGTTAATTGTACAATACTAGAATTAGACGTGGTTATAGGAAAATAAATAATCTTTAATACAACACAATATACAAATCCATTTAGACACACAATACCAACAAAGAGAATAGCTCACATGATAACAATAAAGTAGCTCACAATAAAAAGAGAGAATAGCTCACATGATAACAATAAAGTAGGTCACAGTAAAAAGAGAGAGAAGCTCACAAGATAACAATAAGGTAGGGCGGGACTGACCAGTTTCTTGGGGTGGGGTGGACCTGCACAGGTAAGATGGGGGGGGGCTCCGACGAGAAAAGGGAACACCCCACTCACACGTGTCGGCTCACACTCATGCACACACAGCCTCACGTGGGGATCCGGGCTAAGAGGAACATCAACCACACCACACGAAAAGGGAGACCCCCACACCTGGAGGTACCACTCCCACCTCCGTGGTCTGCCGCACCTACAAACACATAAAAGAAACCACAATTAAACCCAAGCTCCGGGTTAACAAAACAAACAAAAGAACAAAAAATCAAATAACCAAACTTAAACCCAGACGATTATACCACAACGGTACTAGACCGAGATGCGGGTACACGGGTATCCCGACACAGAGGGGTAATGGCGTCGCTGGGTTGATAACGTCACACGTCCAGCGACGCGACGCCGGGTGGATGGAGCCCTGGTTCACCAGGCCGGCCGCCGTCGGCAACTCAGTCCATGGACAAGACAATAACATAAACGAAACAAATAGTCATACGAGCAAAATAATGATAACTACAAGGGCAAAAACCCGGTCGCTATTAGGGCAGAACAGCAGCGCAGTTCCTGACTCGGCCAGCCATCGCCGATCGGTGCCACCTTCGGGTCTGCTCTGGGAGAGTTGCGGGACCGGGTGTCGGCGTGACTACCGGCTACATGAAAGCGAAACAAATGATCAGTAAAGCGCCCCAACACCACACCACAAGAGTTGCACAGGACTCACCAACGCCGCTCCACGCTTGCAGAGGCAGAGGGAGGGAGAATGCCCACACGAAGCTGCAATCATGGCGGAAGTCCAACCACGGGAACATCCGCATAATGTCCGGGTGGGGAAATCCCTCCTTTTATCAGAGGGACCTGCCTCCCTGATTGGCGTACGTCTAAGGCGGGCGTGCCGGCCCAGCAAACAGCGCTTCCCCCTGCCACAAATGCTTCTTATCTTGTCACTTTCCCCCTAAATACACCTTTATTTGACCAGGAACACCAAAGTAAAGGTTTCTTTCATGTCTCTCCTACTAACTACGGTACTATTGTTTGTTTATTTTGTGTCACAGGAAACCTCCTCCCAGGCTGATGTTGAGGCCCAGTTGTCCCTGCCAAGCACTTCTAGGCTCATCATGCTGGTAAGATCCCAGTACCAGACAAAACACAACATAGTCTGACATCGTCAGTAGTAGAAACATATTGTCGTATTTCTAATGGGAATCTTTAACTAATGTATATCTGTCCTTCCACTGTAGGGAAGAGGACTCCTGCCCAGGAAGAAGACCAACCTGATCTCACAGAAATACGTGAAATGAACACGACCCCTTAACCCCAATATGCGTGGTGTCGGCACGCAATGTGTTGAAATTACGTGTGGGTACCACGTAAACAACACCCATACAAAGTCAATGAGGCTCATTTACGTGGTGGACACACGTATTCCCTGATTCAAATAAACGTCCTCCTTTTATAATTTATTAGGTTCAACAACGTCACGCAGTAAATAAACGTCCTCCTTTTATAATTTATTAGGTTCAACAACGTCACGCAGTAAATAAACGTCCTCCTTTTATAATTTATTAGGTTCAACAACGTCACGCAGTGGGCGGTGGTAAATGTAGTTTTGTAGTTTACGAAACGTCCTCCTTTTATAATTTATTATAGTGAGTTAGTTGCGATAATAACAGTACATTGTTTGACATAGATTGTTTCCTTTACGTTATTAAACCCTCTACGATATTTTATTATTCTCAAATGTATTTTCTGTCACCGCAGCGAATATTATTAGGCCTATTAATAATTATTTTTATGAATCAGAAGACTTTCAGTGGTTACCACGACAACGATACGTCACGTTACGCACCGTTACGCACCGGGGGTGGGGGGGGGGTTACGCACGCTTCTTACCCATCATCCTCAGTCATTTCACCCGGCAACTGACTACAGTAAGTATCTCTCTCAACCCAATCGGTGTTTGTTTGTTAAAAAGCACGCATAATCTGTACTGTTATTTCTTTAGTTGTAGGCCGATCTGTGTAGCGTTTCATCCCTGGAGATTAGGTTGAATTTGGTAGTGTTGTATCATCTACACGGCTAACGTTACCCGCCGAAGAAGTTAGCTAGCCGGCCAAATGACAGCTGTCCCCGGCCGGGACAGTTGGGTTGTGGCACTGCCAGCTACCAAAATCAGTTTAAACTCATGTGTTTGTCCATGTTTTGTGACAACAATAAACAACCTGTTGCAGTGGTTAAAGTTTTATTCAAAGTGCAAAGAACGTAAATGTCAGAAGTGTAACTAAGGGGAATTAACGCAATCAGGGATGGACTGGAAATTAAAAAAAACTGGACCTGGAGTCTTTCCAGAGGATTTGACTGCTCAGTGCAGTGCGACTCAATGTCAATGACCGTTCATACCTGATATTATTAATGCATAATTAGAGTTAGAATAGAATAATTATAGATAGAATATCCTGTAACACTATGGTGCCATACCTTTGCAAGACTTTGCCATTTTAGAAGACACTGAAATCATGAGATAATTGAGGGTAATTGTTACTTTAGTTATTTGTGAAAATGAGAAGAGAGAGCAGTGGATATTATGAGAAACATTTAACGCAACAGGACATATAAGAAGTCCACTGTTTCCATTATTTGTAGGCCTAAATAAAATAAATTTGTGTATGTAACTTGCTTGTTTCAAGTGAATGTGGTACAAATCTGACATTTGTACTGTCAGGATCGATTTTTATCGTACGTAGTGGTTGTGATCGATTCATATTCAATTAATAATTACAATTACTCTGTCCTAACAATTAAGAAATGCTCTTTTACTGCAAAGGCTATTCTAATAATCTTTTGCTTTTTCCTGTTTTACAGCTTTATTGCAACACTTGATTTCACCAACACACACATATACACACACACAAATCAAACAAACTGCACTTTTAAGAGCCACACTCTCTCTCTTTCTCACTCGTCTCTTTCAATCACTCTCTCTCTCTTCATTTTGTGTTTTTTGTATATTGTGTCTGTATTGTTTGTATTTGTATGTGATGTCCCTCAATTCTGACGTGAGGGTCTTTGATGATCCCAATGATGCCAGGATGAACATGGCAGCATTAATTAGTGATGCTTATCTCCGTGAGGCCAGGGTAAGGCTTGTCATGATAAGAAAATACCTACGCCTGAAAATACTAATTGATATTACTGTTTATAGATGTGATGAAAAGGGTTAGTTTTATGCAATCCCTTTTATGCAACTACTGAATAATGCTCAATTATAAGTGATGCTGATATAAGTGCTCTGCAAATATATAGGTTGCCATGGCCATAGAAAACCCTGCCTTTCCTCAAAGAAAAACAAGAAAAAGCAGGAAGAGATCCCTCACTAATCCAGTGGTCACAAGCAGGCGTGAGAAACGTCGGGAAACAGACTGCCCTGGATCAGGTTTGTTCTTTACTAAAACATGATTACTGTATCTAAGAATAAAGATAACTCATTAAATAGTGTTTTGGTGGTTACACGTATTAGAAAATGAGTCAGATACCACTTTGACAAAATGGTGTTGCAACGTTTGTGAAAACATTTCTCACTAATATATAAGATAGTTTAAGAGCATGCGACTGATAATCCTTACTTGTGTTGTGTTTGAATATTTTTTGCTTAGTTTCCCTGCCTCCAGTCCTTATGGAATATTTTCATTTTGAAATGAATTGGTTTCATGTTAACTTAATCATAGGGTTAAGCAAAATGACTGTCTCTGCAGCTGCTTCTCAATCCAGAAGACGGGATCCTGTGCATGAGGAAGGCCTTCAGATAGAAGATCAAGAGTTGGCAAGTCTTGGTGAGGATACTGAGTGTTACAGTAGTAACACTACACTACAGTTTTTCCAATTCCCACCATTTATTTAATCATAATCAAGCATTATGTTTTGTCGGTTCCATTACAGACTCACAGTATAACTGATATGTGCTTGTGTGTAATCATAATCATGAATATAGACCTTTTAAGGACAAGTGCATGTATATTTTTGTTTTTTTTAGAAACAAGACTCCAAGAGTTAAGGGACACCATAACTGCAGTCCAGGTTCCAGAGGGAACAGACAGAATGGTTTCTGCTTGGGAACAAAGGCAGCTTCTCACAGATGTGAGAATGAAAACTGCTAGGCCTATGCTTTTTGATGCAAAGCTCTCATCCGAGAGAGTATGTATCCAAAATTGTCATAGATGCTGTGCTGTAGAAGCTGTGATTAGGTGCCTGGACTGTGTACCACTGGACATGGAGTTCCTCTGTGCTACCTGTGACATGGAGGCCCACTGTCAGGGTTGTGTTCCGGACCCAATAGCAAAACCCTCGGAACACGGCAAAGTATAACAAAAAGGTGTATTTATTGTCTCTTAAGCAACTCAAACAAACACAAAAACTCAGGCCTTCAGGCCAAACTCCACAAAACGTAAATGCAATGTCCCTCAAGGCAAACCTAAGTCCTCAGGGCCGCAGGCAATACTCATCCACACGTAGCTTGTGGCGTAGCGTAGCTCCAGGCGTAGCTCGTGGCGTAGCGTAGCTCCAGGCGTAGCTCGTGGCGTAGCGTAGCTCCCGGCGTAGCTCGTGGCGTAGCGTAGCTCCAGGCGTAGCTCGTGGCGTAGCGTAGCTCCAGGCGTAGCTCGTGGCGTAGCTCCAGGCGTAGCTCCAGGCGTAGCTCGTGGCGTAGCTCCAGGCGTAGCTCGTGGCGTAGCGTAGCTCCAGGCGTAGCTCCAGGCGTAGCTCCAGGCGTAGCTCGTGGCGTAGCGTGGCTCCAGGCGTAGCTCGTGGCGTGAAACCCTCTGGACAGGGGCACTTTCCGTAATAACCCGACAACGGGAGTCCGGGAGGAAACTGCCTTTAACCCACCGCTGATGAGCCGGGATGAGTTGCAGCTGCGGAGCGCTCTCCTCACACTGCCCCTCCTCTACCTGCACACACACACCCTGGCCGCACCCAGGGTTGCTTTGGCACCCCCTGGCGGTGGTGCCTTGCGGATCCTCACAGTACCCCCCCCTCAACGGACGCCTCCAGGCGTCCATGGCACCACCGGACCAGGGTGGGTGGATGGGGGTCCGGTAGGAGGGCCACAACACTCCTGACGACCACCGGCTCGCGGAGAGAGACCTGGAACACAGGAAAAAAGTCACTGGACCACCGAGCTCAGGGGAACGGGCCCCAGGCGGAGACTCGGGAGGCCGGGCCGGAGGACGGCCCCCAGGCGGAGACTCAGGAGGACGGGCCGGAGGACGGCCACCAGGCGGAGACTCAGGAGGACGGCCACCAGGCGGAGACTCAGGAGGACGGGCCGGAGGACGGCCACCAGACGGAGACTCAGGAGGACGTGCCGGCGGACGGGACCAACCAACCCTAGACTCGGGACGGGACTGGACCGGACAGGACTTAACCGAACGGAACTTGGGACGGGACTTAACCGGACGGACCTCGGGACGGGACTTAACCGGACGGACCTCGGGACGGGACTTAACCGGACGGAACTTGGGACGGAACTTGGGACGGGACTTAACCGGACGGGACTTGACCGGACCCGGAGGACCGGATATTGCCCGAACCTCGACGGGACTCGTGGGACATGTGTCGGCCGGACCGCCGACGGGACTCGAGGGACATGTGTCGGCCGGACCGCCGACGGAACTCGAGGGACATGTGTCGGCCGGACCGCCGACAAGAATCACAGGATACAAGCCGGGCCGGACTGCCGGCAGGGCTTGGGGAACAGGTGGCGGCCGGACCACCGACGAGACAGGTGTCGGCCGGACCACCGCCGGGACTCGGGGAACAAGGGTCGACCGGACCACCGACGAGACAGGTGTCGGCCGGACCGCTGACGGGACTCTTGGGACTAGGATCGGCCGGGCCACCGACGAGACAGGTGTCGGCCGGACCGCCGATGGGGTTCGGGGAACAATGGTCGGCCGGACCACCGACGAGACAGGTGTCGGCCGGACCGCCGATGAGACTCTTGGGACTAGGAGCGGCCGGGCCACCGACGAGACAGGTGTCGGCCGGACCGCCGATGGGGTTCGGGGAACAAGGGTCGGCCGGACCACCGACGAGACAGGTGTCGGCCGGACCGCCGATGAGACTCTTGAGACTAAGATCGGCCGGGCCACCGACGAGACAGGTGTCGGCCGGACCGCCGATGGGGTTCGGGGAACAAGGGTCGGCCGGACCACCGACGAGACAGGTGTCGGCCGGACCGCCGATGGGGTTCGGGGAACAAGGGTCGGCCGGACCACCGACGAGACAGGTGTCGGCCGGACCGCCGATGAAACTCTTGGGACTAGGATCGGCCGGGCCACCGACGAGACAGGTGTCGGCCGGACCGCCGATGGGGTTCGGGGAACAAGGGTCGGCCGGACCACCGACGAGACAGGTGTCGGCCGGACCGCCGATGGGGTTCGGGGAACAAGGATCGGCCGGACCACCGACGAGACAGGTGTCGGCCGGACCGCCGATGGGGTTCGAGGGACAGTTGTCGGCCGGACCACCGACGAGACAGGTGTCGGCCGGACCGCCGATGGGACTGTTGGGGAAGCTGGGACCGGGACTAGCACCGTGGCGGGACACGAGACCGGGGATGAACGCGACACGGTGGCAGAAACTGGGCTCGGGGCTGGCAGCGGCACAGGGACAGAAACTGGGACCGGGGCTGAACGCGACACGGTGGCAAAAACTGGGCTCGGGGCTGGCAGCGGCACAGGAACTGGGACCGGGACTAGCAAAGGCACGGTGACGTAAACTCTGGGAGCTGGAGTCGGCCGGGACGCCGACAGGACACGTGGAGCTGGAGTCGGCCGGGACCCCGACAGGACACGTGGAGCAGGAGTCGGCCGGGGCGCCGACAGGACACGTGGAGCAGGAGTCGGCCGGGGCGCCGACAGGACACGTGGAGCAGGAGTCGGCCGGGGCGCCGACAGGACACGTGGAGCAGGAGTCGGCCGGGGCGCCGACAGGACACGTGGAGCAGGAGTCGGCCGGGGCGCCGACAGGACACGTGGAGCAGGAGTCGGCCGGGGCGCCGACAGGACACGTGGAGCAGGAGTCGGCCGGGGCGCCGACAGGACACGTGGAGCAGGAGTCGGCCGGGGCGCCGACAGGACACGTGGAGCAGGAGTCGGTGAAGGCGTCAACAGGACACGAGGAGCAGGAGTCGGTGACGGCGTCAACGGGATACAGGGAGCGGGCGTGACCGGCTTCCCCACAGCCGCAGCCTGCGCTGGGGGCCCCCTCCGCCGGCGACGACGGCCCGAGGCTCTGGCCTCTGGGTCAGAACCCCTAGCCCGTTGGAGGCACCGGGGCCCACCAAACGCCAGCCGGGCACCTGCCCAGGGATCCGGTTCGGGATACTCATCCACATTGGGATCCTTGTATCTGGGATCCCGCACGTAGTCGACGTAACCAAAGCCATCACGAAGGTAGAACCGGGTGGGCTGCTCAACCACATTGGGATCCTTGTATCCGGGATCCCGCACGTAGTCCCGGGGCCCACCAAACGCCAGCCGGGGAAAGTGTTCCGCCAGGAACCGCGCCTCCGGACTGGAGTTCCACATAAGCCCGGGGGACACAAAAAAAACAAAAAAGAAACAAAAAACGTGGTTTGCTGGGTCCTTGTATGGGGTCGGGTTATTCTGTCAGGGTTGTGTTCCGGACCCAATAGCAAAACCCTCGGAACACTGCAAAGTATAACAAAAAGGTGTATTTATTGTCTCTTAAGCAACTCAAACAAACACAAAAACTCAGGCCTTCAGGCCAAACTCCACAAAACGTAAATGCAATGTCCCTCAAGGCAAACCTAAGTCCTCAGGGCCGCAGGCAATACTCATCCACACGTAGCTTGTGGCGTAGCGTAGCTCCAGGCGTAGCTCGTGGCGTAGCGTAGCTCCAGGCGTAGCTCGTGGCGTAGCGTAGCTCCCGGCGTAGCTCGTGGCGTAGCGTAGCTCCAGGCGTAGCTCGTGGCGTGGCGTAGCTCCAGGCGTAGCTCCAGGCGTAGCTCGTGGCGTAGCTCCAGGCGTAGCTCGTGGCGTAGCGTAGCTCCAGGCGTAGCTCCAGGCGTAGCTCGTGGCGTAGCGTGGCTCCAGGCGTAGCTCGTGGCGTGAAACCCTCTGGACAGGGGCACTTTCCGTAATAACCCGACAACGGGAGTCCGGGAGGAAACTGCCTTTAACCCACCGCTGATGAGCCGGGATGAGTTGCAGCTGCGGAGCGCTCTCCTCACACTGCCCCTCCTCTACCTGCACACACACACCCTGGCCGCACCCAGGGTTGCTTTGGCACCCCCTGGCGGTGGTGCCTTGCGGATCCTCACACCCACAAGAGAAATGTCTTTCATGACAGAGAGGCTGTGTTCCATGGATTTCTTGAGCCCATTCCCCCTACAACTGCTGTGGTGGTGAATGAAAATGGCCAGCCTCAGTTTTGTGAACAAAGTATGTTAAAATTATTATTATATCAAATTGTCTCATACTTATAGTGTAATTCCCCAAATGCTGTTGTAGATTGACACGTTTATATTTAACAGTGTTTCTAAATGACTTAGACATTTTTTTCTAAAAGGCTAATCTCATTCTAAGATTATTCTCAAAACTCTAAAGTGCAAGTGTGACATTTAATAGCTGAATAACAAAAGTTCAAAAGATTTTTTGACAGTTCTGGCCAGAATATCTTTGACCAGTAAAGTCAATTGCGTATTAATAAATGTGCTTAAGCATTTACTTGTTTCGACACTGTGACAATTACAGTTGGAATAGTGGTGTGGGCAGTTTGGATTAATTGTTGTGTTTTAAAGCACTATTTTGAAAATGTGGTTAGCGTTTTGGGAAATGCATTTAAGGGACTGAGTAGAAGCTTCAAATATACCCTTCATAACTTCTTTCTGTTTTTCAGTATGTCAACTGCCTGTTCCTGAACCAAGGTCAATTTGTGAATGCACTCATGACTTCACAATCACTCCAGGGAAGCATATTTCTGTGATCACCATCAATGGTATGTTGTTCTGAAAGCCCTCCTTCTTGTGCAAGTTTTATTGTACTAGAACTTTACCACTGTGTGCAAAGTGTTGCCCAAATTCCATGTCAAATAGCTAATATATCATATATCTGTCTCTGTATAGAAGGCAATCTGTTGCAATTTGAGTACTGAAATTATTTTAATCTTTACTACAGTATATTCACTTGTTCACAGGACGATACGATGTCTGCTTGCCTCGGAAATCCTGTTCATCATGCTCTGCAGAATGGACTCCCGAGGTGAAAGACCTGCTTGTTTATTGGTACTGGCCAGCTAGCACCAGCTGCCAGACCCTATACAAGTTTGATGTCTTCACCTCGTTTGAACACATGAAGGTGACGGCACCAGCCATGTCCAGGCAGGCCTTCCTGAAAATGTTGGAGCACAGATCTGTTCAAGCTGGAAGGGTAAATCTGCCTGAATATCACTGAAACATATAACAAACAAAATTATATTACTGTATAACTAATATGTAATTGTGGGCATTGCTTAAAAAAAAATCCTAACCAATCATTTCTTAATATACAGACAGGTAGTATCTGTGCTGATACATTTCAGCGAAGCTTTTTTGAGTTTACCTTCTGTCAATACAAAGAAGAGGATATGTGCCAGGTCCATCATTTTGAGTGCCCAGCATGTTCTCCAGACATGTTGGCTGTCTGCTCTGATGGAAACCGAAAACATTACCGCTTCAGCAAGTCAAAAGGGTAGGTATAGGTATTTTTCAGAAGTTTATTTTAGTCTTGTCTAACACATATAGTAGCTCTTTGGGTTGTCTTTGAGTGATCATAACTTACATTTGAACAAATAGTGAGTGTAGTACTTTGATAACTGACGCGTGTTATCTTATAATGGACAGGACTGAGGAGCCACCCATATTTGAGGGCTTGTTCCTGGCCAAGGACGAGGAAGTTGCTACCTTTGTTGACCTTGTCAGAGGCAACATGAGAAGTGTACAAACATTTGATTTTTTTTTTTATAATAGTTGTTTATACAGATGTTTTAGTTTTGTGTTTTTATGTAACTTATAGGCAAATGACAGTGCTGTTTGCGGTACTGCCAAGTTCACCGCTGGCAGAGAGATGTCTAAAAAGTCTGGTGCTCAGATAGATGTGGAGGGCATTCAAGTTGCAGTTTGCAGGTATATATGTGTGTATGTGTTTATGAGTATGATTTTTGAGTCTGATAGGGAGTCTAACCACTAGATTTTCTTCTGATTCATCAGACATGGGTTTCTCTTACGAGGACTGAACCATTACCGTGGAGAAATATTTGCTTACCCGATGTTTCTTCAAAAAGAGATGTCAAAGAAGGCAAATGTTACCTTCTTCTGTATGGATGTTACATGCAGGTAATCCTCATTGTCATGTTTCTCAGCTTTACAGTGATTTTAGTCATTTTAGATTTCAATTAAAAATGCATCTTTGTTACACTCACGTGATGCTGCTCCTGCTTTTTAGGTACTGGCCCTACCTTAACAAAGTAGCAGAGGGTTTACCAGAGCTTCTGCCATTGACAGAAATGAGGCCATTCCTGAGCGTCCTGCATGCCAAAGCCCATACAGCAAAATGCGAGGTACATGCAATAACTTTAAGTCTGGTATGGCTGTAGCTATAGGGAAGTAATGGGTTGGATAATAGAACGTGCTGTATGTTATCTTTCATCAACTGCTTTTCAGCTGCTTCATCAAATTTGTAGGACAGGGATTTTGTTTTTCCCCGCAAAATAAAAAGCTTGTGTCATGAGATGTTTTGGAGATAATTGTATGCATTAATGTAGATATAACATTCAAACAATCTTCGATGCAAAGGATTATTTTTACATTTGTGCATGTTATGCCTGATTTGACGTTGTTATATCAAAATCTCTGAAGTACGTCTACATAACGCTTCTCACTCTGTGTTACAGGTGAGATGGGGTGGCAGAAGCCAGGATGGAGCAGGAAACACAGTAGGAGAGGAAGTGGAGCAGGTGTGGTATTATTGTCAGTATTTTAACTGTGGCTACAAAGTTTTAATAGAAACCATAACACCAAAAGGTACTTATTTGTCATTTGAGTAACAGGCCTGGTGTGAGGGATGAAGTACATCCTTTATATATGAGTTAAAATAAAAAAATGGGCAGTTCAGTTGTTTTCAGCAATTCAAAATGCATGCATGCGTAAGGGGTCCCGAATTCCTAGGATAATACAGTACATGTTTTCTGTTAAACCACAAGATCTATGGTGTGTAGGTAATATTTTTATGTAATGGAGACCAGAATTTAACTGTATTTTTTTCTTTATAGGTGAACAGCTTTCTCTCCAGGGCAGCACTTGTCACAAAATACATGACAAAGGCTGGTTAGTGTTACACTTACACTTCATGCTGTCATAGCCTAAATAAATAATAATAAATACTTCATTGTGTTTTTACAGGGAGTTAAAAAAACAAAGTTTCTCTGTTCTGTTTTTACAAAAGTTATCATTGTATTACTTAAAGGCAATTACCAGTTCAACTAACTTTTAGTGATATGGTTTAGGCATGTCTGTTGGGTTTCTCTTTTTGCCTTTTGGATGTGAAATCTTGTGGGTGCATTATTGTTTTCATTAGGAAGAGTGAACATGCTAACGCGACAGGCCATGGGTTGGAACAGAAGAAAGAGAGACAACCTTCATCAAGTGTTAGCCCACAGATATGTCAAAGTAAGGGTAAATTATAGTTGAGATCCTAATTGAGGTTAGTGCTTAGTATTGGTCAGTTATCTTCTAAGACTGTAACCTCATTGTTGTACAGACATTTTTCTCCTATTTACAAGTCTCATTGGTGGTATACACAGATATTTAATGTGTTAATGTTACACCTGTTCTAATGAATGTCTTGTACCAAAAGCTTGAATAAAATTGTTTTTTGCATTGTGGTGGTACGTAGAGATTATTTTTTGACATTTTGTTATTTTTTTCTTTTTAAAAGATCACAGAGAGGGCAAAGGTGGAAGCTGCCAGTCTTAGCAACATCAAGAAGGAGCACAACCTTGATCAGGAGACAATACAGAAGTGGGTGTGTGATGTCAGACAATGGGCGGTTACAGGTAAAACATGTAAAGTACACTATTTATACACAGTGTGTGTGTGTGTATATATATATATGTATATGTACACACACACATCTGTTAATGACTGTACCTTTATACAAATAACAAAAGGTGGCTATATTTTGAAAATGTCACTAATTGTCTCTTGTCCAATTGTTTTGTTTCACCTATTTAGAGAGAGTGTACACTCCAGGTTGTACTGAAGAGCTAAGGGCTGACATTGAGAACATCACTGTAACCCTTTTGCGCAAGAAGAAAGATCTGTATCGTCGGCATGGTTTGTTGTTAAATCAAGTTATTGAAATTAATAACTCTTCAAAAAAACAATATAATCTTGGGATTATGAGTTTTCTTTTCGTTTCGATTTGCAGATAGCAACCAGGCAAGACAAAGAAAGAGAAAGAAAATGACATAGTTAAAGAAGAAGCTTCGCGAAAAGGTCTTGCAATACAATACTGTAGTGGACGGAGATCTGATTGATGAGGAGTTGGCTTGCAGTCTGACAGAGGGATACATCCTACCATGGGAGAGACATGAAGATGGTAAGATATGTATGAATTCCTAGTTTAGCTTGTTGTTCTTTTAATTGATTTCAATTGTATAAGCCTAAGGCATCACTCTACATTTTACAAATTTTATTCCCTTTTCGATCTTCACATGTAGTGATGGTTCCAACTACATTCCCATATTTACCATTGTCCCTTTTGTTAATTGTCATGCAACAACACAGGAATGGGATGACACATTGAAATAAAAAATATCATGATTACCAAAATATGGAAATATTTATCACAGAGCATACATATTGAATGGTGACATCAACACCATGTTATTCTGCTGTAGTAATCACAAATAAAATGCTTGACCATCACAATTTCACAAGCTCTCCATCCAAATTATATTATTGTCATATTATAAATTATATATATTATGTTATATATTATATTATTCATATGTTTAATTGTTTATATTCTACAGAACCAATGCTGTCACCAAAACGATTTCTCAGAAATAACATAATTCTGTTATACATGTATAATATAATTATGAACATTCCTTTTCCACTATTCCATTCCTTTCCCCAACCAAAGGCAACACCTTTGGGTTGAAGAGATCTATCTTCGACCAGGTAATGCTGCTGAAACGCTTGGAGGAGGAGCAGAGCATCCTGGTAAAGGAGATGTCACAGCACATAAAGTACCTTGTGAAGCAAGTACAAGAAGTGGAGTCACTCAGAGGACAGACTTTGGAGCACATCAAAACAAGCAGTATGTACAAGATCTTTAGATTTTAGTATCATGTATTTATAATATATATATATATATATATATATATATATATATATATATATATATATATATATACACACATATATCTATATCCAGGGAACTCTGTTTTATACATGGAGTTGTGATCAGGCACTGAGCTGACCATCTATTTAGCACAAGTGTGCACAATGTAAAAGTTGTAAATATGATGACTAAAAGGTAATGTTCAAGTTGCAAATTCTGCATTGTATAAAGCAAAAATAGTTACAAATGTCATGTTTTGTTTGATGTGTCATCTTTCTCTTTCTATTTCTTTTCCACAATTCCTCTACAGGTTTTGGTGACCTGACAGAGGACGCTACACATGGGCTCAACAGTGTCCTCAATCGGAGGGGTCACGCACTTAGAAATCAACACAAACAGGCTGTTAATGCATACAGCAGTATAGCCACTATGGAATGTGATTTTCTTTCCATACAAGAGGACATTGAGGAGTGGGATGACAATGGCTTCACCAGCCCCGAGTCTGAGGAAGAAGACACCTAAAGACTGCTGCCAAATAACACAGAGGAACTGGAGATTTGCACAAAAAAAATCTTGAAATAGCTGTACCAAAGTATCTACAGGAAAAAAATTGTAGATTCTGTATGTATTTTTATTTATAAAAAGAGAGAAACTTTGTTTTATTCATCTCTAACATTTGAGCTTGCTGGTTTCAGACCAAAACTGCTTATTGCTGCTTTAAATAATTAATTGTCATCCTCTTTGGATGGAAAAATCGAATGAGGATTTAATGGCACTCAGTCTAATTGAAACAAGTATGATACTAATGTACTTTGGTATTTCCATAATATTTGGATTTATATTTGTTCGCAATATGCATATAGTACCCATATTATTTTGTAGTTATAGCATACTGAATACCGTCAAATAGCTTGAAACCTTAATAAATAAATGTTTTTCTTTTATGTTTTCTATAAGACATCATCTACATGTACATACATAAAAACTGACAGACAAATCCAAGCATTTTTCACTTAATTCCTGTAAAACGGTATAAATGTCTTACATATGCACCACTGTAATAAACCCATTTGATGGAATTGTCTGTTGTGTGAACTTAATATTATCACGGGTGAGTGTCGAACCCAGATGCAGAACGAAGGACACGAGCAGCAGAGCTCTGGAATGTCAACTTTACTGGGGCGTAGAATCACAGACAACAAAGCTTGTACAATGATAAATACGGATTGTGAAGGACAGGCAAAGGTCGGCACCGGGACGTCAGATCGTAGCTCGGGAACAGCGAGGATTAGGCGAGTCGGGTAGTCGGGGACAGGCAAGATCGGCTCCGGGCAGTCAGGGAGGTACGCTGGAAGGTTGAGAATGAACATCAAAACAATCTGGCAGAGAGTGAGAGTGGTGGTTAAATACTGGTCTAATTATGGACAACTGGAACCCGCTGTGTGTGCAGGTGAACGGAGTGAGCCAAATGAGGTGGGCGTGGCTGGCTGGCCACCTCAACTGGTGACAGAACCCCCCCCTCAAGGGGCGTCCCCTGACGTCCCCCAGTGTCCATAACCAGGGTGTGCGAACCCAGACGGTGGGCTAGTACTCGGGCGACGCCGGAACCCCGTCTCCCCCCGTGGAGCCCACCTCCCGGATCCTGGAAGGACCCGCCCTTGCCCCTCCCGGAATGTGACCTCCTGCCCGGCCTCCGGGCCCGGGCTGGTCTGGATGCTGCTGATGGAAACGCTGGATGAGCCCGGGAGCCAGGATGTGTCTCGCTGGGACCCAGGACCTCTCCTCGGGACCGTATCCCTCCCAATCCACCAGATATTGGCAACCCCTTCCTCGGCGACGGGAGCGGATGATCCGTCGTACCTCATAAGTTAGACCTCCCTCTAGGAACTGTGGGGGAGGCGGCGGAGGTGTCTCTGGCATCAAGGGACACTCCCTGACCGGCTTAATCCGGGAGACGTGGAAGGTGGGGTGCACCCGCATGGCCCGCGGTAGTCGGAGCCGGACAGCTACCGGGTTGATGATCCTCTCTATGGGAAAAGGCCCAACGAACTTGGACGTCAGCTTCCTGGATTCCACCTGCAGCGGGAGGTCCTGGGTTGACAGCAACACCTCCTGTCCCACCTGATACTCCGGCGCCGGGGATCTGTGCCGATTAGCCGTGATGGAGTAGCGGTCCCCCTCCTTCAGCAGCGCCGTCCTAGCCCTGACCCAGGTCTGGCGACACCGGCGGAGAAATACCTGCACTGATGGGCATGACGCTTCCCTCTCATGGTTCGGGAACAGGGGAGGCTGGTACCCATATGCGGCCTGGAAGGGCGACATACCCGTGGCGGAGCTGGTCAACGCATTGTGGGCGTACTCGACCCATACCAGCTGCTGTGCCCATGACGAAGGATCCTCGGACGCCACACACCGCAGGGCCGACTCCATCTCCTGATTCATCCTCTCCGTCTGCCCATTAGACTGAGGATGGTACCCGGACGTCAGACTGGCGGTGGCCCCCAGCAGCCTACAGAACTCCTTCCAAAAAAACGACGCGAACTGAGGTCCTCGGTCCGAGACCACATCCACAGGAATCCCATGGATCCTAAAAACATGGTCAATCAGGAGCTGGGCGGTCTCCCTGGCGGATGGAAGCTTCGGAATCGCCACAAAATGTGCCATCTTCGAGAAGCGATCCACGATGGTCAGAATGGCCGTATGTCCGTCCGATGGGGGCAACCCAGTCACAAAGTCCACCGAGATGTGTGACCAGGGTCGGTGCGGCACTGGCAGAGGCTGAAGGAGACCGGACGGGGCTCGGCGGGATGTCTTGTTCCGGCTGCAGGTCTGGCAAGCCCCCACATACTCCCGAGTGTCCTCCTGCAGAGCGGGCCACCAAAACCGTTGACGAAGGACCTCCTCGGTTCTTTGGGCCCCGGGATGACAGGCCAACTTGGAGGCGTGCCCCCATTGAAGCACCTCAGACCTCAATGCGGGAGGCACGAATAGGTGGCCGTCGGGACACGCACTCGGCCCTGGTTGGCCCTCCGTCGCCGCTGCTACTTTCCGTTCGATCTCCCATGTCACGGATGCCACGACACATGACTCCGGCAGGATGGTCTCAGGGCTCCCCACGTCCTCATCCTTCTGGAACTGTCTGGACAATGCGTCCGGCTTGATGTTCCGCGATCCGGGTCTGTAGGAGAGGGAAAAATCAAAACGAGTGAAGAACAGAGCCCACCGTGCCTGCCTGGAGTTGAGGCTCTTTGGGGACCGGATATACTCCAGGTTCTTGTGGTCGGTCCAGACCAGAAAAGGTTGCTTGGTCCCCTCCAGCCAATGCCTCCACTCCTCCAGTGCCAACTTAACTGCCAGAAGCTCCCGGTTGCCGATATCGTAATTCCTCTCGGCCGGAGACAGGCGCCTGGAAAAAAAAGCACATGGGTGTACCTTCTGGTCGCGGTCCGAGCGCTGCGATAGCACGGCCCCCACCCCCACTTCCGAGGCGTCAACCTCCACCACGAACTGTCTCTCGGGGTCGGGAACCTGAAGGATGGGTCCCGAGCTGAATCGCTCCCTTAGGTTCCGGAACGCCGTCTCGGCCTCCGGGGACCACTGAAACACAACCTTGGTGGACGTTAATGCAGTGAGTGGCGCGGCTACCGTACTGTACCCTCGGATGAACCGCCTGTAGAAATTAGCGAACCCTAGGAATTGCTGCAACTTCTTACGACTCTCCGGAATAGGCCACTCTGACAGCATCCACCTTGGCAGGATCCATCCTCAACTGACCAGGAGCCACGATGTACCCCAGGAACGAGACTGATGTCTGGTGGAACTCACACTTCTCCGCCTTTACGAAAAGTGAGTTCTCAAGTAACCGCTGGAGAACCGCCTGCACCTGGGGAACATGCTCCTCACGGGACCTGGAGAAAATTAGGATATCATCAAGATACACAAACACAAATTTATCTATCATGTCCCGGAGAATGTCATTGACCAGTGCCTGGAACACTGCAGGGGCGTTGGTGAGCCCGAACGGCATCACCAGATATTCATAGTGTCCTGATGGAGTATTGAAACCGGTCTTCCATTCGTCACCCTCCTTAATCCGGACAAGATGGTAAGCATTCCGGAGGTCGAGCTTGGTGAATATGGTGGCCCCCTGTAATAGCTCGAACGCTGAAGCGAGAAGGGGAGGGGGTGACGGTTCTTGACCGTAATGTCATTGAGGCCCCGGTAATCAATGCATGGCCGTAGGGTCTTATCCTTTTTCTCCACAAAAAAAAATCCCGCTCCGGCTGGAGAAGACGATGGTCGGATAATCCCCGCTGCCAGCGATTCGTTAATGTAAGAGTCCATAGCCACTCGTTCAGGTCCCGAGAGAGAGTACAGACGGCCCTTGGGTGGTGACGCGCCCGGCAACAACTCGATCGCACAGTCGTAAGGCCGATGGGGCGGCAGCGATGTCGCCCTTGCCTTGTTGAAAACCCCCCGGTAGTCCTGGTACTCATCCGGAACCTGAAGTGTCGTCGGGCATAGCTGGGAGGACGGCGGTTGATGTGGTACGAACGCCCTCTTCAGACATACCTCATGGCAGGAACCACCCCAACTGAGGATCGCCCCCGTTGCCCAATCGAGGTGCGGGCTGTGTCGGCGCAACCATGGGTACCCCAAGATCAAGGGTGCACTGGAAACAGCTAAGAGCCGGAACTGGATGGTCTCCCGGTGGTTACCCGAGACTATCATTTGTATTGGAGCCGTCTGGTGGGTGACCATCTCCATCAGATGCCCATCCAAAGCCCGGGCTGGCACCGGAGTGGCCAGTCGACACCTCTCTAAGCCTAGTTCATTGGCCAGGCCTTGGGACATGAAGTTTTCGTCGGCACCAGAGTCCAGGAGTACCGCCACGGTTCGGGCGCCCTCCGGGAGTAAGAGTCTGACCATAAATCGGGGCCGCACTATGGAGGAAGACGGTCTCCCCTCAGCATGGCTTACCCCGATCTCCCCAGTCCCTGCTGGCCCCAGTCCCTTCAATGGATGCTGTTTTATCATATGTTCATTCCTACCGCGGTTTTGGCTTGACTTACCGCCTCGGCGACGTCTCCGTCTTGGGGACGTAACCCAGGTGCGTCCCACCTGCATGGGCTCCACGCCGTCCTCTGGACCCCGACCTCGGTCGCGCTGGTCCCACGGAGTTCGCCGCTGCTCCCCCTCTCGGGTCCGGATGCGGAGGTCCAGCCGCTCCGTCAGCTCAATCAACTCCTCCACCGACGCCGCCGGAGGATAGGCGACCAGTGCGTCCTTGATATAGTCCGCTAGTCCATATCGGTAAACGTCGCGCAGCGCCGGGGCATTCCATTCGCTCCGACGGGCGTGGATCCGGAAATCAATCGCGAAGTCGGTGACCGATCGGCTCCCCTGGCGTAGAGATAGCAAGTCTTGTCCCGCTTCAGGTCGAGTCGCGGCCCCTCCGAACACTCTCCGAAGTTCCTCCGAGAAATCCTCGAAAGAATCGCACGCCGGAGTCCGCCTGTCCCACTCCGTCGTTCCCCAAAGAAGAGCCCTGCCGGTCAGATGGCTGATGACGTACGCTACCCGAGCCCTCTCTGTGGCGAAGGTACGGGGCTGCAAGCTGAAAAACAGGGAACAGGAAGTCAGAAACGGATTACACTGCTCTGGCTCTCCTCCAAAACGCTCCGGACCTCCGACCCGAGGCTAGAAAATCCCCTCGAGCGGTGGCGACACCGGCGCTGGTGGCGCCTGAACGGGCTCTGGCACCGCCGGGCGAACAGAAACCAGCAGCTGCTGTATCTGGTCGGAGAGACCGGAAACTGCCGTCGCCTGAGACTCCGCCATTTGCCGAGCGAGTGTGTTGGACGCCTCGATCTGTTGCTGCTGCCGCGTGAGGACCGCCTCAATCTGCTGCTGCTGCTGCGTGAGGACCGCCTCAATCTGCTGCTGCTGCTGCTGCTGCGTGAGGACCGCCTCAATCTGCTCGAACCGTGATCCTGCTGGGTTCATGTTGTGGCCAGATTGTTCTATCACGGGTGAGTGTCGAACCCAGATGCAGAACGAAGGACACGAGCAGCAGAGATCTGGAATGTCAACTTTACTGGGGCGTAGAATCACAGACAACAAAGCTTGTACAATGATAAATACGGATTGTGAAGGACAGGCAAAGGTCGGCACCGGGACGTCAGATCGTAGCTCGGGAACAGCGAGGATTAGGCGAGTCGGGTAGTCGGGGACAGGCAAGATCGGCTCCGGGCAGTCGGGGAGGTACCCTGGAAGGTTGAGAATGAACATCAAAACAATCTGGCAGAGAAGGAGAGTGAGAGTGGTGGTTAAATACTGGTCTAATTATGGACAACTGGAACCCGCTGTGTGTGCAGGTGAACGGAGTGAGCCAAGTGAGGTGGGCGTGGCTGGCTGGCCACCTCAACTGGTGACAAATATGCCAGTTAAATCCTTCAGTGGTGGACCCGGCCACCAAGTACATTTACTCAAGTTCTGTAATTAAGTACAAAATATTGGTATTTGTACTTGTGTATTATTTCTCAGAAATCTGCTTTAGTTACTATTTAAAAATAAAATCAGATGAAGACTCCGGAAGTGACGTAATAATTACTGCTCCGAGTCTGTGAAAGATTGCTGCACGTTGTACGTGAGAATTTATACAATAAAAATACCAATAATGAAAAACAGTGTTTTATGCTAAGCACGTTGATTTGCCTTGTATATACTATATAACCAACCTAGAGTTAAGTGTTAGAAATACAGCCTGATGGCCTGTTTGACTACTTAACATTTGTTTTGACTTGTTGATAAACTATTTAGGCCTACAAAGAGAAGCTTTTTTATTTCATTTTCCATGCATCATTATTTAAAAATGCAATTTTCTAATTTTGTAGTTGATGAATGTTAATAGCAAAGACTGAAGGGTGAAAAAGCAAGAGCATATTTATGTGTGGGACTTTGTAAGCATTGCACTGCTATGACCTGATCTATCTTTATTCTCCATGCAAAGTATGAGTTCTTATACTCTAGCAGAAGATATAGGTTACTCCAATGTAAACTTAACATTTCTAAACTATAGGCCTGGTCGGACCTCAATTACAACTTTAAATAATATTGCTTGAGGCTGCAGGAGGTTTGCAATACCTTCATGATATGATGCATAGGGTTGTGTGTAGGTTGCTCTTGTCACTGTGTGTGAAAGATGAGCAATAGATTGTGGCTGTGTGATGTGCTTCAGTCTGGCTACATATCACTTTGTTTATTGTAAGTATATGTCAGCTGTATGATAAAACAATATGTCAAGTGTTATGTGTGAAGAATTTGAACTCAAGGCAGATATCACTCCGGGGATAATAAAGTATCGCCTGCAAATTGGTCTCTCCATGATATGTGAAAATTAAAACATTGCCGTAGGACTATATCAAACATATTGTTGGAAAGGTCTCAACCTCCACAGTAACATATGTCAGTCTGAAGAGGATCCATTACTCCTACTCTGAAATCTTGACCTCTGAACCTTGAACCTAGTCCATGTTTGAAGGCTTGTCATTTATCAACAGAAGGTGCTACAGACATAGGATCAGCTGTTATAGAAAGCTCTGGACCTCAGCTGTCATGTAGATATGGTCACCAATGTTTAACCACTGTAAGCACTGTATAATATGGTAATAAGCTATTTTCACCTATTTAACGATTCAATTTTTAAAATCTGATGACACCAATGTGTTCCCCATCCCAAAAAAACCCAGGGGGCATCCACAATGATACACTTTTAACTTCTAACTATGAGAAATATACCAATATATTTAGAAACTACAACTCCCATTATATATGCGGCCCAGAACCTGTTACAAGCGTGCGTATCTGTAGTTCTTCCGGGGTGAGCAGCTGCCTATGTTCGATTCCTGTGTTTCTGCCGTCTGCCGTGAATGGGCTTCATTCCATTTCAGATTGCCGCCGCCCGCCGGCCGACCGAGCAGACAGTACATGAGACAAATACATGAAACTGTTTTTTATTACTATTATTATCTTCATTGTTTAAATCCTCAAATACAATGTTAGACAAAAACATCAATATTACGAATATTATGTATTTTTGTATCTTATCTGCCGAGCGGCACGTACTACGTCACTTCCTGAGTCTTCAGCTGTTTTTTTAAAATGTTATTACAGTGCATAACTTAACTGAGCAACGTGTTGTTGCTGGTGATAAAACCACAGATTATATATATATGAACATTGAAGCGATAATGGCGTTAAAGACCCGCTGATCGCTGTCAGAGTCTCTGAATGAATGACCGCGTTGCATTGTGGGATATGGGATACCTGCTTTGAATGCGCCCAGCTCGGCTCATAGCCTATGTTCTCGTATTTACTGTAATATGTCACCGGTAATAAGACCCAAATAATATGATTAAGGTTTTCCAGGCACGTCCAACTGGTAGGAGGCCCCGGGGAAGACCCAGGACATGCTGGAGGGATTATATCTCCCAGCTGGCCTGGGAACGCCTCGGGATCCCCCAGAATGAGCTAGTAGATGTTGCGGGTGAGAGGGAAGTCTGGGTCAGCATGCTTGACCTGCTGCCTCCGCGACCCGACCCCGGATAAGCGGTGGAAAATGGATGGATGGATGGATAATATGATTAAAATAAAGAAATGAATACCATGATAACATCTAAATAAATGTTGATAGATGTAGCGTTATAGTTAAAATATCAATAAACATAAAGCCATCCAGCTTCCCTGGCCGAAATAGACCGAAGTAATAACAGTAAAAGAAATACATAAAAACCATGATACGATCTGGTGAATAAATGTTGATAAAAACAGTGATTATTGGGCTAAAAATACCAATAATAAAGTATAAAAAAGTATAACGTTAGGCCATCAAAACTTTAAATATTTATTTTACATTGTCAAAACACAATCAGCTTCAAGGTGAGTAACTGCTACATATGTTCAACTGTAACTTTTCCATGGCCACAAAAAACAATCCATATAGGGGTCCTTCAAGTTTAAGAAATGTTAAGTCTGTTGACCATTACACTTTATTGAATCCATACAGATAAAAGAGGGTGTAACAAGCTTGAAGAAAAAACATGAATATTTAAGTTCAAATTACATTACAAACTGCTTAGCTGATGTAACATGACAATGTTATGGAACAATGCAAGTGGACAACAAACAAATATGTAAAGAAAATATATGTGTCTTTAGGGGTAATGTTTG
Source organism: Cottus gobio (assembly GCA_023566465.1). Classification (NCBI taxonomy): domain Eukaryota; kingdom Metazoa; phylum Chordata; class Actinopteri; order Perciformes; family Cottidae; genus Cottus; species Cottus gobio. The sequence goes on from CM042215.1 coordinate 25,284,310, forward strand.
TTTTTTGGCTAAATAATCAAAGCGATAAAAGCATTGTTTTTAATCATATATGTTTTTATTATAGACATATTTGTTGCTGCATTTTAAGTGAAATTTAACATCGTTAAGGTTTTGAAATGACAATTCCAATAGCATTATTTAACAAATTGAGAGGAAACACTGTCATCCAGTTAGTCATTGTCCTACCTTTCTTTTCCTTGTCTTATTTTTTTGCGGACTGGGAACGTTTCAAGCTGATTGTGAGGGCAATCTGTAATTGTAAGGATTATATTATTTGCACCAATGTCCACAATATGTGTAGTACTTTTTGTGCAGGAATAAATTCACAATGCACACATGTATGCATTTTTTCAACTGTTAGTTATTAGCACATTTAGCTCGTCCTAGTGAGATTTGAGAACCACAGGAGTATCAAAGGCTGCACATGGTTCTATTCAAAATTCTTTGCCATCCCTTCTTTATGTTCTGTCTCCAGTTTACGTTTTACATCGCTTGCCACAAAGGCAGATATCTTTTACACTGGTATTCTTTAATCAATAATGTTTAGAGGCTTTACAAAAATCACATAAACTTCATGACGATTATGCAGGGGTAAAATGTCTGTACAATACATGTTGTGCATAGAATAAAACACACCTTTAATTTTCTTTTGTCGCTTATGTTGCTGTGGACCCCACAGTGGTGGCTGCACCGCTGGAGCCTGGTGTGCTGGAGCCTGGTGTGCTGGTTTCTGGTGTGCTGGTTCCTGGTGTGCTGGAGCCTGGTGTGCTGGTTCCTGGTGTGTTGGAGCCTGGTGTGCTGGTTCCTGGTGTGCTGGAGCCTGGTGTGCTGGTTTCTGGTGTGTTGGAGACTGGTGTGCTGGTTCCTGGTGTGCTGGAGCCTGGTGTGCTGGTTTCTGGTGTGCTGGAGCCTGGTGTGCTGGTTCCTGGTGTGTTGGAGCCTGGTGTGCTGGTTCCTGGTGTGCTGGAGCCTGGTGTGCTGGTTTCTGGTGTGCTGGAGCCTGGTGTGCTGGTTCCTGGTGTGTTGGAGCCTGGTGTGCTGGAGCCTGGTGTGCTGGTTTCTGGTGTGCTGGAGCCTGGTGTGCTGGTTTCTGGTGTGCTGGAGCCTGGTGTGCTGGTTCCTGGTGTGTTGGAGCCTGGTGTGCTGGTTCCTGGTGTGCTGGAGCCTTGTGTGCTGGTTTCTGGTGTGCTGGAGCCTGGTGTGCTGGTTTCTGGTGTGCTGGAGCCTGGTGTGCTGGAGCCTGGATGGCTGAACCACAAGGCACCAAATTTAAAATGAAGACCTCCTCATTTTCTCGAGGCAGTTGGTCTGGGTTGAGTCTTGTCCAACCTATAAATGGACATGCAACACACACAAATATAATATATATTAAAGCTGCAAGCAGCGATGGACGGGCCCTTGCGCCACTACGCCCATCGGGGTTACCGGCGGATGCCGCTCCTTGCGACCATGCATGGGCAGTCAGACACCGCAAATAGTCAGCAATGAAAAGTGAACTCCCTGCCGAGTTCGATGACACCTCACACAAGACTCTACCTTAAAGTAATGCATGCACTCGTCGGGAGAGTGACATTAAGCAAAGTTGAATCTTCTGAATACTACTCTTATAAATACATGTGCAGAAAAACATAAGTTCAAAAATCAGGGTTGACTTTCTTTATTTTTTATTTCAGCCAGGGATGTAAGGCAACGTTATATGTTTTGCAAAAAAACATACTCCATGCTGCTTGTATCAATATGATATTAGTTAAATAGCATTAGATAACTATTAGTTGGGAGAAACTTTTTTTTTTTTTAAATATGCACATTGCTTCTCTGTATAGCATCACCTGGTCAGAGAGGCAGCAATGTGTAAAGATTGGCTGATTGTTGACTCGTAATGTTAATTATTGTTCCAGCAAAGTGAATTCATTTCTAAAATAAGCAGACTAAACAGGTTATCTGTCACCTTTTAGAAAGGGGCGGGGCGCGGGATAGTAAAAGTAATATAGTAATTCCCTGTAATAAGTAAAGTAATATTATAATTTGTACAGGAGTAACAATTCCTCAGTATCTTGCCCAACACTGGTTGTGGTCTCAGTTAGGCACTTTTTTGCACATCCAATCTCTATTCGCAGTGGCACAAGTAGTAGATTTACTTTGACTACCATTGTTTTTAAAAAAGACATTAACATTAACAGAAGTTAGTCTTAAAGGGCAAAATGAGTATTGTCTCTTGCTGCTTGTAAACACATGATTCGAAGTTGGCCCCATGCAGAGAGAGCAGTGATTGAGCGAGCTCCAAAGCGATTGAAGAGAGTGAGAGGTGTTAGCAAGAACAAAGCAGTGAATCAGAGAAATAAAAGGTCTGATTGTTTCACTTCGGTTAAATTCTAATGCACAAATAAACATGAGCCCACCTCCACAGAACCCAGTTGGTAGGAGGCAAATTGGCGGATATTGAGTGAATACAGCCAAAGCTACCATCAGCTTTAAATATAGGTCTGCTATAAGTGTGTGTGTAGCTCGGACACACATACCTGCATGAGAGAGACAGATCACAGAGGAGAGAGATGGAGACAACAATGTAACCTGGTTGCTACGTTACTACAGAGTCAGTCACGGCTTTTATTTTATGAGAAACCACAGGAAGTCCTGTTTCCCATTTGCGCTAGCTTCCCAGCTGAGTGTTTAGGCCCAGTCAAAACAATGCAGCCTCTATGCAGGGAAACCCTGCTAAAGCGTATTGACATACAGCTGCATCAATTTACATAATCCAAGTATTGACATTTTTATTGATTGGATTTAGCTGGAGGTCACTAATTTAGCTTTAGCACACTTCCAGTGTCTTGCTTTGCTCGTCATCTGGCTGAAATGCAAACTGTGACTACATAAGTCTGCTGAGGGTCTTGTGCTAGAGCTTCCAGCATATTTGATTTGACAGTGAGTGTGACTCATTAAAAAGTTAATCTTCAAAAAGCACTCCCACTTTAGCAGCAGATTTCAAAAGTTCCAATAATTTAAAACTACCAAGGAGATAGAAGTGAGGTATTGTAAAGCACAGGTGACCCATGCCAAAGCATTTTTTTTCTTGTTTTCCACAATACCAGCTCTTTAAAATTACTTTAGGTTGCAGCTATGCTACAGCCAGATCAGAATTTCTAGTCTTTGCTGTTTGGAAATGTACAGGACAACACTAACAATTGTACAATTGATAGAGAGCATATGCATGTGTATGCATTTCTATAACCTAGAAATGCATACACATGCATATGCTCTCAGAATCAGAATCAGAATCTGATTCTGATTCTGATTCTGATTCTGAGAGCATATGCATGTGTATGCATTTCTAGGTTAAATAAATGCAATCTCACCTTCAAGCATCAATTTGTAGATGGCATCCACATTTTCAAGGCATGTCTTAGCGCAGGGGTGCCCAATACGTCGATCGCGATCGACCAGTCGATCGCCAGGGTAGCGCGGGTAGATCGCATGCCATTAAAAAAGAAAAAAAAAGTATCTTCCCTACGACATTTGCCACTTGATTGATATACAGACCAGCCAGTGTGTAAATCAATGTCCATCACCACGGACGGTGCGCCCGCATGGTCGGCCGCTTGAATGCATTATTTGCGCTTCTCTACTCCCGTGAGTTTACTCAACTTTATGTGGTTAATTTGCGCCATTTGCTTTACTCGCGGCTGAAAAGGGGCAGGGATATCTCCGTGGCTTATCTCCGTAAAAGCGGTACCATTTCCGCCATCCACCATTGAACTAACCACTAGTTCTGCTTTATAGTTATTGTGGAAATCCCTCAAACGTCGGACCATCAGACGCCCCGTGTCCATAATATCATCTGTAGCCGCACAACAGCGTCTGAATGACGGCTGCTTCCAGCGCTGCTTCAGGCGGACCAGCAGCAGTTTGATTCAGCACCGGCAGGACAGCAGTGATGATGCGGCGCTTCTCAACGCTGATTGGCTTTCACTACGCAAATCTTTCGCCCAAGTTATTCGCGTCATTTGCGCTGCCCGGCGGAAATTTGCGTCATTCGCGTCTGTGCATTGACTTTGCATGTAATCTACTCGCGAATAATACGTGCCGCATTCAGTGTGAACGCAGCATAACCCTGGCTGTTTCTATTCAGTGCAAGTCAGAGTAAAATGTAATGACCAAAAATGTACAGAATTATATTGTGTCATAAGTTATGCAAGGTACGCCAATATTGTAAATATAAAGTATACTCGGTATATTAATACATTAATAATGCTATTTATTAATATATATCTATATAGATTTATATAGATATATATCTATATAGATAGATATTTAGCATTATTAATGTAGGTATATCTTTTTGACTAGGTCATTTTAAAAGTAGCTCGCAAGCCAAAAAAGTGTGGGCACCCCTGTCTTAGCGGATGTGCTGAGTTGGGCATCCATTGGCAGCATTATTTTAGTCTGGTATGTCCGTGTCACCCCCTTAGGAGGATTTGCAATGAGCAGCAGGGGCTTCATGCCAAGGGCATACAACTTCTCAATCTGGAACAGAGAGGTAGAGAGATCAATAGGGTTATATACACAAAACTGTAGTTTACAACTGAATTTGTCCTCAAGCTTGATCAGAAGTTACATCAAAGCTAGAAAACATCTACAAACAATCAAACTATGGCTTTTACATAACTTTTGGATAGATAAATGTTAGGATTTTTATGAGTTTCAACTCCCTAGACATAGCTAATAGTTTGGAAAAACCAGTAAACATGAATTATATTATTATTAATAGTGTGGATGTTATTATACCAAGTAAATTATTTGCTTATGTCAAAATAATAAAACACTTTTGGTGAATGAGAAACTACATACCAGAATGGCAGCATCATCAAGCACGTGGGATCTTATTTTATTTTTTTTCATGGATGCCAACCACTGCTTCTGCTGACTTTTAAATTTGTCCAGCTTCTTTTGAAGTCTGACGTGTTGGGGTTGAGGATGTTTACAAAATATACACATTTTAAGTCTGCAGCTAATTTTTTCCCCGCAGTTTGGGCAGGTCTTTTTTTGTGATCCTCCTGGCATTATGGAAGAGAAACAATAACAGAAAGAGAGTGATTGAAAGAGACGAATGAGAAAGAGAGAGAGAGAGAGAGAGAGTGATTGAAAGAGACGAGTGAGAAAGAGAGAGAGTGTGGCTCTTAAAAGTGCAGTTTGTTTGATTTGTGTGTGTGTATATGTGTGTGTTGGTGAAATCAAGTGTTGCAATAAAGCTGTAAAACAGGAAAAAGCAAAAGATTATTAGAATAGCCTTTGCAGTAAAAGAGCATTTCTTAATTGTTAGGACAGAGTAATTGTAATTATTAATTGAACATGAATCGATCACAACCACTACGTACGATAAAAATCGATCCTGACAGTACAAATGTCAGATTTGTACCACATTCACTTGAAACAAGCAAGTTACATACACAAATCTATTTTATTTAGGCCTACAAATAATGGAAACAGTGGACTTCTTATATGTCCTGTTGCGTTAAATGTTTCTCATAATATCCACTGCTCTCTCTTCTCATTGTCACAAATAACTAAAGTAACAATTACCCTCAATTATCTCATGATGATTTCAGTGTCTTCTAAAATGGCAAAGTCTTGCAAAGGTATGGCACCATAGTGTTACAGGATATTCTATCTATAATTATTCTATTCTAACTCTAATTATGCATTAATAATATCAGGTATGAACGGTCATTGACATTGAGTCGCACTGCACTGAGCAGTCAAATCCTCTGGAAAGACTCCAGGTCCAGTTTTTTTTAATTTCCAGTCCATCCCTGATTGCGTTAATTCCCCTTAGTTACACTTCTGACATTTACGTTCTTTGCACTTTGAATAAAACTTTAACCACTGCAACAGGTTGTTTATTGTTGTCACAACACATGGACAAATACATGAGTTTAAACTGATTTTGGTAGCTGGCAGTGCCACAACCCAACTGTCCCGGCCGGGGACAGCTGTCATTTGGCCGGCTAGCTAACTTCTTCGGCGGGTAACGTTAGCCGTGTAGATGATACAACACTACCAAATTCAACCTAATCTCCAGGGATGAAACGCTACACAGATCGGCCTACAACTAAAGAAATAACAGTACAGATTATGCGTGCTTTTTAACAAACAAACACCGATTGGGTTGAGAGAGATACTTACTGTAGTCAGTTGGCGGGTGAAATGACTGAGGATGATGGGTAAGAAGCGTGCGTAACCCCCCCCCCCCCCCCCCCCCCCCCCCCCCCCCGGTGCGTAACGGTGCGTAACGGTGCGTAACGTGACGTATCGTTGTCGTGGTAACCACTGAAAGTCTTCTGATTCATAAAAATAATTATTAATAGGCCTAATAATATTCGCTGCGGTGACAGAAAATACATTTGAGAATAATAAAATATCGTAGAGGGTTTAATAACGTAAAGGAAACAATCTATGTCAAACAATGTACTGTTATTATCGCAACTAACTCACTATAATAAATTATAAAAGGAGGACGTTTCGTAAACTACAAAACTACATTTACCACCGCCCACTGCGTGACGTTGTTGAACCTAATAAATTATAAAAGGAGGACGTTTATTTACTGCGTGACGTTGTTGAACCTAATAAATTATAAAAGGAGGACGTTTATTTACTGCGTGACGTTGTTGAACCTAATAAATTATAAAAGGAGGACGTTTATTTGAATCAGGGAATACGTGTGTCCACCACGTAAATGAGCCTCATTGACTTTGTATGGGTGTTGTTTACGTGGTACCCACACGTAATTTCAACAGGGAATACGTGTGTCCACCACGTAAATGAGCCTCATTTACTTTGTATGGGTGTCGTTCGTGGTACCCACACGTAATTTCAACACATTGCGTGCCGACACCACGCATATTGGGGTTAAGGGGTCGTGTTCATTTCACGTATTTCTGTGAGATCAGGTTGAAGAAGACATGTTCATGGAGAGACTCCAGATCATATGGAGAGACTCCAGTTCATGGAGAAGACGACCACCAGGGAGAGGATTGCAGTTCAATACAGTAACAATTAAGTCCGTCATGCACATTTTATTGTTTGAAATTGCACTTTTTCCAGTTCAAATTGTTTTTATAGATTTCCCCCTTGACCTGAATATGTTATTGCTTCCAGTGCTTGAATTTTACTGTTTACTGTTAAATTACTTTAAATCATGTTTAAATTGTCATAGTAACTTGTAGAAAGAGGAACATTTAAAATGTTGTATGTTCAGGAATACCATTAAAAAGTGTTGTTGTTTACAACACTTTTTTTTAAACTAAAAAAATGTAAAATTTGTATTTAAAATGTTGAAATATTAAAATAAATGACTTTTGTTGAAAAAGAAATGCGTCTTCATTTTACAGTATGTAATTATTTTACTGTTATTCATTTACAGTAGTCTAGGATTTGCTGTAAACTGTACTGTACTGTTAATGTAATGACAATTACAGTAACACTACTGTGATAGCAATTACGGTACTGGGATTATTACTGTAAACATGACTACAGTAAATGTTTACTGTGATTCATTTTACAGTAAGCATACTGTAAAATGAAATACAGCTACTTACTTGCTAATTGCTGCCAGCAACTTACTGTAAATTCTACAGTAATCTTGTTACAGTGCATGCTTGCAGATGATCAGTAGTTATTCAAGTTTGCTTTGCTTTTGTGAGAAAAAACTAAAGTGTGAAAAAGCCGGGGGCAGCAATAAAAACATCAATATGTGATGAGTGACGAAACATCTCATTCTTATCAAACCAACATCAAAGACGAGATCTTTTAAAGCTTCTTTCATATTTTTAATTGCTTTCACTGTTATCTTCTTTCAATCTTTTCTTGGCTGTCCCCTGTGGATCAGGCTATATTTTTGTACTTTCTTTTTTAAATAGACTTTGAGTCCTCTGTTAAATGCATGTTATAGAGCAGGGGTCACCAACGCGGTGCCCGCGGGCACCAGGTAGCCCCCAACGACCATATGAGTCGCCCGCAGGCCTGTTCTAAAAATAGCACTTGTGAGCTGCGTCTGAAATTAAATTTTATTCTGTTGCTATTCTTTTTAAATCACACATGCATTTATATATATTTAAAAATGACAATATCTTAAAAATGTTTATTATACATGAGTTTAGATAAGTTTAGGTGAACTCTGACCTACTCTAGTTCAAAAGTATTTTGCGCGAGACAAAACCAGTGCTCGTGGAGAGTAAGCTAGCGGGCACGGGCGCGACGAAGATGGTAGGTACGACTGAAAGAAACTTGCGTGTGTCTCATTTGCGGGGTGACTGTGGCGACGGCAAAGCGGCACAATGTGGAGAGACACTTCACTACATGTCACAAAAGCTACCATGCTAACTACCCACCGGGAAGTGCACTACGGACAGAAAAAGCCCGTGAGCTAAAGGCAGCTTTGGGTAAGCAACAGTCTTTTTTCACGAGGCCGGCGAAAAAGTCACAAAAAGCAACCGAAGCCTCGTTTAGAGCTACACATTTTCTGATCAAGAAGAAGAAAGCATTTTCAGACGGAGAAGTTTTCAAAGAAGCAATGATGATAATTGCTAACACTGTACTTAAAGACGAGAAAAATGGAACCGATCTAATCTCCACTCTCTCTGACGTCCAACTGGGTGCATCTACGATGGCTAGACGAGTGTCAGATATGTCTGGTAATTTGGCCGATCAGCTGGACCGGGATCTGGCAGAGTGCAGCTGGTTTAGCATCCAGTGCGACGAGTCCGTGGACAGCAGCAGTACAGCGCAGCTGTTAGTTTTTATCTGGATGGGGTTTGTCAGTGGCTAGTGAAAATGGGACATTTTTCCTATGAAATGTAGTGATGTAAGTGATCATCGAAAAATGTAACAATTACTGAGATTAAAGTGCTGAATAGTGATATCTGTTTCCCTCCTTATTGTCATTGTTGCTAATTATTGTGAGAAATCATTTACGTGATTAGTGTCTTCACATAGATGAGTATTATTAATAATGTATAACTAAAGGCAAACTGAGCAAATTTGTTATTTCAGAAGAGCGTATCAAACTGGTAGCCCTTCGTATGACTCAGTACCCATGAAGTAGCTCTCAGTTTCAAAAAGGTTGGTGACCCCTGTTATAGAGATTACATGTCAATCTCTATAAACTTGTCGGTTACATGTCATCTATGGAGTAAGTTTGAGTTTTTGTAACTGGAGCTGTTTCTTTGATAAATATTGCTATTTACTAATCACCAGAGAGGTTGTTTTTTTTCAAGGAAGGGGCACACTAGACACTGTTGAACAATGTAGTGGAAGTTAAAACATTATTGGTAAGGGGGAAAAATATATTAAAGTGTAAAAACAGCGTAAAGAAGCTGTAATTACAACATATAACCTTTTTGTTATGAGGAAGTTGTTGGCAAACAGCGACCTATTATACATAATACATCCTGCTCACTTTGCCCAATGTCAGCTGGGATCGGATCCAGCGCCCCGCGAACCCGGGATCATCAACCTGTCACATTGTGAGGTGACTAGCCACTACACCAATGTGTAAGCCAAAAATCATACCACTTTAAATCATTTATTTTATATTGAATGTCTTTTGTTTTTGACAATATTACCCTGACACCTTTAAAAAAAAATAATAATGAAGCGGGGGGATTAGATGCCAAGAGGCACTGACCAACCTTCTGTATTTGGCGAGTTGGGAGTGAGAGTGGGTTGCCTCCTCCTACTTATCCGATTCATCGTATCAACTCTGTTGACATTGGCAACAAAAAAACCTTTAATGGCACAGCTTGCTTTTTTGACCACCCAACCAAATAACCGTAAAAGCAGTTTTCTGTTATTCTCCAGCAATAATAATAAAGGCAATAAAAGCGTACCTAAAATATAACACCAAAGAAAACTGTCAAAATGTCCACAGTTCGCCTGGCTAAGAGCTCGACCCCACCCGCAGAACCAAAGACGGATTTGTAACGGGACTCTCACGTTGGAGGGGGGGGAGGGGACAAGCCATAATTACGGTGTTCATTGGCAGACATTTGGCCCAAATGGAGAAGAATTATTTTAAATTACAGTAATGAAGGTCATTATTTGGATCTCAAATTTGGTCGGTGCTCACAACCCAATCAGGAGGCCACCAGTGAGGTGCAGTTTATCTGCAAATTCATGTGCAGATACACACAGAAGCGCACTGTGACAATGGCGGTTAAATAAACGCTTCGATGTTTACTGGGCGGCAGGGAGATTTAAACGGACTCAATGAGGAAGTCAGTCATCTGAGTGAGCTTGAGTTATTTCCTACCCCTCAGCCTTGAACCCAACCTTCTGTACTTGTCATCTTTCACAGGGATCAGTGAGGCTGCAGAGGCAGGGCTCAGCAACACAGCCCAGGTATCCTTTTCCTGACTGAAAAATCACTGTTGTTAGTTTTCACATGCATACAGCCTCAGCAACACATTCTTAAAAAGAAAAGAACTGATTTCATTTCATATTTCTTTTAATTGTCTGATCATTTTAAAGCACCCCCCCTCTCGCTTGGAATGACACAAATACTATAAACAAATAGACTTAATATGTGAAGCACATAAAACCTTCCTTTCTCTAGATGTGATGCAGTAAGCTGTAGAGACTCAGATAAAACATTGAGTCGTCTCCGGATGCACTGTACTGTGAGGCTTGGGGGACCAACCAGATTATTTCAAACATAATGGATCGCACTGTTGAAATTTATTTGCTTCAGTGTAGAGTTGTGTATTATTTCCGTAGCCCTGGTCTCTCTTGACATATGTAATTAAAAACAAAAGAAATGTGCCACGAGAGTGTTCTACTATTCAACACTTATATTAGTGTTTTAATGCATTGTGTGGACTCTGTTTATATGAGTTTATAGACTCATGAGTTAAACAATACATCGTTTCACTGTGAGCAGATGGATCCAACAGACCCAAAACACCAGAAAAGCATTCCAGTGTTTTTAAAAGGTTTAGCCCATAGTGTCACTTTATATCATGTATTTTTTCTTTTTTAATTCAGGCATACCTGCTTTGTAATAAACGGGTTATAACGAGTAAAACAAAACACTAATGTGAACCTTTAAAGGTGTAAAATCTAGCAAGAATCTTACTTTAAAACTGTTTTGATGTTATGCAAAAGAGGTCTACGTGTTGTGTTGCAGAGACATCTGCTGAAATATGCGTGCTAGCCAGCCCCGGCCCGTCCTGACTTGTAATACCACTTGACCCTTTAGAGGCGATAGTGAGTAGGTGTGGTGTCCAGTCTGTCTTGGAATGAAAGGACATAGAAGCAGAGCCAACCTGTTGCCACGCCCGAGTATCGCACCTTGATCAGAGTGACGCATCGAGGCACTGTTCAGCGTTTGTGTTACGTGTTAGTGTTTTGTGTTCTCCCCTCCCCTCATGTTTTCCTCCACAGGTTGCAATCTGTTGATTACCACCTGCGAAGGCCAATCAGCAGAGCGGTGGCCATTTGAAAAGGACTTTCTTTCACTTATTATTAGGCTGTCACGTGTTCGTCCCCCCTCCCTTAACCCCTAGACGGGACAGGGGATGGAACAGTCTGTATCGTAGACTGCTTATAAGTAGAGGACATAGTCATTGGAATGGCACCCAGTGGGTTTGTGGACTGCTGTTTTGAAGCCTGGAGCTCGACGATTTTCATCATTTACTAAATGAACATCATGCTGTATTGAAGAAGACTTGAAACTAGAGATTGAGACATAAACTCATGTTTACAATGTTTACTGAGGGAATAAATCAAGAGAAGTAGAGTAATTTTCTCATCGACTTCTGTAGACAATAGACAATCGTCACTATCAGCTATGGCAAGTAATAGAATCAGTTTTGCTTTTAATGGATTATTTTTAATGAAGTTTCATCCAAACAAGTTCAAACTGAAAACAAAAGCACTTACAGCTGTTTCTGAATAGTCACACTCAAAAAAACAGCTAAATAAACCTGCTGTCATCAGACGGGCAAGACGTGAAGAATCGTGGGGGATTACGGCACACACCTTTGGAGAGTTTTGAATCAAAGGCATAGATGCAGCCGGTTAAAGTTTAACGTCAGAAACTCACTGAGGCCTTAGCAGTGGTGCTTTGAAGATGTGTTCATCATAGGTCAGAGAAAACACTGCATGGTGGGAGAAGTTTTAGTTTTAGTGGGTGTTACTGAAACAAACATAAATGTGTTTTCCTCTTACTCTCTGCTTCTTTCTTTTTCGTGGAAATTGAAATGACCTTTGGCAACAGGTCCAGGCTTCAACTTACAAGATTCCTTTTCATGCGTCATTGGGTTAATTAGGCTTCCGCATCCATGGCCCTCAGGCCAAACTCAAAACATTCTTAACATAAACTCATGTTTACAATGTTTACTGAGGGAATACATCAAGAGAGAAGTTGAGGCGTTTTCTCATCGACAACCAGAAGAGTTGCTTCCTGATGAAGTAAAATGATCCACCAAAATATTAATATAAAAGGATGTTTTGTTTTTTTCATTTGAATTGTTGGCTTACATCAATGACAGGGCTCTAGAGCTGAGCTACAGTATGACCATCAAGTGTGTGTGTATGTGTGTGTGTGTGTGTGTGTGTGTGTGTGTGTGTGTGTGTGTGGTTGGTGTCAGTTAGGTGATGATGACCTGACAGAGTGCAGTCCAAATTACCGACAGTGATCTGATGTGTGTGGGTGCATGTGTGCGTGTGTGTGTGTGTGGAAGGGCGGGGTGGGGGTGGGGGGGGGGGGGGGGGGGGGGGGGTGGTAGCTGGCAGTCTGTGCAGTTTCCACCAGATCAGTGACATTGTCACCCAGCCAGGAACAAAGCGGGACTCGGGGCCCGGCCAAGCCAGGCGGAGATACGGCCAATTACTGATGAAACAAAAGAAAATTCATTGACATTTCCATAAGAAAACTCTGCCAATACACAGCCATTAATCATGTTTAAATATGGTACAGAAAATGTCATGAATGTGCATATTATTTTTATCACTTTTTAGAAAACATCGACGGTAGTCCAATCAGTAATCCATGTCGTTGTGTCCTTGAGCAAGACACTTAACCCTAATTGCTCACCGTTGCTGTGTCTACGGTCTACTGTATAGCATGTAAGTCGCTTTGGATAAAAGCGTCAGCTAAATGAAATGTAATGTAATAGAAATATCTTCAGGGTTCTAGCTTGTGGATCGCTCACGGGGATGATTGATCAATTATAGTTGGCCCTGACTCCTGTCTGAGTTTACGATATATGTATGCATAGAGTAGATACTTCTTTTGCGTGTAAAGTTCAATGTTCCACAGGTATTTGCTATGTGCCTCACTTTACAGTTCTGGTTTAACCACCTTATTCAACTAAGACACGCTGTGTGTAAAAAACCCTCCTAAAACCATCACAAAAGCCTGTTTTTGAGGCTTCCGTGTCGTCAAACACTAAATATGTGTGTTGCAACAGCAGGTTATGACAAATGAGATCAACAGAGGCTCTGTGGCTTCGGGTCCATTATCGTGGGCTTTACTATAACTGGGGGAGACTCTATAGTCTACTGTAAAAACTCCAAAGCACTCATTTATGATTAATCAAGTCTTTGCTTTGCAAGTGGTGTATTGCACAGGCAAGCATGTGGGATAATCTGTTCTGTTACAATAACTAAGTGTATCTTGCATACAGCAGGCACTTTGCAGCTGACATGGATTATATTGGTTCAGCAATGCTCAGAGTAGCATTATGCAGCGACATGCCCAGCATTTTAATTATCAGCACTACAATCTACTGCACTGCGGTGTGTATTTGACTGGATGTACACACAACATTACCTCCAGCATTGTTATTGCATCTTACGACATGCAAGCGCACAGTGTGTGGCAAAGTCGTTTTGGATATGTGAAAGACTGTGTGGGTCGCCAATGTCCCGTCGTGTCCATAAATCCCCCAAACAGGGTTTGGACTTTTGGGTAAATAGTTGACTTTCTCGGTTTACAGCGGAGGGCCTCCCAGGTTGCTTTTAATGGACTGAATTTGACAATAGGCCAAACAGCTCCACCCTGCAGTTTAAGGTGCCATAACATACACACACACACACACACACACACACACACATATACACACACACACACACACACACACACAATGGCCCGGGGAAAGATGTGCAATTTTGGGGTCGGTGGGGTGATTGTTGAACTTGGGTGGTGCCTTTCCAAATGCAGCTCATTACAATTCACTGACTACCTGTGTTACTGTATTTAATCCACTGGATGAGCAATAACAAAACGCTTGCATTGTCCAGTTTCACCGCTGTCACCGGATAAATGTTGTCCGGGGACTTTGGCTGTATTTGAATGTCAACACTTTTTGAAGTAGCAATACATCAACATTAAAATACCCCATGAAGTCCTGCATTGAATATTTGTACGTATTCTATCCAAAAATTATTAAAGTTCCTACGAGGACATTTAAGTATTTGTTGATTTTGGCGGTCCCTGTGGACAAAGGTAGTAGTGTTTCCGAGCACCAGACTCCCTTAAGAAAACTTCTCATTTTACTGCAGCAGGGCTAATAGTCTGCCCGATCATGCAACATGTCCTTTTTTAGAGTGCTTCTGTTGTCCTATCATTGCATTATCATTATTGATGCAGCAGAATGTACAATGTGACATGTATAATGTGACAGATAAGGGAGATCATCAAACTACTATACATATATCAAAATGTATAGTAATGGGTCATATTTCACAGGATAATTAGAGACGTCTCAGAAAGCTACTGCCCTAAATAACATAAAATTCTGCATCCATATTCATGGTCTCCTGAGGACGATTGTTGCCATTTTAAGGCCAACATTTTGCATTGACAAAGACTTTGGTTCGAGCCAAGGATCTCAAAAAGTATATCTGGACTTCATTGTTGGTTGACCTTGCATCCTGAGGTTTCTGGTCACCCTTCCATTTTCCCTGGTGCTGTCATGACTCCAAAATGTCCACTTGTGTGCAAGAAACCAAATCAAAATCCAGTGGCCAAATTGACACGAAACTCACTGAGCGCATTCACGCTCCTCACAGAACGACCTCTCTCAGCTTCTCTGAGCTCTCCTCTCTCCTCTCCTCTCCGGACTCAAGTCAAAGTGTTTTTTGTTTTGCTTGTTTGTCAAGACATCCAAGCACATTCATGCTCCTACCGGGATAAACCCTCTTAATCTGACTAACCGCATAACTGCTCCTCTAAGAGCCGCCCCCACAGAACAAACTACTACTTGTAAGGCAGCGAAATGTCGAGCTGGAAAGTCACTTTCACACAGTCGGACCTCAGGAACATTTGCAGTACATTGAATTGAATCACTGCATAAACATCCAGTCAACTACGCATCCAAATCCAATCCAAGTGCTGACTGGGGCTGATTAGAAAGGCATTGCCTCCGTGTTCTAAACAAGAGTTTGGGCTCAGTTGCAGCATCACACAAGGCCAACGATCCCAGTCATTAAAAAATAAAGCAACATTAAATTACATCCTGAATGGCTGCCATTCCTTTTCTTTTTTTCTCTCTCTGTTTTTCATACAGATATCCTGCCATTATTATACCATGTACATACAGCATCTGGTTTCCATTTGCATTGTATGGGGAAGATGGTGATTGCGGGTCTTGTCAGCAAAGCTTCTTTTTTTCCCCCTTCCTTTTGTTTCTACATTTCTATGGTTTCTATTCAATACATACAGCAGGACGAAGTGTCAGACCAGAAGAAGAATGACAACCCTGTGAAGCCTCTAACCGCTGCTGGCATCCACCACGGAGATGAAGAACTCAGAAGAAACTGTAGAGACTAAACTCAGCAGAGAACAAAAGATACTTTTATTATTAGATTTCTCAGCTTTTCTGTCTCCATGATCTACTCAAGCGCTGCCGCAAAAACACTCTTATGTGCAACCGAGGTTTTGGTCCAAGCCCTTGAGCTTTGTTTATGCTCACGCTTGGTGAGCATGCACGGCGGCCTTGATACTCTGTAAACCAATCTCCATATGTACACAGTACACCTTGAAAATAAAAATAAAAATATATATGAAAAACTAAATAGAAATATCTCTTATCCAGAAATCATGACCCGATTACTCGAGATAATCCACAGACCTTGGTGTGAGCAATTCCTTGTACGGTTGATAGCAAATGGCACAACAGGTACAACAATTTAGTATTTTGTGATTTTGGGTGAGCTGTCCCTTTAACAAATTTGTTTTTGAAAAAGGACAAACAAATAAGTAAACCAAGAATCAAGAAGGTAAATTAAATCAAAGACTGATTCACTCACATAGAATAATGTCTGTGAGTCTTGTGTAACTGTGCCATCTTAATACATGTCTGAGGTTAAGTTCGTTTGAACTGTGCACCAGAGGAAGCAGGCAAAGAAGATCATAGTCCAGCAGATGATCCCTTCTTGGATTTTGAGGGCAGTCTGGCTGATTTCAACATTCGCCAGTATCTGTTACAGTTTAACAGATGTGCAGTCTGGTTACTACACACACACACACACACACACACACATTGAATGCTCACTGAGGCCTGCATGAACACGTGTGGTGTGCTACGTCAGAGTTGAAGCTGCACGTGAGCATTACGTGCAGCATTCAAATGTATTACTTTGTGTTCCAAATAATAGTCTTCAAATGAGTTTTCCACAGAGCATATGGTTGACTGAAAGTGCTGCATGCTTAAGTGGACTGTCCAACACCTCGTTTGAAAGGCCATAAAAGGCCTGTGTTTAGGTTCAAACCGGCCTTGTGGAAGTCATGTTTACGTGTTTTGTTAGAAACCTTATTTTACTTACATTACATTTGCTACCAATAACGTTTTTCATTTGCAGTCAATGTGGAAGTGTCTTGAAAATTACATTCTCTCTGCTGACTAACAGTGGCCGATTCATCCGGTTGCAATAATAAGTCTGGTTGTATAGAAGTCTATAAAATGACTCTACTTCTCTCTTGATGTATTCCCTCAGTAAACATTGTAAACATGAGTTTATGTCTCAATCTCTAGTTTCAAGTCTTCTTCAGTTACAGCAAGATGTTTATTTAGTAAATCATGGTCAATTTAAAGTCATATCTTTATTTCTTTTCATTCCATACATGGTAACTGTGACGGTCGTAATCCAAGATGGCGACGGAAAAATCGCCAAACTTGAGTCTTCAAAACAGGACTTCATGAACCAACAAATGACGTCAAGATGACTACGTCCAACCCCTATAGACAGTCTATGCCTTGTACCCATTAATAATAAC
Organism: Cottus gobio; assembly: GCA_023566465.1. Lineage (NCBI taxonomy): Eukaryota > Metazoa > Chordata > Actinopteri > Perciformes > Cottidae > Cottus > Cottus gobio. The sequence continues at coordinate 25,301,585 of CM042215.1, forward strand.
ATAATTTGTATGTGCAGTTTGCTCTAAAGACAACCTACAGTTAGGTCCATAAATATTTGGACATTGACACATTTTTCATTATTTTGGCTCTGTACACCACAACAATGGAGTTGTAATGAAAAAATCAAGATGTGCTTTAAGTGCAGACTTTCAGCTTTAATTTGAGGGTATTTACATCCAAATCAGGTTAACGGTGTAGGAATTACAACAAATTAAAATGTGGCCACCCTCTTTTTAAGGGACCAAAAGTAATTGGACAATTGGCTGATCAGCTGTTTCAAGGTCAGGTGTGTGTAATTCCCTCGATATTTCATTTACAAGGAGTAGATAAAAGGGTCTTGGGTTCATTTCAGGTGTGGTATTTGTGTTTGGAATCTGTTGCGGTCAACTTTCAATATGAAGTCCAAAGAGCTGTCACTATCAGTGAAGCAAGCCATCATTAGGCTGAAAAATCAAAACAAAACCATCAGAGAGATAGCAGACACATTAGGTGTGGCCAAATCAACTGTTTGGTACATTCTTAAGAAGAAAGAACGCACTGGTGAGCTCAGCTACACCAAAAGACTTGGAAGACCACAGAAGACAACTGTGGTGGATGACAGAAGAATCATTTCCCTGGTGAAGAAAAACCCCTTCACAACAGTTGGCCAGATCAAGAACACTCTCCAGGAGGTAGGTGTATCTGTGTCAAAGTCGAAAATCAAGTGAAGACTTCACCAGAGTAAATACAGAGGGTTCACCACAAGATGTAAACCATTGGTGAGCCTCAAAAACAGGAATACCAGATTAGAGTTTGCCAAAAGAAATCTAAAAGAGCCTGTACAGTTCTGGAAGAACATCCTATGGACAGATGAGACGAAGATAAACTTGTACCAGAATGATGGGAAGAGAAGAGTATGGAGAAGGAAAGGAACTGCTCATGATCCAAAGCATACCACCTCATCAGTGAAGCATGGTGGAGGTAGTGTTATGGCGTGGGCATGTATGGCTGCCAATGGAACTGGTTCCCTCGTATTTATTGATGATGTGACTGCTGACAAAAGTAGCAGGATGAATTCGGAAGTGTTTCGGGCAATATTATCTGCTCATATTCAGCCAAATGCTTCAGAACTCATTGGACGGCGCTTCACAGTGCAGATGGACAATGACCCGAAGCATACTGCGAAAGCAACCAAGGAGTTTTTTAAGGCAAAGAAGTGGAATGTTCTGCAATGGCCAAGTCAATCACCTGACCTGAATCCAATTGAGCATGCATTTCACTTGCTGAAGACAAAACTGAAGGGAAAATGCCCCAAGAACCAGCAGGAACTGAAGACGGTTGCAGTAGAGGCCTGGCAGAGCATCACCAGGGACGAAACCCAGCGTCTGGTGATGTCTATGGAATCCAGACTTCAGGCTGTCAGTGACTGCAAAGGATTTTCAACAAAGTATTAAAAGTGACAATTAGATTTATGATTATATTAATTTGTCCAATTACTTTTGGTCCCTTAAAAAGAGGGTGGCCACATTTTAATTTGTTGTAATTCCTACACCGTTCACCTGATTTGGATGTAAATACCCTCAAATTAAAGCTGAAAGTCTGCACTTAAAGCACATCTTGATTTTTTCATTTCAACTCCATTGTTGTGGTGTACAGAGCCAAAATAATGAAAAATGTGTCAATGTCCAAATATTTATGGACCTAACTGTACCTGCCCCTAATGGCCAGTAACCATTGTTTGTTACTAACATAATTTGGTAATATTTATGCCTTTTTAGGCCTTCAGCTGTGGCCAGAGGCATTATGTTTTCAGGTTGTCCATCCGGTCTATTCTCAAGAACGCAACATCCAGGGAACGCCCGGAGCGAATTCCTTCAAATTTGTCACAAACATCCACTTAAATTCAATTCAGTTTCAATTTAATTCAGTTTATTTTGTATAGCCCAAAATCACAAATACAAATTTGCCTCTGAGGGCTTTACGATCTGTAAAAAAAAATAGTGAAAACCCTTTTACAGGGAAAAAAAGAAGAAACATTCAGGAGAGCAACAGAGGAGGATCCCTCTCCCCGGATGGACAGAAGTAATAGATGTCATGTGTACAGAATCAACGTAACAGAGTTACAGCACATTCAGTGAATATGACAGAAATTATTCATGTAATAAGTAGTAGGCATGGACCACAATCCAGATAACCACAATAAATCCCTGTCAGCAGATGGAGGTAGAGAGGAGGGGCATCAGCAGGGCCGCCATGGCAGGGAGCAGGACCGGCTCCAGACAGCCACGATCCATGGAAGCTTGGGGAGAGGAAGCACAGGCTCCCGAGAAGAAGTAGAGTTATTAATGTGCATTCAAGAGACATTAATTCATCCAGAAGGATAGAGAGGACACTGAACACATGAACTGATCAGATTTTGGTGGTCAAAGGTCAAACGGACAAGGTCAATGTGACCTCATGTCTCGTCCATCCTCATTAAAGCATTGTCTCGGGAAGTACTTAAGTGAATTCCTTTCAACATTTGCATCAAAGTCCAATCTGGACTCAAGAAGCTCAGCTGATTACATGTTGGTGGTCAAATGTCATTGTGACCTCACAAAAAAACAATAATCATAACTCAAGACTTCATATACTACTACCTATGATAATTTCACACAAATGTCTCAAAGGATAAAATGATAAAGTGATGAAAGAGGTTGGGAATGTCACACCTTTGTGGACGCTGCCGTTCACAGTTGCCACTTTCATTATCAACATAATGAGGAAACATTGAACCTACTGTATACTGAACATATCTACTATGTTCACTGACAACACATTTTATGCTGTCACAGCTATTTTGATCTAATCGTAGCAACTAAAGCATGATTAAACTCTCTAATTATTATCGGCTATTATCTAATCAATAGGCTACATATTATCTATATTACTGCAGAGGTGTGTGCGTCCTTGACTAAGAGTCATATTATTTGTCCTAAAATGTATTGATTTACAAATCTGGCTCTGCACTTTGAGTTTCCCCTTAACAAATGTGTTTATTTCTGCTGCCTGATTATATAACTGTAGCTCCAATCTGCTACCAGCATGTCAGTGTTTGTCTATACATGGCTTTTCCAGAATGCTTCCTTGCATTAATTGGCATTGAGAGATGTTTTTCGAAATGCGGCTTTGATGGTTACTGCGTTTCACTAGTTGGGGTTTCATTAATCATTCATCAACTCTGTGTTTTGTTACCGATACTGTTAATGCAACATCATGAGAGCGAGAGTTGAGAGAGAGACAGAGGGAGCGAGAGAGAGAGAGAGAGAGATTGAGAGAGAGAGAGTAAGAGAGAGAGAGAGAGAGAGAAGAATAAATCAACTGTGCTGGAATCTGAAAATATAGAGATAAAGATACTGGACATCTTTGGTTGGTCTGAGGGTTCAACAGAGTTGTATTGTGGCTGTGGAGGAATGGCTGGAGGAAAAAACAAAACATCTTTAACAAGAGAGGAGCTTTCTTAAAGCTGCTGAGGAAACAAGACGAGCAAACGCTCTTTTCTATTTTCTGTGTTTGCCTGCGTCTCTCTCGTGCTTTGGGTAGTGATGGCAAGCTGCAGAATGGCCAGCAGGCCCTGAGCTTGTTCTCGTTCCCAGAGCGTCAAATACCAACGATTTTCTCACGTTTCGGCGTCTTACAGCAACGCTAGAGAAACCCTTTAGTCTGCATGAGACGCACCGCTCTTTCAAGTAACTGCCCTGTAAACCAAATAGTATCATTATGAGTTGCTCAGAGAAAAAGCACTTGGAGGGCAATGGCGTACCTGGGGGGGATGGCTGAAGCAAACAGAAACTTTCAACCAGCAAACCAGTCCCAAAGTGTTGACCATAATGTACTAAATGAACATCATGGTGTATTGAAGAAGACTTGAAACTAAGATTGAGACATAAACTCATGTTTACAATGTTTACTGAGGGAATCCATCAAGAGAGAAGTAGAGTCATTTTTCAAATTGACAATACATTATATAAAACCAGTCTTCTTTTTGCAACCAAAGGAGTCGCCCCCTGATGGTCAGGAGAGAGAATGCAAGCTGGACTCCGACTCAAGCGGCGATCTTGGTTCTTACAAGCAAAGAGTCGTGATACTTTTGTTTCTTCGATGCACACACTGGCTAGTCGTGGTGCCTGAGGTTCCTCCAATGGCATTATTTTTGGTGTCTAAATATCAAAGTGCTTGCGGGACAATCAAACTGCATCTGAAACACACGTCCAACATCAGAGTTAAGGGGCTGTTCACACTTACCACCAAGTATAACAGGATACATTTTTTATTTTGTTTTGAGCAAAGCCAAAACGTATAACTACACGCTGTAGTTTATTTTCACTCAATCCCACATACAATATCCTGCTGCTGAAAATAGAGCACCAAATGTGGATTGATACGCTGCTGAAAGTAGTCCCAGACAAATGCACTTATAGCTTGTGTTTGAGTAACATTGTTTTGAAACTGCAGTGCACAGCTGTTTCAGCAAATTATGTAAAAAATGAAAATATTTCTTTGTGTGCAGTTTTTGATTCAGGATGAATTAATCAAGATTCTATCAGATGCAGGATATATAATTTCAAGCTAATCCAATAAAACATATCTCATATAAAATCTTTCAGGAACATCAGTGGGAGTCTTGCTCTACGTTTCTTTTTTTGTGATTGAGTTAAGAAAATTGAGAATTCCTAAAATTACAACCCAATGCCCTGCAGTGTATTCATCATTAGATTGAATTGTATCACTGAGATATAAGAGGTTGTGGGATGCCCTGCTGATCTTTTGGGGGTTTTCAAACACATCTTACGAGACATTTGTGATTGCATCCCGTCTGTCTGAGGCACCCTTTGGTGCAATGTCTGAGGGCGCCCGGGACCCAGCGGTTGACCACAGGAGAGTCCTGCCAAGCCATTGTAACGTTAAAACAACCACTGCATTCCTTGCACTGCAGTACAAGCACTGAGCGAGGCTTGGAAAGTTACCGAATTTGGGGCCTATGATTTCCCAAAAGCTTCTTGGGGCTCAGCTAATAGAGGTTCTGCTTTTAGACTAAAACGATTATCTTGGAGCGAAAAGGACTTTCTGAACCCGGAGATTTAAATCGGTGCAGTTTAGCAGTGTATTGATGCTGGTGGCAAGCATCCAATTGAGATATAAGACACAGATAATTGATACTCGGGTGTGATTATGCTCTGACTGATTTGTTTCAGATAAGGGTTGCCAACATCTCCTAGAAATGAACACACACACAAATTCTTCGACTTCTACTCTGATCTCTGCCAACTGGGAACTCCTTCTTCTGGGTGAGAAAAAACGGGGTCTACATGGAACAAAACTATTCATTAAAGTTCATAAAATAGTTTGGGGATACACAGTTGAAATTTATGATGAGAAACCTCCATTTCAACTTTGGTCACGTTCTTTTTTAAGTAAATGTGGCAGCATTTTACATCATTGCTATGCCACTATGCTATTCCATTACATTAAATTTCCCTGCTAGCCCTCTGCGCTCTGCCAACCCCGGATCCTGCGACTGCGCCGCGGCCGGTCCCGGATCCCGCCACCGTGCCGCTGCCAGCCCCGGTCCCGGATCCCGCCACCGTGCCGCTGTCTGCCCCGGTCCCGGATCCCGCCACCGTGCCGCTGCCAGCTCCGGTCCCGGAGACCACCACCGTGCCGCTGCCAGCTCTCAGAGTCCTGTCGACGTCCCGGCCGACTTCAGCTCTCAGAGTCCTGTCGGCGTCCCGGCCGACTCCAGCTTCCAGAGTCCTGTCGGCGTCCCGGCCGACTCCAGCTCCCAGAGTCCTGTCGGCGTCCCGGCCGACTCCAGCTCTCAGAGTCCTGTCGACGTCCCGGCCGACTTCAGCTCTCAGAGTCCTGTCGGCGTCCCGGCCGACTCCAGCTACCAGAGTCCTGTCGGCGTCCCGGCCGACTCCAGCTCCCAGAGTCCTGTCGGCGTCCCGGCCGACTCCAGCTCCCAGAGTCCTGTCGGCGTCCCGGCCGACTCCAGCTCCCCGAGTCCTGTCGGTGTCCCGGCCGACTCCTGCTCCTCGAGTCCTGTCGGCGTCCCGGCCGACTCCTGCTCCTCGAGTCCTGTCGGCGTCCCGGCCGACTCCTGCTCCTCGAGTTCTGTCGGCGTCCCGGCCGACTCCAGTCGGGTCCCGTCCCGAGCCCAGTCCAGTTGGGTCCCATCCCGAGCCCAGTCCAGTCGGGTCCCGAGTCCAGTCCAGTCGGGTCCCGTCCCGAGCCCTCGTCTCCGGAACCCCCGGAGCCCCGCTCTACGGAGCCCTCGTCTCCGGAACCCCCGGAGCCCCGCTCTACGGAGCCTCCGCCCCGTCCCCCTGAGCGCGCCTGTCCGCCTGGTGGCCGTCCTCCGGCCCGTCCCCCTGAGCGCGCCTGTCCGCCTGGGGGCCGTCCTCCGGCCCGTCCCCCTGAGCGCGCCTGTCCGCCTGGGGGCCGTCCTCCGGCCCGTCCCCCTCAGCGCGCCTGTCCGCCTGGGGGCCGTCCTCCGGCCCGTCCCCCTGAGCGCGCCTGTCCGCCTGGGGGCCGTCCTCCGGCCCGTCCTCCAGAGTCCCCGCCTGGTGGCCGTCCTCCGGCCCGTCCCCCTGACTGGTCCTGCCGTTACCCTGATCCCTCCACCGGCTCTCCTCCACCCACCCTGGGGAGGTTTTCTGTTTGTTTTTAGGGTCGTCTGGAATCCGCCCCTTAAGGGGGGGGTTATGTCATTGTAGCAAGGGTTCGTTGTTCAAAGGTTTTTGAACTTAACGCTCTTCTGTTATTTGAACCCAAAACAATGATGTTTTCATAAACCAAGTAGTTTTGTTGACTGCATGCATGAAACAAGTGTAAATCGACACGTCTTGCTGGTTTTTGTAGTAAGAATGCACAAAAATTAAGAAGTAACATTATTTGTATGATAAGTGTTGTATGAGGATAGGTATGTGACCTCTATATTCTTTGCAGTGAACAATGGCGTAATATCTTTTAAAATAAAATATAGTGTTTTTTTTAGATAAATGCAATGTGAAATGTTTATTTGAACAGGGACAGGTGAAATCAGAAGAAAAATCATGCAGTTTCAACTCTTTCACCTCCTTCCTCGTCGTAGCTTTAGTGAAAGAAAAGTGTATTTGGTCAGTGAACGCCTTCCAGACTTGTGTTCGCCATCATTAACCCTGAGATTTGAACCTGTGACCTCCTCCGTCACATTTCAAGCCGGCTCTGCCAAGCATTCTCCACTCAGCGCCCACTCGACCAACAGACACGGACCGATTGTTTATTACTGTTGCTGGCACCAGCTCCTGAAGCACGCAGGGACCTGGAAACTAAATATCTCGACCTGAAGCTGTGTTTACATACGCAGCAGCATTTATAAGCCACCGGTGGAGCTCTTAACTGGAGCTATTGCAATTCTGTTTAGTAGGTGATTTATTTTCCTTGTGCCCAAAAAAAGGCCTTCGTCGGGCCAGCGTGAATGTGCTCTTTAAATTGCGTCTCAATATAGTCGCAAACACTCTTAATCACATGTGTACCATTTGCATACAGCTTGTTCTGTAAACATGTGGATTGCTTTGGATGGCCTGCACAATCTTAGATCGGTCATTGGGCTTAATTTCCTCCTCCATTGGCCAAATCAGATACTGCCACTTTGACATTACGCGAACCGCCAGAAACCCTGGCAGACACACAGCAGCGCTTTGTGTGTCGGTATAAATCCCACCACAGATATCAACGTAAGGGCTCCTTGTAACTCAGACAAGAGCATCTCTCAGGTACTAAAAAAAAGAAAAGATTTGGAGAACTAGAATCTGTTTTTTTTTACACATAAACAGACGCACATTCATCCCATTGTCACTCATCTCTCTTTTTTCCCTCGCAGCCATTATCTTCCCATCTCCCTGTCATGCTGGCGGAGCCCCTCGGTCCGAGCCATACACTTGCCCCATTCAGTAGATCAACCTTTGTGTGTGTGTGTGATTCCTGCACTGCTGCACACCGAGTGTATGTTTGAATTGGAATGTACTTTTGGTGAGTTTACTGTAACAGATAGGCAATCTCATCCTCCTTCTCCTCCTTCTCCTCCTCCTCCTCCTTCCAGAGAGCGGTCCAATCCCCAAACTCAGAACCTACGTACAAGATAAATAATATAAATGACCTCAGTGATATGATAGAAACAAACATAAAACACATTAAGGGAGTAAGTAAAGATATCTTTAAGTACTGGAGTGCACCATGCACCAAATGTGGGCTTAAGGGTATTTGGCTCTGGGTGAAGTAGCCAGTTGTTCCCATTTAGGGTTGGGCTTTTGGGGTAATCAAGTCTGATTAAAAGGGAGAAAGGAGCTGCCTCTCCTGCCCGCCTTCTCCAGTGTGTGTGTGTGTGTGTGTGTGTGTGTGTGTGGGGGGGGGGGGGGGTATTGTCACTAGTTCACATGTCAATATATTATTTTTTAACTGTGGTTTACTGTAGAGTACGTTTACACAAGAAAAAGAGATGTTTTTATTTTTGCGTTTGGAACAGGGTTGGATGTTTCTGAGCATTTGCACCGCGAATAAAGGCCATCGACCAATCACGTATTCAAAAACAACATATTCAGAAAGCACACTATATTATTCAACGACCCAGACACTCAAGTACAAACTTCTTTATTCCTTACAAACCTGACAAAGGCAGCACACACCAGATCATCTGTTCTCACCGTTCACAAAGGCAGCACACACCAGATCATCTGTTCTCACCGTTCACAATAAAAGCCTGTTAACATGTGTCTACATTACATTTAGCTGACGCTTTTATCCAAAGCGACTTACATTCTATACAATAGACTGTAGACACAGCATTTATTGCTATTTGTTAACACTTTCTCCTGCACAGTATGCTAATAGTGTAATAGTTTTGATTATTTGTATTTATACTATTACCCTTATTTTTATTCTATTTACTTACTGTATATGAGAGTATACTTGGCTGAATAGAGGAACATGTTCAAGAATAATTTAAGAGATCCATGTTGTAGAATAAAGCCTTTATTGGTCAGCCTGTAAATGAAGGTGGACAAGAAATAAGAATTTCGGTTCAGTTACAATTCATGCCGAAGGTCACAAATGCGTTAGGCAAAGCTTTGCTTTACATGGTTACACTTACAGCTGCCGATCAAGCAATGCAATCTACTTGTGGAGCTTCCTCATTTTCAGCTGGCGGTAAGCAATTAGCTGTACTTCCGTGATCCATAAACGCATATGTCTCTATACACCTTCGACCTTTACAGGATCTCACTTTCACTGGCGCAATCAATAGCCTGCACTCTGTGTTCCCTGTCCTATTTCCTGTTTAACAGAGTTCTGGGCTCCTGAGACCTCTTCGTTTGAAGTACTGTCCGCACTTACCACTATATATGAAATATTATTGTTGGCTTCTTTCGCTATGTGAAGGATGTTTGGGTGTTTCTGTGAGCATTGTGTGCACATCATCCTCTTCTTGCACGTTTTGCTATGATGTCCTCGTGTTAAACATCCAAAACATATTCCCTTGGTGTTCAGGAATTCTTAAATCTTGATGCAAAACTCCAATGTGTGATTATTTTGACAGAAAATTCTTGACATTGGCCTGCCATGGTGTTGTATCCAGCTTTTTCCTCTCCATTGACACATTTGTTGCAAAGCTGCTTCCTTTCATTCCCCTTTTGAAAAGTTTCTCCATTTCCCTACTTTTTCTGACTGTAGATGTGTGTCTGTCCTGGAGGTCTTCAAAGAGTGGGTCCATAGCAATTAACAAGATCAGCAAATCTTGGTCAGTGCTTTCTACTTTCATTGATGTCAAATGCTACATTGCGCCACCTCTCTCTCATTTTATATGGCAATTTGAATACCACAATTTTCATATTTGTGGGGTTATCCATCTACTCCATGAACTCAACATCTTCCATTGTATTACAACATCAGAAAATAGCACAAGTATTCAATGCTTTCCCATCTTCAGACTTGATTTGTGGCTACCTTAAGGCCTTGTCAATGTATGCGCTTGCCATCATCAGCTCACCTTCATAGTTCTTCTGAAGCAATCGTTTTGCTTCCATGAACCCTCTGCGTGATGAGATGTGCTCACAGCTACGTATGAGTTCCTGTGGTTCTCCTGCAGTGTATTGTTGCAAGTAGTATAGTTTGTCAGGATCATTATAATTTATAATTTGGGCAACTGTTGCTCAGTGGTTAGCAAGTCTGTCTTTCAATCAGATGGTCAGTGGTTCAATCCCAGCCTCCGGTGGTCCATGTCGTTGTGTCCTTGAGCAAGATACTTAACCCTAATTGCTCACCGTTGCTGTATCTACGGTCTACTGTATAGCATGTAAGTCACTTTGGATAAAAGCGTCAGCTAAATGAAATGTAATGTAATAATTTATGTTCAAAAGCTCTGATAAAGGATCTGTAGGTATGTGGATCACACTTGAAAACTGTAACATCTTTAACTGGTAGCTGAGCTTGTTTCTGACATTTTTGTGATCAGATTTAGTTTTTGCATTACTTGAAGAATGTCATTACTGCTTATGTTGTTGTCTGTCAGGGTTGTCTGTCTGTCTCGGCCTCACAGTTTGTGGCTCTGTAAATTGCTGCAGCCGGGTTGGAACTGTACCTCTATGTACGGCCATGTTAGTGTATGGGAAACGTCTTTGCTCCTCCTCCTTCACTTGAAATTGTTTTAAGTGTGAGTAAAGATAGCTGTTCATACCATCCTCTGATCCGTCATAGTCTTTAAGTACTTTTACTTGAGCTCTTTTTTCAGCGAAAAATGTTAACTAAGTACACAAATAAATAAACTTGGTCACACGATCATACGATACGGTAGAAAACTATGTGCTCTCAAGCCTAATGCAGCTCTTTGCTTTCCACCTGCTACTGTGATGACGTCCAGATGCTCCGTGCAGGAGCATCTGTAATTAACATTTACTTCCTTAGTTCAGAAATCGATCGATCTTCCTGAAATTCTAAATGATCCAATAATACACTTGTGGCTCTTGCACGTTCCCTCAATTCAATGCTTTTTCAGACATTCCAGACCTATGTAAACACTTTAGAAAGTGACCTGGATCGGAGTTTTAAAGTAAAGCCATGTTGACAAAACACGAATATTGCTGAATATCTTCTTTGTCAACTATTCAGTTGGTAAACAACAGTGATCCCATTCAACAAGTCTTGCTGTTAAACCTGTGCAAGAAGATCCATTGCGTGCTTTCATTCAATCTTCTTTTGCCACGGATCACATGCACAGAAGAAAACAAAGTAATTTTGAGAATGTGGGCATAAATCCCAATACCTACGTTGCCTGAGTCTTTTCAATGTAAAGTGAACCTGTGGAGGATGAGGTGGGGGAGTGGTTAAGGCGATAGACTGCTAATCCATTGTGCACTGCACGTGTGGGTTAGAGTCCCATCCTAGTGCAAGTCTAAGAAAAACATGGTTGCCATCCGCTTTTTACGCCGTTCATATATACCCTTCATTTGATGCTTTGCAAAGTCTACAGGCCGTAACAGGAATATTGCTGATCACTCTTCTGTTGATATACAACAGTATTCCATTTCATTAAGTCTCGAGGGAAGAAAAACATGTTTGCCGTCTGCTTTTAACAAGTCTTGTTGTGTGCTTTCATTCAATCTTCTTTTGCCACTGATCACTGAAGAAACCAAAGTCAGTTGGAAAATGTGGGCGTCGATCCTTATTACATTACATTTCATTTAGCTGACACTTTTATCCAAAGCGACTTACATGATATACAGTAGACCGTAGACACAGCAACGGTGAGCAATTAGGGTTTAGTGTCTTGCTCAAGGACACAACGACGCAGACTGCCGGAGCCGGGGATCGAACCACCGACCATCTGATTGAAAGACCAACTTGCTAACCACTGATCCACAGTCGCCTCTTCGTGATACAACAACGTTTCGCATGCTAAGCAAGCGCTCTACCATTTGAGCTAATTCCCCTGTGCGCAAAGCAGTTGGCTAGTATCAGTGTACATTGTTTATATATAACCTCCACTTCACTCTTTTCCAAACTCTCCAGGCCTATGTAAACACTTTGGAAGGTGACCTTGATATTGGTTTTAATGTAACTTGACGCTGCGGAGGATGAGGTGGCCGAGTGGTAAAGGCGATGGACTGCTAATCCATTGTGCTCTGCAAGCGTGGGTTCGAATCCCATCCTCGTCGCAGTTTAATTCCCTCTAGTCTGCCATGTATTTGCCATAAAAGGAATATATCTGATCACTCTTCTGTTGATATGCAACTGAAATCCAATTCAGCAAGTCTTGAGGGGACGAAACCATGTTTGCCGTCTTTTTTTAACAAGTCTTTTTGTGTGCTTTTATTCAATCTACATT